>CM031244.1:763007219-764248850 GCA_018340775.1 Taxus wallichiana var. yunnanensis
TAGATTTTTGAACTCTTGTGTAGGTGTTTCCTCCTATTCAAATTTGGTCTCCACTTGCAACATAGTCCTATGACATCTACGAATCAACTAAGGCCTTCTTAACCCTCTTTGCACATTAGGGTTTTACATTTTTATTGCTTAGGTTGTTTGTGTCTATTTACCGTATTTTATCATCATTTATTTATTGCTTCTATAACATCAAATTAGACTAAAAATATTCCATTTTAGTTTAAACATTTTGGTGAACCCGATGTGATCTTCATGCTTAGGATCCTCATTTTTCCTCTATCATGGCTCCCAAAATTCCTCAAATTTCTTTGTCTGATTTTCTTAAGATGCATCCTAATTGCCAAGTTGTTCTTAAAAAATCCCTAGACACCATGTATCTTCCTAAAGATACCCCACCACACGAAATAAGCCATATTTTTATTATTTATTTGATGACTCTAGTCTTCGTGATCCTCCATCTAATTAACCCATGTTGGAATCAATTCAAGTTTTGCATTCTTAATTTCAAGAAAAATTAAGGCTATGGAATCCACGATCACATCTCTCAAATATGAGATCCAACATCTTAAGGACACTTCTCATTCTCATGTTTGTTCTCCTCTCCATATCATCCTCATTATATGTCCATTACATGTGCTCATATCAGTGAGCCTCAAGTTATAACATTACTAGAGCCTCTCATATATTATCAAAATACTAAGCAACATGACCTTCTTAGTAAGCTCCTTAGGCATCAATTGATCACTTTACCACCTACTCATTACTATCTGTTGTATATATCTCCCTCCCCATGGGTAAATATAGACAAATAGAAGAATATGGAAATCAAAGAAACTCAAAACTCGACATTTATTGTGTCACCAATCGCCTTTGGCCGGGTTGGAGGCACAGATCGAAAAATGTCGACATGCAAAAAGTCATTGCGCCCTAGAACAAGTTGAAGGTGCAGATCAGAAGGTGTCGACACGGAAAAAGTCACGCCCGATGCGGGTTGGATGTGTACATCAAAAAAATTTGACATGTAAAAAGTCGCGCCCGGGCGCACAGTTGGAGGCGCAGATCGAAAATGTCGACATGCAAAAAGTGTGCACCAGAACGAGTTCAAGGCACTGGATCGAGAAAGTTTCGACACGGAAAAATTCATGCCCTAGCGCAAGTTGGAGGTGTAGATCAGAAAATGTCGACATGCAAAAATTTGCGCCCTGGCGCAGGTTGAAGGCGCAGATCAAAAGGTGTCGACACGGAAAAATTTGCATAGCCCTCGGCGCAGTTCAAGCGCAGATCATAAGGTTTCGACATGTAAAAAGTTGTGCCCTAGTGTAGGTTGAAGGTGTAGATCAAAAGGTGTCAACATGTAAAAATTTGCACCCTGGCATAGGTTGGAGGTGTAGATAAGAAGGTGTCGACATGTAAAAAGTTGCGCCCAAAGACAAAAAGGCGCAGATCAGAAGGTGTCGACACGGAAAAAGTTACGCCTTGGCGTAGGTTGGAAGGCGTCAACACCACATTTTCAAAGTGCCTATGGTGTATTTAAGAGTATGTTAATGTGAGGATGGATGCGCCAAGGTGCACCTTCGGGCGCAACATTTTACGTGCTGACACCCCGAACCCGACAGGAAGCAAACCCTGACCCAGATATTCAAATGGCCATAACTTTTCACAGGGAGCTCGGATTCATGCAAGGTTGGACTTTTCGGAAAGCTTACAAGGTCCTCTATCCAAATATGACTAGATATATTTAATTAGGTGAGAAAAAGTTCTTCAAAAATTCAAAATATAGTTCGCCATTTTTGGGTTTGTTAGGGTTCTCACTACTACCACCATAATGAGATGAATTAAATACAAACGGAGGTGGTTGGGGTAGATTTGGAATTCCTCTCTCTTCCCTCTCTATTCTTCCTATAAATTGTAAAGAGGGGCTTCTTTATAAAGGTTGGACATTCTTGCTTTGCCCATCCCTTCTTCTCTTTGGCAAGTGAATTTGTGGAGTTCAAACCTCCCATCTAAACCTGTAATGCAACTTTGCCTCTTGGCATTTTAGTGTATAGTATCAATCTTTGGAGTAAATAATGCATGTACATGGATGATTCTCAACCCTCTCTATGTTCATTTGCATCCTCTTGATCTTTCACCGCAAATTCGGTTATCTCGTGCATGATCTTGCATTACATTTTAATGGTTTGTGTTTATTGGCAAAACAATTCTTCGGTGCATCACCTTTGTTAGTTTAAGTTTATTTTATGCATCTTCTTACCCTGTCTCCTTGGAAAGTTAGATTAGGTTTTGAGTAAACCCTCTACATTTTATGTGTGCATCCGAACAGAGGAATAAGAACCAAGCCTTCATCCGGGAGAGCTTTCCGATTCGCAAGGTCCCACACTTGGGAAAAGCTCCATGTTATGCAATCGCACCGAGAGTCTCAACCCATCAAGTTCAGCAAGTATTTCGGGGTGTTGTGATTCGCCATTAATAGTTTTGGCATGCCCGGTGGGACCAAGAGGTCATTCTACAAGATTTGAAGGAATTTTCAAGAAATTTTAACTTAGAAATTGCAAGTTTTACAATTTCAGATTTTTTCACCTTCCAGGCTGAACTCCGAAATTGATTTTTAAGGGCTTAACTTACTCAAAACAAGTCAAAATTTCACTAGTCGATAGATAGGGGATAATCTTTAAAAGGGTATTCTTAGATTTTTGAGATTTTGACTTTCAAAATTTCATGGTTTTTAGTATTTCAGGTTTTCCCAGGTGTTGAGCATGTCCCAAGTTCCGACACGGTGTATTTCAAGTTTTGTAAGTTGCCTTGCATGACCTGAGTTTCGCCTATACCTTTCAGGGATTAGTAGCTACACAACAATACCGATAACCGAATTGAAGAACTGTATCTTCTCGGGTCCTTCAAAGTTTTAAATTCTATTTTTAATATTGTCAAGTTTGGTGTGTAACTTGGCAGAATCCAGCCTTTTGAGGCTCGTTCTCTAACACATCTGGCGACTCCAAAGGGATAGAATTCAACGGTGTAGCAACAAAAGTTTCCTAGGCACATGAGAAGAATTTGAACCAGGTCTGATACTCAAGAAGAGGGGCTATTTGTCTACTTACAACTATCACCAGGTAGAGGAAGGAGAGGAAGAGGACCAAAAAGATCACCATCTCCACCTAACTAGACTTTGTCTACACCTCCACCTAGTAGACCTTTTCTCGCATCAACCAGAGTTCTTAGGCCAATCATAATGGCACATCTACCACCAAATCCCTTTATCAATTTCACGAGCAGTAGTCCACTCACCCTAAATGCTCAGAATTAGATTCTGGTTACAACACTAAAGAATATCCCCTATTTCACAGGAGAAAATCATACTACTCCTATTGACCACATCCAAGATATTGCCAATGCATGTGAAATCCATGAAATAAATGAAATGGATATTGCAGTCAAGTTGTTGGCTTCATCTTTTAAAGGTAAAGCCTTACAGTGGTTTAGCCTAATACAATAGGTCTATTACGAATTGGAACCAACTTTGTTCAGCTCTTTGCAACCAATTCAGGAGAGAGGCGGACAATTTGTCTTTATTGGAACAACTGACGACAATCAAAAGAGCTCCTAATGAACAAATGATAGATTTCAACTTCAAATTCCAACGGACATGGGACAGGATTCCAATAGCTGTTAGACCAACCGCCAAAGGCGCATTCCTTTATTTCTTAAAGGCTATAAATTCGAGACATAGTCGTGATGATCCAATCAATGGGAGGGACAACACTGCCAAAGTGGCCTATAACACAACTATCGAGTAGAGAACTATTTGATCCAAGTGGAAAGCTTGCACCAAGGCCACCAATGCCTCTCTCTATCCGGATATGGGAAATCCTACAACAAAGAAAGCACTAGAGTTGAATCCCATTCAACTCCTAGAAATCAAAGCAATGATGAGGCATCGACTTCTTCAAATACTTCAAAGGAATTGCAGGAGGTTATGAAACAATAAGCAGAACCTTGGAAATGAGTGGTGACTATCAAAAGACAAGCAAGCTCAAAGTGCTAGTAATCCGTATCAACTCTCAAGCGCAGATGCGAGCTAGGCCCCCATACCAACAAAATAGACCACCAGCTCAGGCTACAAATCAAAACCAAAACCAGGACAACCTTAAGTTGCCAGGCCATTTCGACCGTATGATCCAAATGCAATGACATCCTCAAGAGCCTTGGTTCCAACACAAAACAACATGGCACATGAGTACGATTGGTGTTACCCTTACAATCTACCTCACAATCAATCAACATGTTTCAATGGTGCACTAAATCAAGCCTTGATGGTGCAAACCATTGGT
The DNA here is from genome assembly GCA_018340775.1 of Taxus wallichiana var. yunnanensis. NCBI lineage: Eukaryota > Viridiplantae > Streptophyta > Pinopsida > Cupressales > Taxaceae > Taxus > Taxus wallichiana. Next base: position 763,011,560 of record CM031244.1, read on the forward strand.
GTGTCTCAAGAACCAAGCCAAACAGGGAATCGACAGCAAGAAACACAACAAGAAGCACCTCCAACAGAAACCACATTAGCCAATTGGAAAATGGAAGACTTCTGTGGAGTTAACCAACAACCATTTCAAGGCATGGCTATCAACACACGGTCAAAGAAGAGAAGCATAGAAGAGGGGAAACCATCTAATCTAGTTGTTTCTCAGCCCACTCCTACACAACAAGGGGTCGGTAGACCAAATGCAGTTCCAAATGTGCAAAATCAGCCTAAGGTACCTATTGTAGAAACATACGCACTGTTCAAGCTCTAGAAAAGGTTGTGCCAAACCAAGGACAAAGCAAAAGATAGATCATCCCCTTTCAACATAATCGATCAAATGAAAAAGACACATGTGAACATTTCCATGTGGGAATCACTGACAATCTCAGGGAAATGAGATTTATTGCAGTAAGTTCAAAGGCTAATTGGTCACCTCGAATGTATCAAACCGAGGACAGGAGAAAGTTCTCACTAATGCAGTGTAACCGGGTGGGGGTCAACCAAGCAAGAATTTGAAGCCTCCACCATTCTATGTGTCATTGGTTGTTGGAAACCACTTGGTACACAACTGCATGATAGATTCAGGGCAAGTAGTTCAGTGATGCCGAAGCAAATAGCGGATCAATTGGGTCTGAAGTATGAGCCAGTGTTGAAAGGAGTAGTACAATTTAGATGGAATAATAGTTTGAATGGTTGGGGTCATAAAAGGTTAAGCCTTACACCTTTGCATGCATCTGTCCTAATGTTACGATTCGCAAGATGTGTATGTGATTGACCTTCCACCACTCTTTTTGTTGTGTCTATCAAGAGACTTCACTACAAAAATCGGTGGGTATTTATCTGATTGGTCACACATGATTTTCAAGACGAGGTATGGGGCCAAAGTAACAATCGTGTCGAACCAATTGCTAATTTCCATATTGAACCTCATGTGCTAAGTCCCATCAATGCAAATTGCTCAGCCTTTGATCAAGAGGAGTGTTCAAATGATCTAGAAACAGGTACTAAGGTCGAGGGAATTCCTAATTTGACTTTGGATGAATGGGAAAACAAGAGTCATGAATTCGACCCATACAAGGAAATTGAAGAATCTGAATTGGGCGTGTATTGTGTACATGAAGAAAATTCACCCATTCCCGACATCATTCAAGCCTAAACAAAAGGATGACAATGAAGTTTGGCAACTATTTTTCGATGGTTCAAGAAGTAAACAAGGTGTTGGAGGTGGTGCAATGTTGATTTCACTACAAGACATCAAATATTTTTTAGCTTTTGTTTTCAGTTTTCCTGTTCAAACAACACGGTTGAATATGAGGCATTGATTCATGGACTTCATTAGGCCAGGAAAAAGGGCATAAAGAACTTGCAGGTGTTTGGGGATAGCGATCTAATCGTCAACCAAGTCAGGGGACAACATGCTACAAAGAATGACCTGCTGAAGAACTACAAGAATAGGGTATGGGACCTCATTGAGGATTTCGAAGCTTTCAACATTGTGTCCATACCCAGGAAGAAAAATGAAGCCGCGGATAGGCTCGCAGCAATTGGAGCAATGTTTGATGTGGTTGACAACATTAGAAGGGAAAAAACACAACCACATATCCATGTGATTGTGAGGCCGTGAGTTCAGAGATAATAACACAAGTTGGTAGGTGTTTGAGAATGATCAATAGATTGTCAATTTTTTGCAAGAAGAGGCTAAATTCTCATCTAGGAATTAGGACATACTAGAGAAAGAAGATACGGTGATCAAGTAGTGCAGCTGTGGACAAACAAGCTTCCCAAGGGTTTAGTAACATTGGAGTCTATCTTCAACCCTAATGACCATTTCTGTAAGGAAAAGGCTAACATACTGGTCAAGAGAGAAGATTGAGCCAATCCGGTTGGGAAGGCAAAACACTTCAAATTGGTAAAGTGGCCTTTGAGCGGGAGAAATCATATTTCATACGGCTTTGCCAAGAATTTCCATATGTCTTTGCTTGGAGCTATGAAGACTTGAGAGGATTCAATCAAGTTGGCACAACATACCATAGAATTGTACCTGAGATGCTAAGCCCATCGGGAAAAGAAGAGACCATCAACCCTCACATTGAGCCTCTAATGAAGAAAGAGCTAAACAAGCTAATCGAGGCAAGCATTATATTCCCAATCAAGCACTCAAGCAAGTGGAGTTGCAAACTTGGTTACAGTCGGTCAGAAGAAGAGCAAAGAATTCAGGTTGTGTGTGGATTTTGAGACCTCAACAGGCATCTCTCAAAGACCATTACCCACTTCCTTCAATGGAACAAATATTGCAAGTAGTATCCAGTTCGGAGAGATTCTCTCTCCTAGATAGCTACCCAAGGTATAATCAAGTAATGGTGAAAGAAGATGACTAGTTCAAGACGGCTTTCACCACCAAATGGGGCACCTATTCCTACAAGAAGATGCCATTTGGGCTATCAAATGCTTGAGCCACTTTCAAAGGGCAATGGATATGGCATTCAAGGGGTTGATCAATGAAATAGTTCTGATATATCTTGACGACATCATTGTATTCTCCAAAAATGCAGCGGATCACCTTTTTCATCTGAGGCAGGTATTTTAGAGGTGTAGAAGATTTGGGGTATCATTGAATCCCAAAAAATGCATATTCTTGGCTCACGAAGGAAAACTTCTAGGCCATATTGTTTTAAAGGAGGGGTTGATGATTGACCCAGAAAGAGTTGAAGCAATTCGAGCGTTGCCATTGCCAAGTCACAAGAAGGCTCTTCAAAGCTTCTTAGGAAGGATCAATTTTTTTCGCAGGTTTGTTCCAAACTTTACAGCTCTCGTAAAGCCAATAACATCAATGTTAAAGAAGAGCATGGCATTTAAGTGGACATCTAAAGGCAAGGCAAGTTTTGAGGCAATAAAAGAGGCTATATCTCAAGCTCGAATCTCGTCAATCCAGACTTCTCCAAGGACTTCATGTTATATGCCTTCAGTGGTGGAGACACAATTTCTGCAATCTTAGTACAGCAAAACAAAGATGGATTAGAACAACCAGATTGTTTCTTGATCAAGGCTTGGAGGAATATAAAACTAGGTTCTCTTTCATCGAAAAGCATGTCCTTGCAGTGATTAGGGGCTTAAATAAATTCAAGCACCTAGTCTCAAACAACAAGATCCAATTGTTGGTCTCTCATGCGGGAGTCAAGGACTTCCTTCTAAACAAGGATCTGAATGAGAAACGTGCAGGATGGATAACCCGTGTCATGGAATATGACATCAAGATCAAGGTCACAAAACTAGTACGTGGAAAAGGACTATGTGAATAGCTAGCTTTGAGTCACAAGTTGAAGCAGGTGATGAAAAAGAGATTGTCTTGGTACTATAGGATGGTCAAGAATAGGAAAATGATGACGTGCCCACTCCTTGTTGGACTCAGAATATGATACACTTCCTACAGTGCAGGCCTATGCCCTCCAAAATTGAGCAAAGCAAAAAGGAGATACTTTAGATTACAAGCCATTCCATATGTGCTTGTTGATGGTGTTTTGTTCAAGAAAGACATCAATGGAGTTCTATTGAGGTGCATTGGGATAGGTCAAATTGAGAGGGTGTTACAAGATTTTCATGATGGAGATTCAGGAGGACATTTCACCACGAGTAACAAATGACTCTCAAGATAATGAAGGCGGGGTATTATTGGCCCACGTGAGTTCAAAGGATCGCTATACATGGATAAGAAAGTGCAAGAAATGTGCACTCTTCACAGCAAAGAAAGACTTAGCAGCACTTCCATTGCACCCAATTTTAGTTGACCAACCATTTATGCAATGGGGATTGGACTTCATCGGGGTCATCAATCCAAACTCAAGCCAAAGCCACAAGTGGATTCTCACGACAACGGACTATTTCACCAAGTGGACCGAAGCAGTAGCACTCAAAGAAGTAAATGAGTCTAACATACTAGACTTTTATGAAGGAATAGTGACCAGGTTCGGTGTGCCGACCACTATCATATCAGACAATGCATTGGCATTCATAGGTTCCAAGATTACAGAATGAGCTATCAAGAATGGAATCTATTTGACCACCTCTTCAAACTATTACCCGCGGGGTAATGGACAAGTAGAGTCCACGAACAAGAATTTGCTAAGAATCATCATAAGGACTTTGGATGAAAATCAAAGAACATGGCATACCAAGCTAAAATCAGCGTTATGGGCTGACAGGATAATGCCAAAGAGGTCTACAAGTAATTCTCCCTACAAGTTGGTCTATGGGAAAGAGGCGTGTGCCTATATCATTAGAATTGTCGCATTGGAGCTCATGGCGAAGCGGTTGGAGTTGGTTGAGTTCGAACCAATGGAGGCCAGGTATGCAGAGTTGATGGAATTGGAAGAAATCAGAGAACATGCAGTTCAGACGATTGAGAAGGATCAGGCCTTAGTAAAAAGATGGTTTGATAAGAAGGCAAGAGCAAGGACCTTCTGGAAGGGGACCTAGTTCGAAATGGGATGCGAGATCATGCAAAACGAGGAAGGAATTCCAAGTTTGATGCCATTTGGAGTGGCCCCTATATGGTCACAGGATGTAAACATAGTAATGCCTTCCAATTATCTACATTGGATGGAGAAGAACTCCTGATTCCGGTTAACGGAATCTATCTTAAACATTACTACTAAAAGGAAAAGGTTTACTCTTGTAAATATTAGCCTAGATTTCAATTCCTCTAAGTGCGTATGCACATTGTCTTGTTGTAGTTAGGTTTCAGTTTCCCTAAGTGCTTTAGCACAGGTTTTGTTGCTCTCAGGTTGAATTTCTACAGTTCAGCGTGCTCTCGGAGAAGGAGTTGCGGTATCAGGCTCGGGATCAGATATCAGGTTGGTTTCAGGTTATTGCTTATGACTCCATGCCCAATGGATTGCTAAAAGGCCACTGATCTTCTACCTAGCAGGTAGGTGATCCCGTTGAGTCACCAAATTGTTGTATATATCTCCTCCCTAGGTAAATATAGACAAACAGAAGAATATGGAAATCAAAGAAACTCAAAACCCAACATTTATTTACGTCACCAATCACCTCGGCGCAGTTGGAGGCGCATCGAAAAAATGTCGACATGTAAAAATTTGTGCCCTGGCGTAGGTTAAAGGCACAGATCAGAAGGTGTCGACATGGAAAAGTCACACCCGCACAAGGTTGGAAGTGCAGATCAGAAAATGTCGACATGTAAAAAGTCGCACCCTGGCGCAGGTTGGAGGCGCAGATCAGAAAATGTTGACATGTAAAAAGTTGCACCCAGTGCGCAGTTCAAGGCGCAGATCGGAGAAGGTGTTGACACATAAAAAGTCATGCCTTGGCGCAGGTTGGAGGTGCATATTAGAAAATTTTGACATGCAAAAATTTGCGCACCTGAGGTGCGAGTTGAAGGCCTGATCGGAAGGTGTCGACATGGAAAAAGTTAGTAGGTCAAGTGTCAGAAGGTGTCGACATGTAAAAAGTTGTGCCTCTTGTGCGTAGGTTGAAGGCGCGAATCGAGATAAGGTGTCGACATGTAAAAATTTGCACCCTGGTGCAAGTTGGAGGTGCAGATTAGAAGGTGTCGACATGTAAAAAGTTGCGCCCTAAGCGCAGTCAAGGCGCAGATCAGAAGGTGTCGACATGGAAAAAGTCGCGCCATAGCGCAGGTTGGAAGGTGTCAACACAACATTTTCAGTGCCTATGACACATTTAAGAGTATGTTAACATGAGGATGGATGCGCCAAGGCGCACCTTCAGGAGGCGCAACATTTTGAGCGCTGACACCCCGAACCCGACAGGAAGCAAACCCTGACCCAGATATTCAAATGGCCATAACTTTTCACAGGAGCTTGGATTCACGCAAGGTTATTTTCGAAAGCTTAAAAGGTCCTCTATCCAACTATGACTAGATATATTTAATTAGGTGAGAACAAGTTCTTCAAAAATGCAAAATATAGTTCACCATTTTTTGGGTTTGTTAGGGTTCTCACCTACCACCATAATGAGATGAATTAAATACAATTTGGAGGTGGTTGGGGTAGATTTGGAATTCCTCTCTCTTCCCTCTCTCATTATTCCTATAAATTATAAGGAGGGGCTTCTTTCTAAAGGTTGGACATTCTTGTTTTTCCCCTCCTTTCTTCTCTTTAAGCGAGCCAATTTGTGGAGTTCAAACCTCCCATCTAAAACTGTAATGCAACTTTTCCTCTTAGCATTTTGTAGTGTATTGTATCAATATTTGGAGAAAATAATGCATGTTTGTGGATGATTCTCAACCCTCTCTATGTTCATTTTCATCCTCCTGATCTTTCATTGCAAATTTGGTTATTTGTGCATGATCTTGCATTGCATTTTAATGGTTTGTGTTTATTGGCAAAATAGGTGTTCTTCATTCCTTGGTGCATCACCTTTGTTAGTTTAAGTTTATTTTATGCATCTTCTTACCCTGTCTCCTTGGCAAGTTAGATTAGGTTTTTGAGTAAACCCTCTACATTTTATGTGTGCATCTGAACAGAGGAATAGGAACCGGCCTTCATCCGGAGAGCTTTCCCAATTTGCAAGGTCCCACGCTTGGGAAAAGCTCCATGTTATGCAATCGCACTGAGAGTCTCAACCCATCGAGTTGCGGGTGTTTCAAGGGGTGTTATGATTTGCCATCAACACTATCCTCCTTATCAACTTACAAAATATCAAGGGCCCCCATATTGTAATTATAATCGGATCAATGGACATAATGACAATGATTGTTATGCGTTCACTACAACGAATCAAGAATTTTGAGCATCAAGGCTTTATCTCATTCACTACACAATATTTTTTTGCATGCCCATCTACAAATTTTACATCTTAGTGGGTTCCTAAATCTGATTCATCTATGTCTAGTGAGCATCACGTCATTCCTTCTATTGTTCCTTCTTCCATCACTCAAGTGCCACCTATGCAGTCTACTCAAGTGAAGTAACCACCTCTCCAAATTAGTCCAACACTTCCTCCTACTAAGTCACCTATAAAGTACTATTGATCCAAACTAAGCAACCCCTCTAAAGATCACTGCAACTCCTCCACCTCTCAAGTCATCTATAGTCAACAAGCAACCACTCGTTACATAAGACAAGCACACTCTAGCTGACATCTTTCAACTCTCACAATTTAAGGACCCTATCCAGTCCTCACTTTAGTGTCCAATCACTTTTTTCAAAGAAACTAATCCTTACATTGATCCACTTAGTGTATTTTGACTAAATATCCATCACTTACATACTTGGGGGGCATGACGCTTATCACCCCCTCCCTCTTCTAAACAACAAACATGCACATTATATCTTCATCACATAACAATACACACACTCACTCATCACACTCATACTAACATCGATCATTACCCAATGACACACTCTTGTGCTTTGGTTCACACTTGACTATTGAGGGCTTCCTACACACATGAACCTCACACACTGCACAATAGGCATTACACATCTCGCACTACATCTTATCACCACTACACATACTACACATTTTACACATCTACTTTTGCGTGTTGCACTCATTACCCTGTGACGTACTCTAGTCTCACCATCCATATTGGATTGTTGAGGGTATACATCATCATTGGACCTCATCACATTCACACATTCATCATTCAACCTTCTATCATGCAACATCCATAGGTTAGTGACATACGTTATAGGCTAAATGGTCACCTATTCCATCATCTTGTATTGGTATACATTTTAGGATAAATCACCACTCCCTCTACTCATCTTCTAGTGGTATACGAATTAGGCTACATCACCACACCCTCTACTCATCTTGTAGTGGCATACACCATAGAATAAATCATGACTGATCTTATCATCTTGTAGTGGTATACGCCATAGGCTACATCACCACCTCTTTCGATCATCTCATCGTGATATACACTTTAGGATACATAATCACACATCTTCATACATCATCTCTAGGTTGCATATCATCACCACATGTACAATCAATGCCCTACACACAACACACATTTTGACCATTTCCTGATGATGCACTCTCATTTATGGTTCATTCTTGACTACTGAGGGGACATAAACAAATGAACGTCACTACATACAATTCCATTCACTCGGGGGGCACGCGGATCCTATCACTCACTTTGTATTCCATTCTATCCATCTATAACATATTGTGTATCTTGGGTTATTTTTACTTTTGCCTACATTTGCTTGTATATGTTCATCTATTACACATGCTAGATAGATTTTTGTATGTCATTATCTTTACCATACACACATGCACATTCACATCCTTTTATAGTTGTGCTTGTAGATACATGGCTTCTACGTGCAACATGGATGTTTGGCACACTACCAGTCCCATAGCGGCTACTGGGGCATCCACTTTCATATACTATAGGTGTTATTGTTTCATTTTCTACTTAACACACCTCTATTGGCTATACACGATTTTGACATACATTTTATCTTTCTAACATGCTAACGGGTGCTTCATATGCAACATTTATTTTATAGGATTACTTGTTACCATGGTTATCTGTTTGTTTGTGCTTATTTTTACTATTTTTTATTATATACGGACCTTTCCCTTTGTTTGGTGTACACGCTTGTTTGTTTGTATCTTGTGCCACTATGGCCTTGAGTGTCTTGTGACATCATGAGTGATGTCTCATGTTTTTAACCCACTTTTCACTGGCTATGATTGGCTTCTTGTGTGTTTACTTGCATTCTAGCTTACACATTGTCTACGTAGCTTACACTTGTTTTCTACATGCACGCTTGTCTCCAACCACTTATTTGTATGTGTCTTGGTTTCTACCAAGCACATTCCCTCCCCCCCCCAGGTATAGTTTTCATGGTCGGTCATTTTACGGTGTTGTATTCTCCTATCCACAACATTGCATGCACCCCCAAATAAGGGGGAATCATTTAGGTTTATACACACTACACAACACGGTACTAGTATAGTTTATTTTTTAGTTTTTCATCCATGACATAGTGGGTTATATAGTGAGTGGGTTCAGATTAGTCTACAAAAATCTATACATGGAAACTTTTACAGGGGAGTTGTCCTTAACATTTTGGGAGCGATTCTGAGTTGGAGGAACATTGGAATTTCCTCCTGCACTTCTTCATCTAAAGTAGCGTCGAATCACTTAAAAAACGAGACATTACAAAGATCTCTTCACACTCTCTAGAAGTAGTTACAAGTTGGAGAATAACACAACTTTCTCCCTACACTTCTTCGGCCAGTGGCATGAGATTGCCCAAAAACTCACACTTCATCGACATTTATAAGATCCTTTCTACACCCTTTTTCTCATCATGGATCAGGTGCACATGTTATTTTATCATTTTTCATATTTTTCATTTAACTATATACATGCATATTTACACACATTTTTACACATATACATGTGTATTTGACTACTTGATCATCTTCTCTTTTGCAGGTCCATCTGTATGGGAAGAAAGTAGTCAACAACAACAACGACATCACTCAACATCACACACAACATACTAACATGCAGGTACATCACACACATTGGAATTTACACACATGCTTCCACCCTAGGTTCACTCTCATCACTTTTACACTTTTTGCATCTTTAGTCTCCATGCTCCATCTTTTTGTCACTCCATGCTTTGTCTAGTCCCTTAGCACATTTTCTACATCACTCTACATGGATATCAGGTACACATCTCTATCTACTTTATGTTATTGAGCATTCCACTCACCAACATAAAGTGGGGGCAAATGTAGACACTAAATCACACACTTTGGGTAATTATTTAGTCCCGATCTCATACTACTATTCATATGGTTTTGAGTGAAAAAGAGTACTAATTAACCCATGTCTTTGGAAATTTGACTTTGCTTTCTATTGCTACTTTTGATCTTTCACCCGCACTTGCCCAGTCCGCATTTTCATACTGTGTTTTCCTTATTTCTAACTACGGGGCCCAGTTTAGGACTAGGGTGCCCAGTCCCCTATGGGGCACCCTGATCCTCTTTGCACTTTACTCTCACCTTTTTGGAACTTTCTAGCCATTTGAGATTTCTATATTTTTGGTGGTCGGCCTTTTCGGGGTTAATCATGTAATTAGAACAAGAGCACCATATAAATATAAATTTATGATACCGTAAAGAGGGACCTAGCACTAAGCACTACTACCATCAGCTAAGCTTGCGTCCATCTAAGGCTTCTATTACCCCATTACATCCATGATTCCATCTAGTTCTATCACAAGGGATGAGGGTTGGTTCATTTGTATCACACTTCATAGAAGGGGAGTTTATTATATTCCTTACACCATCTATTTACATTCTACATCTAGTTATTTCTCGTTACTCACAAAGTGTGAATGGAACAAGAACACCTAGGGCACAATTACACACGTTGCACGCACGCGCGCACGTGCACGCACACACACACACACACACACACACACACCTAGAACTACATTGGGTTTGAGATGTAGTGTAGTGTTCAATGATAAGTCCATCGATTTAGAAGTTGAGGAAAATTTGAACCCTTCATATGCATCTTTCTTTTTAGGGTTTTGATCCTTTGCTTAGGGTTTTATAGGTGTTTTTTCCATCTCTAATTTGCAACGACATCTAGCAAATTTTAGCGACATTCATGTGACAGGAAGCGAACAAAGGTGATCATTTAATGACACCTCAGAGGAGGTTTCCTAGTCATTTCTACGAGACCATGGAGCCCTTATCCTTCTCTAGGTGCCCAGATGCACCCCGGCTAGATAACTCAGATCTATATTTTCCTAATCTCATGTGTTGTCGTTTCCTCCTCTTTTTAGTTGGTCTCCCTTTGCGACACAATCCCATGACATCTACGAATCATCTAAGGCCTTCTTAACCCTCTTTGCACATTAAGGTTTTACATTTTTATTACATAGGTTACTTGGGTCTATTTGCTGCATTTTATCATCATAGTATACTATAAATATTCCATTTTAGTTTAATCAGAGACATTCTCGGAAGAAGATAAAAGCAGAGCGGGGAGTTATACTCAAGCGGTATGCAAAGAAGTAGAATCATGACTATCAGGTGTCTCATCAAAATCAAATAAAGATTTAGATACAAGTATGTCATTAAGTGTATCATCAACATATAATGAAGGAGGATGAGAACTAATATGTGGTACATCTAGAGAAAGATTTTCAAAAATGGAAGGAGTATGAGATGAAACTATAAAATTATTTGAACTAGTATGAGAAGTAGAGTCATACACATGTTTATTATCTTCTTGTTTGTTAGCTAAAGCATGATCATCAAGCTTACACATGAAACTAAGAACATCATCATCTAAGTTCTCATTAGAAATAATGGAACTATGAGTGTGGCTAACTGTATAACAAGGTGTACAATGAGTAAAGCTCATCATATTAGAAAACAATGCCAATGGTAGAATGATCAAAGCTAGTAGGCACATTACATTCATTAGCTAAGAGTTATCTTTGAGTATCATCTGGAAGAACTAAATTATGGTATAGAGCAAAAATTCAGCTATGGTTGCCTCGTTATAGATAGGATTGACATTCACATGAGGCATGACCAACCGAGAAGGAGAAGAGTTATCCTTAGCCATTAAGGTTTTAGTGGATCCTAGGGCAAGAAGTTCTAAGCTACGGGTTCACCAAAATGATTCCATAAAATATGACTATTTTATTAAAATCTAAATGTATAGAGTTGTTACAAATGATATACAATGGAATATAAATGCTAAAAAATTTATTTAAATGTAACTATGAAAGGAAATAAGAGGGGTAAGGTACTTATCTTGAATTTTTCTTACCTTGCAGTGAGTCTGAACTAGACAATGTGATGGAACAGAAGCACAAGTTATCACAATGACCCACGAGAAAAATGCATTGGAGGAGAAAACAACTAGATCGGGGCGCTTAGAGAGGGACAGGGGCACCCGTGGGTACTTTAGGCCTGTTTCTAGGTGCTTGGGTCTACGGAAAAGCTCGAACATGGTTTCAATATAGTTGTTAGGGCTTCATACTTTCTCACCTTTGATCACCTTTATGTCGCACTTGAATCATTGAGGTACCTATAAACCTGCAGTGATGTATAGACCTACAAAACCCTCAAATAGACATCAAATCCTAAAAAAGAAAGATGCAAAATGAGGGGTCAGATTGTCCTCACTGCCACAATGATGGACTTACAACTAAGTATTGCACTACATCTCATACCAAATGTAGTTATGTGTGCTTGTGTGTACAATAGTGCTCCTAGGTCACGCTCACTCCAATAACGCCAAGATAATGGGTAATAGCTAGATTAAAAATGCAAATGTGTGGATGGAATAGAATGAAATCCCCTTCTTATACAATGTGTATGCAGAGTAATGTGCCCAAATGCAGTCCCTTGATTTATGTAGATAGCTAGCCCTTGATAAGAATTGTCTACCCATATAATGGTATGTATGTTGTGTTTATATAGGGATCTCTTGTTCGAATTTCAACACTAATGACTTGACATGCCGACTAGTACCTCAAGAGATGGGAGGGAAAACCGAAAAGACCGACCTCAAATGTCAAAAATAAGATCAAACACAAAGATGACATGGGCGCCAGGATGGACAGGAGCACCTGGCGCTAGTGTCCATTCCTAGACACTAATTTCTAAAAACAAGTGACTACATATGAGTGAGAACCATGAGACATGGATCCTCGTGACTGACCATAGCGTGTGTGTGTATGAATGACGAGTGTGAAAGATAAAAACAAATAAAGACCAACAAGAAAAGTGGATGGATTGTGGAAGGGGTCATCAGTGAATACTTTCTTACGCAAGATCCATATATAAAACAACATACTTGGCAGTATAATAATAGTAGTAAGTGCATGATTTTGTGTCTACACTGGAAACATCAAATTAGCACCGATTTTTCTTAGATTTAGATTTCTCTAGATAAAAAATGTAGCAGACGAATGTGTTTTTCAATACATAGATTTTTTAAGTTTGTGAAAGTTACAAAATTTGGCATAAAATAAATTTGAACAAAAATTTAATTGAAACCTTCAATAGTTAACTTTTTTTTAATAACCCGGTGGGTATCTTGATTTTTCTTAGATTTAGATTTCTCTAGATAAACTAATGTAGCTAGGACCGCCAATACATGACTTTTAAGTGTGCGCTCAGTTGAACAAAAACAAGGAATCCCAAGTCTAGCCTAGACCGCCTAATCCCTCGTGGGAGCGAGTCCCTGGCCTAGCCCCACTAATCCCTCGTGGGAGGCGACTAAGCCTGCACTAGTTAACCTCCCTGTGGTACATCTAGGTAGAGAGAATCGACCTCAGGACCTATATGAGCATAACCCAAAGCCATTAGCCAACTATGTTGCTAAATCGTAGAGACTAATAGTTAAATTAAGTGATAAAGACAAAATAAATGCAGATAATAAATAATTTAGTGGGTCAATTCAATTTTGAAGCCACATTGTTGATATCCTCTCACATCTTTCTTTTTGCATGCTTTTCATAATAAATGTTAACACACATGTCAACTTGAAAAAATCATATTAAAAATTTGTAATTTTTTTACTTGAATAATACTCAAAATTTGTCATATCATTAGAAAGGAGTGGAAATATTTGTCATATATTTATTTTTGCACACTTTTCTTAATAAATGTTAACACACATGTAAACTTGAAAAAAATAGATTAAAAAATTGTAATTTTTTTACTTGAATAAGACTCAAAATTTGTCATATCATTAGAAAGTAGATGGAAAAAGATTAATTGTTCATCAAAACTATAGAAACAAGCAAAAATAAAGGAATATTCTTGAATAAAGGAAAACAAAATATTCTCAAAAAAATTAATGCAAAACTTTATAAAACACATGAAATATTACACATGGGATATTGTTATTGACTAGAGGTAAAAAATTAATGATCTTGGTGGAAACAATATAATTACCTTTGGTAGTATAATAACTAGAAGAATTATAAAAATAAATTCAAATGAAAAACATGATAATTAGGGCATGGTCCCATGGAGTGGGGGCTCCATAAATATCTCGGTGTTGTTGAGAAAATTTAGGAACATTTTAGCCAATTTAAGGTCCCATGTTTTTACCATTTTCCTCTACAATTTCTATTGAGATATTTTAAGAACCCATTGCAATTTTCCCTCCAAAATGACGAAAAATTAGTTGTTGAAATGCATTTTTGTCCCACTTGAAAATAAAAAAACCTAAACATAGGGGAAACTACCATCCCCCCTCTCTAGCCACCTTTGAAGTTTAATGAGTCAAAATTATGGAGCTCCTGTTTTCCGTGTCAAGATTCAATTTTTTCCTGTAACTGGTTGAAAAAATCAACATGGGACCATCTACAAGTGGGGCAATAGGAGTTGAAGCGGGTCGATGGGACCATGCTTTTAGAGACTCTGCTCTTTCCACCCTAAAAACTAGCAATTGCACATGAATGTGCGATGGAAATGCCGAAGGGGATGTATTGATGATGTAAAATTTGAGGGAGGAAAACAACACTAGAGAAGGAGGGGTGATGAAGAAAGATTTGTTGGACCCCTAAAATACGCTAAGTAAAGTGGTGTGAGGGTTTTGGACGCGTGAAAGTTAGGCACGAAGGAACATGTAGAAGTAGAGCAGATAAGTGGTAATGCAAGCTAGTTGTGGTCTTCCAATGAACTACTAGCATGTTTTACATTTAGAAACCCAATCTTGAGTGTCTGCAAATATGGTGGGCCAATAATAAATTCCTTAGAGAATATTGTGTGCAGTGACCATTGTTGAAAAATTTTCACCACAGCTTGGTCATGGTATGCTTTAAGCAACTTTTCTTGTTCTTTATCTACACACCTGAGGAAACAACCATCCAGGCCTCTTTTATAAAGCGCATGATTCCATATTACAAATTTAGTTACCTTCAGCTTGAGTGTTCTCCTTTTCTTATAATCAAGATGGGGAGGGCATTATCCATAAGTCGGGTAATAGGTAATATCAGCATACCACTCATCAGTAGTTGTGACAAAGAGAACCTATGGGATGTCTTATGAACAAGTTGAGCAAGCACAATTTTCTTCGCCATGTTGAACTTTGAGTGTTTTATCTTTAGCAATCAACTTGCATAAGCCATTTCCCCTTACCAGATTGGAGGGTCAAATCTCCAAGTCATATTCTTGAGTCTTTGCAACCCAATTTCCTCTTTTAGCTTGGGATCCCGCTTTGTGTCAAGATGGACTTGATTACACCTGCCAGGGGACCATCACCACCGTATGGTAATTGGGATGTAAAACCTAAAGTTTTTACAACCTTGACCACTGCATAGGCATGCTTCTCCAATTGGTTGTATTTTAGCTCATGCTTTTTCAAAGGACAACTCATGAAAGCAATAGGTTCCACGCCTTCATCATTTTTCTAAACGAGAATGGCAAAGAGTGTATGTTCTGATGCATAACAATACATGATGAATTATTTATCAAAATTTGTAGATATAAGAGTCGGATCCTTGGCAATGGATTTCTTGATCTCTTTGAATGTTGTCTTCCCTTCATTGTTCCATTTAAAGTTTGCTTATGGTTTCATCATGGAAGTGATGTGCTTCGTCAACTCAGCAAACTCAAGTACAAAATGACGAAGGAAGTTCACCTTTTAAAGAATGAATGAACTCCTTTCTTGCTTGTGGGTAGGGCTAATGCTTGAATGGATCTAATCCTCTCAGGATCAATGTGTGCTCCATGTTTGTTCACAATGTGCCCCAATAACTTGCCTTCTATGACTCCAAAAATGCACTTTTTGGATTTAGTGATATGCCATGTTTCCTACACCTTGCAAGTACATGTTCCAAGTGATAGATATGATCTCCCCTCTTCTTTGAAAATATTGTGAGATCATCAAGATATATGACAATGCAATGCTTCAGATATTTGAAGGCCAAATCCATCGCCCTTTAGAATGTAGTTCTACATTGATTAGGCCAAAAGGCATTCTGCTGTAGGAAAAAGTGCCCCAAGGTGTTGTAAAGGTTGTCTTGGTGCGGTCCTCTGCCACTTTGATTTGATTATATCCTAAGAATCCATCAAGTAATGAAAGCATTTCAGATCTAGTGACTGCTTGTAGGATATGGTCCATGATAGGAAGAGGATAATTGTCCTTTAGTGATGCCTGGTTCAAGTTGCAAAAATCTACACATATCCTTATTTCACCATTCTTCTTCGCACTAGCACAATGTTAGCCACCCACGTTGAATGGTGGATGGGAAAGATGATCCTTGCATTAAGCATCTTCGTTACCTCCTCCTTGATGGTATCAACAATCTTTGGGTTATATGACCTTTGTTTCTACCTGAAGGGCTTAACACCCTGCTTCAAAGGATTTGAGTTCATCATAAGAGTAGGCCAAGACATCTAAGTATTTCTTGAGTAATGCAACAAACCTTCTTTTTTCTTTAGGTGAGAAAAATTTTCCAATATTGACCATCCTTGGCTCCTCTAAGGTACCAATGTTTTCTTTATCAAAATTAGCTGGGCACCAAGAAGATTGCTTTTATTTCTCTTGAATAAATTTATCATGTTTTTCAAAGAGGTCTTCTAAAGAGACTAGGCCTTTGGGAATTTTGTTCCCTTTCAATTTGATTACTCCCTCATCATCAATCCCTTCAATTCCTTCTTTCTCTTCTTTGGGGACTGCTTCTCGGTGTGGATTTTCACCTCCTTCGAAGAAGAGATTATTGAAATTATCCCTTTGCTCTAAAAAGGCTAGAATTTGGTTATCATCATTGAAGACTTGCAATGCTTTACATTATATGGTACACTAGGGTTGAATACCATTTTAATGGTCACTTTGTCTTTACCAAAAGAAGGATGAGGTGTCACTAGGGAAGCGAAACTGCAAGAGAATCAACCTTTTCATTATGTTCCCTTGGAATAGCTTCAATGGAAAATGCATCAAAAGATTCAATGCAGTCCCACACTCTGTTTCTATAATGCCGAGTCTTGGATTCTTCACATGATATTGTTGGTAGACCTACTTTGTTACAACCTAGATACATCACCTCGGCATCTCGGTTTCTTGATTCCCATGTTCTCTGTTGCACTCGTGTCTAAGAGCAAAGTGTTTCATACTACTGTAGTGTTATTTGTAATATCAAATGTAGCTTGTAGGTAAATGGGTACAACTCATTGGAAGGAGAGTACAATATTACACCAGCTCCTAAGCCCGCATTGGAATGACTACCATCAAAGTCCATTGTCCAAATTTGATCTTCCTCTTCCTCCATGAGAAGTGGCAAGTTCTTCTCTTTTTTGATGTGAGGAAGTAGTTTCCTAACCCACAATCTTGAAAGAGAATGTTTGCTTTCGAGATCATCAGACCTTCGTATTGTGCTCTTCATCTTTCTTACTAGTAGCAACTTCTTCATCTTGCCTTTTACTAGGATAGTTGCAGATGACCAATCCATTTTTATCTCTCCACCCAGGTCTCTGCAGAAACTCCTACTCAATAGCATACCAAAGGATGTTGGGATGTCTGTTACCACTATGGTTGGGAGCACCTTCTTTTCTGGAAAATCAGCTAGAGCTACATGTGCATCTTTGATTCTTCCTACCAATGGCACTTGTTTGGATTCCATTGAGTAGCAGGTGTCATTTACTTGGGTCAAGGTGAGGCCTAGAGCATTTAAACTTTGGTTGGCATCACATTGTCTGAGGCTCCAAAATCTATGATACAATTATTTAGCTAGAAGCCTTTAATGAGGAGTGACAGGTAGAAAGGTTCAACCCTGTTGGTTTTGGAGGCACTAAGGGCTAACATGTTTTGGGAAGGTGGTGTGGATGGTGTGGGCAATAAGCCTTTAGAATTAGGACTCGAGGATACAGGTTACCACCACGAACTGCATTAATGAACCTGTCAAATTGGGCAGGGTATGTTTGTAGGTATTATATTTCTGAGAGTTGGACTTTGGTTTTGCTTGCGTGTTCCACAAATTGAAATGGGGTTATGGTGAGCGGAAGAGGTTCCAGAAATGGAGTAAGATTTACATGATAGAGGCTTTGCTACTTTGGGTGTTGAATTCTCCTTTTCGGGTGTAGCAATTGGCTTGGAAGGGGGTGAGGGTGTAGATTTTGATTGAACCTTAGATGTTTTTGCAGGAACAACATTTAAAGGAGAATTGTTCTTAGCAACTTTTGAGCTGGGAGAAGAATTAGATGACTTACTTGGCATAGTAGCATGATCCCTGACAACCAGTGAGTCTAGTTTTTCTTTGGCCGACTCCATAGAAGGTGGTAATGGTGATCCTCTACTGATGATTTTATTTTGTGTGACCTCTGGAGGAGAATCTTCTTTATTCTTCTTATCCTTTACCGCAACCGTTGAGGATGAAGCACCTTTCCTGGATTGTGCACGAGTGAAAACAACACATGAGAAACTTGGAGCTTCTTCATCATCAACATACTCAATTAGGCCATTATGCATATCAACTTCCTTGACCTCAAGATAGTTTTCATAGTCTTCCATATTTTATATTCTTGATTTCATCAATTTATGCTTCCTCCTCGGCTCTTTGGTGTCACGAGATGGCATTGGTGGTGGTGCTTCACGAGCAAGCCGACGAGGAGGTGGAGAAATCCTTGGCCTATCGGAGGGTTTGGTTTCTTTGAAGCATTCCGCATTGTGATCTGAGATAGCTGCTTCTTCAAGGCAACCAAGTCATTTTCCATTTTTGAAACATCGAATCTGTGGTGACAGAGTTTGAATTCTGACCCTTTTGCTTTCCATTGGGGCCTTTCACCTTTCAGAAAGGATTAGATCATCATTGGTTTCTATTGCATAGTCTTGGGCTTCCCTCAATGTTCTTGGTTGGGCTCTTCTAAGGAAGAAACCTACTTCTGATGGCAAATCACTAATGAAAAACCTCTTCAAATTATTTTCAGAAGGCACCACATCTTCAGGGATCCTTCTTATCACTCTATCATATCTTGCTACAAAGTCCCTCATTGACTCGGAGGTTTCTTTCTTCATTTGTACCAATTGGACCAAAAGATCCTAACAATCTTTTGTGCTCTTGAACATGTGTTCAAATGCACTTCTTATATCCTCCCAACAGTGACGGACCTGGGGGTAGCATGTAGAACCATTCGACAGCTTTCTCTTGAAGTGACTCCATAAAGAGTCAGACTGACACATCTTCATCCTCAACACCCAACACACCGCAAGCAATGATAAATGTTGTTACATGCTCTTCAGGGAGTTGAGAACCATCCCCTCTGAATTTTGGGAAGTTTTTTCTCGAGCCTCTTGGTAGCTCATGGAGTGGTTGAGCAAGAGCCAGTGGATTAATGTTTCCTCCCCATGGTACATTAGGCCTCCGGGCCTCACGATCAGATTCATGCTCATGATCACGATCCCCATTCTATTTCTTTTTCTAGCTTCCAACCTCGCCAAGGATGTGGCTTTTTACTTCTTTGCTCTTTCATCTTCCTTGACTTGAAGTCTCTTGATTTCTTCGAGTTGAGCTCTTATTTCTTCTTCATCTCTCCCTCTCTTTTTCTAGCTTCTTCTTCGGTCTTCACGTCAGTGAAGTCTACAAGGTTCTCATTGATGTATGGAAATTCACCATCCAAAGGGTTGGCAACACTTGGGTTCCCAATGTGACCGGTTACTTGAAAAAGAAGCCTTGGATCCCGAGTAGCTCTTGTCTCCTTTGAAGTTCCTCAAAAATGGGATCGGCTTTATCCTCCTTGTCTCTATTACTGGGTGTATCTTCTATCCGTCAGCTTGAAAATCTATACTCTTCTTTGCGGTGCTAGAATTTGTCTTTGCCTCTTCAATTCAGCAGAGCGTTCTTCATCAAGATCTAGAATTCTCATGGTAATGAAGTAGTGATTGGCACTTTATCTATTATGCCGATAAGCTCCCTCAAATCTGAAGCGACATCTTCTTGGATGTGGAAGAGAAATTCGGGTCTTTCAACAGAGGTTTCCTGGAATAGCCATGATTTGAATCCATGTGGCTCATATAGCCATTCAAATTCTAGAAAATTGTCTCTTTTTTTTTTAATTTTGAATTTTCTAACCTTGCGGTTGCATTTAGGTGTAGATTTGCTAAATTTCCCCTAAGGTGGGCGCCAAAACTATTGGCGAAGAAATTTTTGTGTGGAAAAATTTGTGAATTCCTTTCCAATGCTCTAGGAATCTAAGTCCCTCTACTTAACCGGTGCAACTACCGTGTATGCATGCACAAGAAAGCGTGGATTTATGTGGTGGCCTTTTGGTCGGGGATCCAATAGGGGCACTCCACTGACCCTAGGGAAAATGCTTACAATTATCTGCAAGGGGGAATTTTTATGAAGGTGGGAAAGAGAGTGAGAAAAGAGGTAGGAGAACTAATGTCACAGGTAGAAAATCATATTCCTACACACACTAGTTAGAAACTTCAACACATGCATTCATGAGAAGAAACAACCCTGCAAATGGCAACAAGATGAGATAAGATTGTGAACTCAAAGTTTCTAAAATATCCTCATCGAAGAGGCTACAAAATCCTTCTTCTTGTATTGATGCTTGAACAGAGATTGTATGTGGGAATGGAATAAATTTGAGAATGGAGGAAAGTAGAAGAAAATTGGCTATCTCCTTTGCTTTCTATAGGTACAATGCACTCTTGAGTTTACAAGATCAATCGCCAACCCCTTACAATGGCATGAAGAAGCTATTAAATATCTTGTAAGAAATAGACAACTTCTTCTTTGTTGAAAAGAAACGGTTTACAATCTTTTCAATCATTCGCATTCGTTTAGATTCTTGATTCACGAAGAAACACCAATGGTGAGAAAAACTAGATTTTTCATAATGCAGTCATTACACCTATTTTGTAACTTTGAATTTGAACTGTTCATCTTGCCTTTGAAACTTTAAACCAGAGTCATCCACATGGGAGAAATTTACTGGAGCGGGCATGGAGGATACCTTTTGCATTTTGTGACTTTATAGAGATTTGGCATTTTTTACATTTTTGGTCCACTCACTGCTTTGATATGGTCTTGACACATGGCCTCACTTGATTGGCGAAGGAATCACGGCTCGCTTTATGACTTTTAGCCCTTTTTACAAAAAGGCTCAAAAACACAAATTGTTTCGACGGCCTACCTCCCGCTTTGACCTTCGATGCGGGCTTAGTATTTGACTTTTCCTTGGCGTTGGCGGGGCTATGGGTCACTTTTTAACTTTAAGACCCTTTAATGAAAACAAGGCTCAAATTCTCAAATCTCCCGACTACCCACTTCACCGCCTTGACTTTCTATTCAAGCTAATATTTGACTTTCTCCCTTTTGTTTGGCGGGGCCGTATATCTGACCCTGGACACGTGGAGAGTTGGCGCTCATTTGGAACCTACCTTTGGATTTTTCCTTTGAAGTTGCATCAGGCTGACATGTGGAGGCTTCCACCAGCCCACTTCCCCACTTTGACCTTCAATGCGGGCTCAACATTTGACTTTTTCCTTATAGCGCGATTGGGGCTACGAGTCACTTTATGAATTTTCTCCTTTTCACCACAATGCCTCAAAACACAAAAAGGATCCACCTTTCCGCATCCAATTAGATACGTCCACATACCCATGGATAATGGGGCCAAAATTTGATGGGGAAGAAAATGCCCATCATTCACAATGTGGAAAAATGCAGAGAAGAAGAAAACTCCACCATTTTGCACCCGATTTTAAAATTTCTTTCGTGAACCAAGGAATTGAAAACAATACAAGGTTTAACGATCCATGGCCATAGAAAGATTGACAATTTCATTCAGATGAGGACAACAATAAAATTTTCACGTGTCCAGACAGAAAACGGAAAATTTATCAAAACGTGCAGACTGGAGGGTTTAAACAACTTCAAAGCATGAATTTCTCTATCTTTTCGGACTTCCAACTTTACTTGAACACTTCTGGAGGGCGTGAGCTCAAAATTTTCAAATTTGACTTAGAAAATGAGGGGGGGATTTTGAGGGCGACAACATCCTTCTATTTCCTCAATATATATCATGCACAACCATCGAGAATCCCATTTTGAAATGCCTATCAATGTAATTAATGTTTGAGGCATTGGAAAAAGACAAAAATTAATTTTTGTGTGTGTTTAGGAACATTCCTTCAATCCTCTAGCTCATCCAAGGTTATAAATAATGAACATTTCATTTTGAAGATTATACTTATGTTGATCAGTTGTTAGAAGTTGCTCACATTGGTGTAATTTGGAAAATGGTTATAAATTGGCTTATCTTTTTTTGTATATATAAGTGATGATGTCTACTTTTACAATCCATGTTTTTTCAACACAATGGAGGTTTTTGAATTTTTTTGTTTATATTATGTTCGAGAAAGTAGTGGGTTAAAACAAAAGATTTGCGCCTAAGGTATTTTCACCCATAACGATGACAACTACATCTACAAAATCCACCTTCCATTAAGCTTTGTTGATTTCCTATGCCTTGCTCTAAACTCCCATTTTTTCCCAACTAGGAGAATGGTGGTGCATGTCTAAAAAGGGTCAAGTGAAATCACATAAAAAATCATGGAGCATAAATACTATCTCATAAGACGCTTGGAGGACCTCAAATAGTTACACGGGATGCTACGAATGAGCTCATCAACATTTTTCACTGGGAAGTATATTTTTTACCCAATGCATGTGCCTAGTAGAAGATGCAACAAAGTCTAAAAAATTCTAACCTAATTCCAAATTTGATCTCTTCACAAGTTATCAAGGAACCTGGCATTAGTGACCCATGTCTAAGGGGGTAAGCCTAAATCCATTAACCGTGACATCCACATTCTCCATGACCTTAAATGCTTTATAGATACTCCTTCACCACATGATATACGAAGGAAGTTTACATAAATTTGTTTCGAACATACCTCTGTCATTGCCCATCATGTCTACATTAAAAGACAACATAGAATCAACAAAACCAATGAGCATTTTCGTTGGAGCTGCAAAAATGTGGGTGTTTGACTCATCACTCCTGACAAAGTATATACTATATTTTCACTTGTGATCATTGTTGTTATGTTTACCTTCCACAATTACATTATTAAAACTCATGCAAAAATGTGATTGCAAAGTAATCCCTAAAACTTGCAAATCGATTAAAAGAATGGATTTTAAATTTGGTGGGTATTAAGATGGATTTAATGTTAAACAAACATTACATTAAATGGATGATGTGGTGATGGTAAGAAAAAGTGGCATGCGGTCCATATGTGACTTTAACTTCTTCAATGCCTCCTATTGGTGTCTTTAGTGCACCACCAAATGCATTTGCTAGCTACAATGAATAATTAGACTTACCTTTTCCATCATGGTACATTGGAATGGAACATGATTGCATGGCATGAAATCCTTTGTTGAGAAAGCTTAGGACATCACAAACCACCAAATTTTTCTTAATTGAAAAAGAATACCTAGAGCAAGGAAATTTTATTTCTATTGTCTTCAAAGGTGTATGTCAACATCAACAATAACACACTATAGTGGATCCCTTCATTGCAAAATTTTGGGGATGAGAGATTATGTTTGAACTTTCATAACACAATGTTGGCATTATTTTCAAAAGTTAATAATGAAGTGATTCATGAAATATCCATGCAACACCAAATAGGAAACAATTTCCACACATTAGAAATATGAGATGGTAAAGATAAAAAAGTTAAATGTGGGAAATCTATTAATGTTGGGCATTGCCTTTTTCATGATAGTCATTCTTCTCCTAAGAAAGAAATACAAATAGGGTGGCTATTAAACTTTAGGTGTGTAGGTCTACATCAAAAATAACATACTATAGTGCTCCCATTCATTGAAATATTTTGGGGATGAAAGATGATGTTTGAATTTACACGACATAACATTGGCATTATTTAGAAAGTTAGTAATGAGGTGGTTCATGAGTATCCCTGTAGCACCAAATAGTAAACAATTCCCACATGTTTGGAATAAGATATGACAAAGTTTTAAAAACTATAACTTGTCCATCGATTTCATGGATTTGACAATGATCACCTTACACAATTGAATGAAATGGAAAATTATAAAAAACATAGGGAAAATGGGTTTTACTATTTTTAAATTTTTTATCAAGTCTAATTACATGGCACTTAATTTGTTTACCCTACAAATGTTTTCGATTGTACACTTTCTATACCATTGTTCAATCAATTTTGTTTGATTACAGATCCTAACATATGCCAAAACAATGGCCAGAAGGATGGTTTTCGGTTTAGATTCAATCATTAACGACCACTCACGTTATATATGTCAACATCAATAATAACACACTATAGTAGATCCCTTCATTGAAAATGTTTGGGGATGAGAGATTATGTTTGAAATTTCATAACACGACGTTGGCATTATTTTCAAAAGTTAATAATGAAGTGATTCATGAAATATCCATGCAACACCAAATAGGAAACAATTTCCATACATTACAAATATGAGATGGTAAAGATAAAAAAGTTAAATGTGGGAAATCTATTAATGTTGGCCATTACCTTTTCATGATAGTCATTCTTCTCCAAAGAAAGAAAGACAAATAGGGTGGCTATTAAACTTTGGGTGTACAGGTCAACATCAATAATAACATACTATAGTGGATCCATTCATTGAAATATTTTGGCGATGAAAGATGATGTTTGAATTTACATGACATAACATTGGAATTATTTAGAAAGTTAGTAATGAGGTGGTTCATGAGTATCCATGTAGCACCAAATAGTAAACAATATCCAAATGTTAGGAATATGAGATGACAAAGTTTAAAAAACTACAACTTGTCCATTGATTTGAGGATCTAACAATGATCACCTTACACAACTAAATGAAATGGAAAATTCAAAAAAAAGGGAAAATGGGTTTTACTATTTTAAATTTTTTTATCGAGTCTAATTGCATGATGCTTAATTTGTTTACTCTACAAATGTTTTCGATTTATACACTTTCTACACCATTGTTCAATCAATTGTGTTTGATTACAAATCTTGACATATGCAAAACAATGGCCAGAATGATGGTTTGAGTTTAGAGTGAATCATCAACGATCACTTACGTTATGTATGTCAACATCAACAATAACACATTATAGTGGATCCCTTCATTGCAAAATTTTTGGGATGAGAGATTATGTTTGAACTTTCATAACACAATGTTGATATCATTTTCAAAAGTTAATAATGAAGTGATTCATGAAATATCCATGAAACACACAAAATAGGAAACAATTTCCACACATTAGAAATAAGAGATGGTAAAGATAAAAAAGTTAAATGTGGAAAATCTATTAATGTTGGGCATTTCCTTTTTCATGATAGCCATTCATCTCCAAAAAAAGAAAGACAAATAGGGTGGGTGTTAAACTTTGGGTGTGTAGGTCAACATCAACAATAACATACTATAGTGGGTCCATTCATTGCAATATTTTGGGGATGAAAGATGATGTTTGAATTTTCACGACATAACATTGGCATTATTTAGAAAGTTAGTAATGAGGTGGTTTACGAGTATCCATGTAACACCAAATAGTAAACAATTCCCACATGTGATGAATATGAGATGACAAAGATTAAAAAAACTATAACTTGTCCATCGATTTCATGGATCGAAACCGATCACCTTACACAACCTGAATGAAATGGAAAATTTTAAAAAAACATATGGAAAATGGGTTTTACTATTTTAATTTTTTTATCGAGTCTAGTTACATGGCACTTAATTTGTTTACTCTACAAATGTTTTCGATTTGTACACTTTCTATACCATTTTTCAATCAAGTGTGTTTGATTACATATGTTGACAATGATCACCTTACACAAAAAGGAAATGGTAAATTTTTTTAAAAATAGGGAAAATGGATTTTACTAATTTTTTATCACAGTCTAATTGCATGGCACTTAATTTGTGTACTCTACAAATGTTTTCAATTGTACACTTTTTATACCATTGTTCAATCAATTGTGTTTGATTATAGATCCTAACATATGCCAAAATAATGGCTAGAAGAATGGTTTCTGGTTTAGATTCAATCATCAATGACCACTCACACTCCATCACCTTCATTGAAGGGTCTTGTCAAAATTAACTTAAAAATTGTATATTAGTAAAAAGAATCAGTTGTGTAACTTGTAATATACACCATAGAAAACTCTATTATTGAACTTTGTTAATAATATGATTTGTGAGCATCCAAAATGTTATTAAAATATTAAATTCACTTTCATTACTTCATTTAAACCAAAATATTATTAAAATAAAGAATTCACTTTAAATCAAGAAATACTCTCATAATTAACTTGCTTACAAATTGAATGAAGACCGTGTTCCTTAAATGCAGGATGTAGATTTCCATTATTCTCCCAAGCTCCTTTATACATCTTGAGAGACTTCAATTTGCCCATGGGTTTGACTATATTATCCTCCATGTTTAAATACCTTAGCTTGATCAAATAGTCTTGAACTATTTTATCACTTTAAGCCATAGAACAATAAAGCCACTATTCTATGATTTTAAGTCCATTCACATGGAGTATTACGAAGACTTTAGAGATCCCCCAAATTACGTACACTAGATTTATATTTTCATAGTTGAAACCTTCCAAATGTTAACTTTCATTTGGCCATATGGTTTCTAAATATATTAAGATGATAAACATGTTTTGAAGAACACCTAAGACATGTTTCTTTATACTCTTCACTTGCAAACATTTAAAATGTGTTGTTAAGCCTCGTGATGAGAGTGTAACACCTTTCTTTAAAATACAAAATTTTAAAAATGAGAATAGAAAAGAATGATATATTAAGTACTAAGAATTAAAAAGGTATGATGTATTAAATATAAAATTTTCCACATCACAACAAATTACAGGTATTGAAAACCCTCCCACCAAATTGGGGCGAGTGTTGACAACCCTCCCACTTAGCGGGATGCAGGTGAACACAAATCAATTCAACAACCAAAGTTAAAATTTAGGGAAAGCCATGGTAGTTACCGAAAGCAATTTTGGATGGTCAAATAAGCCATAGTGAATAGCAGAATTTGATATTTACCACTCTTTGATACTATGTTCATAATGTATTAAAATAGGAAGAAATAGAAAAAAGGATCACAATTTATCAAAATTAACATCAAAATTAACTTTAAAATTAACTTAAATGTTGTAAATTAGTAAAAATAAAAGGATCGGTTGTGTAACTTGTAATATACACCGTAGAAAACTCTATTAATGAATTTACACAATAATATGATTCGTGAGCATCCAAAATGTTATTAAAATATTAAATCTACTTTCATTACTTCATTTAAACCAAAATATTATTAAAAAAAAGAATTCACTTTAAATCAAGAAATACTCTCACAATTAACTTGCAAACATGAGGACCGTGTTCCTTAAATGTAGGATGTAGATTTCCACTATTCTCTCAAGCTCCTTTATACATCTTGAGAGACTTTAATTGACCATGGGTTTATTTATTATCCTCCATGTTTAAATACCTTTGCTTGATCAAACAATCTTGAACTATATTATCACCTTAAGCCATAGAACAATAAAGCCATTGTTACATGATTTTAAGCCCACTCACATGGAGTACTCAAGACTCTATGAGATCCCCCAAATTACGTGCACCACCTAGATTTATATTTTCATAGTTAAAACCTTCCAAATGTTAACTTTCGTTTGGCGCTATGGTTTCTAAATATATTAAGATGATAAACAATCTTCAACAACACCTAAGACATGCTTCTTTATACTCTTCACTTGCAAACATTTAAAATGTGTTGTTAAGCCTCGTGATGAGAATTGTAACACCTTTCTCTAAAATACAAAATTAAAAAAATGAGAAAAGAAAAGAATGATATATTAAGTACTAAGAACAAAAAGGTATGACGTATTAAAAATAAATTTTACCACATCACAACAAATTATAGGTGTTGACACCCTCCCACTAAATTGGGGTAGGTGTTTGACAACCCTCCCACCAAATTGGGGCGGTGTTGATAGCCCTCCCACTTGGTAGGATGCGGGTGAACACAAATCGATTCAACAACCAAAGTTAAATTTTATCCACCATGGTAGCCACTTAGAACATTTTTGGATGGTCAAATAAGCCATAGTGAATAACAATATTTAATATTCACCACTCTTTGATACTATTTTCATAATTTATTAAAACATGAAGAAATGCATCTTTGGTTATTAGGAGAAAATAACTATGTATGTCCATATTTGTCATAGTAGGATTTCTAAAAACCATTGAGATGGAACCTAAGCATTGGGCTCTGATATACAACATAGCCCTTGGAAAGTACACCTTTCTAGCAAAATCAACCCAAATGTCACCACTGGACTAATATGCCCACCTACACAGATTTAACAAACCAAAAAAACCTTATAAGAATCGGTAAACCAAACATGAAGAATACAAAAACATGAGAAAATTATGCTCAAGAAGCAAATTTTAAGATATAAGACCCGAGATTCCAATAGTGAAATATGTGAGCACACAAATTATTCCACCAAAGCTGCTTCACACATCATAGATACAATTTCAAGAGAAGCTCAAACATTAGAGTAATCGGTAATGGCTTCGGTTAATAAAGTAAGTTCGACTTGTAAGAATGCATAAATATAGTTTTATAATTTTATATTTTTATTTGAATTAGGAAGTGGCCAAAGAATTGGGAAGTGTTGCTTTGAGGGCGGTGAAAATGGTGGGAGATTCTCACTAGATATTTTTGGGATTGTCTATGGTGGCATACGTGCTTGAGAGATGTGTGACGGTGGGTTCAAATGTCTCCAAGTGCAAGCGATTATTGGCAAAAATTGTTCATCTGGCAAAAGATGTGGAAAAACAATTGCAGTAGGAGACTGAAAAGTTATCTCATGTAGTGCATGTAATACTTGAAAGCAAAAGTTTGTGATGCACTAAAATTAACGGGGAACTTGAAAAGGTCATAACTTGTGCTCCGGGTGTCTGATTGGGTCCATTTTTTAAACCACTTGTTTCGATGAGACATTCACACTAATTACCCGCCTTGTGGGTTGGAGTTCATTTCAACACATTTTCGGGTCCAAATTCCACCATCTGAGGGCCGAAAAATTAGGATTTAATTTGTAATTCAGTTTTTTTTCCTATTTTAGGGCATTAGTTAATGTTAGTCTCTTAGATGCATTGTGAGTTGGAAAGTTGGCAATTCCTCTAATTTAGGCATGTAGAAGATGTGTGGCAATTTTTGTGCTGTATGAATAAGCATGCAAACTTACTAAGAATAGCAGGTTCTAGTAAACTGCTAAAAATAGTAATTTCCACCACCTAGAGTAGATTTAGTCAAAGTTAGTTAGAGTTTGCTTGGAAACTCAAGTTGGGAGTTGTTTTCCTATTTAGGAAACATTGTAATTCATGATTCAATAATGAAGAAGGAGATCTATTTTCTTTTGAGTTCAAATTATTTGTAGTATATTGAGTGTGTTAATATATTGTATTCTTTATCTGGTATCAGAGCAAGTTCAAATCTTGGAAAAAAATGGCAGGAAGAGGAAGAGGAGGTGGTATTGCCCAGATGAATAGAAACATGCAAGATAGCAGAGGCAAGTTGTTGCACTTGTTGCAATGATACCCCAGAGAGGAAATTAAGGTGGAGATGACAAGATGAAGAAGAAGTTTGTGAAGAGGAGAAACAAAAGCACCACCCTTAGCTTTTGAAGAAAGGATGCTTCAAGCATTAGAAGGAAAGAATGATGGGATAAGAGTTTATGTTTCAGAGTATGGAGGTAGTCTAAAACCAGAGGAGCTGATAGATTGGTTGACTAGCATGGGAAATGTTTTTGAGTGGAAGGCTATGTCAAAAGAAAAGAAGGTAAAATTTTCATGCACGGAATTAAAAGGTCATGTTATGTTATGGTGGGATCACCTACAAAAAGAGTGGTCAAGAAAGGGAAAGAAAGGATTAGGACCTGGAGTAAGATGGAGAAGAATCTAAAGAAAAATTTCTCCCTGTGGATTATGCACAAACCCTTTTTAGGAGGTTTCAGAATCTCAGACAGAACTTACAAACCATGCAAGAATACACATATGAGTTCTACAAATTGTCCATTCATGTATATAGCATGAAGAAACTAAGGAACAAATGGCTTCAACTTATATAAATGGATTAAAATTTTCTATTTAAGATGAAATAAGCATGCACGTGATTAAGAGCACGGAGGATGCCTATTAGCTAACCTTAAAGGCCGAAGAAAAAAAAAATCGTTAAATTTTTAGGAGATCACCTGGGATGAATAGGGGAGCCTCATCCTCCTTTTGGGGACGAGCTGGTTTTAGTCAAGGTAGGGAGAACCACCTTGTGGAGTGGAAAATCAAGAAGATACAAGACAAGATTCCCCAAATTAGCAAAGAGGTAGAGGATAGGATATTTGGCGATAGAGGATGTGAGGCTCTAC
Organism: Taxus wallichiana var. yunnanensis; assembly: GCA_018340775.1. Taxonomy (NCBI): domain Eukaryota; kingdom Viridiplantae; phylum Streptophyta; class Pinopsida; order Cupressales; family Taxaceae; genus Taxus; species Taxus wallichiana. Next base: position 763,042,073 of record CM031244.1, read on the forward strand.
AAAGAGCATTTGTTTATTACAGATGTGGTGAAGAGGGGCATAGGGCTTTTGAATTCCCACATTATTATACACATGACAAGAGACAAGCAAATTCTCCAAGGGTAAATCTTGTTGAAGCTGAACAAGAAGAAGATGAACAAGACCTAGAAATTCCACCAGATGTGGGAGAAAATTTGATGATCAAAAGGACGATGATTTCTCCAAGAAAGGATATCAAGGGGGATGCATGGCTATGTAAAAATATCTTCAAAACAAGATGCACTTCAGGAGGAAAGGTATGTAATGTTATTATTGATGGTGGTAGTTGTGAGAACATGGTTTCAAATGAGATGGTTGAGAAACTAGGCCTGCATTATGAGAAGAATCCTAACCCTTACCATAATGCATGGTTTAAGAAGGGTAATGAAGTTATTGTTGATAAGAGATGTTTAATAAGTTTTACTATTAGGAAAATTTATAAGGATGAGATTTGGTGTGATATTATTCCTATGGATGCATGTCATATGCTATTAGGAAGACCATGGCAATTTGATAGGAAAGTTATTCATGATGGGGGAAAGAATACTTATAAGTTACGGAAAGATGGCACAAAATAGTTTTGTTACCTCTCGAGGAAGAGGGCAAGGCTGAAAATATATGCTTTCTACAAAAGAATTTGTGAAGGATTCAAAGGTAACCGGGTTTTGTTATGCCCGATTGCGAATAAGGGTGAACACCTGCAAGTGCACGCATACCAAGAGAGACAACAAAATTAATAGAAGAATTGTTTGATGTTATTCATGATGACCTACTAGATGGATTACCACCCAAAAGAGATATTCAACACCATATTGATTTGATCCAGGGTCTTCACTCCCAAATCAATCAACTTATAGGATGAACCCGACATTGCATGTAGAATTGAATAAGCAGATGGTAGAGCTCGTGAGAAAGGGGGTAGTAAGGGAGAGCATGAGTCTGTGTGCAACCTTGAATTTATTAACTCCAAAGAAGGATGGAACATGGAGAATGTGCACAAATAACAAAGCAATCAATAAAATTACAATCAAGTATAGGTTCCCAATACCTCACCTTGATGATATGATGGATGTGCTTGTTGGATCTAGGTATTTCACCAAGATTGATCTTCGAAGTGGTTACCATCAGATTCGAATCAAAGAAGGAGATGAGTGGAAAACAACATTCAAGACAGGGAATGGATTATATGAGTGGATGGTGATGTCATTCGGGTTATCTAATGCACCTAGCACTTTTATGAGGTTGATGAACATTTGTTGCGGGAGTACAATGGTAAGTTTGTTGTGGTTTATTTTGATGATATCTTGATTTTTAAGTAAAACTAAAGAAGAACATTTAAGGCATCTAAGGGTGATATTTGAAGTGTTAAGGAAAGAGAAGCTCTATGCAAATATGAAGAAGTGCACGTTTATGCAAGAGAGTTTGGTATTTTTGGGTTTTATTATTTTAGCAGATGGGGTACAGATGGACTCTGAGAAGATAAAAGGAATTATTGAATGGCCTACTCCACAGAGTATAATAGAGGTAAGAAACTTTCATGGTTTAACAACATTTTACAGGAAGTTTATTTAAATTTTCAACAGTATTGTAGCACCTATAATATATTGCACAAAAGGAAGGGAGTTTTTGTGGACAAAGGCAACTGAGGATAACTTTTAGTTCTTAAAGAAGAAGGTGACAAAGGCACCTATTTTGGCACTACCAAATTTTGATAAAGTGTTTGAGGTTGATTGTGACACCTCACATGTGGGTATTGGTGTTATCCTAAGTCAAGGTGGAAAGCTAGTAGCTTTCTTTAGTGAGAAACTGAATGAGGTAAGAAATAACTACTCTACTTATGATGTGGAATTTTATGCAATTGTACAAACATTGAGGCATTGGAGGCATTACTTATTGCCTAAGGAGTTTGTGTTATTTATAGACCACATAGCCCTAAAGTATATGAATACACAAAAGAAGTTGAATAGTAGGCATGTAAAGTGGGTATCATTTTTATAGGGTTATACTTTTCTCTAAAGCACAAATCAAGAAAACAAAATCAAGTTGCGGATGCATTGAGTAGGCGTGTGACTCTATTTACAACTATGGAAAATGAGGTGGTTGGTTTTGAAGCAATAAAGGATTTGTATTCTTTTGATCCTAATTTCAATAATATTGTTGAAAGGTTAAGTCATCCATTATCATAAAATGCAGGTGATGTCCAAGATGAGTACCTTTTACAGGATGGTTATCTATTCAAGGGACGCCAACTATGTATTTCAGTTGGGTCTATGAGAAAGAATATAGTGAAAGAGTTTGTATAATGGAGGATTAATTTGGACATTTTGGTAAGGATAAGATGATAGCCTTGGTAGTAGAGAAATACTATTGGCCAAATCTGAAAAGAGATGTGGTAAGATATGTGGAGAGGTGTCGAATTTTCCTAGTCTTGAAAGGCCATGCATGGAATACAAGGTTGTATATGTCGTTTCCTATTCCCAAAGGGCCTTGGACTGATTTGAGTATGGATTTTGTTTTGGGATTACCCAAAACAAAACGAGGTAATGACTCATTTTTGTGGTTGTGGATAGGTTTTCTAAGATGGTTTATTTTATTGCCTGCAAGAAAACTAGTGATGCGACATGAGAGTAGAAAATTTATTTTTTAGAGAAGTTGTTTGTTTGCATGGTGTTCCAAAAACCATTACTTCAGATAGGGACACAAGGTTCTTAAGTCACTTATGGAGAGCTTTATGGAAGAAGTTGGGAGCTAAACTACGGTTTAACAAAGGCCTATCATCTTCGGGATGATGGGCAAACAAAGTTGGTCAATAGGAGTTTGGGAAACTGTTAAGGTGCATATAGTTGGGAAAAGCCAAAACAATGAGACTTAGCATTACCACAAGTTAGTTTTCTTATAATAGCTCTGTAAATAGATCCATGAGAAAGTCTTCATTTTCTATTGTGTATGAGAGTAATCTAAATGGGGTGTTAGATTTGGCACAACTACCGATTGATGGAAGAGTCGAGTGATGATGCAAAAGCATTTCTTGAGCATATACAACAATTGTAGGAAGAAGTGCGGAAGTAATTGCAGAATAGTGTTGAGATGTGGAGCTTAATCACTTTAGTTTAGCATGCTATATCAACTGTTAGAAAAACACAATAGTTACGTCATCGATTATGAAGGGATTGACATCGGTTATACAAGTAGAAATCGGCATCGGTCGGGGTTAACCAAGCGTCGGTTACTTATGCGTGAGTGTTTTATTTAACTCATGGGAATTAGATCTAATTTTAGTATTAAAGCATATCTATTGATTGTAATTGCATGGCTAAGTGCCCTAAGTTTGTATAAGGTATTTATAAGCCAGAAATATAGGGTTAGAAGAGAGAGTTGATGATTATTGTGAAAATAATTGTGTGTGAGAGAAGAAGGAGAAGCTCGAGAAAAAGAAAGTACTATACATCGTGAGAGGTATGGAAGATTGTAAATCTTCATTGTATATATTTTGAAAGCTTTGGATAATATATTGGCTTATTTCTTGGTGGATGTAGCTCACATTGGGTGAACCATGTTAAATATGGTGTTGATTTATATCTCTTGTTTTGTATATTTCTTTTGGTAGAATATCCATTTTTATTGCATGTATGCTTAGATTTGATATATTATTTATACAACCTTGTGCTAACCCCAACAACTGGTATCAGAGATTTGTTTGAGGGTTTTATGTGTTGACATATTTACTCACAGAGGGTTTTTTGATTGAGTGGGAGCTACAACAATGGTAGAATAAAACAAATACAAGGTAGAGAAGTTTGACGATCAAAATTATCAATTATGGAAGATGCATATTGAGGATTATCTATATCAAAGAGAATTATACTTGTCGTTGGATGAAAATTCTAGACATATGAAGATGATGGTGATGAAGAATGAAAGATTCTTGATATAAAGGCTTTGAGATCTATAAGATTGAGTCTGGCAGCATTTGTGGCTTCCAATATTATAGAAGCAACATCTATGGTAGAGTCGATGAAATATCTTGCCAATTTATATGAAAAACCTAGTGCTTCAAATAAAGTTTATTTGATGAAGGTGTTAGAATTGGTACAACTACCGATTAAAATCGAGTTAAAATCGGTTGATATTCCATTTGATGATGAAGTGAAAGCACTCTTATTCTTATGTTCTTTTCCTGATAGTTGGGATAACTTGGTAATGGCTGTTAGTAATACAACATGTGCTAATAATATTTTGAAGTTTGATGATGTGGTTAGTATAATCTTGAATGAAGAAATTCGTAGAAAAATTATAAAGGAATCATCGTTTGGGAATGCTTTGAATGTAGAAAGCAAAGGCAGACAAAAGGAGAGATCCAAGAGTAAGAATAATGGGTAATCAAAGTCAAGTAATGACATATCTAAATCCAGAGGTAAGGGAATTACATGTTGGAATTATGGAAAGAAAGGACATGCAAAGAAAGATTGTTGGTCAAAGGATAAAGAGAACCAATACCCAGACAAAGGTAAAGAGGTAAATAAAGAGGCAAATATTGCAGCAGAGGTAATGCAAGATGCTCTTATTCTTTCTTTGGATAAAAGAATAGAATCATGGGTTTTAAATTTAGAAGTTTCTTTCCATGCAACCCCTAATAAGGGTTATTTCAAAAATTATGTCTAGGACAATTTTGGGCATGTTTATTTGGGTGATGATGAACCTTGTAGTATTACTGGTAAAGAGGAAGTTCATCAAAAATTACAAAATGGAAATGCATGGGTATTGAAAGACATGAGGCATGTGCCCAAGCCTCGAGAGGAATCTTATTTCTACATGGTAACTAAGTGAAGCTAGTTGTATGGTCACATTCACATGATGAGACTCTTGGAAAGTCACCGGGGTACTTTTGTTGTGGCAAGAGGTAAAAGAAGGTAGGAACATTATATTTATCTACTTGCATTATCGATTCAATTTTTGTGTTATCTACTTTAGATTCAGATGCATGCATGTGGCATAATCGAGTTGGGCCATATGAGTAAAAAAGGAATGTAGATCTTAAAGGTTAAGGGTAAGTTATTAGATTTGAAAGATTTAGATCTTGATTTATGTGAGCATTGTGTCTTTGGAAAGAAAAAGAGAGTGAGATTTCTCAAAGTTGGGGCAACTAAGAAGGAGCATAAATTGGAGCTTGTACACTCAGATGTGTGGGGACCATCCCAGGTAGCTTCTCATGGAGGATCCCAATATTATGTTACTTTCATTGATGATGCTACAAGAAAGGTATGAGTTTATTGTATTAAACATAAATATGATGTTTTTGAGACTTTTAAAAGATGGAAAGCCCTTGTTGAGAATGAATCAAATTCAAAGTTAAAGTGTCTTAGATCTAACAATGGTAGTGAATATTGTAGCAAGGCTTTCAATGATTATTGTTCAATGAATGGAATACGTAGAGAAAGGATGGTTCCAAGAACACCACAAGAGAATGGTGTTGTAGAAAGAATGAACATGAAAATCATGGAGCGTCAAGAAGTATGAGGATACATGTTGGATTGCTCTTGCAGATTTAGGTAGAAGAAATTGATACATTGATTTATTTGATTAACGCGGGCCTTCAAGTTCACTAGATGGAGGAATACAGAGAAGCTTGGACCGGAAAAGAGGTAGATCTTTATTTTCTTAAAGTTTTTGGTTTAGAAGATTTTGTGCATATTGATAAGGAAAATAGAAAAAGTTGGATGCAAAATCCAAGAGATGCACTTTCATTGGTTATGGATCTGGTGATTTGATTCTATTTTTGGGATTTAGAGAATTCTAAAATTATTAGGAGTCGTGACATTGAATGGAATGAAAAGAGAATGTACAAGGATCAAATTTTGGTACCCAAGGATGAACCAGTTGAGAAGTTTGTGAATGAAAATGAACTCTTGGATTTAAAACTCATACCTACATGGTTTACACAATAACCAGTGTTGGTTAACCCCTGACCGACATTGGTCAGCCGAACTAGTATCGGTTATAGAAGAGCCAAACCGACATCGGTTAGCAGATGAACCGGTTGAGAAGTTTGTGAATGAAAATGAACTCTGGATTTAAAACTCATACTCTACTGTGGTTACACAAGAATCGATGATCGACATCATCCAACTAAACCGGCCGATATCGTGAAAGAGCCAAACCGACATCGATTAGTAGAATTGGTGTCATGCTATAGATGACCGGTGTCGGTCACTGTCATAATTGGAAACAAATGTCCAGGAGGTCCAAAATGAGCCTCGATACCCCAAACTCTTGTGAGAAGGTCACAAAGGGTAAGTAAACCTCCAAAAGATTTACACCTTCTCTATCTTATTTATTATTGACTGATAATGGTGAACCAATTTTTTTTTGAAGAAGCAATGCAGGATGAGACCCACGTTCAATGGGAGCATGGCATGAATGAGGAGATGGAATCCTTGGAACAAAACCAGACTTGGGATTTGGTTAAGTTATCAGCAGGTAAGAGGACATTGCAGAACAAGTGGGTTTATAGGATCAAGGAAGAAGAGGATGGACATAAAAGGTACAAGGCAAGACTTATAGTAAAGGGATTTGCACATAAAACAAGTATTGATATTGGTGATATATTTTCTCCTGTTGTTAAGATTACTTCTATTCGTAATGTATTGAGTTTAGTTGTAATAGATGATTTGCATTTAGAGCAAGTAGATGTGAAGACGACTTTCCTTCATGGTAGTTTGGATGAGGTTATTTATATGCACGATAGTTGTTTGGGTATGAAGTCAAGGGTAAGGATAAATTAGTGTGTAGGTTGAAAACGAGTCTATATGGGCTCAAACAAGCTCTAAGGCAATGAATGATACACGAGGTTTGATAGTTTCATGCATGAGCATGGTTACTTGAGATGTGAATATGACCATTGTGTTTATTTCAAAAAGCTTGAAAATGGGAGCTATATTATTTTATTCTTGTATTATTTTACTTATTACAAGATCTAGTATACGAGACATTGGTGAGCTTAAGGGAAAGTTAGGTCACACATTTGCAATGAAGAATTTACGAGTCTGCAAAACAAATCCTTGACATGTAAATATACATGGACATAAAGAACAAGAATTATATTTATCTCGAGAGGATTATATCCACAAGGTGTTAGAAAAGTTTAAAATATAGGATTCAAAACCTGTAAGTACACCTATCATTGGACACTTCAAATTGAACAAAGATCAATGTCCTTCATCACATGAGGAGGTCAAATAAATGACACGAGTACCATATGCTTCAACGAATTGGGAGTCTCATTTATGCTATGGTTTTTATGCAGATTAGACATTGTACAAGCAATGGGAGTTGTGAGTAGATTTATGGTCAATCTAGGTAAAGAGCATTGGAAACCACCCAATGGATACTCAAGTATTTGAGAGGGACATCTAACATGCAGTTATGTTATGGATGTTTGGATATTTCTTTATGTGGCTATGTTGATTCGGATATGGCTGGAGATCTAGATGGTAGGAGCACTACTAAATATATTTTCATAGTAGGTGGGACGACAGTTAGCTGGATATTGAGATTGCGAGAAGGTTGTGGCTTTATCAGTAAAGTCGAGTATGTCATAGCTATAGAGGATACAAAGAGATGATATTGATGAGCATGTTCATGGAATAGTTGGGAAAGGAGCAAGATGATTATAAATTGTTCAGTGACACTCAGAGTGCAATTCATTTGGCAAAGAACTTAGCGTTTTATTCTAGAACAAAACACATTTTGTTGAGGTATCACTTCATACGACAAGTATCGAGAGAATGGGCAGTGAGAGGCGGAGAAAATTCATACGAGTGAAAACTTTGCGGATATGCTAACGAAGCCATTAGCAAAAGAGAAGTTGGAGCTACACTCCACTTGTTGGTCTTCAAGTTTGAGACTTGAAGAGGAAGAAATAAAGCTAAGGAAAGGATCAAGAATGACCTTTGCACAAGTATAATGCAGTAATTTATCTCAAGTGGGATATTTTTGAGATGTGGAGCTCAATTACTTGATTTAGCATGTTATATCAACTTACTTTGGAAAAGTGTAGTAATGACATTGGTTATGAAGGGACCGACATTGGTTGCCTATGACCGACATCGATTAGACAAGTAGTAATGTAGCCCAATTCTGAACAAACTTGATATACTGCAAACAATATGAAATCCAAAAGAAAATAGTTCTCCTTCTTTGTTATCGAATAATGAATTACAATGTTTCCTAATTTAAAAAAAAAACGGACTCAAGTTCCTGCTAATATTGGTGCATTAAGTAGGAATCGACATTGGTTAGGGCTAATCGGCATTGGTTACTGTGTATGAGAGCCTTTTATTTAACTCACGAGAATTATATCTAATTTGAGTATTAAAGCAAATATATTGATTGTAATTGCATGGTTAAGTGCCCTAAGTTTGTATAAGGTATTTATAAGCTAGAAAGCTAGGGTTAGAAGAGAGAGTTGATGATTATTGTGAAAATAATTGTGTGAGAGAGAATTCTTGGAGAAGAAGGAGAAACTTGAGAAAGAAAGTATTGTACATCGTGAGAGGTGTGGAAGATTGTAAATCTTCATTGTATATCTTTTGAAAGCTTTGGATAATAGATTGACTTGTTTCTTGGTGGATGTAGCCCACACTGGGTGAACCACGTTAAATCTAGTGTTGATTTATATCTCTTGTTTTGTATATTTCTTTTGGTAGAATATCCACTTTTATTGCATATATGCTTAGATCTGATATATTATTTGTACAACCTTGTGCTAAACTCAATAAATAGTAATGAGAAGTATAAGGAAATAACATATGTGCATAGATGGAGAAAGGTATTTAGAGTGGGTGAGTTGGTTATGGTATACTTGCATAAGGAAAGGTTTCAAAAGGAATTTATAACAAGTCAAGTCAAGAAGATTGGTCCCTACAAAATTGTGAAAAAGATAAATGATAATGTTTATGAGGTAGAAGTGCTAGGGAATTTTGATATTTCTCAAGTGCTTAATGTTTCATACTTATATGATTTTCATGGGGATGGTGCAAAAGTTATTGACGAAGTAGTAGATTGGAGGCAACAGTTACGGTGAAGAAGTGGATTAGATTCTAGACAAGAAAACATTGCACATGTGACATGGGAAATACAACAAATATTTGGTACATTGGAAATGATTGGAACAAGAGGACAACACATGGGTCACAAGAGTGGGAGATTAAGAAGATGGATGCAGATAAATGGAAGAAATTTGAAGAAGACAACTTGCAGGAGCTGCATTTTTTTCAAGCAGGGGAGAATGATGCGCTAAAATTAGCAGGAACTTGAAAAGGTCATAACTTGTGCTCGGGTGTCCGATTGGATTTTTTTTTTTTGAACCACCTGTTTTAATGAAACAAATGCACCGTTGAACTTGCCTTGTAATTTGGAACACATTTCGACACATTTCGGGCCCGAATTCCACCATATGAGGGCTGAAAATTAGGATTTAATTTGTAATTCAGTTTTTTCCTATTTTAGGGCATTAGTTAATGTTAGTCTCTTAGATGCATTGTGAGTTGGAAAGTTTACAATTCCTCTAATTTAGGCATGTAGAAGATGCATGACAATTTTGTGCCCATACGAATAAGCATGCAAACTTATTAAGAATAAGCGGGTTCTAAAGAAGCTGCTAAAAATAGTAATTTCTGCCACCTAGAGTAGATTTAGTCAAAGTTAGTAAGAGTTTGTTTGGCAACTCGAGTTGGGAGTTGTTTTCCTATTTAGGAAACATTGTAATTCATGATTCAATAATGAAGAAGGAGATCTATTTTCTTTTGAGTTCAAATTATTTGCAATATATTGAGTGTGTTCATATTTTGGCTACATTATTTTGTGTCATGATTACATCAATGAAGGAAAGCAAAAAAGGTTGTGAGTCTTTTTCTTGATTTTCTTAAAAAGAACTTTAATTTTACTCTTACGACCAATAACAATTACAACGATTATTTACAAGAAGAGACATGTTGTTATGAACTCAAACGAGTGCATGGTAAAAAACCAACTTGAACTCCCAAAATAAAAAAATGGAACATGTGGGGGATCTAATCCTTAGGTACAAATTCGCGGTGCTTTGCATCTTTCCTAAATAGAGACAAGGGACATCTAAGAGAAACAGAGACCACTGCGCAGATAGAATAACACCAAACCGAATGAGATTTTATAGACGTAAACACCATCAAGTTGCTTTGGATTTACCTCGACTCGTCTCTTACCACCCACCTCGTCTACATCATCTCCGAGCAAGTTGCACAACCTTTGTGTGTGGCACACCCTCTATAAGAGTGTCCTCCACACATGCCACAAACCACCCATCGTATTTAATGCCTTCAACTATAATAAAACTCGTCTCAATCGATGGTAGAAATATGCATGTACTTCAACGTCCATCTGCGATTAATAGGTCGTGTGATAAGTAACTTGTCGTGTGTGGTAATGCTAGATGTGTATAGAAGCCAATACATGGGTTCAACACAGATTATTACCCCATGGCTTTTGTCTTCATTGATTGAATCGAATCGACGCTTGTAAAATGGTCGTATGTCAACGACGCTAAATACCATGGGCCACAATGACCGAGAAAAAAAGAAAGAAATTGAGGGAGTGATGCATCACAAGATCAACCGTTAGATGCAAACGTAACGTATGCTTTAATTACACTGAAAGGCGTGTCTATAATGGAGAAAGCCGGGGGGTTTGACAAGCGTCAGAACATCTAATGGTTCAGAAACTCTGCATCGTCGACGATCTTGACGGTGAGAAATAGCTACGTACCCATGACCATTGACCGACCCCAGATCTATTTCAAACCGCCATATTTTCGATGTGTGCACCATCAGTTAGCTTCTACGGCACGTTAAATCAGCTGTTCATTTCTCTGCGAATAGTTACCCTGTACATGAAACCTTTTGAAGATGTGCACGATTCAGATCTTCTCTTCAAATAGAATCGGATCCTTCAAACAGCTCCACCGCCCGCGTACAAGAAATTAATTATCTCATTCGGTTCTTGCTCGATAGTTGGCAGCTACTCCAGTCAACATGAAATATATCATGGTGCGCATGGTTGCCGAGAAAGGTGCCTGGGTGGAAGGAGTAGGAACTGATGTTTCTTATGGTGAAGTTTGTAAAGTACCTACAGAATCCAATAAAGTAGATAACTTGAACGGAATGCTAAGCTGTCGTCTAAAGCCCACCTGTATCTAATGGAGTTTCAGGAAGGGATGTTGATGGAGTTCTTTCCTGCTAAGAGAGAACAAGGGCAAGCTTCTGCATCAAATTGCATGAAAGAAGCCAAGGAGCTGAAACATGCGGGAGAAAATATAAAGGTCTTTCCAATATAATTTCTCCTCGCCATCATATATTTATCTAGGTTAGGAGTATTCTTGTAATTTGATGCAGTATGATTCTGCGGATGGCTAGCCTTTTTTTGTCTCTTAACATCTGTGTGATGCATATTACAGAATAAAGGCATGAACTTGAATGCAATGGGTTGTACTTCAATGCGGCTTTGAAATTTCTGAATGGTGCTTCATTGTTGGAGCCTTACAATGTTGAGAATGCAAGGCATCGAGAAATAACCCAGTCAATGGCAGTTAATACAGACACTCAAAGCTGTGCGAGTAAGCTATAATGTCATTTAAAATTTAAAATGGAAGCTTTCATGTATATTATTTCATACGCAGTACAGGTTTCGTAAGCAACATCTGAATGTAACTAATCCAACACGAGATAATGATATTGAAGTTTCTCAAATGGATTTACAGGTATTGTGCTGTGACATACGAGAGAAATAAGTAAATAGCTGCTGGCCTGACATAAATGCATGGGAGTGGCATATATGAGGGTTGTAATATCAAAAGTTTTAAGCGTAAGTAGAGATCGGCATGAGCTGTAAACGGCTTTTCACAAAGCTCCACCTGGTAATGTAACATGCCTAATTACACATTTTTTGTTCCATTCGTTGTTTCTACAGAGAACACACTCTTCCTAAAGCAGGATAAAATTTCATACTTCAGACACCCTGTTGGATCAACTCCTTGTTCCTAATGATGTGTCAATTATGCAACTTAAACTTGCGAGCCAACTGAAGTAACAAATGTCAATATGGATGATATGCTGTTAATGTTTTGTTGAGAACAAAGTATTTTTGCCCCATGAATACCTTCATGCCGTCTATTTATATATGAAAGACTATTCGACTGCAGAGTCATTCATGAGACCCTCGCGCCTTTTTATAAGTCAAGGGAGAGACATAGTGAGAGCAAAGCCGTTTAAGTATAGTTAGATTAGTAGTGGACGGATTCTCATGGGCTCCAAATATTATGTCGAGGACGGCAGATGCAAGGAAATACCGCAATTCTCCTCTTTCCCCTTCTACGATTTACAGTAGACCGCGCCATAGCAAATATGAAAGTTGTTTTATAAAGAAGCTTTGTCGCATGCAAATTGCCTTAACAAAGAAATAGTTTTACAGAAAGGGCATCTGACTAGAAGGTTTGAATAGGAGCCACCTAGACAGGTTCAGGTTTGGAAGTGTGAATCCAAGCATTCTCCTATCCCTTCTTTCCCTTCTCGTCGGGGCTTCTCTTGGCATAACAAGATCACATGAAAATGTAAGTCCTACACTCTCCTAGAGGAAAAACTGTCGTCGATTTGGGAACTATTTCCTCTTTTATTTGTGTAACCTGGGTAATCTCTTAACTTAAAGTCGAGACACTTGCATAAGAATAGGCCACACTTCATTGATTCTTCTTCCAGATTCCATTTATTATATGGCTCCCCCTCCTTGTGGTTGACATGGATTTCTCCATAACTGGCCAGCACTCCTAAAGAACATGCTCATCAAATCCCTGTGCCTCTTTATAACCTCTGGGTCTTCTTCTCTCCCCAAAAGATTGCGTGGGGAAAATTAATAACTATTTTGTCAAACATTCTTCCTCTGGAGTCGACCAATGGATCTATTCTGGTTGCATCCACCCCATGTAGTACCCATGCTCCACGTTTTTGCAAGTTACAGATTGTAGTCCTCGCATATTTGTAGAGCCTTATAACCTTCTCCGTAATCACAATGCACATAAATATGTATGTCAGTACTAAAGGTTGATAATCACATAATGTAGAAGGAACTTTAATTCGTGATAACAATAAAAGATTTGAAACTGGGACTGATTAATTCCCTTATAGAAAACATGAAAAGCAATTTGTATAGACCTAGCTGCTATCAAGGGATGTGGAAACAATGTTATCTGCATGCCCAAACTTAATCCACAGAAGATAATGAGAAGTGTCTCTCTATGACTAACAAAATCCTATGCAAGCTTGAATAGTGCATAATCCAAGTCTCCAATGGCCTTCCTTGTCCCTGCAAAAATAAGAATCCATAAATATTTCCAAGTAAATGTAGAGATGATTTCACCCGAACACAGAAAAGATTCCACTAAGGTGTGAGGAACTAATCTCTGACACAGTTGGGCTAAACCCATCACACAGTCATAATGACAGAAAAATATTGTAAATAATTCCATATCCCAGAACAAAAATATGAGTTCGTCTAAAAACCAGGAATAGTCCAAACAAAGACCAGAAAAAATATTAAACAATTGATGGGGATAACATAGTTCAAAACAATGTCTACCACCAAATCATTGCCTCTGTTACACGTATTTGTCTCTGAAATCCAAATCACAAATCTTCCACAACATAGCATCTACAAGCGTTATGCATTAACAATCTTCAATGCTATACATTAGCAATTCTCTCAGCACAAAATAATGACACATCAACATTTCAGGTGGGAACGGGGATATGTGGCAGTGACATCGCAAGGAAACCCCACCTTTGTTGGCATGACATGCCCATTGCCACCTTAGGGTTTGGCAAAAATGACAGATGGAGTTTGGCAGGTAAGTACTTATATATTGTGCTAAATATGAAGTTTTTCCCAATGTAGAGCTCTTCGGTGGAGCCTATCTCTCACGAAATTTCGCAGGGAGATAGGCAGATTCGAATTAGAGACCTCTAAAATACAAGGCAGGAGGCCCACCACTTTACCACAACATTAATTTGTTTACAATTTGACTGCTTTTAATTAAATATCACTCCTACAAATGTGTGTGAGGGATAGGTAAAACGGAGTTGTTCATTGTTGACATTGGAGGTGGGAAGGGTGTAGACTCTATGATCTATCAACCTTTGATGTGTGTGTGGGTGTGGTTCAAAGTTGACGACTTCGTTCCACATTATGCCCATTTGATGTGTCATGCACCTGCACATTTTGTCACGACACTAATTCTGAACTTGGAAAGATTTTATTAGGTTCGACTGTTGAACGTGAGTGTATCTTCTATAGGACTATTCTTAGGTCAACACAACCCCCAATGTATAGTACCATGCCCTCTGCTGAGCAAAGATGAAGGTATCTAACTAAGCAAATTTTTTTGCAGCATTACATTTCACAACACTCATGCCTCTCAAAATACATTTATTCCAAGTGAGTGTATTTTTTAATAATATTTTTGTCAACATGTCATTAATTATGCCAAGATGTATTTTTTAATTGTGCTCATCTGAACAATGTTTTGAATGTTGATGTATTTTCCTCAGGCATTCTCAACTTTTTAACCTTTTCAATGGCATAAAACTGGAAACACCAAAACACTATCAGTTTTAATCAGTCTTATGATATTTTTACCACTTCCTTGGCTCATACAAAACCCGCACGTTCAAACCCAGGAGCAACAAAAATAAAAACTGCCTTTTTCCTAAGTCTTCACAGGTTCTTGCTCTCCTTTATGCATACAATAGTATCAAGTTCAAAATGCAGCAACACTAAAAAACAATTTATGTTGCACTTTTCAGTGTACTTGCACTGTCGCCAAACAACATCCATATTTTTTCGAAAAACAATTCCACAATTTTTCACTTAGTTCTTCTCATGCCTCCGGTGCAAGGTAGCAAAAAAAATTATATGCATCTTCTTTCGAATCATGACTCCAGTGCAACCAGCAAAGCAATTTTTCACTTTGTTCAAATCATAGAAAATGTTTTCCCTATTTTTTATTATAAAATACATGGAATTTTTCTAAATAACTATCTCTTCTAACTAACGTATTTTAAACATGACATTGTTTTTCATAGAAGTTCATGTACAATTTCATTGATATATAAATATATATTAACAAATTACTTATGTGGTAGGAAAATAAACATTCACTAAATAATTTTATTGCTATTATATGAAAATTTATATTTAATGATACAATAATAAACCTTTCACCGGTTTGCATTAAATAACAACATAAAATAATACTTACCTTTTACAATATTTAACGATGCGCACACATGCAGTTAATGTGACCACGTTCATGGTCTTTGAATATTTTTGAACATGAAGCTCAAGTATGGTTTTTTTACTGACTTAGGTGATATAGTAGACCATTTGGGTTTCACACTTGGAACCAATCGTATTTTCCTAATTATTTATTTTAGCCATTTTAAGTGCAAATTACATTCACATGAATAGTGTCATCTAGATCAAAATGTTAAAGTGGAGCATATATAACAAATATTTTTTGGGCAGAGAAAAAGACAACAAAAAACGTTCGCTAGATAAAATCTACCTGACGCTGATGTCACCAACCATTGGAGGGGCTCAATCATTGATGGTTATCTATGCATCTCGTATTTCCCTACAATTAGTCAAGCTTAAAGTTGAGAAATGGCCTACACAATGTTACAAGAAGATTGGGATGATAAATTTGACCACACATAACAAATATGTTTTGGGTCGGGACACTCTGAGATGTGGTTTAGGTGTACGACATGTATGTATTTTATTCACACCTTTTTATTTCCAACATTCCAATCATTTGTTCGCCTTATCTAATAAATTAAACTCCAAATCGATAAACTTGATGCCAAAAAATAAAATAAAATAATAAAAACCCCTTTTCCAGTGGTTGTGATGTCACCATTAGATAACCCTTAGCACATGCTGAGAACGGTTGTCTTCATTGCCAATCAAAGTATAGATAGAAACCATGCATGAAAGACATGGGATCCATTTCTTCTAAAGCTGCAAACAAGGAGCATGGTATGTTGTATTCATGAGGTTGGGTTTCAAACCCAGGACCTTTTGGATTTTCCCCATTTTTTATTTTGACCCCTTTAAGAACAAATTGGACTCTCATGAAAAATACAAGTGACATGGATATGAAAATGTGGATCATGGTAAAAATAGAAAATCTATTTTATGTCAATGGTTATTGATGGAAAATTATATCAAGATTGTTAAAGAGTGAAACCCTGGCCGTTAGCCCAATAACTTGAGGGATTCCCTGATCACAAATGTGCATGAAATCGCTAGACTTCAATTTCGGTCCATTACACATATCCCTATCTATACATTGTCCCACGATATGCGCAATCAAATTCATTTTACAGTTACATGTGCTCTTCAAAATAACTTTACACTTCGATCAACGTCTTTATCGCCCCTCTTCCTCTTCCACTATTTCAGTCTCTCCATTTTCACTTCTTCGATGCACCCCCTTCGGCGTTTCCATCGTACATTTCACGTACGATTGCTAGTGTGAGCTGTTAGAGGCCTAGAGGCCTTTCCCATTGTAAAGACGCCTTCGGCGTAATAGAGTACCTAGCTCCTGACAACTTTAATATATGTATATACATACGCATGCATACATAAACACACATTAAAATATCCAGGAGCATTAATCAACGGATGAAATCCTTCGTCATTCGGACTTTAAGAGGCACAGCGGATTCAAAAACCCTAAATTTTATTCTCAGTTTCCATTTCACTCTTAATTCTTTGATGTATCGTGGGCAATTTTTCTTCGTCCCTGAATTTTCTTTTCAGGTTCCATTTCAGTAATACTTCTTTGACGCTTTGTGGGCACTTCATCTTCGTCAAGTTCCTTGCAACCCTGTTTTGCAGAATTTTAATAGCAAAGTTTTTACGGCGAATGACATTTGCGACAAAGGGTTCAAGACATCCTGGTTTTTAGAATGTTGTAAATATCGAGTGTCCTAATCTGTCCTCTTGGTAAAGTGAATGCTGCTGCAAAAGTAATTGTTTTCGGGAAGAAACCTCAACCTTAACAGTGGACGCGATCGATTTGAAGTTGGATCTGTTGTGAGTACCCAAATGTAAAAGCTGTTATTTTTATTATTAAAATTTTGAAAACTTCGACAGATACATTTAAGAGAGTCATCTATGTAGGCTTGGTGGATAGGATTTCTCGTACTTGAGTGACAGAGTATGTGCAGATGGTAATCTATGTACAGTTAGTTGCCCAGAATGTAAGGAATGGTAGACCTTAAAGCACTAAAAAGATAGATGCCTGGGTGTTAGGAATTGAAGATTTTAAAAGCCCTTGGTCTAATGTTTAAGAACTAATGCTCTTGAAAGAGATCAGAAGTTCGAAACCTGTAGGAGTATCCTCCCAAGAAAACACAACGGCTCATCTGCATGAAACAGTAAACTTAAAACTATTTTAAAAAAATACAACAATTTTCAAACAAGTTAAAAAACACTCAATGTTTTTCTACAAATCATGTGGATTTTCATTTAAGCTTCGAGTCTGTGACCTTCCTTTGGTGAATGCAAAGCTTTATCAACTGAGCTGCATAAACAAATATGCATCTAAAGTGCCTTTTCACTTTTTTGACGGATGCGTCTTCTGAAAGATTGTCAATTCGATGGTATCGAATGTATGGTAGGCGGTGCAGTGCATTTTGTTAGGAGAATAGCTCCTGCACCATATAAGTACCTCATATATACTACGAGTATGAGTTGGTCCCATTTGCTGTAAACTACCTTATAAACTTGAATAAGGTACATATATTCTTTCACAGTTAACACCTAAAACCTAAAGGTCCTTAGGTCAATGACGAATGGGATCTTTCGACAACAACATTTGCTTTTCAGCAGCCTTCACTTCACAAGGAGGACTTGATTCCCACCTGCTCCAACAATTAATACTGTTCTCTCAAATTGTTTTGGAAAATGGTCTTGGGAGTTCATGTTCCATATCCTTTTCAGCAGGGTACTACAACATTTCATTGGACAAGCACAATTTAACGTGCGCGGAATGGATTTAGTGAGCATTTAGTATCTTATAGAGAAAGAGATTGCCTGATTCTCTATATCTAATTTACATACTTCAATAATTTTGTATTTGCTAGTTACTATGTTAACTTTTTCCTGAATTGTATGGCCACTGGTTTATCTGTTATAAGTTTCCTTGCAGCTTGTGGAAACTGTAAACTAGAAATGCTCCCTTTGTTCTCAGTCAGCTGCAAATTTTTGTAAGTTTGCGTTTGCTCAAAACTACTGTATTGGGAATGCACCATATGTTGAATTGTTTAGATCTTTTGTGATTACCTCCCTTCTATTTGAAACAAGTTCTTCAACGGTGCCTTGACAGTTCTCGAGGATTTAAATGGTTGAAGTTGCACTGAAGATCATCGTAAACAAATATAATTGGCTTTTAGTTGTACATTAGGAGTGCCTACGTTCCAGTAATTTATTGTTTTGTAATTAACTAGGTCATTGTAATAACACATTTCAGTTTGTAAGGTTAGATATTTGTATTTTTAGAATATGCTATACTATAATTTGGGTATTTCTCTCTGTTTGGTTGGAATCAGGTGCCATGACCTGATATATGGCAGCTTGGTTAGGCTTTGGCTGGAAATTTGCTACCCAAGTTCCAAATTCCCTTTTGGGGAACGAGGAAACACAAGAATTTCAAAGATGACACTTAAAAGTACCCTAAAAGTCAGGGATCTATATTAGAATAGGAAAATAGCAATGGAATAGGACGGATCAAGAGGGTGGAGATTTATACTGCAAAGTATAGGTTGAATCATATCATACATCACCACTTTTAAGTTTAAGTATCAGCAAGGGCTTCAACACCTGGTGTTGTGAGCAGAACAATTGTTTTAGAAGGTGTAAGCAGCATCTGGTCCAGGCATTAGGGCTTTGGCATAGGTGAAACTTCTCTTTCCAAGAATGTTCACATTGGCACCATGCCAGAAATAGAAAACAGAAGAGATGTGGAACTTGGTGCTGGATTGTTAAGATTCTCGTTGCTTGTTCTAGCTAGAATTTCTTTCTATTTTCTCTTAAGTTTTTGGCATTTTGGTCAAAAAATACTGCTTTTCTGGCTCTGTCTGATTTGAAAACTCTGATGATGTATCTAATATGAACTTCTGTTCCTTTTAAGGGTTAACGTATTTTCTGTAGTGTGTTATTTGTCAAAAGAGTCGACTCTTGCAATTTCTTGGCAATTAATATGGTTTTCTAGATTTTGTGTATCTAAAAAAAAGAAATAATGTATTTACAAAATATTGCTTTTAAGAGTCAAAAACATCTAGAAATTCCTTGCGAGTTTTCCCTCTTGTCCTTGATTTTGGGTCTAACGTGTATATATTTATTGCTTTCCTCATTTTGGTTATTGCCTAACACATTTATTTCTTGCTATCTTTGGATTCTGGAATACCAAATGTCGAGCATTCATTTGTCTGGCAGGCAACAGGGGAGCACTATAGTAGCTTCATGTCCACAGGCTATGGTTGTTGCCCTATTATGCTTTTATGTGGGGTATGCTTGCAGCACCGAGTCTATCAAATCTAAGACTAAGTGAAAGTGTTAGTACTATAATGTCTACATGGCGATCTTTCTCTATTTCTTTCTTTTCAGTAACTGCATAATTTCAGGGATATGGAGTTTCACTAGCGGCCAACACTCCTGTATCTTTTTACATTACATGATGGTTTCGTGTGGATCCTTCCTCACTTGTAACATTGGAATGAGTATCTGTTTTCTTTTTCCATTATTTTGAATTCTTCTTAAAAGAAAAATCATCAGAAATGTCTGATCTGTAGAAAGCCTCTAATGTTATCTCTGTTTAATGAGTGATAGTCTAGTGCAAAGGGCTTGCCACATATTGGAAGTCAGTGTAAGCAACTGCGAGATCATTCGAAGGCATGTAAAGAATGTTATGCAGAGATCTCATCTCAATTGATTTATTAATCGATCTAGGGAGCTATTATTCTTTATTGTTATGGCTACACACACTTTGCTTATATGGAGTGGTATGATGAACTCGGTTGGATGGGCTCTTTATTGGAGATCCGTCCAATACTATGGGAGTCTGAGATCTGACTGCATGCATATACTCTCAGGGCATTCAGCCTGATGGGACTCAAACCAAGGTCTTTTGGCTTGCAACACCCCTTCTGATCAGGTAACCTGTCCCAATGGACCCCTTTAAAGCTATCATTATTTGTCCTTAACGTACTGCAATATTATAGGGGAACAATGCTCACCTGAACTCATGCTAGGACCCCTAAATGGCAGTCTCCAAATTAGTTATTCCAGTGCCTCATCTTCTGTAATCCTTCACATCACCATTCCTGTCTATCTGCCTAGTTCTTGGCAAGGCTGCTATCTTCTAAATGATGGTAATATGATTGAGCCCAGAATTGTGGACTTACAGATGTTGGCCTTATATTATTCTCCTCTTAATTGTAAACTTGTAACTTATAGTGACTGATAAGCCTTCAGCATTCTTCTGTTTGCATCTTTAACTCAGTACCTTTCCTTGGAATAAATTGATTGGAACTGACATGTTGCATTCTATTACATTGTATGTGAAATCAAAGCATGTTTTCATTGAGCTTGAAGGCATAGTTAAGTTTTCCTCCTTGCAACATAGAAGTATGGAAATTATTTGTCATTTGGTCTGATTCAGTGGGTAGCGAATCACATCTTGCTTTAAATTAGATGGTTTTGTGTTTGAACCCGTGTACACAAAGAAGCTACAAAATATGGATACAGGTACATCTTCCAAGAAGCACAGGGCCTCTATTATATATGATGTTACTCTTACTTGCCTATCATTGTGGTTGGAGGTTTAGGCAGATTATGCCAGAGTTCAGGAGATATTAGAAGGTCCACGGTGGGGCAAACATTCCTAGACCTTAAAAGTACAAAAAAGTTAGATGCCCAGGGCAGTAGTAATTACGCCAGAAGGCATTCATTGTGGTGTAGTGTTTACTGACGAGTGTCCGTATTTGCCAGCATGCTGCTTTTACTTTTTGGCAGGGTTTTCCCCAAAAACTTAAGTTACAGAGGGCCTTCACCAGAAAAAGCACCTTCACGTTGGTGTCAGTGAGCTTCCTGCCTTCTCCATCTGCATTATTTCTGAGTGCCAGAATCATGCTAAGAAGACCCTTCTTTGTTTTGCCCTCCTTTGCAGATTCCGCCTGTTGTTCCGCTATAATTCTCCCAAGAAATATTCAAACCTATCATGCAAAATCTTCATCATGGCCTGGACACACATTCAACATCCCCCATATCGGCCGCCTCCTTGCACTGCCTGTGTTCCAGGAAAAACCTGACGAGCAACCCCACCTCTGCTAGCCGGAGTGGCTGCATGTCATCGAGCGCCTTGCTGGCAAACAAATAAATATTACAAACCTTTCACAGCACGTGCCAGTGGTTGCAGGGGGTGAGTTGGGTTTCCACTGTCAATGCAAGGAGCTTATCAATGCAACGCTCCTCCAATGTCTGCAGTGAAAGTGCAATGCGGGTTGAAGGGGATCTGCAATGCGGGTTGAAGGTAGATCTGAGGTTGGGAGTGCCTGGGGCTGCTCCTCAGTTTTCTCTTACAGTTTGAAACCTTTTTCTTCCTCTTTTCTCCCTAGATCAAAGCCTCCTGCACTGATACCTAATGATGATCAGAATTCAAGCTCGTCAAATAAATTCAGAAATTGTATTTTATTTAATCAAGTCTGATCATCACATACAATAGAATAGGTTGCCAAAATAGGATCTTTGAAACAGGGTAATGACATCCACCAAAGCATTATGGAGAACTGACTTGTGTCACATGTTTTAGTTGCAAGTGCCATGGCAAATATGTCTGCAAATTGTGGAAGCATGTGAACTGTTTGACAAAATGCCTGAAAGATATGTGGTCTCATGGACTGCAATGATTGCAGGATATGCAAAAAATGGGTTTGTTGAAAAGGACTTGGAAACTTTCTGGCAAATGCAATTCACATTTAGTCCGCGAATTATTTCTCCCTATATCAAAGCCTCGCGCACTCATACCTAATGATGATCAGAATTAAGCTGGTCAAATAAATTCAGCAGTTGTATTTTATTTAATCAAGTCTTATCATCACATACAATATAATAGGCTGCCAACATAGGATCTTTGAAACAGGGTAAGGACATTGATCAAATCATTATGGAGAACTGGCCTGTGTCACACATGTTTTAGTTGCAAGTGCCATGCCAAATATGACTGCAAATTGTGGAGGCATGTGAGCTGTTTGACAAAATGCCTGACAGATATGTGGTCTCATGGACTGCAATGATTTCAGGATATGCAAAAAATGGGTTTGTTGAAAAGGACTTTGAAATTTTCAGGCAAAGCGGAAAGCTTCAAATGTCAGGAGAAGAAGCAACTCACAAACCAAAACCCAAAATCCAGATCAATGCATCTTATACTCCTCTGCTTTCATTATATTTATATGTTGTTGCCACAAAACTCGTTCATGTTATCCTTACTTATATCAAAATACCCGAGTGTTAGCCATTTCCTCTGCACTATCCATTTTTTGTTTAGAGATTTGGAATTAATTAAAAATATTTTTGCATTTCATTTGTTACTTATTTCTTACATCTATTAGGGTTCAGAAAGCTTTGATCACAGAGATAGTAGGGCGTTGGGGTTTCAGAATGAAGATAAAAATGCCCACATCGAGTTAGATATTATACTTACTCTACAATATTCTATTATTTTAGCCATCCTCTTATGGTTGTTTGTAAATTTGAACATTACCAAGGTTTGGTTTCAGAATGAAGATGAAGATGCCCGCATTGAGGTAGATATTATACTTGCTCTACAATATTCTATTATTTTAGCCTTCCTCTTATGGTTGTTTGTAAATTTGAACAGTACCAAGGTTTGATTTTAGCATTTTAAAATTTATTTTGCATTTCTGTTTCATTTGATTTTTCAGAAGTTGGAGGATAGAATTTTTAAAGTATTTCAGACTGCATGGTGCAGCTTTGTGTAATGTTTATGATGGTTTTGGATCTTCAATTGACATTAGCTAAAATTATTTTAGTTATTTTTGGTTTCATTACCACATTCATTTGGGTTTGGGTGTGTTTTTAATTCTTGGTTTCAGTAGGATTAGGTGGGCCTTTCCATTTTTCAGTTACTTGGATTTTTAATTTTCTCTGTATCAAATTTATGTTAGATTTCAATATTCTAGCCAAAATTTACATTTTTAATCTGTTTCAAAACTAGCATAGAACCCACTAAGAGTTTCTGAGGAGTTTCTAAAGGATAACACTACTTTACAACTTTCTATTATTGAAGACTGGATCTTTTTGTTTTAGTGTTTTTCCAATTCACTCCTCATCGAGCTTCTTGCATTTCACAGTCAAAAATGGGGATTTTGGGCCTAAATGCCTGGTAGAAACATGGCCTCGTGTACTGCAATGATTGTAGGATATGCACAACATCAGGCGGTAAATGCAATCAGCGGGTATAAAGTCAGACTCCAACCTTTGCCAACATCCTCCCAGCCTCTGACAAAATGGGGGATTTAGAACTGGTCACAATTGGCAGGTATAAAGTCCTCCAGGTAGAAATAGTTGATAACAACTGTAATCAGCAGCAGGGATGATTTGCATAGAACCAATCAGGAAAGGAGTGGTCTACACGTGTTGTATATAGGCAGTGCCACAAAAGCTTCTGACATATTATTGCAAGTTTGGAAGCTGTAAATCACCACACCAACCGGTTGTTTATAAATCAGGCAGAAAAGAAAACACCCATGTACATCATCTGAGAAAGCCATGTCATAACAATGTCGGTCCAACTGGCCAACAACCTTCCACTCCTTTTCTATGAAATTGTACATCTCTATTCTTTTCCTATTGCAATTGGAAGCCACCACAGTGCTACCTACGGAACCACCACATTTTAAATGGGAACACTTCAAAAATCCATGCTAGCGATCTGATGCAGGGGTGATCCATGTGAAGGAGATCCATGACTGCAAATGCATCCATGATGGGAATTCATGTGAAGGAGATCTCACCAATGACCATCCCCATGGCTCTTGGATGGATACTTTTTTTCGCTCTTTTGGTGGTTTATTTTAAGGTTTTACTCTTTAGCTGCATGATTTGGGTTTATTCTCAGATGCTATTTGCAGTCTTGTTTGCTGCACTCATCTGCAACTTCCTGTCTTTCTATTCCATTTGCAACACTACAACTTTCCATCTTTCTATTAGTGAAGACTGGATCTTTTTTGTTTTAGTGTTTTTCCAAGTGAAGACTTGATCTTTCGAACAGAAATTGATACTGTCTTGTGTAATTCTTAGTTCAAAACCCCAATTCATCAAAGTGTGATATCCATCAAGAATATGGGGTTTGGTTTTAAGGCTAGATATTTGTATTTAAGGAATGTGTCATAATACTTTAATTGGGTGCTTCTCTTTCTGTTTGGTTGGGCTTTAGGTGTCATGACCTGAAATATGGGAGCCTTGTTGGATTTAAGTTGGAAATTTGTATCCTAGGTATGTTCCAAATCCCCTTTTGAGGAAAGGGTAAACTCCAGAATTTAAAATGGGACACTTAGAAGCACCCCTAAATTTTGGGTTTGATATTATAATAGGAAAATTGCACCAGATAGGACGGGGATCAAGAGGTTGGGGATGTATACTGGAAAACACCACCATCACTTTTAAGTTTTAATAGCAGCAAGGACTCCGCCACCTGGGGATATAAGCTAAGGATTTGTTTTAGAAGTTGTAACTAGCATTACATCTCGATTTGTTTGTATTCACATTCCGTACTTTACAGGTTTTGCATACCCTTTCATCCCTATGAGATTGCTGGATTGCAACATGTGGCGCAATCTTGCTTCACCCACACTCCGCACTTGTTGCTGTGGACACGATAGATTATTAAATACAGCACAAAGTACCATCACATCCAACTTTATCACATAGTCTTGCCATACACCTTTATCACATATTGCACTCTTGTGTGGATGCAATGGCGCCACAAAATATAGCACGTAAATTGTCAGATCTGCTCTTTTCCCTTTGTTCATTGCACATAACACTTAAACACAATATAAAAGCGTTAGACCCGTTAGCTAATGTAGACATGCTTTGATTAAATTGGGGCTCATGGAATATGCCAAGTGAATTTCACACTTCGAAGTTCGTAAGGGATTTAAAATACAAACACAGGGCTCTATATGGGGCATGAGCACGGGAATTTTTGAATGCAGCATATAATGAATTGTTGGGTCCAAGTTTCACAAAGGAAGGGGATATGGGTAACATGCTACATGCTTTTGGGAACTTTGTGCTTTTAAATTTGGGAAAATGACCTTGGGAATAAATATTCTGGAATTTTTCAAAGGCAATTCACAATCTAATTCAAATGTTACTCGGCCCTAGACATAGTGATGTTTGGGCGTGTTGTTCACCACAATGTTCATAGGTTGGAGTAGCTATTTGAGTGAATGAATATACCTTGCTCTTGTATGTGGCTTGAGAATTCCCTAGGTCATTGGAATCACATGCAAGCTGGGTGCGACCTACGCAGTAGCGCACATCGGAGGAGGTGAACCATGGTGTGAATGAGGAACCCCTTTTACGGACAATGTTCAATCTCGAAGGATATTAAGAAGTCATCACAAGGATTGATTGACCGATGATTGTCACCAACTTAAAATCAACCGAGTGTCACCAACTCACAATCAACCTATTTAAAACTGAATGCAACAAATTGGTTTCTGAACCCAAATAAATGATTAAGAAATAAAATATTGATAGTAATCCTACGAGAGGTCAACATATCAGTTTCTGAACCCAAATAAATGATTAAGAAAGAAAATATTGATAGTAATCCTATGAGAGGTCAACATATCAGTTTATGAAAATTTAAAAAATATATATTTTGTGTAACATTTGAAATGTAGAGATAACGAGGTAAATAACGTTAGCATCAAAAAGCTCATGTTATCGGGAAAAGAGTTGCTACTTGAATCACTCCACAGTAAAATGGTTGCCCCTGAAACTTGGTTGGACAAAGCTGAATTTTGATAGTGCTTCAAGGGAAACATAGGAAAACTAGGGACTGGCTGCATTCTGAGATCATGTCAACTCCTTGCAACTTCTTATACTTTCCTGCCCCATGCTATGAATGATGAATAATGTGCAAGCCTAATACCCAAAGCCTATTCTTATTATTTTCCATAGGCTAAGGGGAAATTAAAGAGGAAATAAATTAATTTAAGTGGTCCAAGGGTACTTTTATATTTTAATGGGAAAAAGGACACTTAAATTATATTTTTAATAATTGTGGCCAAAAAGCAAAAATAGTATAAAATAATAATAGAATGATGAACTTCTTTTATTGGGTGCCAAAGATAGAATGGGTTGCATGAGCATCAAAATCCTATTTTTAGGATGTGGCGCCAACATGGGAGAGAGGATGAAGTAATTTTTTATTGTTTGTTGAGCATGCATGTAATTCTAAAAGGGGGCGCCAACTTTGGAGAAGGCCTTAGAAGTTATAAAAACAGATTTGGGGTTTATTATTATCTCATCTTGGAAATTTATCAACTACTTCATTGTCTGCAAGTAGCTTTTGCTTCTGCATCAGCAATAGAGAACAAAAACTCTCATTCACACACAAATATGAGGACAGAAACCCTCATATCTAAGCTTGCCAATTCCATTAAGGTGTTTCGGTGATCATTCAAGGTATAGGTATTCATCCAATTCAACTAGTGCACCATATTCGAGTTGTTTTAGCACCCAAAACAACAAGTACAACTAGGATGTTCGCCTTTGGGAACACATTTTAGTATTGGCGCCACATGCGGGAGCAGTTTTGAGTCAAAGCAATTTGCATGTTCTTATCTTAGGTTCAAATAATTGTATTAAAACATTCTAGTGTTTTTTAGTAAAGTTAATTTGAAATAAATAAATAAAGTTTGTTTTTCCTACATATTGGGGTTGTTTTGTATTAAATTTTTGATTATTGCGGATGTCATAGAAGTTAGTATTTTATATTGTTGCCCTAGGGTTTCATATAAATATCTAGATTTATCTAAAGTTATTTGTGGGGATATTACGGTGGTATCAAAGCGAATTTCCTCCCGACTTGTGGAAGGGAATTCAAAAAAGAAAAAAATTGCAGCATTGAACTTCATGTAGGGTAGTGAGCGGAGAAGTCAAGTATCACCGAGGGGGAAAAAGAAGGGTTTGTAACAGCCGGAGGAAGGATTTAGGTAGTAAGGTCCGAGAAGATGTTCCTTGATGAATAATTTGAAGTCATGGGTAACGAAACCCATAAGACGTATGTTTTAACATAATCGTGTAGGGACATGAACATTTAGCAGATATGATGGCTCAATTAGTCCACACCATGCAAAACATGAATGTGCAAAGAGCTCCAAATGGTGAGGGAAGTTCTTCAAGGGTGAACAATAACCAGATGAGACTCGGAGGACAATCTCTGGTTCTATTGCTAGGCCCTTTTAGCTTGACTTTCTACGTAGGTAGGAAGTAGTCCCCAGGTAGAAATTCAACCATCTATAGTGGATGATATTGTTGTCAACTATGAGGAGTACAAGGTACTTCCAGGTGAGATTAGAGAGGCTATATCACTCACCAATTTTATAAATCTGAAGAAAATAGGAGTGGACCAAGAGCTGATCCTAGGCCACAAACAAATCAGAGAGACCTGCAGCAGGTATTAGGGAAGTTGTCACTCCCTACTTTTGATGGCTCTTGTAAGAGTATAACTCGTGCATGGATACAAAAGTTGGATACCTTCTTATTAAATTTGCAACCTTTCATCCGAAAGGTATAACACATGAGCGATGGTACTATGGGATAATCACACAAGGACACAATCACATCCACTCATATGGTGAGTTTAGTGACATGTTGATAGAGATTTGATAGAGTTGATCCAAAAATTCACTTCAGTGGAATTAACTCAACAAACAACGACATTGAATAAGTGACTATTTAGCTAAATTTCGGAGCTTTACGTGATAGTACACGATGTGACAAAGAAGAGATTGGTTGTTTTGTTCATGGAAGGTTTAACTGAATCTCTTAGGGTTTAATGAAAGTTTTCAGCCCTACCTCTCTTACAAGGAGCCATCAAAAAGGCTTTGGATTTGGAGACTTTAGCTCCAAAAGGGAGATATCAACCTATAGGACAACCTACAACACAACCAAAACCAGCACCTTATGGGCAACAAAAATGCCATTTCAGCAGGGCGGTTTTCAACAAAAGGAGCTGCCTAAAACCAGCAAGGAGATAGAAACAAGAAATGAACTCAGGAGGAAGAAATTGTGTTTCACTTGCAGAGATCCTTGGGGACCGGGTCATAGATGTCTTCCCAAAGGACAAGTGCACTATATAGAGGTGATATCAGATGATGAAGAGGAACCAGAAGTGGACAAAGAAGAGGAAGAACCGATGGTTGAAAATAAAGGAGAAGAAAAGACTCCAGATGGTACTCTTGCTACATGGGCATAAGGTAACTATTTTGATTGATAGTGGGGCAACTCACAACTTTATTGATGAGGGTTTGGTAGCCCAAAGAGGTTTGAAAACAAAGGATTTCTAGGGTTTTAATGTTACTGTAGTTGATGGCTTTACTATTCCATGCACCAAGAGGGTGAAGGGATTGGAGATTACTCTTGGTAAGCACAAGGTTTGTGATGATTTCTATGTGGTAGGCATAGGAGAAACCAATGTGGTTTTGGGAGTGCAATGGTTGCATTCAATTGGAGAATTCACACAAAATTACCAAACTATGGAGCTAAAATTCAAAACCAATGGAGAAGAGGTTGTACTTCATGGTATGGCCAATGGAGCACCTAAGGCTATCACAACAAAGCGGATGGAGAGAGCTTTCCGTAAGGGACAAGTAGCTTGGGCAACCCATTGTTTGGTGAGTATTTCCACTTCTAGTACTAATGATAGATCTTATCATGTGGATATACAATCTATTTTGGACAGGCATGGTATAGTATTCAGTGATTTACCATCAGGATTGCCACCGGATAGAGGATTCCAACACATCATAGAGCTGGAAACAAGTTCTAAACTTGTTATGCTTACTCTTTATTGCCATCTTAGAGTTTACAAAGAGGAGATTGAGAAAACAATCAAAGAGCTATTGAAGATGAGACATATCCGGCCTAGTTCTAGTTGCTTCTTACATTGTTTTTGGTGAAGAAAAAGATGGGACAATGAGGATGTGCATTGATTAGTGTGCTTTGAATAAAAACACTATCAAAAACAGGTACCCAATATCTAGGATCGATGAATTGCATGGAGCCGTGTATTTTTCCAAAATTGATTTGAGATCCGGTTATCACCAAATTAAGGTAAGAGATGAATATGTGCACAAAACAACTTTCTGTTGTCAAAACTTGATAATGCCTTTTGGTTTAACCAATGTTCCAGATACTTTCCAATCATATGCATGAACCATGTTTTTAGTGGGCACTTGAGGAAATTTGTTTTAGTATTCTTTGATGACATTTTGGTGTACAATAAGACTTGGGAAGAGCACCTAAACACTTGGATACAATGCTGGAAATTTTGGAACAAGCTCTTTTTGCAAAAGAATCCAAGTGTGAGTTTGGGATGACTGAAATTTTATACTTGGGACATGTCATTAGTGCCCAAGGAGTACAGGTTGATCAAGAGAAGATCCAAGCAATATTGGATTGGTCTCCACCCACCACTTTGACACAATTGAGGGAATTTTTGGACTTTGCAGTTACTACAGGCGGTTTGTGAGAGGTTTTCACAACTTGCTGTCCCATTGACTGATTTGACAAAGAAAGGAGCTTTCAGCTGGTCTGAAACAACCCAAACAACCTTTGAAAAACTCAAAGAGGTAATGAGTTCTTGTCCAATATTGGTTGTTCCTGATTTTTCTATTCCTTTTGTGTTAGAGTGTGATGCTTTAGGGGAAGGAATAGGGGCTGTTTTGATGCAAAAGTGGCATCCCACAGCCTTTGAGAGCTAGAAACTTAGTGAATTGTAGCATATATTCTCTATTTATGACAAAGAGATGCTGACCATCATGCATGCATTGGCAAAATTTGGTTTGTGGCAGGTTTGTGGTCAAAACTGATCACAATAGTTTGAAGTATTTTCTAGGTCGGAAGGACCTAAATAACGAGTAATAAAAGTGGGTGAATAAGCTCCAAGCTTATAATTTTGACATAGAGTATGTTAAAGGGAAGAATAACGTTGTAGCAGATGCTTTATCTAGAAAACCTTTTTTATGCTCTATATTTGAAATCTTTGCTGATTGGAAAGTTTTAATAATTACGGAGTATGTAAAGAATGGTTACACTAATGAGATTCTTTAGGGCAAAATACAGGATGACGAATATAGGGTGGTTGATGATCTTATCCTCTACAAGAATAAAATCTATTTGGTACCTGAATCCAAGGTAAAAAGCAAAATCTTAAGGGCTGTCCATGATACACCTTTGGCTGGTCACCTAGGGTATTTCAAGACCTACAAGTAGATCAGGGACATATTCTTTTGGAAAGGACTCAAGGAAGAGGTCCCTCTAATACATTAGAGAGTGTATTGTGTGCGAACAAAACAAGGTTGATCAAGTTTTCCCAGCGGGTTTGTTGCAGCCCTTACGTATTCCAAACCAAAAATGGGAGAGTATATCAATGAATTTTATCACAAGTCTTCCCAAGGTTCAGGGTAAGAATTCTATTTTTGCAATAGTTGATAGACTCACTAAATATGCTCACTTCTTTGTTATTCCTAATACGTTTAAGGCTCCACAGATTGCTGATTTATTTTTCAGAGAGGTTTTTAGGCTACATGGATTGCCTAAAAATATTGTGAGTGACAGGGATAGCAGGTTCCTTAGTTTGTTTTGGTAGGAGCTCTTCTACTTGATAGGGACAAAGTTAACTCCAAGTACCAGCTATCATCCACAGACAAATGGGCAAACAAAGATTGTGAATAAGTGGATTGAGGGATATTTGAGGAATTATGTGGCAGGGCAACAATCAACTTGGGTCAAATGGCTTTACATGGGAGAGCATTGCTACAATACCACTCATCACATGTCCATTGGTATGACACCTTTTAGAGCTTTGTATGGTTATGATGCTCTTTCCTTTGTGGATTTGGTATTTGCAAATAGTAGAGTGCGGGGCAAGAGACTTGGTTGCATAGAACCAAGATATATTGGGGATACTCAAAGAAAATATCCAACATGCACAAAACCAGCAGAAATTTTATGTGGACCAACACTGCATTGAGAGGACTTTTGAGGTTGGTGACATGGTTTTCTTGAGGTTGCAGCCCTATAGACAATCTTCTCTAAAGAAGAGTGGAGCTGAAAAGCTCAAACCCTGTTTCTATGGACCATACATGATTAAACAGAGGATAGGGGAGGTTGCCTATGAGCTGGATTTGCTAGAGCAGAGTAAGATGCATAATGTTTTCCATGTCTCATGCTTGAAAAAGGCTTTGGGACAACATATTTCCTCCTTTGGATGATGAAGGCAAACTTGTTTTAGTTCCTGAAGTAATTTTGGATTTCAAAGAGGAACAAGATTATCACAGAGTATTTGGTACAATGGAAGGATTTTTCTGCAGAGGATGCTATTTGGGAGGGTGCTGAAATTCTTAAGCAACTCAACTTGCAATTGTTTGAGGGCAAACATTTGTGGGAAGGATGAACTATAATGTCCCCTTTTTAGAATTAATTAATTTTGGAGACCCAAAGTGTATTCTTATTATTTTCCGTAGGCTAAGGGGGAGCTTAAAGAGAAAAATAAATTAAAGTGGTCCAATGGTATTTTTATATTTTGATGGGAAAAAAGACACTTAAATTATATTTTTAATAAGTCGGGCCAAAAAAATAGAAATAGAATAAAATAATAATAGAACGATGAACTTTTATTATTAAGCACCAATGATATAATAATAATTAAATAAAGAATTCTATTATGGGGCGCCAACATGGGAGAGATGATTAAGTAAATTTTTATTGTTTGTTGAGCATACATGTAACTCCAAAAGGGGGCGCCAACTTTGGAGAAGGCCTTAGAAATTATAAAAGCAGATTTGGGGTTTTTATTATATCATCTTGAAAATTTATCAACTACTTCATTGTCTGCAAGTAGCTTCTGCTTCTGCATCAGCAATAGAGAATGAAAACCCTCATATCTAAGCTTGGCAATTCCATTCAGGGGTTGCAGTGATCATTCAAGGTACATGTATTCATCTAGTTCAATTAGGGCAATGTATTTACAGCTGTTTTAGCATCCAGAACATCAAGTATAGCTAGGACATCCTCCTTTGAGAAGGAATTTCAGTATTGGTGCCACATATAGGAACAGTTTTCAGTCAAAGCAATTTGCATGTTCTTATCTTATGTTCAAATAATTTTATTCAGACATTCTTGTGTTTTTCATTAAAGCTGATTTGAAATAAATAAATAAAGTTTGATTTTCCTACATATTGGGATTGCTGTTTTTATTTAAAAAATCAGATTATTGCAGCTGTCATAGAAGTTAGTATTTCATACTGCTGCCCTAGGGTTTCATATAAATATCCAAATTTAGCCAAAGTTATTTGACAGGCATATTACAAATTGGTTTCTCAACCCAAATAAATGATTAAGAAAAAAATATTGATAGTAATCCTGTGAGAGGTCAACATACCAGTTTAAGAAAATTTAAAAATATATATATTTTGTGTAACATTTGAAATGTAGAGATAATGAGGTAAATAACACTAGCATAAAAAAGCTCATGTTATCGGGAAAAGAGTTGCTACTTCAAATCACTCCACAGTAAAATGGTTGCTCCTGAAACTTGGTTGGACCAAGCTGAATTTTGACAGTGCTTCAAGGGGAAACATAGGAAAACTAGGGGCTGGCTGCATTCTTAGTTCATGTCAACTCCTTGCAACCTCTTCTCCTTTCCTGCCCCATGCCATGAATAATGAATAACATACAAGCCTTTGTGGAAGGACTCAGTTTTGCCAGAACATAGGGAATGGTCAACTTAGATGTTGGAGGAGTTCTGACAATCAATGCAATGGAAAAATGAGAACTCTGAATCGAAAACTTAGTTATCTCCTTGGCCCAGCTTTTGAAAATCTACTCCAACATTTGAAAATCTACTAACTTTTCAACAAATTTATTTTTCCCATTACTTCCAAGAATCCAACAAACTGGCCGACCTACTAGTAGATGTTGGAGTGAAGTTTGGGGGTCTCTAAAATTGAGAGCTCCCTCTCTTTGTTTTGGTTAGGTCCGGAAGAATTTCTCAAGCAGGATCTGGATCTGGATCAGCCTGCATAATAATAAAGTAGAAAAAGGGAAGGAACTGAGAGAATTGTTGGATCTCAAATCCAATGTAACTATGTTTTCTTTGGCCGCTCATCGTGTCTGAATCTTTGCCTATCTCCGGCCTCCGAAGACATTTTGAAAAGACGCCTGTGGCTTGTATGGAACATGATTCCTGCAAGTGCACTTTATCATTAAGATGACACACTCCCGCATGAATGACAGTCCTTTTGCCTCCATTACAGTTAGAGATCTTTAATCTAGAAATGCCATTCAATGATTCATGTATTCACTTCCACAAGTCTCTCCCCTGCATATTAATACTCAAATATTCCAGTCATGGATCTGCTGCAGATATGTTGTAGTAACATGTCTTGGAGGCCTTTATGGTGTCATCGAGTTGTTTACATGTCTGCTTTGTTCTCAATGGCATCAAAGAATTTCTCAAGCAGGATCTGGATCGGCCTGCATAATAATAAAAAGTAAAAGAGAAGGAACTGAACTAATTGTTGGATCTTGAAGCCAAATATAATTATATAACCATGTTTACTTTGGAGGCTCTGTATATCTAAACCTTGCCTATCTCCCACCTCCCGAGGCATTTTGAAAAGATTCCTGTGGCTCATGTGGAACGCAATTCCCTCAAGCACACTTCAGCATTAAGATGACACACTCCTGCATGAATGGCAGCCCCTTTACCTCTATCAAAGCGAGAGATCTTTAATGTAGAAATGCGATTTTACAATTTATATATTCACTCCTACAAGTCTCTCCCCTGCATATTGTTACTCAAATATTCCAGTCATGGATCTGCTGCAGGTCTGTCGGAGTAACCTGTCTCGGAGGCCTGTAGGCGTCTTCAAGTTGTTTACATGTCTGCATTGTTCTCAACGGCATTGAAGAATACCTTGTCAGGCATGTTCCATATCCTTTTCAGTGGCGTACTGCAACATTTTATCAAATGAGAACAATTGGAATGTGTGCGGCATGGATTTGATAAGCATTAATAATCTTATTAGAGAGATATATCATATTTTCCCTTAATTCTCTATGACACATGAATATCTTAAATAATTTACATTTTTCAATTTCTAATTATTTTGTTAACATTTTCCTGAATTGTAGGGCCATTGATTCCTTTGTTCTATGTTTCCTTGCAGCCCATGAAATTCTAAACTAGAAAGCTGCCTTTGTTCTCAGTCAGCTGTAAAATTTTCCATTGGCCGTGTTTACTCAAAACTACTGTACTGGAAATGCACTGTATGTTG
The DNA here is from genome assembly GCA_018340775.1 of Taxus wallichiana var. yunnanensis. Taxonomy (NCBI): domain Eukaryota; kingdom Viridiplantae; phylum Streptophyta; class Pinopsida; order Cupressales; family Taxaceae; genus Taxus; species Taxus wallichiana. The sequence continues at coordinate 763,076,839 of CM031244.1, forward strand.
AAATGTTTAGATTCTTTAGTGATTGCCTCTTTTCTATGTGAAAGTGAAACATGTTTATCAACGCTGCTTTCAGTTCTAGAGGATTCAAATGTTTTTGCAATGAAGATCAACTGTTAACAAAATAGAAGTGGCATTTAGTTTAATATTAGTAGGGCTCACATTCCAGTAATCTATTGTCTAATAATTAATTAGTCCATTGTAACACCATATTTAAGTTTGTAAGGGTAGATATTGGAGTCTGTTATAATAATTTATTCGGGTATTTCTCTTTCTGTTTGGCTGGAATCAGTTTCCATGACCTGATATATCAGAGCTTTGGCTAGACTTAGTTTGGAAAGTTGTATATTCTGTTCCAAATTTCCTTTTGGGGAATGAGGAAATGCCAGAATTTCACAGGGCACACTTAAAAGTACCCCAAAAATTCTGGGAGAGATATTAAAATAGGAAAATAGCGATGGGATGGGATGGAGATCAAGAGGCTGGAGATTTATACCGGAAATCATAGGTTTAATCATATCATACCAATTTTAAGTTTTAGCAGCGGCAAGGGCTCCATCAACTTCTGTTGTGAGCAGAAGATTTGTTTCAGAAGTTGTAACCAGCATATGGTCTGGGCATTGTGGCATTATGTTTTAGAAGTTGTAACCAAAAGTTGTACTCTTACCACTATTGTTCACACCAGCACGTGCCAAAAATTGGAAGGAGAAGAGCTGTGGAACTCGGTGCTGGATTGTTAAGACTCTTTTGTCGCTTGTCATATCTAGAATTTCATTCCATTTTTCTCAGGTCTTGGGAATTTTGCCAAAAATTACCGCTTTTCTAGCTTTGCATGATTGGAAAACTCAGATGATGTATCTAATATGAGTGTCTTTTCCTTTAAGGGTTAACATTATATCTGTAGTGTGTTATTTGTTAAAAAGCATCGACCCTCGTAATTCTTGGCAATTATTTTGGTCTTTTAAGTTGTGTACCCAGAAAAAAAGAGAGAAGGAATTTACAAAGTATTGCTTTTACAAGTCAAAAACATCTAGAAATTCCTTTAAATTTCCCCCTTGTTCCTGATTTTGGTTCTAAATTGTATTTATTTATTGTTTTCCTCCTCTTGGTTATTGCCTCACTCATTTATTGCAATCTTTTAAATATTAAAGTCCAAGTGTCCATTTGTTTGGCAGGCAACATGGGAGTACCCTAATAGCTTCAAGTCCATAAGCTATGATCATTCCCCTCCCATGTTTTTATTATAGTTACCTAAGACTCTGGGATGTGGGGACAGGATTTATGGGACAGACAAAAATTCCTGGATTTTGGGGATGGCTAAGGTGCGGCTATTAAAATAATATAAAAAATTATAAACATCAAATATTAAAAATATACAAATAAATTTCAAAACATTATTAGCAACCAATTTTCTTTAACAGGCTCCAAAAAAACCTCTCGACAACTTTCTTTGTGCTGCAGCCCATTCTAGATTTTTTCTGAAATTTCAAGGAAACAAAAGTAACACAACTTATTATTTTTTTCAATATCAGTTTGCAACAGCAAATTCCTTCTGGTAGGAAAAGGGAAGACTGGAGCAAGCAGGTCTAATTAGAGATTTGATATTTGTATCTTCAAAACGAGGAATAACATGTTGGGGCTTTATAAAATTTGGAAGCCATAGCATTCTGCGACAGCCCACTGTCCATATTTTTGCTGGAAATTTTCTGCATTCATATATCACTCTCAATTCTTATTATGTTGTTGTAATACAACACAGTTGGGTTATTGATAAATGTTTTTGGCAATGCCTTGCTGCTTTTATCATCTACATAGGATTTTCCCTTCATAGCAAACTTATTTATATAGGTATTATTCTAAGTAGCTGGTTTGTCCCCCAGCCTTGTACCCCGGGTACATACCTGGGACATGGTATGGCTACGGTACCCCTTGGGTACATCTTGGGCATACATGTATGTCTGGGTATGTCTCCGGGCATACCCATACATATGGCTGGGGCATACTCGGGATGTACCCAAGGGGTACCCACAGTCAAAACGATTTTTTTTTTTTCCTGCTTTTTCAATCAAATCAACATAAAAATACAAACATATAATAAAAATTTATTCTAATCCTAAAAACTAATTCAAACATCAAAAACAAAGATAAAATACTTGAATTCTTCCCTTTCACACCAGTCCTTGTTTGACATTGACTCACCTAGGAGGTATAATATAGTTGGTGGGAGTGGTGGAGCTAGCAGGAGTGGTGAAGCTAGCGGGAGTGGTAGTCCTTGTGGTTCTAGTGCACCACATGATGTTGATATTGATGCTCTCGATGAAGAGCAAGATGACTATGAATATTAATTTTGATGTAATTAATTATGATTAGCACATGCCATTTGAGATATTTGATTTCATGGCATTTGGCATTCAGATATTATTTTCATTTTTGTGGCTATTTTGTTTTGTATATCCATACTACATATATTTAATGTCACTAATTTCTGATTCATTAGGCTATATTTCTATATTTTCTATTTTTATGTATTTTTTGTACAGATGTATCCAAGGCAAAAAAAAATTGCCTTACCCGTGTACGGGTACTTCAAACCTGCACCCAGACTGGCTACTTGGTATTATTATGTGATTGGAGCTTCCACAATGAATTTTAATTAGATCTATGCATACAGATTTGTTTTCAAATAGAAATGAGTGGCTTCAAAAACCTTAAATTACAAGAGTACATTATGGCCTTCCCATAACTTTTTCATTCTCAAGTTTTGTTGAGCCCAACCTAATGGTGCTGTGCTAGGTTGAGGCCATTCATTACCAAACATTGAGAAATTTGCAGAGAAGGCGATCAAGTTGTTAATCAATGTGGAACCCTTCAATGGGTGAAACTATATAATAAATTCAAGATAAGTGCCTTGAGACTGATACATATTGGTGTTTTACAAATAGTTATATTTTAGGTATATGAACTAGTATTTAAATCTTTAAAATAAAATAAAATTGATTTTTTTCCCACATAGGGGAGGGTGTGTGGGGGACGTATTGTCCCTGTCCCCAAGTCCACCAAAATGTTCTAGACATTCAGGATGGGTGGGAAATGTGGGGGTGTCCCTTGTAACTCTGATTCTTATTTGGGCTATGCTTGTATCAGTGGGTCTATTAAATCTAAGATTCAGTAATAGTGGGAGGACTATAAATGTCTTTACCGCGGGTCTCTGTCTATTTCTTTCTTTTTCAGTACCTGCAGATATGGAGTTTCACTAGCTGCCAACTCTTTTGCATCAAGCTGTTTTTCGCCTTAATGGCCTGACTGATAATGTTGGAATGAGTATCCCTTTTCCTTTTCCATTGTTTTATAATTCTTCTTACGAGAAAAGTCATCGGAATGGTCTTATCTATAGAAAACCACTAATGTTTTCTTTGTTTTAAGAGTGATAATCTAGTACACGGGACTGGCCACATATTGTAAATCAGTGTTGAGATCATTGGAAGGCATGTAAAGAATGGTACATAAGATCTGATCTCAATTGATTCTGAAGAGACCTTGGGAGCTATTATTCTCTACTATTATGGTTACTCATGCTTTGCTTATACAGAGAAGTTTGTTTGTTGGAGAGCCGTTCAAGTCCACGGGAGCCCGAGCTCTGCCTACATGCACATACTCTGAAGGCTTTCAGTGTGACGGGGCTCGAACCCAGGTCTTTTACCTTACAATGCCCCTTCTGATTGGTCAACCTGTCCCGAAGGACCTCTGTCAAAGCTATTATTATTTGTCCAGAACCTGCTGCAATATGGTTGGGGAACATTGCTCACCTCAACTCATGCTAGAAACTCCTGAATGTGAGTCGCCACACTAGTTGATCCTTCGCCTCAACTTGTTCAACTCTTCACATTATCTTTCCCGTCTCTGTCTAGTCCTTAACAAGGCTGCTATCTTTAAACGATTGTAATATGATTAAGCCAGACTGTGGACATACATATGTTGGCATTATTCAATACTCCCTTAATTGTAAACTTGTAACTTATATTTGTAAATGCAACTGTTTATCTATCAGCATACTTCTGTTTATATCTTTTAACTCAGTACCTTTCCTTGGGATAAATGGATTGAAACTGACATGTTTCTTGGCTCTATGTCTTACAAAGAAGATATTTTTGGCAGTGCATGGTTGAAAATAAATGTCACAGATTTGCTAAAATTAACAAGGGCTTTATTACATTGTATGCAAAAGCAGAGCACGTTTTCAATGAACTCGAAAGTATAGTTAAGTTTCCATCCTTGCAACATAGAATTTGGAAATAGTTTGTCATTTGGTCTGATGCACTGGGTAACAAATCCCGTCATACTTTACATTAGAGGGTTTTGGGTTTGAGCTGTGTATACAAAAAGCTACAAACTATGGATGCAGACACATTGTCCAAAAGCATGTGCCTATATTATATATGATGTTACTTTGACTTGCCTATTATTGAGGTTTCTGGTGTAGGTAGATTATGCCAGAGTATGAGATATTACAAGGTCTCCAGTGGAGCAAACGTTTCTGGTAAATTTGCTAAAGCATGGAATTTTTTTGTGCAAGGACAATCATTTTGTGATGCCTTGATTTTTGTGTGTGAGCAAAAAATGCTGTAATGTAGTCACTGGTTTGGCATAATACCACTAGGGTCCTAGAGCTTTGTCTAAAATTAGGACATTTTGGCAAACTTTGATATTCAAAATAGACAAATACCCTTTAATACAGAGTTTCATTCTCATATAGAAAAATCCATAGTTAACAGGAGACAGGTATGGGCGACGGAGACAGGTACTGGTACCAGTACACCATTTTCACTTGTCATGTCCTGCAACTTGCCCCAAATCTTTAATTTGAACCCCTTTCTTCCCCTTATGCATTACTTACATAAAGATTCTATTTATTTTAGAAGGAAAACACGAAAATGTGCAATGGTATTCATCAACTGATAAAATCTTTTTCAAATGGAACCTATGATTAACTGTGAATTCAAAGTGGATTTGTAAAAAGAAATCCAAACTTTCCACTTTTCATTTTGTGATGCCTTGTGGGCATTTTATCTCATCCATGTCCATCTTGCAATCCAGTTTTGCAGTGTTTATTTAGCCAAGTTTTATACAGTGAATGAAATTTGTGGAAAATGTCGAAGGCTTTATGGTTTTTATGGCTGTTTCAAACATTAGCCAAGCTTCTTGGCCAGTTTTCTTAAAATGCCGATTATTATGTTAGAGAGTATTATTTGCAAGAACAATGGGCAAAACTATCCTCACAGTAAAGGCAAGGCTGTAACAAAAGGAACTGTTTTTGAGGAGAAACCTCAACCTCAACCTGCCTGGTATGTAGTGGTTCTGTTTCAGTTGGCAGTAGTCTAAATTAGCAATCTAGTATTTTTCCCATTGGATCAAATATGTAACATTAGTTTTTTTCTGCATTTTTTTAAGCTTAAGATACCTAGGGAGAGCGTCCTAGTCTAACAGAAATAACATCAATGCCTAGGAAACTGTTAGAAGTTAGCTCAACAGTTTAAAAAATGAAGCAACATATTATCATGTAGTAAAGAAGTAAGAGGGGATTAGAGGCTCCATTGCCATGAGCAATGACAAAAGATTTACCAATCTTGACTATTTTTCTGTAATATTCAAATATGCAGATTCGTCATTGTTATGTTATTTAGCTTGCCACCCAGCTACAGTTGGGCGTGCTTAGGTCTAAGAGCTAAGGTCTGATGGTGATAATGGAGTGAGTGCCAAAGTGGCCTGGGATTTACACCCGATCTCATCTCTAAATTCAGAATCTTCAGACAAACCAACCTCGGTGGGCTCTCTATGATCTTATCACCTTGTTAGTAGAACTTCATCTTGTTGCCCTATTTGGTGTTTTGAGGCATACTTATCTTAGAAGATCTGAGTGGATTAGCAAATAATTTAGCTCTCATAAATGATTCATTATAGATAAATTTTTAAAAATATTGTAATTTAGATTGTGCTCCACCAAAGTTGTGCTAAAAGAACATTTAAAATAACACTGATTTCAATATAGTTCGTGTCTTTCATCTTTGGAATTTAATTGCTTTTGTATCTTCCATTTAGATTTGTAAATTCTAGCTCTCCAAATGATAAAAATGAAAGTATAAAAGGACTGAAATGCTTTTTAATAGTGGAACTGATCCATTTGAAGTTTGATTTGGTTTGAAAAGCTGAATGTAAAAGCTTTCAACTTAATTCTTTGATTTTGATAACGTTCAGAGATGATTTAAAAAGAGTCATATTTGTGGGTTTGGTGGATAAGTTCTCTTGTGCTTGAGCACCCGCAGCACAACTTTGAAGGGGTGTAAAGAATGTGCACCTTAGATAAATACAGATAGGTGCACAGGATGTCAGTAACAATAGACCTTTAAGATACTAAAAAGTTGATGTGTTAGGCATGAGGAATTGTAGATCTTAAAAGACCTTTTCTTTTTATTCAAACAACAAAGGGTTTGTTCCTTTGTTTATTCCTTAAAAGTGAATTGAGTAATGCAAGGCCGGTAGGTCAATGACAAATGGGATCTTTCAACAACCATAGTTGCTTTGTAGAGGCCTCACTTCATAGCGAGGACTTGATTACCACTCAATCCATTGATTAATAATGTTCTCTCCAAAATGTTAGCGGAAAATTGTCTTGTGAGTTAGGATTCTATATCCTTTTTTAGTGTGGTATTGCGACATTTCATTAGATGACAACAATTGCAATGTGCGGCATCCATAATTGCATATGTAGATTTGTTGAGCATTGATAATCTTATTAGAGAGAAACTACTGAAATTCAAAACTAGAAATGGTGTCTTTGTTCTTGGTCAGTTGTAAAATATTCCATGTCCGCATTTTCTCAAAACCACTTTGGTACGAACAACTATATGTTGAATTGTTTAGATATTTAGTGATAACTAGTCTTTATGTGAAACATGTTCTTTACTCATTCCATGACAATTTTTGCTCATTCAAACTTTTGAAGTTGCTTTGAAGATCAATTGAAAACAAATAGAATTAGCTTTTTGTTTAATATTATTAGTGCTTACATTTAAGTAGTTTTTTGTTTGATGCTTAATGTGTCATTGCAATACAATATTTCACTTTGCAAGGTTATATATTTGTATTTTGGAAAAGTGTTATAATACTTTACTTAGTTCTCTTTTTGTTTGGTTGGACATAGGTTTGTGGCTTGAAGTATGGGAACATGGTTGAAAATTTGTATCCCATGTTCCAAATTCCCTTTTAGGGAAAGGGGAAACACTAGAATGTCAAAGGGGAACTTGGAAGCACCCCTAAAATTTGAGGTTCAATATTAGAATAGGATTGTAGTGCCATATGAGGCGGGGATCAAGAGAATGGGAATGTATATAAAAAAACATAGGTTGGATCATATCATACATCATCATTTTCAAGTTTTAATAGCATCCAAGACTCCACCACTTGATGTTGTGGATTGTGCCGGAGTGGCGTGAGCTTTTCATCACCCACATTTTGCTCTTCTTGTCCATAGTTGAGCCATCTTGAACACAATTGTTTATTAAATACAACAAACAGTCCCATCACATCCAATTTTATTGTATATGATTGCTATAGTCCCATCACATTCATATTTTATTGCACTGGACTAGCCATGCGAGTTTGTTTATCCCATATTTGTTCCCATCACTTCCAATTTAAATGCAGTCTAGCCACACATTCCATTTATCTGTATCACACCTTTGTAGGGATGTGATGGTGTAATAAAATATAATGATAACTTGTCGAGTTTGCGCTTTTCCCTATGTTCACCATGCATAAAACACTTAAATTCACAATAAAACACATTAGAATCGATAAATATTGTATATATGCTTTAATTTAAGTGAGACCAAGGAGTATACAAATGGAATCTCACACTTTGTAGTACACAAGGGATTTAAAATACACACACAAGGCACAATATGGGGGACACATGGGAAATATTCAAATACAATAGATAGGGTATTATTAGGGCTAGGTTTCACAAAGAAAGAGGATCCCCACTCATTGCACTTCACCTTCACTTGAAACACGAGGTCGCGAGTGCTTAGGATAGTGATATAGTTGACATGTTATATGCTTTTGGAAATTTGGACTTCCAAAAAAATGGGTGTTTAGGAAAAGGACTTTGGGGGATAAATAGTGATTTTCGGAGGCAAATTCGTAATCTAATTCAAATGTTACATTGCCCCAAACATAGTGATGTTTGGGCGTGTTGGGTCATAACATAATTCGTTGGTGGGAGTAGCCATTTGAGTGGCCTTATGTGTTGTGTTCTTGTGCCGTGGTTGGAGAGTTACCTAGATCATTGGGATCATGTGCAAGTTGGGTGCGACCAATGTTTTGGCACATAATGGAGGAGATGGACTATGGTGCGAGTGTAGGGAACCCCTCCCATGGTCGAGGTTCAAACTCAAATTAAGTTAAAAAGTTGCCACGAGCATTAAACCATGCATGCCATTGACTCAAAATCAACCTATTTAAAATTGAATGCAACAATTGGTTTCTCATCCTAAATAAATGATTAAGAAAGAAAATATTGATAGTAACCTTGTGAGAGGCCAACATATTAGCTTAAGAAAAATATATAAAAAAACTCGTGTAATGATTGGAATGTAGAGATAATAAAGTAAATAACATTAACATAAAAAAACATAGGTTAGCAAGAAAAGAGTTGTTGCTTTGAATCACTCCAAAGAAAAATGGTTGCCCTTGAAACATGGTTGGACCAAGTTGAATTTTGACAATGTGTAAGCGAAAACACATGAGAACTACAAATTGGTGCATTAAAAAGGCGAGTTTGTTGAGAACATAGTGAGGATTCAAGTTTATATTCATATCTTGTCCTACAAGTCTATTAAAGTAACATGCCTTGGAGGCTTGTATGGTGTCTTTGTGTTGCTAACAATTCCGTTTCTTTCCCAATGATATTGTCATTTGACATGTTCTTGAACCAATCAACTTCAAGGATTTTATGTGGGTGGTGCTTGCGGTGCCAATTCTATCAAATCTAAGACAATGAAAGTGAAGAGCTAGAATTGTGAGCACAAAGGTTCACTAATTGCAAACTCCATTGCATCACACACACTAGTAACATTGGAATGAGTATCTGTTTTATTTTTTCCATTGTTTTAAAATTCCTCATGTAAGATAAGTCATCAAATATGTACGACCTATAGAAAGCCTTAAATGTTTTCTTGTTTAATGAGCGACAATCTAGTGTATGCGGCTTGCCACATATTAGAAATTAGAGTAAGCAAAAGTGAGATCATTTGAAGGTATATAAAGAATATTATGTAGAGATGTCATCTCAAATGATTTATTGAAAGACCTCGGGAGCTATTATTCTTGTGGGTTGTTTGACAAACTCAATTGGATGGGCTCGTTGTTGTAAAGTCATCTAAGGCAATGGATGTGAGGTTTTCTTGATGCATATACTCTTAGGTCATTTTCCTTGCACACACAATCAAACTATCCTAAAGGACATTTGAAAGATGTTACTATTTGTCTAGAACCTAGAACCTACAACAATATGTCGGGGAACATTGTTAACTTGAACTCATGCTAGGACCCCAAAATGTGAGTCCACATTTGTTGAACACATTCATTTTTCTCATCTCATGTAACTCTTCACATCACCTTTCTTGTGTATCTACATAATCCTTGACAAGGTTGTTATCTTCGAATGATGGTAATATGATTAAGCCTAGAATATGAAGATGCATATGTTGGAGTTATTCTACACTCCCATTGTAAACATGTAACTTACATTTTTAAATGTGACTAGTTAGTCACTATCAATCTTCTCTTTGCATCTTGAACTCAATACCTTTACCTCATTATCACGGTTCTTTTATTGAAATTACCGCTTTCTTAGCATCATTATTAGGTTGTAGCATGATCATTGCTTTCACCTTGAAACTTGTTTTTTTAGATTTGCATTAGGTCGAGCATTTGTTGCATATGTAAGCATATTTTCCCTAAAAATGTTACTTCAAAAGCCTTAAGCTTACAAAAACGTTCATTAAAATGTAATTTTTTTGAAATACAATTTGTCATCGATAATTTGTAGTAGATTGTTGATAAAATTCTATGAAACTCACTATCGATTGTTGACAAGTATTCCTAGTTATCGTGGTCTTAAATCTAGGCATATAATCATTAATAGTTTAATTTGAGCTAATTTGCAAATGTGAACTTTGTACCAATATTTATCGAAACATGAGCTAAAAAATCATCCTCTAGTGTCGTGAAAGAATACACAAATCATACGACAAGGCATAAAATTGTTAAAGGCCACAATCTTTCAAACTCATTGGAAAGGTATTACGCAATAATTTGTCACCATGAGCAAATTCTAAGCTAGAGGCAAAAATGATCTAATATGGTGAGAGGTACATTTTCCATTACATAATACAAATTCTAGGCGCATTTAAGCCAATCGGAAACATATAAATAAAAAACAACATGATCCAAAGGCTTTAAAGTACATCAAACAAGTGAAGGTCAGTTTGCACAAAACATGAACAAAAGGAAAAGAGACTTATAAGAACGGTGATAAAAAAGGGCAATAATAATGCTAACCATCATTATCAAACATTGTAAGTGGTCAAGAACCAACAATAGTGGTCAAATGGGTTTGCTAATGGTCATGAGAGGTAAAAATTTGGAAGTTGAAGTGAACATGTCTACGAAGGTGTAATGAATGTTCAAAGCAAATTGAGGACAAATTTGAAGTGCAAATGAGCCATTAGTGATGACAAAAGCTATATAACATTGACTTAAAGGGGGACAATATGAAAAAATGACCATAATACGCTAAAAGTGTTGTTCTTTACACACATTGTACTAAAATTAGGTGTCTATATAATGTCCCACATTGATGTGTGTGTGTCCATACATATCAAAGTAGAAATAAATGGATGTTTAATCGACAAGTGTAAAATATTCGGATGTCAATGTCTCATGTCTATCTACAAACAAACGTGAATGGGTGCAAGTAGATCAATGTCGAAATAATTTGATAGTAATGTAGCCAAATGAAAGATTGAAAAACTAAAAAATTAAAATGAGAAAAAGGAGAAAATAGGATTTTTGGTATGCAAACCATGTTATCATATTTTGAAACTTCTTGAAATTTGCTTTGATGCTCGACTTCCCCAATTAGGAAATAAAATACTAGTGACAATGGATAAATATTGATGTCGAATGGAGAAATATCGATGCCGAATGACAAAATATTGATGTCATGTGGAGAAATATCACTATCATGGGTTGGATAACCATGTTAGGAGTTAAAGTATACTTCATAGCCAAAGTAGAAATCATTAGATCTATTTGTAACCTCTATCCAAATTAACAATCCAAGAAAAAAATAGGCGCTTCGGTGAAGAAGAAACCAAATGTAACCTATAACTTAAATGACTATACCATACCCCCTTGAGGTGAGGTATGTTCTTGCATATCACTCATCTTAAAGGAAAGGGTTAAGCGTATAAGTGTAACATCAATATGCAAGAAAGTCCTGAAATAATCATAAAAGTGCATACATAAACACACGTAGAATGATAGAAATGTGTCATCGTGAGATCTCATTGTAACCACATGTATAATAATCGTCGTCGTGAAATCTCATCATTTGCACTGACCACATGTATAATGATAAGAAGATGTCATTATGAAAGTATAATGATCACCACAATACTTATATGCTAAGGTTGTATAAGAAGTGAAATAAATATAAAGGGACAAGTGATATGCCCTATTGTAACAACAAATGGGGGCAAATATATCTCGTGCTCAGTAATAATATGCCCATGTAACGGGAAGATATAACAATGAAGCGCATAATAATATTGTGCCCCAATAGATACATAATAAGGACCATAGAAACATAAACACCTAACAAAGTAGTAATACATAATATAGTCAACCAATATAATCGGTATAAGTATGAAACCAAAAATAGATTATGTGACAACATCAATTCAAACAATGCAATTGAATACAAAAAAATCAATCACATGTTAAAAAAACTTTAGAACAAGCACACACCCATAAGAAAGAACACATAATGTATCTATCATGTGAAAGCGAGGTAAAACAAACAAGAGATAAAAAGAGAAAGATATGTATAAACAATGTAAAGATCAATATGATTATATGTATAAGCAATGCAAAGCTCAATATGTTCATGGAGATTAGGAAAGATAGAATCAAAATCACATTGAAATATGCCCCTAGTGTAGATATGACCCCGGATAGAAGGTGGCCTTAGGTGTAACTTGATAAAACTATGAAGCAATTTGTAAATCCATGATCATATGTAACATATATGTCATGCATCTAATTCAATAATACCATGTGAGAAACATGTGCTTAACCAATATATATATATATATATATATATATATATATATATATATATATATATACAACCTTTGTCACTAGGTAGATAAACGTGATGTGTAACAATGTAACAAAAAAATAAGATATTTTATTTTGTATTTTTTCATTTTCATAAGGATAAAAGCTATGAGGCACAAAACAACATAAGCGAGAAGTGAGCCAGGGAGAAAACAAATAACTATTAAGCAACACTCAAGCCAAGGGTTGAAACAACAAGATGACGATCCATCAATGAAATACAAACAAAGGGACGAATGTAAACAAGAAGGAAATGATCAATGAAACTCAAGCCAAGGAAAAAAATGAGAGGAATAAAATATCAATAAAGAGAAATCGAACCAAGGTCTAAAACAAGTGAAGCCATGTGCAACCATCTACAACAATGGGCCTAGTAAGTAAAGCCATATGTAAATATAGTGATGTAATAGTTGTGTAAATGTTGTGATGTAGTAATTGTGTGTATGGTGTCCTCTAAAGCAATGTATTTGAAATTTATAAAAATGTGTTAGAAAAACCCATAATATACCCTCCTTTTGAGATATAGGATGATGCAAAGGATAATATTACTCAAAAGAGAGTGTTGGTCATGCAAAAGTGCAAGAACAACATGATCAATGATATAAAAAAATTAGTGTATCAACTAATATTGTAAAGCGTGTATATGCCATAAGATAACTTATTTGTTAGTACAAGTAATGTGTACTATTCGTGAGATAACCAAAGAAATATGATATCCATCAATATGTACGATCATAGTCCAATAAACATTTCATGATAGCATTCACGATAGTTTTAACAAATCAAGAAAAAAAAGTGTATAATACGGAAGATAATAATAACATAAGCTAATGCGAGCTCAATAATGTGTATGCATCATCGAAAGAGCGAAATGAGTCATGAAAGTGTTCTATAAATATTCAACAAGATAACACAACAACACGATATGATGAGTAGTATGATAACAACAAATAACTCAAAGCCTAATGGATCCATAGTGATGTAATACACGACATAATATAACTTGACATGATATGCCCATTATAAAAAGACACGCACGATACGATGTGATAAACTTGATCAATGTTACTAATGTTAGATGTTAGCTTGTGTGTGCAATAATTTGAATAAAAAAATAGTGATATAAAGTGTGTAACAAGCAAGCGATAAAGATCATGTAGTAATTAGTCATAAACATCATGTAGTAAGAAATAATAGAATCACATGTTGCAAGAAGGGAAAGAAACAACAAATGTGCAGAGAAATGTGTAGTAAGTAATGTCATAATAGTGTAAACTAGCAAACAATGTGCATCGAGTAATGTGTAATTAGAAATATTATAATGGTGTAATCTAAAAATTAGTAAGTGTATAGAAATTTCTAGTAAGAAATGATATATCGGTCAAGATGTGAAAACCCAATGTGTAAGAAGTGATATCAATCAAACAAGAATGATACTTTAGACCAACCATAAGTCATAGAGACAATAATACAATCAAGTAATTCATGTCATTTTTTTGTCTATAATCCATGTATGTCAATCAATGTGTACAAAACACAATGCATAGAAAATTAATGTGTCTTAAGATGAGTATGTTGTAACAATGTGTGTGTAATGAAAATCACTCAAGAAAGCAAGCAATATGCCATAATATGTGTGATCCAATAAAGGATGCAACAAGCAACATATCACACAATATTTGTTTTGTTCTAAGAATGTATCAAGTGTGTATCGTAGGAAGTGAGAGGAGATAGTGTGCCCTTGATGTGAAGGAATATAAAGAAAAAAACAATAAAAATCATGTATAGACATCCATATGGATGAGAAAATAGAGCATAGAGTGTACAAGTACACCGAGAAAACATAACATAAAACACACAAGTGTATAAAACAAATATGGTATACAAAAGACAAGCAAGAGAAAGCATATCACAAGTATAAACTTGCATGGAGAAGTCAAAACAAACAATATCACAATTTAAAAAGTGTCTAAAGTAAGCAAAGACGCTAATAAAACATAACAATCACATAATTGCACAACAAATTCAATGTAAAACATTGTCATATAACAATCAATGGAATATGATATGCAAATACACAAAGAAGTCAATTAAATCAATGTACTACAACAATTAAAGCTATGAACACATGAGGATATAGAGAATTTAAGACAATTATTTTCCTCTTTAGTAGTCAAGGAATGCAACACACAAGTGCATGGAGTGGTCAAGTCAAGCAATGTCACATAACATGTAATGATGTACACAATAAGTGTAATGTGAGCAATCAATTGTGTAATTATATAAGAATTGTAGCGTTAACAAGAAATTGTGCAAGCAAGAGATATCACATAAGTACTCAATTGCATAGAAAGTAGTGTTGTGTGAGAAATCAATTGTGTAAGTAGTGTAGACACCTAAATTCCTTTTTGCAATCTTATTGCCAAAACACACGCAAATCACTCTCATTCTTGCTAATTCTGTTATAATTAGTGCTCTTTACTAATTAACTAATGTTTCTTGCCACTTTGGTCGGTTAACAAGCACTTCGTTGATCACCAAACCTCTTTTGCATTTAGGATGCCAATTTATGACGAATCGTAAGCTCAAATTCTCTTCAAAACAAATAATTAGCAATTATAGGATAATTAAGCCTATTTGCCCTTGATTTGGTCAATATGCCCTAGTATTGACTCAAAACCCTCTTCAACCCACTCAAAATCACCCCATTCACCTCCACAGCGTCTCAACAAGCTTCAAAAGCTTATCTTAGCCTTCTAGTTGACCTTAAGTGGTCGATTAAGGCTCCAAACCTCTTAATCACTTGGTAATTCACTAATTGTGATTAACAAGACCTAATCATGATTAACAATTCTAATCTAATTTGGGGATTTTAGTCCCACATGCACCAAAATACAAGTTTCTCCAAAAGGAAAACTATAAAAAGAGTGCACCTCATTCCTTTATACTTTACACCATGCTTTGATTTGCATCTCATATAATAAATATGATATATAGCCAAGTTCAATCCTTGCTTAAAGCCTTCAATGGGGTTAGTAGATGGATATCCAAAATGACCAAGTAGTCATTTGGAGAGGCCATTTCACCTTGTTTGGAGTAGCAACCATAACAATTTGATTGCCCTCTTCGGTCTATTTAGGCCCATGTTAGGTAATTCAAGCATATTAGTATGCATGTTTAGTTTGATTTTGCATTGTTTTCATACTAGTTAAGCATTCTTTCAAGCTTTTATCTTAATGTTACATTCCTAGACTTAGAACCTTGGCTAGATGGATATCAATGGTGTTAGCTTTCCTTGTTTAGTCATGCAATTTGCTTTGTAAAGTTTAGTTATGGCAAGGAGAAACTCTACCAAAATAACACCAAGTTTATTTCAACACCACTTGGTCTACACCCTTGTTTTCTTCTTGCCCATTTTTGGACAAAAGGAAACAACATATATGGATACCACTAGATATTGTGTGTCCACCACTTTTGTATTCTACTTGTGACTATGTTAATGCCGGAGCACAAGTGTTGAAAGTGTGCATGGTACGTACTCACGATCTAGTAGGCCCCCTTGTCTCAAAAACCCATATTTGAGACTTATTATCATCGTAGTTAGGTGATTTCATCCTTGTATTATTTTGAGTTGTTACGCTGCCCACATTGTAGCCATACAATTGAGATATTTACGTCTTATTTCCATTGTGAAATTAGGCCTAAATCTCTATATTGTAGAGTTACGATGTTCACATGCATAGCAATTTCTTGTTATACTTAGACATAGTTTTTACATCCTAACTTTGTCTTGAGTTTTGTGAGTGTTGAGGATACATTGTTAGCATCGCGATAACATCATTTTGACACTAGAAATCTTGCTTTCCCAAAAGCTTGGTTCATGTGTCCAAATAGTGTCGTTACATTGCTCACATTGTTATTGTCCATTTTACGAGACTTGGACTTTGTTAGTGTTTAGAAACTGGTTTTTAGTATATCTTGTTAGAAGATCGCGTCAACATTCTCTTATCATTTAGGCCTTGTTTGTTGCAAACTTGACCTAACTGGTGATGTTGTGTTGTCACTATTTGGTTGCAAACCTATCTAGATGAAATCTTAGAGAATAAACTATTTGGTGTAACTAAATTTTGAGCGTTGTACGTCATTGTATTATTCTAAGGAAAACTTGTGTCATATATTACCTTGTTAGGGTAGCTTGTTTGTTATTCTTTAATTCATATGTTCGTTTTGACCTATCAATTTTGTGGCTATTCTATAGTCACCTTGTTTTAACAACTTAGGGTTCGTTACGTTGCACAAATTTGACTAAGGTCCCTTTTTAGTAAACCTTAGTGGAAATTCTTCGCGTTGTATTTCCTATCTCAAGTATGCCTACTACGAGGATGGGATCCCAAGATTAGGAACCAATATATTTGGAGGTGACAACCCTCTTTTAGAGGATAATATCATGGTTAACCATAATGGTAAGGAGGAAGAGTCTCCTCGTATGAATATAGAGTGTCCTCCCGCCAATTTTGACGATTACATTTTTCAAAACAAACATGAGGTTCTTATGTGTGTTATGGAACTAGGAGCTAGGTTACCTCCCACGATGGACCCTTCTCTCATTTCCACAATGGTTCGAGGGGAAGAAGAAGTGGAACGTCCTCGTTTCCATATAGATGACATATTAAACCCATGTCATGCCTCTACTTCTACACGAAAAAATAATGAGGAAGTACCTTTGAAAACGATGGAGACTATCGTTTTACCTCCTATTAAAATTCATTGTGAAGACCATGAAGAACATGTTCATCATGCACAACCTCCTCCTAACGAAGATCATCATGAAATACCTATTAAAGAGGTACGTTAGAACAACAAGTTCAAGCCCTCACTCACCAATTGGCAAGTTTGGCTTCACATATACAAAAGGAACAACCAAAAGTTTTGAAACAAGCTATACCAAAAGCAAAACCTAAGGCTTCATTTTACGAGTTCCCAATAAACACTCCTCGACGAGAGGCACAAAGAGATCCTTATGAAGATATTCTCACAACAAAATAAGGTGGGAATACACCTAGATTTAATCCTTCATATAGGCCTACGCCACCCACGCAAGATCCACTTTTAATCAAGAGTGGTCAACTATGAAGAACACCCTTCAAGCATTACAAGAGGGCCAAACCAATAACAATAGCAAGAAATACCGGTTCGATGAGTTATGTCCCTACCCTTTTGACAAAGCCATGTTACAAGTACCTTTCCCAAGACATTTTGATTTTCCAAAATTTGATAAATATAAGGGAAAAGGTGACCCTCGTGATCATATAAAATACTTTTATATGGCATGTCAAGAGGTGACATTAACGACAATTATCTTATGCACTTGTTTCCATGAAGTTTAGGAGCAACAATGCTAGAATGGTTTGTGCACATCCCTAAGGGATCCATATCAACATGGCTAGAACTAGCATAAAGTTTTGTCATATGACACTTCTCTTTTAATATAGAAAATGATGTCACCATGTTAGATCTCTGCAATGCCAAACAACGAAACAATGAAAAATTCGCTGCGTTTTTTACAACGATGGAGAGGATTAGCTAGCCGCTTTCCTTGCTCCATACCTAAAAGTAATTAATCAATATATTTTTCCCAACCTCCATCCAGACATTACGTTCCACTTGCAAATGCATTGTGGCAACACATTCAAGAGGTAATCGAAAAAGGGAGTCAAATTGAAAAAAGCATTGTTAGCTAGGGGACTCTAAAACCTTTCTCCATGATCATAAATGATTCCAAATCTAATGAAAACCTTTTGTCCCTAATAAGAACAAAAATGTTGTTAGTGATGGGATAGTAGACTCTAAATGAGTACAAGTCGTTCAAAACAACACTCCTTTGAAGCTTGCAAAGGGAGCTCCACCTATGGAGTATAAGCGTCGTACTTTCACTCCTCTATCTGACTCAATGTCATCAATACTAAAACTAGAGGTGGTTAATATGGTTAGATATCCTGAAACTACGCCTTATGAGGATGACACACCTAAACCATCATGGTTTAGAGATAATGAATATTGCCAATTCCACCACGTTAAAGGTCACAAAATAGATAAGTGTTTGAAGTTGCAACACTACATCCAGACTTAATCAAAAGTGGCGATGTGGAGATGGATTCATCCACTCCTAACAAATCCCCAATATGAAGACTTTTCCTAAACATAATCAGGACAAGAATGCTAATTATGTGTCTAATGAGGAGAATCATTTTGATGCTCTCATTGGTTGTGTAGATACACTTGTTGAACATGTCAACACAATAACCCCTGTGATATCCCTGGACTATCTATGTCTAGGCATGTGCCAACAAAGACTGATTATCACGTAGTTCCACATACTTATGATAGTAAGGAACCTAGGTTTCAACATTCCCATCAAAGGATGCCTATCACAACTAGACCTTGTTTGATTCTTCGTGCTAAAGAACCTGTTCACTTACCTCTTCCCCCATCTTCAACTCATGGTAAGTGGTATGATTTTGATTCTTCTGATTCTTCCGAATATTCCAATCCCAATGATTCTAAGTCTTTTGATTCTTCTGAAGATTCCAATCCAAATTATTCCTCTAATACGAATCCTAAGTCACGACCCTCCCTCTCTTCGCAAGACCCCATTTATTAGTCACCTCAATCGACCCCTTCTTCCATCGAAGATCCACTCTCGCTGACTCAAATTCAAAGTCCTTCTAATCAATCATCCAAGTCGACTCCCATGTCACATTCATCCAATCAACCTCTTGTGGTAGAAAAACTACCCACACCGATTGATTCATTTCAGAATGAAGAAGCCATTAGAGAATTTATGAGGGTACATGAAGACATTCCTCTAGAAGTTTGCAAGCAAGAAACCTCTTTAGACTCATATTGGGAGGAAGAGATTGATACATTTCATATGGGAGAAGAGATTGATGCCTTTTGAAAAAAAGAGGAAGACCCTAAGATCATCGAACATGATCCTCCTCTTATTCTTCCATCTTCACATTCTTCATTAGGCGATGAAATGCCTAGGTCTAGCATTGATCCATGACCTATCTTCTCATTACCTAATCATTCTTTATCTATCAAGATTCCTCCATCGCAATCTTACCTTGGGTCACCACCTGGTAGCCCATCATCTTCTTCTATATGTGGGCCACCTCCAAGTAGCCCCACATCATCTATATGTGGCTCACATCCTGGTAGCCCATTTTCTTCTATGTGTGGCTCACCTCCGAGTAGCCTTCCTCTTCGCTATCTATACCGGGGCACGTCCTATAGTCCCTCATCTTCGATTCTTGGGCCACATCCTAGTAGTCCATCATCTTCTATCTATGGGATGCCACCAGGAAGTCCTTCATCTTCAATCTTAGGGCCACATCCTTGTAGTCCTTTATCTTCAATCTATGGGACACCTCCTAGTAGCCCATCCTCTTCAATTCTTGGACTATATCCTTCACATCCATCATATTGTTCTTCTATCAATGATTGTGGAAAACCCACCATCATTTCTCACATCAATTCTATTCATCCACTTTCTTCTCCCACTTCTCGGGATTAGACAAGTCACGTATAGCTTATAGAAACCAAAACGGTTCCTTCACCCAACTACGATTAAAAATTCCAAGAGTTCCAAAGCTCACAACAATTTAAACAATCTTAAAGTTTAGAATCAAACACACTTCAAAAATGCACATCAACGCACCCATCAAGTATGGCATAAAGTGTAGAAACCTCTGGATAGGGACCTCAAGCTCCCACACACAAAATCCATGTTTCATGATAAAATAGCAGTCATCTATTGAGTATGAGCTCACCACGATCATCGAGATCGGGGATAATATGACTCTTGATAAGCAAACATGCCTAGTCTTCCTTATCAAGGAAATTGCTAACATTGTTGTTGGATCTTATCATGCCAAGTGACCTTGTCGGTCCCACCTTTCAAAAAAAAGATAAAATACAAAAATGAGAAAACATTTCAAAAAAATCAAAGGTAAATGAACACACATTGCAATCAGGTATTGTATACACATGGATGTTCTTTCTTCCTTCTTGTTTATTCTTATGCAAGTCTTCCTACCATTTTCATCCCTTTGGTGATATTTTGGTTAGCCTATTCACACACATTTTGTGACATTTATCTCTATGGTATCCATTTGCCTTGGTATTTTATCACCTTGGTAAATTAAAGAACGACTGACCTTATAGAGATCCTATCACAATCAACATCTAAAAAACTTGTTGTGAAGAAATTTTGGATATATTTGTTGACACTAGCCAATGTCATCATCGCAATCACTTCTGCCTCCTTCCATCAAGCCATCAGTGGTTCTTAACCCCTTGTCAAACAAGAGAGCTGAAATAAGTTTTCAGAAAGCAAAAGAATCAATCAAATCAAAAAGCACAAAGCTGAAAGCAAATGCTAAAAAAATAAAACAAAAGCAAATTGATATATAACTCTCTCTTGGGGTATTTCCAATAATCTCTACTGGGCTATGGATGCCTGATTGGAAGTAGAGAAATGTTGTGATTATAATCAAATGCATCTCGTCTGGGGCTATGGATGCCTGGTTGGAAAGGAGAGCAAAGAAATGTACGGCTCTCCTTCCACAATCCATCCATAAAAATCAACTTTGAAAAATAAATCATTCCTACACATTGGCTAGGGTGTCTTCACTTGTTGTCTATCAAATCTTCCCTCCAAGAGGTAATAAATTTCCATGTGCACACACTGGATCTCTATGAGCAAACAAGATTAGTATGTTACCAAGTGTCTTTTTTTTGGACCTTGTTCAAACTCTTACTCTAGTCCATATCTTGTCTCATGATTCATGCCTTTGGCTAATCACTTCTTCATCATGAGGCTTCTAAGCTACATTCACAACATTCACATTATTCTTCTACTTCATTTAGAACATCCATGTGTATAAGATTTCCTTTTTTCCATGTTTGTGGGAACCTTTGTCCCCTTCACAAAATAATCTTCCACTTCTTTCTATCATGTGCTTCTTGGCCAACTTACGTTGGGGGCATCCTTGCTCCTTCCTAGCACGTCATTGGGTTACGTTTCATCATCATGTTGAACCTATCCATATTGGCCTTGATCCATTTTGTGCGTGAAGATTTTCCTTTGAATATTCCCATCTAATGTTGGGGCAATTTCACATCTTCACTTTCTTGCACATGCACATGGCATTCTGCCCTTGTACATCCCATCTATCATTGGGGCATCCACATTTCTTTGTTTCTATATATAGCTTAGAAAAATTCTAGAAAATCAAAAACATTCAAATATGTTTCAAAAACTCCCAAAACATTCAAATATGTTAGTCGAAAAAGTCAAAACATCCAAATAAATAAATTGGTGAGACAAATTCAAAAGCCCAAAAAATTGTAAAAAAAATTCAAAAACCCAAATTTATGTTGGCATTGCATAGTTCACTTGATACCTTTCCAACACAAAAAAACAGAGTCGTTTCGAGGTCGGGAGCAAAAGTTATGGCCTTCAGAAGATAGGTAGTGCATTTAGTGTATGTGCAGTGCCTTGCGCCAAATGCCGTAGTAAAAAAACTTCAAAATGAGCTAAACATCAAAAATAGCCTAAAGTGCCCTAATCATGCACAAGGCACATGCAGCACACCACATGCACCCTTTCATTTCTCCTTTTCACCCACATAAATGCCTTTTCTCCCACATAAGATCCTTATCACACAGATTGATATTGATTGGTCCTAATTTTACAAAAGACAAATTTAAAAACCCAAATTTATCTTACCATTGTGTAGTTCACTTGATACCTTTCCAACACAAAAAAATGGAGTCATTTCAAGGTCGGGAGAAAAATTTATAACCTCCAAAGATAGTAGTGCATCTCAGTGTGCACAGTGCCCAGTGCCCATGCCATCATGCACGAAACATTCAACAAAAGCTCAAAAAAAAAAGCGCATCTGCCATGCCAATTACCATGCAAAAATCCAAAAAAACTCAAAAAGTCAGCCAACACATGCACTCGAGCACTCATACTACCTCAAAATCCAAAAACCCAAAAAGTAAAAGCACAGGCATGCCAGTGCCCATGTGCCAACCTCAACAAGCCTCAACAGGGTCAGCACAGCGCGCCCCATGCTGGCTCACAAAATGCAAAAACTCATCAACAGGGTTAGCACATGCGTCCATCTTGGCTCAAAATGCAAAAAAACCTCAAACTGGGTCAAGTGCCCAAGTGCCCATGCTTTGCCCAACAAAACCCAAAAATCCAAAAAGGAGCCAACACAAGTGCTCCCCTGAGTGCATAGGCGCACCCAACATTGCGCAGGCCATAAATTTTGCTCCCGACCTCGAAACGACTCCATTTTTTTTGCGTTGGAAAGGTATTGAAGCAAGATACACAATGGTAACATTAATTTTGGCTTTAGATTTACCAAAAATTTATGGTTTTTCATTTTTTAAATGGCTTGCACATAATTGAAGCCTGTATCACCTGCATTATCCTCAACATCAAAATTGGTCCTACAAAACCATCTTTCTGATGTTCTTGCTTGTTCTTGTCTCAAATGACATGGATCATCATGATCTACCTCCATTAACAAAGTTGGGTCTGCTTATTATGTCGGTACTCTTGTGCAACAATGAGTTTCAAGTATTGTGTCATAATGCATGAATGCTTTCCATGGGACTACTTGTGTCCTCCATTTTTCCCTCGCATGTGTTATTGCTTGGGGCATCATTTTTAACCCTTTTCATTACAACACGAACATTGAGAACTGCACTTGATAACAAAAACATTGGTACAAATGTCTTTAAATGTTGTTTGTTTGAGTATATGTGATTGTGCTTGTTTTTTTGTTAGGTTAGTTGGTTTGCTTTCTCATATTGCATTGCATTCTGTATGTTGCATGGAGTTAAGCATCATTTTACTTTCTCATATTGCATTACATTTGTATGTTGCATGGAGTTAAGCATCATTTTACTTTCTCGTATTGCATTGCATAATGTATGTTGCATGGAGTTACGTATTTTTAGCAATAAACAAATGTTAGTAATGTAGCTTTTCATGTTATATTATACTTTTGTTTATTTTTAATAAAGGCCGATGATGTAGACCTAGGGGAAAAATGATATAAATTGGTTGCTTATGGAAAGGTTGGATGCAAAGGTTGGACTTGTCCTATATTTCTCCATTAATCATTTCTTCTCCATTATCATTTATTATCATTACTAATTTTTCTCCTCAAAATCACTGGGGCAATAAATAACCACGTTTATCCCCATCCTTATTCCTTCTCAATACCTAAGGGTTTCACACCCATTCTAACCTATTTACTTCTACCCATTTCAATCATATTTTCGATCGTCGATTGACTTCTTCTATCACCCACATCGACACTCGAGGGGGCATCCTTCATCCTGCTAATTTTTCTTCAAAAATTTACTGTTTTACGCTTGTCTACTATGTTTGAAGTGAAGTCACTAACTTCACCTCAAATAGGGGCAAATGTAGACACCTAAATTCCGCTTTTGCAATCTTATTGCCAAAATGCACGCAAATCACTCTTATTCTTCCAATTCATTATAATTAGTGCTCTTTACTAATTAACTAATGTTTCTTGCCACTTTGGTTGGTTAACAAGCACTTCGTTGATCACCAAACCTCTTTCGCATTCAGATGCCACTTTATGATGAATCGTAAGTCAAAATCCTCTTCAAAATAGACAATTAGCAATTATAGGCTAATTAAGCCTATTTTGCCCTTGATTTGGTCAATATACCCTAGTATTGACTCAAACCCTCTTCCAACCACTCAAAATCACCCCATTCACCTCCACAACGTCTCAACAAGCTTCAAAAGCTTATCCTAGCCTCCTAGTTGACCCTAAGTGGTTGATTAAGGCTCCACACCTCTTAATCACTTGGTAATTCACTAATTGTGATTAACAAGGCCTAATCATGATTAACAATTCTAATCTAATTTGGGGCTTTTAGTCCCACATGCACCAAAATACAAGTTTCTCCAAAAGGAAAACTATAAAAAGAGTGCACCTCATTCCTTTATACTTTACACCATGCTTTGATTTACATCTCATATAATAAATATGATATATAGCCAAGTTCAATCCTTGCTTAAAGCCTTCAATGGGGTTAGTAGATGGATATCCAAAATGACCAAGTAGTCATTTGGAGAGGCCATTTCACCTTGTTTGGAGTAGCAACCATAACCATTTGATTTCCCTCTTAGGTCTATTTAGGCCCATGTTAGGTAATTCAAGCATATTAGTAGTGTAGGCATGTTTAGTTAGATAACCTAAATTTGCATTAGTAGTGAGCTAGTAAAATAAATAAAATGAAAGCTATATGAATCCAGTAAGGTGTGAAAGTTGTGATCAAAATAAGCTTTGACGTGAGATGCTTCCTAACGTGGATATGCCCCGAGGGTAACAATTTATGTAATTTCCATGGGTTTTCACCACTTAGCGAGTTATATAAAGCTCAAGTGTTAGAGTGCTAAATATAAATGATCAAAAGGCTCAAAGTTAGGAAAGGACCATGTATGTCACACGTAGATCCTAATTTTGTAGTTTTATATATTATATTGTTTTTACATTTTTTTAATAATATGTGATAAATTTAAGATTAAATGACCTAGGGAAATGGATATAAATAACACAAAAGGTGAAGTGGGGTCTGAGTAGTATTTTTCCCTCAATAATCACATCAAACCCGTGAGAATGTGTTGTGTAATGCCCAAAAATTCTCTTAACCCATCTAGTTAAGCTAAGATTTAAAGGGGATGATAACAAACAACTATGTATCTTGTCCCGAGAGCTAGTGTGATCTATATAGTTCCGGTCTCGAGAGCCAATCCCGATAGCCTTGATCTCGAGAGAAAACACAAGTCAAAACTGAAATAATTTTTTCTTTTTCCTTTACAACAATAATTGGGCTTACTTGTTATGACTCAACAACACAAGATACACTATCAAGTCTACCTACAAGACTTGCAAGGGGGAGCAATCATCAAATCAACTACCACTTATAACTCCACTAAGGAATCCTTGCCAACGTTTGGTTCCTCTAAATACAAACATACAATTATACTTCCAAAACCATCCCATGCATTCTTACCGTAAAACATCATAGGATCTCTTTCACAAAATCTTCTTTGACATATTTTAGGCTTAGGCCGATTAACATGAGGAGGGACCATTTAGATCCAGGACATGATTGTGTGTAATTAGATCATAACTTTTTGCTTCACTTAAATATGCCTTTTTCCATACATAGGGTATCTATGTAGGTAGATTACTAAGTTTGAGGGAGAGAATTATGAAACACATATAAGGAAGCAAATCCAAATGTTTTCTCATTTATCTAGTGTTGTGGTTTGCCTAGTTTGTCATAATGCAACCGAGGAAAGATGATCCATAAAAGAGGTCTAAGGAAATAATTCCATTTAATACATTTAGTGTTTTACCATCCTAATCTACATTATGCAATATTCACAAGAGAGAGAGACAAAATAATCAAGATGATCAATGTCTTAGGTGCAACTATTTCATCATATCCATTTGCAATGATATGTTTACTATGAACCTCATACATGGTAGAGACAAATCTCTTCTTCTTTCAAAAGTTACAAATGGCACAATTAATCATTCTCAGTAAATGTAAAAATTCATTCACTCATTTTAATAACATGTATGAGCTATGAATTAAATAAAAAATATTCCAAAGACAACACTATTTATTCTTGTTTCGATGCCTTTCCGTAATCTATAATGTCTTGGGCCAACACTAGAGATGACATGAAATCACCTCTACCCAATTGGTAATGAAATCACCCTAACAACGTGACAGTGCTCCAATGATGATACAGGTCTCCTCGCAAGGTGTTCGGGATCCGGAAAATACCTCCAAGTGTGCATTAACATCTTGCATGCCTCGCTTAGCCCCCGCATGCTTTGTTTTTCCCTTTTCCTCTCTTTTCTTGGCCTTTTTCTCTTCAGTGATGAAACGCCGCCCTGACTGGGCGGCGGTCTCGTGACCGCCGCCCTGAACAGGGCGGCGGTCCTGTAACCGCCGCCCTGCTCAGGGTGGTGGTCCTTTACGTGTTTTCTAGAAAGCTCTTTTAACATGACTCACATAATTTCAACGATTTTACCAGCTTTCTTTCACCGCCATAAGCTTGCATTTATGATTCTGGTTCCCTGGAATAGTGTTTTGCCATTGTTTATAGTTTAAGAGTTCTATTTGGTTTTTACCTTGGGTAAATGCAAATGCTATAAATAGATGGCTTGTGCTCAAGCAAATGGCCCCTCAAATTTGCCTCTGATTTCTCTTTGCAATAGATTTAGTTTTCATTTTTCTTAGAATGCTTAGTTTCTTTCATTGCATGCTTAGTTAGCATTGTTTTACTGTTAGTAAGCCACATATCCATCTTGTGCAAGTGCTGTTGTTATTTCATCCAATCCATTGGAATAGGATAGTCTGTTTATCAATAGGAAGCCATTAAAGTTGCAGGTTTTGCTCCTCAAACAGGATAGTTTCAGGTTCTGGACGTTTCATGTTGCATGACTCGCAATAAATCCCGCTAGGAATTACATAAGCCAAGCTCTGTACTCTTGCGCTATCCCTCTCCTACTCGCATTATATTCAGTCTGTATCTTGAGCTGCCTACGTCCCAATATCTACTTGTTGATGCTAGCATTACACGCTTTTCTGGATCCACGTGAACACGAAGGAACGAGGAGATCACACTGAGGGGACAAGATCACACACACCATCGGATTCGCCACTATTCTGCAGAATCCAGGTTCTAGCTTTCAAAGTTCTAGTTAGAAACATATCAAATAAAGTAGCCAATCACTTTATTTCAGTTAATTTTACTTTCGATATTGCTAGGGAAGTTGTGGGGATTGATAGTTTCTGAGAGACTATGATTCATTCCTCACTTCTGAGGTAGGATCGAGAGTCTTGCAAATAGATTAGATCAGTTATTTCATTGTTTAGAGTAGATCTACAAATTACACAGACAAATAGCTATACTCGGTTATCTTGTTTGTTTTTAAATTGTTATCTTAGCTGTCAATTTCTAGATGTATTAAATTAGTTGCTAAATTCATTCGAATAGTTCATCAGAAAATACAAAAAAATAGAGAAATCATATATGCTATAGATATAATCAAAATAGTTAAATTTCACTTTGTCGTAGTTAATTTACATTGTTGCTTTTGTATGACAATTACGGGACCTAGAGAGCCCAGGGAATACGTATTCGAGCCAATCGTGCCTCAGCCCAATCTCATCACAAGCAATAACTGATATAGATCAAAATCTTAGGATCCAAGTCTTCCGAACAACGGTAAGCTTGCAACAAATCAATTCCCAGTTGAGCGGGCTAAACATAGAAGACGACCAAGCACACACGTTTTGGTCGAATCAACCAAACTATAGATTACCCTAGGCAACATTCATATGACTGTAGAAGGGCTTGAAAGAGAACAAACCTTTGGTTGTGATCCTTTAGTCCCAGACCAAATGACGCAGAGACATTCTCACGAGACATATAGATACTAGCCTAAGAATTCAAAGTTGCAAGAACCCGTGAGGCACTCCGAGAAGATCACAATACTATTAGTTTTAATATATAGAGGCCGAGAAAGCATACGATTATCGGGTGTTAGGGATTAGGAACTAATTCTACGCATGACCATAAGCAGACCACAACAACAAGAGTCTACGGTTCATGATCCACAAATCCCGCAACCCAACGAATCCGTAAGTCAATCAGACATAGACACTGGCCTACGCACACTAGTATTCAGATCCACTCCACTTCCACCTATCATCATCGAACAATTATCCTTACTAGATACAACAGCTAACAAGGCTAGAGAATCATCCATAGAGTCGACTATATTTACCATCCACCATATGACCTTATCTGGAGACATACACGAAACTATCCTAGGTCATTTTCCACGTATTCCACAACCCATAGATCGAATCACGCCAGAGCTCGATATTGATTGGAGCCTTCGAGCAGTCATCCTTGCGATCGATCTATCACACCAGTTCAGGTTAGGAGGGCCTTCTTTGCCTTAGATTCACAAGTTCCACTAGTGCGTATTGAAGACATTAGATTGCCTAACTAGTTTGTCTGCATCCCATACATATTCCATCCCCACCGGCTGTCTCGGCATGACCTCGGGAGGTCGGGTGTGAGGAAGAGTTACTTGTAGATTCCCACGCTCGCTTGTCACTTTTCCATCGTACAAAATTGGTGAACCCGACGTGAACTTCCTACTTTCTAGTTCGGAGTCATATTATTACGTGTTCTTCCAAATTAGTATACTTTTCATCTTTTCCACCTCATTAGCTTTCACCATCACCTTCGCTCCTTCCCATTATTCTGCTGGGTATTCATATACCCCCGAATATGTCGGGATTCGATGCATATGGCAGGCCCCTCTTGGGCCTTGAGGCTTACTACGCCCAACAAAATAGACAATCATCACCCTCACTCTCAGTATGGGGTGACAACTACTCAACTAACCAGTTGTCAACACAAACTCCAAGAATCAGATATAACTCATCATTTCAAACTGAGGAGTTAGATCAGCTCGCTCAAACACAACAAACAGAGCCTTCGGGCTCGAATAACATGACGTTCACCGGAGAATCTGGTTCATCTCCTCAGATGCTGCTTAGACCACAAATTAGTAGACAATCAGACTCATACCGAGGTTTAGATGATGAATATTTGGTACGTTATGCCAGGAACGACCAACGTTCTCGAAGTATGTATCCACCTATAGGAGGTTTACAAACACAACCCGAGGTCTCTTTTCAAGAAAATACTTCCATCCCACTACATATAGGAAATGCCCTCGGGGAAACTTGGCAGGGCAGCGATCAGTTCATAGTGGGATATCACATGCCTATACAACACCATGGTATACAACAAACGCCACTACGGAAAAACACCGTGACTTCACCAAATGAAGTCATTTCAACTCTAGTAGAAAAGGTTAGAGGGTTAGAACTTGCCCAAGCAAGCCAAAATTCACAATTTATGCAGGCAGGAAGTTCCAATCCTCCACATCATCCTAGCCAAGTAGACCTTCTCACAGGAATAGGCACGTTAGGCATGACTCCTCAGTATTCACAACAAACGCCAACTAGACCCACCATCTCTAACACTGTTCCTCCCGGTCTAGTACAAAACAATCCATTCCTGGACAATACCCCGTCATACTTAAACATGTACTCCAAATCACCACAAGGGGATATGTTCTCCTCTCCCGGCATGTTTGGTCAAACACAGGTGTTTCCTTATGCCCCTACCAACGCATATGCAACGCCATATCAACAACCCATTCCACCACCGCTCCCTCAAGCAGCACCATCAATGGTCGAAACCTATGCGATAGGGACATATTCAGAATACTTGAAAGAGCCCTTAGATTTCACCATACGAAGCGTCATGCTTCCAAGACCTCTTCCCGATTTACCCAAATACAAAGGTGAGGGAGATCCAAATGCACATATCAAAGCTTACGCTACGGCCATTCGAGAACTACTCCCATGGGATGGGGTTGTTGCTAAGATATTCCCAAAAACCTTGGAAGGCATCGCTCTCGATTGGTATTATAGAATACCTGAGGCTTCCATCCATTCATTCAAACAACTCGTGTCAGAGTTCATCAAGGCCTTTGACATGAATAAACTATTAAGGACAGGAATCAGGGAGTTCTTACACATCAAACAAGAACACAATGAATCTGTCGCCCATTTCATCCAAAGGTGGCGTACAGTTCTTTATTCTTCGGCAAGTGCTCCAAACATGGATCAAATGGAACTATGTGATTTATTCCTTCATTCTCTTAGCAGAGAAGTGAAGGAAGAAGTCCAGAAGTTCCCATTAAGAACTTACGATGAAGTACTTGAGAGTGCTCTTCGAATAGATCAAGCGGCAATTGATAGTGGTCGCAAAACATATGGAGCAAATGGGAGGTTAGTCACCTCCAACCAGAACACTACAACTTATCCTACTACCACGAATGTCAATCAAGGACCTAAAATCCTTAATAAAAATCGGGGTGTAACAACAGATGGAGTAACCGACCAGCCTAAGAAGGTAAATGTTGTCAATACTCCATCACAAATAAACAACCAACGAAACAACAACTTTACCCAACAATCAATACAGTGGATTTTAACCATCCACAACAACAACAACAACAATGGCAAAACCCCACACAGGGTCCGAGCCAAAATTCAACTAGATACCAAAACCAGAATTCAAACCAAAGACAACAAACACAAAATTTTAATCCTAGTAGACAACGGTTTGATCAAAATTTTGGACCACAATACGCACCAAACCAACAAACTAGGAATTACAATCCTAATTCGTATTGTGGTTTCCACAAAATTTGGGGCCATGACACTAGAACGTGCCGTGACTACAACAAATTCATGCAACGCTTTCCAGATGAACAAAGACAACTTTTCATGGATATGTTCTTGGCAGATCCTACGTCACCAACATCAAATACCTTTTCAGGGGCAGTTTCCCCTCAAAATGCACCCCTCAAGATCTTTAATGATCCACTCCCAAATCACGATAACAACAAAGCTAAATCTAATTGGGACAAACAAGGGTGTAATGACAGAAACAATGATCATGAAGCCTCGACTTCACTAAATCCATTAGTTGCGCACCACAACCGGGAAGTCACCATGACCTAAGGTAGTATGGGTTTAGTGGAGTTAGACGCCGAACTACCCATCAAGTCAGAATAAGGACACGAGAGTATTTCTCTCAGCCAAGTCCAAGCCACCTGCCAGAGGCGGATAACATCCAACAAATAGTAGCAAAACCTGTGGGTGCCTATGATTTAATTAATGACCTAACAAAAACCTTCTCGCACATTTCATTTTTAGACTTACTAAAGAACTCTCCTGCCCATAGGGCTGCTCTTTTAGAAGCATTAGGTTTAGGTCATTTAATTAACATCACTCCACCTCCTGAAACACAAGTAAATCATATAGACTTTGATGTTCATCCTCCAAGGCAGGCAGATAGGGATGTCGAATTCATATTCGAGATAAACAAAATGCCGACAGATGCTGAGATCGCACGCCGAGGTGATCCAGCCTTACATTTACAAGTATGGGTTTATAATAACTATGTAAAGCATGCAATGGTTGATGATGGGGCAGCAGTTAACATAGTCCCCTCTCTTTCCTTCAAAAGCTAGGGTATGGAGAAACCAATTGTTCCACAACTCGAAACACACTAAGGGGCTATGATAGCCTTAAAGCCACCTCGGTTGGAACTATAATATTACCGGTCACCTTAGGACCCAAAACCATCTTGACTGAGTTTTATATTATAGATCGGGAAACTAACTATAATATGATCCTCGACCGACCATGGATACACCGCATGAAGGCAATCCCTTCTACACTATTTCAAGAAGTAAGGTTTTTACACTTAGGAAAGATATTTGTGGCCAAAGGTGATCCAAAACCATTCGATGTACACCTAGCTGACTTAAAGAAAAGACCAGGCGTGCACTCAGAGTTTGAACTCCCAACAAACCAACTTAATAAACCTACCGACCCAAAACCAAAAGAAAAGTTGGTACCTACGACAGATCTTGAAACTATGAGCCCAGCCAAGGCAACCCCAACCCCCAAAGATGAGGCTAACACCGTAGAAATGGTATCATTAGGAACTACTACAAAAATCGTTGAATTAATAGAACAAGATCTACCAATGTTCTTACCATTTGACTCTGCAGGCATGGGATGTTCCCTAGGCATTGGCTCTCTTCCAGCAGAGGATCTCTGTATGGTGGAAGTAGAATGCGCAAACACAACAGATATCCCAACATCCATATTCCCAGCTAAATATTGGACACTCCATTTTGATGGAGCTAGATGTCGTTACGGAGCGGGAGCAGGTGTAATCTTTACTTCCCCTGAAGGAAAAGTCTTACCTTTCACCTTCAAACTAAATTTTGAATGTACAAACAACGGCGCTGAGTACGAAGCCCTCCTCCTTGGCCTCATTTTAGCCAAAAGGATCGGTGTTAATAACATCAGGGTGTTAGGAGACTCACAATTGGTAGCAAACCAAGTCTCTGAGGTATATGAAACCAAAGCCGAGCACTTACAACTTTACAAAACAATCTGTATTAGATTTAAGCAAGGAGTTTGACTTCATATCAATTGAAGCAATCCCGCGAGAACACAATCTTCTCGCCGATTCTATAGCAACCTCGGCATCACGCTTTACTCCAAACAAGTAAGTTAGAGGATACCCATTTCATGGTATCCCTTCGTGATGAACCATTGATAAAAACAATGACAAATTCTCTTTTAAACGGAAATGAATCTACTATCCTAGACCACATTGATAGTGATATGGCCACTCTGAATTACTTAAACGCCTATGCGGCACTACATCTCTCCTATCATATGATAGATTTGTCCTTAATCCCACATTCGTCTTCCTACTTCGGAAATCCCATGATGGATCTTCCCTCGGAAATGGAACCTAGCGTATACATAGTAGAAAATAGGGACGATTTGGACTTACCTCCAGCCCCACCTGAGTTTGAAGAAGGTAATGCCTCTTTAATCGAAGAAACAATTGATGTTAACATCAGAACGGAAGATGAACCAAGGATATTGAAGTTAGGATCCTCGTTAACTCCAGAAGAAGTAGAAATACACACTCGAATCCTCAAGGAACATCAGAAGGCTTTTGCATTTAATTATAAGGAAATGACAAGGAGTTGCACCCCACATTGTGGTGCACAACCTCATCACTAAATCTGATGCAAAACCAATTAAACAAAAATCAAGACCCATGAAACCTAAGGTAGCTCTCATGGTGAAAGAGGAGGTAATAAAACTCCTCCAAGTAGGATTCATCAAACCGGTCGATTACTCTCAATGGGTATCTAATATCATTCCCATTCTCAAAAAAATGGAAGATACGCATCTGCATAGATTTCCGAGACATTAACAAAGCATGTCCTAAGGATGACTTCCCATTACCATCCATAGATGTCATTGTTGATGCAACAACTGGGTTTGAACTTTTGTCTCTCATGGATGGATTCTCGGGATACAATCAAATCAGAATATCTGAACAAGATCAAGCTAAAACCACATTTATAACTCCTTGGGGAACCTATGCTACATTGTTATGCCATTCGGTCTCAAGAATGCTGGTGCTACATACCAATGAGCTATGACATATATATTTCATGATCTAATTCATAAAATCATGGAATCCTACGTAGATGACTTGTTGGCTAAGGCCAAGAAGTGTTGTGACCATCCGGAAGTACTTCGCATCATTCTTTCACGTCTGATAGAATACGGAGTCACGCTAAATCTAGAAAAATGTGTCTTTGGTGTAACAGGAGGGAAGCTCCTAGGTTACATCATATCGTCACGAGGAATAGATGTTGACCCAACCAAAATTTGGGCTGTCCTCGAAATGGTCCCACCTTCGGATGAATCTGGAATCAGGTCATTTCTTGGAAAACTTGGTGCAATCCGGAGATTCATCCCAGACTTAAGTTTCGCCATTCATCCAATCAACAATTTACTCAAGAAAGATTATAGCATTGATTGGACTGAAGATTGCAATGAAGCTTTTGACGCAGTTAAGCGTTTCTTGTTGTCACCACCTACGCTAATGCCACCTAAGCTAGATCGCCTGTTAATTTTATATTCACGAGCTACCAATGTCTCGCTAGCCTATATGTTGGCCCAAGAAGACGATGACAAGAGAGAGCACGTGATTTATTTCATTAGCCGAACGTTGCTCGACTATGAAACACGTTATACACAAGCAGAACGAGAATGCCTCGCCATAGTCTTTGCAACCAAACGCTTAAGACATTATATGCTAAATCAAGAAACAAGGGTCATGGTAAAAATGGACCATTTACGAACTTTCTCACACAAGGGTCCTTGTCTAAAAGGCTGGACGTTTTATAACCTTAATGGGGGAATTCAAATTAACATTTGTAAATCAGAAGTCGGTTAAAGGACAAATCATCGCGGATTGGTTAGCTGATAACCCATTAGATGGAGGTGATCTAGTAAATCTAGACTTTCCCGATGAGTGCGTATACTACATTGAAACCAGACCTCCTATCTCTGAGTGTCCCTGGTACACTGATATCATTAATTATATCATGGACCACACGTATCCAGAAGGGGCTACACCACAACAAAGAAGGTGGTTACACATTATCGTAGCTAAATACGTCATTATAGAGCAAGTGCTCTATCGAAAAGCGTTCGATGGAATGCTTCTAAGATGTGTCGACACAGAAGAATCCAAGAAGATTCTCCATGAATCTCACAGTGGAATGTGTGGAGGCCACTTTGGTGGCCATGCCACCACTCGTAAAATACATCGAATGGGCTATTTCTGGCCCACTCTAGAACACGACGCAGTAGAATTTGTACGCAAGTGTCATAAGTGCCAAGAGTTCTCCCATGAGATCCACATGCCGGCACAAGCTCTACAACCGATTGCTACTCCATGGCCCTTTTCCACGTGGGGCCTAGATTTGATAGGGAAATTCTCTCCCTCATCTACAGATGGCCATAATTTTATAATCACGGCCACCGAATATTTCACCAAGTGGGTAGAGGCTATGCCTCTTACTACTGTACCAGGTTCTGTAATCGCCAAATTCATTTTGAACCAAATCATTTGCAGGTATGGTGTCCCGCAAGTCATTATCTCAGATAATGGGACTTCTTTTAAGAATGATGAAGTTCACGAATTGTGCAATAAATTTAAAATAAGCCATCATACGGCTTCCTTGTATTATCCACAAGCCAACGGACAGGCTGAAGCAACAAATAAAACACTAAAAGCCATTCTCCTTAAAACGGTAAAAGAAAACAAACGAGATTGGCACTTGAAGTTATATCCGGCCTTATGGGCCCACCGAACCTCAATAAGAACACCAACGGGAGCAACTCCTTTCTCACTAGTATTTGGGGCAGAGGCAGTTCTCCCACTTGAGGTTGAAATACCTAGTCTCCGTATTTCATTACAAGGGATTCTGGATGAAGACGCTTACAGGGAAGCACGTCTCTCCCAATTAGAAAGCCTAGATGAAGCTAGGTTAGATGTTGAACAACGACACAGAGCCTATGCTGACCGGATGTGCCGGCAGTACAACAAGAAAGTCTATGAACGCGACATATATGAAGGTGATCTAGTTCTAAGGCTAGACAACCGGATCGACAAGAAGACCGGCGAAGGAAGGAAATTCCGGCCTAAATGGTTGGGCCCATACCGAGTCATGAAGGACTATGGAAATGGTGCATACCTCTTATGTACGCTGGAAGGTGAGGAATTTGGTGAAACGGTCAATTCCCTACACCTCAAGCGGTTCTACGCATAAGCAACTAGCACTATTTATAATCATATTTACATTGCATCTTCATATAGATTAAGATCATTTTGTCCGCTTGTTTCGTACACAAATTGTGATCAAGGAATTTTGTTCTCAAAGCAATTCATTACAAACTCATGATGTTGTTGGCATAAACTTTCTAATCATACCTCTCCATTTTCATGATATCATCAAATTATCTCGGAATCATGTCATCAAATAAAGCTAGATATGACAAAGTCTTAAACGGTAACCATACCAAGATCTGCATGGGCTTGTTCTCACTTTTGGTTTCTTCTTAGGATAGGTGTCTTGCCTATGGTCTGTTCTAGAAGCTTCATGGTGTCACATCTATCCCATATGTATATCTCTTTGGAAATAAGCACATACTGACATTTTACTCAAGAAAACGAGTCAAATATTGATCAAACAGAAAATTTTAATTTTACACATTTCCTTGCCCCACCAACCTTGGTGATGAGCTTCTTGGTCTCTTACTAGTGACGTAGGGTTGGGAAAGGATGGAAATGCCCTTACTCACCTATGCTTTGCCCACGGTGATAAACCCACGCTTCTTACTAGTAGCATGGGGCAAAGTGTAGGGGGTCCTCTTGACAAACAAATGCAAAAGGTCATAAGCAAACAATTCAAATCTCGAAGTCTTTGAGTCAAAACAAATGAATCAGATGTCCAAAATTCCAAAAGAGTTCAAAATCCTAAAAACCCAGATTTTGTCTACTATGTGGCCATCTAAGGATCTAAGTCTGGATAAACCACAAAGTAAGTAGCATTCTAAACTATGAAGTCACTCTGAGTAGAGTGGCTTCAGGTTCCTAATTTGGTTCCACCAAAACTTTGTCTATCTTTCATCAATATCATTTCAACACATCTCATAACTTGCGCCCTTTCCAACTCTCGGTGATGAGCCCTCGCGTCTTACTAGTTGCGTGGAGTTGGGGGTAGGGGCAGGTTTATCTGCTCATCATGTTAGTTTATTTTCATCACTTTGCCAAAACAAGTATGAAGTATCCAAAATTGCTTGCAGAAACTAAAATTCAAAATCACATTATATCTACATTATCATATATCAGCATCATGAAATATAAAAAGAAAGTCAAACACTTGCATCATTTGTTCTCCATTACATACATTCTAAAAGAACATGCATACATACATCGTAATCTACATAAGGAAACTGGAAAGGGAAAGTAAGCCATGAATGCCAAGGGTTTGATCTAAAACAATATATATATATATATATATATATATATATATATATATATAAATGATCAAAATAATCTGTACAATGCCATCATGCTCTAAGCATGGTCAAAACGCTCAAAGAGCCGGGTATACAAAAGAATGTATCATACAACATCTAGGAGAGCCATCAGGCTTCTCAATCCCTACGAGACCCCTCTGATGGCGCACGCCCACGCCTAGGACTCCGGCTACGCCGGCGCTCTGAGTGCACGGAAGGCTCA
The DNA here is from genome assembly GCA_018340775.1 of Taxus wallichiana var. yunnanensis. Classification (NCBI taxonomy): domain Eukaryota; kingdom Viridiplantae; phylum Streptophyta; class Pinopsida; order Cupressales; family Taxaceae; genus Taxus; species Taxus wallichiana. The sequence goes on from CM031244.1 coordinate 763,114,247, forward strand.
GGATCCCGAGGGGCAGCCGCAGTCTCACCACGAGAGTGGCTCCTCATCAAGCGCTCGGCCGTCCTATACCCCGCTAACTCCGTGCGGAGAGTCGATACCATCCTGGCCACATGCCGATCGGGGGCAAAGATGTCAGCATGTGTCTACTGGCCGCCGAGGGCCCCAACAGATCACGGATAGCTCGCGTGGGTCCTCTCCATGGGGATCATCAGGGTATCAGTACATACCCTGCGAATCAAGTCCCGCCACTCATCGGCAGTCTCTGCAAACAAAGGAGAAAACAAATTAGAAACCAAACAAGAGATTAGAAATACAAGATAAAATAAAAGGAGAGATAGTAACTAAGGAGATTCTAACTAAAAACAAACATTAAAAGGAGAGAGGGTAACTCACTCGGATCACCAGGCCTCCAGGATGGATCTATGGGATCAAGCACCTGCCACGGATGCCGCTGCCGACTGAGGGGCTGCTCCTGTGGCTGGAGCAACGTAGCACCCCGCAATGGACTCATCCTCCCCCATGGCCCTGGGAGAGTGGCTCCTCTGAAACCAGAGTCACCCTCTCTCGCACTCGCTCGCCCTCTCGCCGCATGATATCCTGGGTGTCATGCCACTCAGGATCACTGTCCTCGGTCTCCTCCTCTGTCTCTCCCCCTGTAAACTCCTCAGACTCAGAGTCTACCTCAATGGGGTCATCGCTGCTATGGGCAGGACCCATGGCAATCTGAAGCAAGGGTGCCTGAGGCGCACCGGCTCTCCCTCTGGCACGTACTATCCTCCTGGCCGCAATAGGAATGCCAGGAGTAACCACTGTCCAACCCCGGCCTCTAGGCCCCCCTCTGGCCTCTCGGACTGATCTGTATACTGGCGCTACGGGGAAGCATACCCATGTATGGTAGGCCAAACTGCTGAGGAACTCGGCCAAAGGGGTGCATCTCCACTCGCCCCACTCTATCAATAAGCTGCCCTGTCGTGGAGCAGGAGATCAAAGTAAGAGCCTCCTCGCCCCATATACCTGCCATAGTCTGGTATGGTGTGGCCTCCATGTCGGCAGTAGTCAGAGAAGCAACTGGATGATGAGGTGCTCGGAGCACCGACATATCTGTCCATCTAGCTGCCCTCACAGCTCCGGGATCTGCCACCTCCACACCTCTGCCGTAGGGGATGAAGTGCTCATAGACCCAACTCATGACTAGGGTCGGGTGGCTCAAGGACTGCCCCTGTAAATGGACTACCCTGTATAGATCATGGTAGGTGGTCCCAAGAATGTCCGCTCCCTGCATATATCCGACCGTGTCCTCTATCTGTGCAATAATGGGGGACCAAGCAGTATAACAATGTATCTCCTCCCTTGTCCCCGATCAGTCTCGAGGCAAGGATCCCCATGATGGCCTGGCGAAGTAAGGGGATGGGAAAACTAGGAATGGATCGAACTCTAACCCCCTTCTTCGACCCCGTGGAGATGACTGCATCTCCCATGTATGTGGCCCACTGTGCTATCTGGGCCCGTGAACCTGCTGTCTCAAGGGTGAGACATCTCCCAATAATCGGGACCCCCAGAATGCGATAGACATCCTCCAATGTAATAGTCCACTCACCGCGGACCCCTGGCAATCGGAAGGTGTTCCGATCTGCATCCCAATATGAGAACAGGTCACAAAGAATGTGACTGGATGGTGTAACATGGGGCACGCGTGAAATGCGTAGTATCCCAACCCACTGAAGAGTGTCCTCCTCATCCTGTGAGAGGGCATCTAGTACCCCTGGGAGCCAATCACACTCCCTCTCTCTACTCCACCAGATATACTCCTCTCTCACCTGCATACACCCAAAAACACACAAAACAGAGCAAGTTAGCATCCGAGTAACATTGGAAAAATCATGAAAACACGTAGAAATGCTAGAAAAGCAAAAACAATTTCAAAAGGATGTTCTTTTTTTTACATTCTCAGGCAAAACCGCCGCCCGAGCAGGAGGCGGAGCCAGAACCGCCGCCTTAAGGGCGGCGGTCGTGTAACCGCCGCCCTGAACAGGGCGGCGGTCGTGTAACCGCCGCCCTGGGCAGGGCGGCGGTCGTGGTCCGAAAACCCACGCGGGTTTTAAACTTAAAAAGCCTAAAAAATGCAAAAAAGGACCATTTTACCTAAAAACAAAGCCTACCCAGTAGGCCCCCTAGATGGACCTTTTAACACTAACATTTTCAAAAATTACCCCCCCATGACAAAGATTTTAGCATTTCAAAATTAAGGGGGTAAAAAGGATAAATTGAAGAAAACTAACCTGTGATCTCGCGGGTCGATGTTCCGCTCATGGAGGCATGATCACTATCCCGTCACGGACGTTTTGACTCTACTCACGCAAGAAACCGTCACCGTGGGTTCCAGAGCTCAAAACCAATCAAATCAACTCACGCAAATGAATAGGAAAATGGGCCCACTTTCATATATATAAGCCCTGATTCATTTTAAATGCCTTTTTCACAGGTTTGGAGCACCGATGGAGGTAAGTTCTTATCCCCGCACAAATGGTACGTTCTCATTTCCTGTTATTTTAGCGTTTATTTTCCAAACTATTGTGTCTATCTGCACTTGAGTTCTCTTTTTCATTTTTGCAGTAGCGGGAATTTTGGACGGCGTCATTTTCACACACACGGATGTATCAGGTATAACTTCTAACTTCCCATTTCGGGACCGCCATACTCAGACCCACCATTTTACGCCTCTTCATGGCTAAAATGCTTCTCCGAGGGGGCAATATGTACGTACCCAAAATTGTAAGGTACTGACCTCTCGGAACAACGTAACAGTGCCCCAATGATGATACAGGTCTCCTCGCAAGGTGTTCGGGATCCGAAAAGATCTCCAAGTGTGCGTTAACATCCCGCATGCCCCGCTTAGCCCCCGCGTGCTTTTTTTTCCTTTTCCTCTCTTTTCTTGGCCTTTTTCTCTTCAAATGACGAAACCGCCCCGCCTGGCGGCGGTCTCGTGACCGCCACCCTGAACAGGCAGCGGTCCTCAGAACCGCCGCCCCGCTCGTGGTGGCGGTCCTTTACGCATTTTCCAGAAAGCTCTTTTAACACGACTCACATAATTTCAATGTTTTACCAGCTTTCTTTCACCGCCATAAGCTTGCATTTATGATTCTGGTTCCCTGGAATAGTGTTTTGCCATTGTTTATAGTTTAAGAGTTCTATTTGGTTTTTACCTTGGGTAAATGCAAATGCTATAAATAGATGGCTTGTGCTCAAGCAAATGGCCCTCAAAATTTTTTTCTCCGATTTCTCTTTTCGCAATAGATTTAGTTTTCATTTTGCTTAGAATGCTTAGTTTCTTTCATTGCATGCTTAGTTAGCATTGTTTTACTGTTAGTAAGCCACATATCCATCTTGTGCAAGTGCTGCTGTTATTTCATCCAATCCATTGGAATAGGATAGTCTGTTTATCAATAGGAAGCCATTAAAGTTGCAGGTTTTGCTCCTCAAACAGGATAGTTTCAGGTTCTGGATGTTTCATGTTGCATGACTCGCAATAAATCCCGCTAGGAATTGCATAAGCCAAGCTCTGTACTCTTGCGCTATCCCTCTCCTACTCGCATTGTATTCAGTCTGTATCTTGAGCTGCCTACGTCCCAATATCTACTTCTGTTGATGCTAGCATTACACGCTTTTCTGGATCCACGTGAACACGAAGGAACGAGGAGATCACACTGAGGGGACAAGATCACACACACCATCGGATTCGCCACTGTTCTGCAGAATCCAGGTTCTAGCTTTCAAAGTTCTAGTTAGAAACATATCAAATAAAGTAGCCAATCACTTTATTTCAGTTAATTTTACTTTCGATATTGCCAGGGAAGTTGTGGGGATTGATAGTTTCTGAGAGACTATGATTCATTCCTCACTTCTGAGGTAGGATCGAGAGTCTTGCAAATAGATTAGATCAGTTATTTCATTGTTTAGAGTAGATCTACAAATTACATAGACAAATAGCTATACTCGGTTATCTTGTTTGTTTTTAAATTGTTATCTTAGCTGTCAATTTCTAGATGTATTAAATTAGTTGCTAAATTCATTCGAATAGTTCATCAGAAAATACAAAAATAGAGAAATCATATATGCTATAGATATAATCAAAATAGTTAAATTTCACTTTGTCGTAGTTAATTTACATTGTTGCTTTTGTATGACAATTACGGGACCTAGAGAGCCCAGGGAATACGTATTCGAGCCAATCGTGCCTCAACCCAATCTCATCACAACAATAACTGATATAGATCAAAATCTTAGGATCCAAGTCTTCCGAACAACGGTAAGCTTGCAACAAATCAATTCCCAGTTGAGTGGGCTAAACATAGAAGACGACCAAGCACACACGTTTTGGTCGAATCAACCAAACTACAGATTACCCTAGGCAACATTCATATGACTGTAGAAGGGCTTGAAAGAGAACAAACCTTTGGTTGTGATCCTTTAGTCCCACAGCCAGATGCAGGAGACATTCTCACAGACATAGATACTAGCCTAAGAATTCAGGTTGCAAGAACACCTGTGAGGCACTCTGAGAAGATCGCACTATTAGTTTTGAATATAGAGGCTGAGAAAGCATACGATCATTGGGTGTTAGGGATTAGGAACTAATTCTACGCATGACCATAGCAGGACCACAACAAACAAGAGTCTACGGTTCATGATCCACAAATCCCGCAACCCAACGAATCCGTAAGTCAATCAGACATAGACATTGGCCTACACACACTAGTATTCAGATCCACTCCACTTCCACCTATCATCATCGAACAATTATCCTTACTAGATACAACAACTAACAAAGCTAGAGAGTTCTGGACTAGGCCAGAGAATCATCCATAGAGTCGACTATATTTACCATCCACCATATGACCTTATCTGGAGACATACACGAAACTATCCTGTGTCATTTTCCACGTATTCCACAACCCATAGATCGAATCATTGCCAGAGCTCGATATTGATTGGAGCCTTTCTTAGATTTAGTCATCCTCGTATTGAAGACGATCGATCTATCTAGCCGTCTCCTTTATTTAGTAAAATGATGAGGAATACAGATACAATTATCTCTTTTTCATATTCTTAAGAGTAAATCCATGCATATATATATATGTATATATATGTATGTATGTGTGTATATATATATGTATGTATGTGTATTATATATATATATATATAGATATATATATACATGTATATATATATATATACATGTATATATATATATATACATGTATATATATATATATATATATATATATACAATATATACATGTATATATATATATATATATATATATATATATATGTATACATATATATATATTATGTATATATATATTCTAAATATATATATATATATATATATATGTATATATATATGTATATATGTATATATATATATATATATATATACATGTATATATATATATATACATATATATATATATATATACATATATATATACATATACATATACATATACATATACATATACATATACATATACATATACATATACATATACATATATATACATATACATATACATATACATATACATATACATATACATATATATATATATATATATATATATATATATATATATATATATATATATATATATATATATATATATATATATATATAACTTGTGCACCTCTTGTATAAGTTTTCTTCAACCACAAGCAACCTAAATATAACATGCTTATAAATAATACATGCATATAAATAAGATAAATATAAAAATAACAACTCCCGTCTATTAATAAGATAATGCTATTTTTATCCATGGCCATGCTTTCCTCCCAAAAGCAAGGAAAAAGCAAACTGCCACTTCATCTTGTAGTTAGACTCCACATCTTCAACAATCTCCCACTTGGAGACTAACTACTGCAACCCATTGTTACATCTCATCTTCGACTCTTCTCTAACTTGTTTCTCTTCTTCAAGATCAATCTTGAAGACCTATCGAAGCCGAACAACCTTCCAGCTTCTCTTTTTCACCGCCTTTGTCAACATATCAACAGGATTCTGACTTGTATGGATCTTCTCCAACATCAATTGTCCATCCTCCAAAACTGATCTAATAAAGTGATACCTGAGTTGTATATGTTTAGTTCTCAAATGGAATGTTGAGTTCTTGGAAAGATGAATTACATTCTGGCTATCACTGAATAACCTGTAATCCTCCTGCTTCTTTCCCAACTCTTCCATGAACCACTGCATCCATATCATTTCCTTTCTTTCTTCTATAGTAGCAACATACTGTCTCTGTAGTAGACAAGGCAACAATCTTCTACAATTTAGAAATCCAACTAACTGTCGTGCCACCAACAATGAATACATAACATGTGGTGCTCCTCCTACCATCCAAATCTCCAGCCATGTCTGCATCAACATATCTCGTGTAAAGAAACCTCTAACCCTCCATAGACAATTGTCTACTACTGGTCCCTCTCAAGTATATGAGAATCCACTGGACTGCATTCCAGTGCTCCTTTCCTAGATTACTCATGTATCTACTGACAACTCCCACTGCATGGGAAATGTCTGGTCTTGTGCATACCATAACATACATCAAACTTCCAACTGCTGAAGCATATGGAACTCTAGACATATATTCAATCTCTTCATATGTTTTAGGACACTATTCTTTACTCAACTTGAAGTGCCCTGCCAATGGTGTACTTACTGGTTTTGCATCTTACATCCTAAACTCCTGTCCAACACCTTGTTCACATACTCTTCTTGAGACAAAGTTAGTATTTTACTCTTTCTGTCTCTATTGATTCTCATGCCAAGAATTTTCTTTTCGCACCTAAATCCTTCATGGAAAATGTATTGGCTAATTGTCTCTTTAGCTCATTTATATCCTACAAGTTTGACCCTGCCACAAGCATGCCATCCACATACAACAACAAGATAATATAGGTGTCATTATATAGTCTCTTAAAATAAACACTATGATCAAAATGACATCTAGAGTAACCTTGTTCTATCATGAGCTTATCAAATCTCAAATACCGCTGCTTGGAGCTTGCTTAAGGCCATACAAGCTCTTCTTCAATCTGCACACCAAATTCTCCTTCCCCCTGACTTCATATCCCTGTGGCTGCTCCATATATATTTCTTCCTCTAAATTACCATGAAGAAAATCAATCTTTACATCTAATTGTTCAAGATGCAAATCTTCCACAACTACCAAACTTAAAATAGTTCTAATGGAAATCATTTTAACAACACGAGAGAAAATTTCATCAAAGTCTATACCTTTTTCCTGTGCAAATCCCTTCACAAAAAGTCTTGCCTTGTACCTTTTTTTCACCTTATTCTTCCTTCAACTTGTAAACCCACTTGTTCTGTAATGCTCTCTTTCCTATAGGCAATTGAACCAAATCCCAAGTTTGGTTGTGATCCAAGGAGTCCATCTCCTCATCCATACCCTGCTCCCACTTTTTCCGTGTTTCTACCTGCATTACTTCTTCAAAAATTTTTGGTTCTCCACCATCTATCAATAAACAATAGTAAAGCTCATACGAAGATAATCGTGCAGGAGGTTTACTTACCCTAGTAGAACGTCTTACAAGATTTTCTGGATTTTGAGGCTCTTGTTGTTCTTGTTGATTTTGATCTACAGAATCAACACCGACTATGCCAGGATTGATGCCAACTTGTTGATTTTCTAGTCCTTTGAGCACTTCTCTATCTTTTATCTCATCAAGTGCTACATACTCATACTTTTCCAGACTTCTTATCCTGTAGTTGTTCCCTGTACATAACCCTTTCATTGAAAATAATATCCCTACTCCTAATGATTTTCTTCTCATCCAAACTCCACAACCAGAATCCAAAATCATCAGTGCCATATCCAATGAAAGTACATTTCTTTGACTTAGCTTCTAGCTTGGTCCTATTCTCTTTATCAATGTGCACAAATGCCTCACAACCAAAAAATTTCAGAAAAGAATAGTTTACCTCCTTACCAGATAAGCCTCCTCGGGCACTCTACCTTCCAAAGCACTTGAAGGTCCTCTATTTATCAAGTAAATAATAGTATCTACAACATCCACCCAAACTCGTAAGGGCAATCCATCATGTAATCTCATGCTCCTTGCACGCTCCATGATAGTCCTGTTCATTCTTTCTAACACACCATTACTTGTTGGGTGTTCTAGAACTGCATCTTCACCCTAAGGATTCCATTATGTGAACAATAGTTATTAAATTAATTGCTGCAGTACTCTTCACCATTATCTCGATCTAGGGTTCATTTTAAGAGACCTCTTAGAAATTGGAGGTGGAAAATACCTGATGAATATCCTCAGTAACTGTTTTATGGGAAGGTGAATTTTTTTGGGGTGCAGTAACAAAATATTTGCCTGATTTTTAAGAGGTGTGACAAAAGGCTACAGACACGCGATAGGAGATTTGCTATCGCATGTCAACAAGGTGGTTGATGTGTGACAACAAATCTTATGTCGCACGCGTCTGCAGCCTCTACCCTCTGGTCACACGACAAAAATCTCCGTGTCACACGACAACAAAATCTCCATGTCACGCATCAACAAACTCTCTCTGTCGCGCATCTACTTCTCCACATTCCGCGATGTCAACAAACTCTCCATGTCATGCGTCAACAAAATATCCATGTCACGTGTCAACAAACTTTATGTCACTCGCCTCGTAGCCTTCGCCCTCTGTCACGCGCCTATAACATCTGCGCCTCCTGTCGTGCATTTACTGTACTTGATAATACATATGCCCCTAGGTGGTATGAGTGATCTAGTAGTGTTCTACTGGAAAATAATCTAGGATTATATAGGGGATAGTTTCAAGGGTAGGTGAAGCCAACCCCTAAAAAAATTAAACAGTAATTTTTAGGTGAACAGGTCACTGACCCGCGCTAGAAAATTCACCTTTTCAAATTTTTCAAAAATAGAATATTCACCACTAAAATTATCCCCGATCCGATATGAGACACTTCAACTTCAAACCTATTTCATTCTCAACCAAAGCTTTCCACTTCTTGAAGGTATTAAATACATCAGATTTCTTCTTTATACAGTAAACCCAAACCTTCCTAGTAGCATCATCAATAAAAGTAACATAATACCGTGAACCACTAAGAGAAGATACCTGAGTTGGCCCCCACACATCCATATGAACAAGCTCTAACTTGTGCTCCTTCTTGGTTGATCCAACCTTGAGAAATCTCACACACTTTTGTTTCCCATACACACAATGCTCACAAAATTCTAGGTCTATGTTTTTCAAATCTGACAACTTTCCATGTGAATGTAAAATCTTCATCCCCTTCTCACTCATATGGCCAAGTCTGTGATGCCATAAAGTTGTGTCTATACCTGTAGTAGCTAAAATAGAAGATGGATCAATACTAATAGTGGATAAATACAAAGTACCTACTTTCTTACCTCTTGCTACCACAAGAGAACCCTTGGTAACTTTCCAAGAATCTGCTGTAAATATAACCATACAACCATCATCTCCTAATTGCCATGTAGAAATTAGATTCCTCCTCAAGCTAGGAACATGCCTGACATTCTTTCAACACCTAAGTGTTACCATTCTGCAATTTAACATGAACACTTCATTTTCCAATAATGTTACATGGCTCATCATCACCAAGATATACCTGCCCAAAATTCCCTTGAACATAATCTTGAAAATATTGTCTATGAGGAGTTGCATGAAATGAAGCACTAGAATCTAAAACCCAAGATTCTAATTTACTATCTAAAGAAAGAATAAGAACATCTTGTAACACATCACCTACTACGTTTGCCTCTTTGCTCCCTTCTTGTTGATCTTTCCCTGATTTTAAAGACCAACAATCTTTCTTTGCATGTCCCGCTTTTCCACAATTCCAGCATACCATCCTGCTTCTAGATTTAGATCTGCCCTTCTTAGACCTTCCATGGTGTCCAGGACCTTTTGTTTTTCCTTTTGTCTTCCCCTATTCTCTACACTCAAAGCATTACCAAATGACTCACTTGTGCTTTTTCTTCTCATCTCTTCATTAAGAATCACACCAATAACATCATCAAACTTTAAAGTGTTTGAACCAGAAACATAATTACTCACAACCATAACCAAAGTATTCTAACTTTCATGTAATGAGTACAAAATCAAAAGATCCCTAACTTCATCATCAAAACTTACTCTTACAGAGTTTAATTGATTAGTAATTGTGTTGAATTCATTCAAATGATCATTTACTGAATCACCATCTGACATATTCATATTAAACAAAATTTTCATGAGATATATCTTATTGGAGGATGAGAGTTTTTCATACAATTTACCCAATTTTTCCATTAGATCTAGCGTTGTCTTTTCGTAGAAATATTGAAAGCTACCGTAGCTACTAGGCACAACCGTATCGTTCCCAATGCCTTCCGATCAAGAACATCCGATTCTTCATCTTTCATAGTTGATGGCTTTAAAGCTTTCCCTGTTCAATGGTAGATAAAGATCCTTTTGATATAGGTAGTCCTCCACCTGCATCTTCCATAGCTGAAAGTTCTGGCCATTAAACTTCTCAACCCTGAACTTGCTATCTTCTGTCATTGCTCCCACTCAAACAAGAAACCCTCATGTGAGCAAAATGAGTATAACATCGAGTATATCTCAAAATATAAGCTTAATAATTGATCAAATAATGTAATTGCCATAGTCTCTGTTTGAATCATTATCTCCAAAATCTCACAAGGTTTAACATAGTCGTAACCACACAAGGAGTGTCCTTAAGACAACTAATTAAAGAGAGAGAAAGGGTGCTCATGCCATTTATTGAGCCTAAGGTGTACACACAACAAAATATGCATGACACTTGTTGAGAGAATGCCATACATACCAAAACAGATAGAAGTGAGTTTCTAGTCTAATAAAGACTTCACTTCCTATCTCGTACTTAGCTCAAGTATAATGAACAACAATCCGTTCTTCTCACTCCACCATACACCTTGATACTAACTACAAGGATTTATGGTGTAGGGTAACACAACACAACACGTAATTACATTACCGACACAATGATTAAATACACAATACAATCATAATGTCATACACATCGATATACATATTGGGTATAACTTCACAATATGTTCATAATTTACAACACATCACATTTTCCACATAACACACTGAAAATGCAAGTACATTATAATAAGGATTCATAAGATCACCATATGCCCCCAATTCATAAGGAAACAAATTGTTTCTTATAGAAGTGATTAAATTGGCAATAGTATCGTTACCCGTGACGAACTAATTCTTAGGAATTTCAGGTCTCAACCAACCCACCCCAATAGTATATACGGGTAGGAATGAAACCCCGCCCCGAGGCCTACAGGAACATAGCCGCAAGGTCATCCCATAACATACAAACACACAATTGTGATAACTAGGGTGATGTAACATTAGGACACATCCACAATTCACTAAGAACACACATTTTATCACGTAACGCATTAGTTACACATGGTTGAAATGATTGGGTGATAAGACATTACAACCCATTTACGATTGCACAAGTAACTTGGTTTACATGTAACAATATAGTAACACACAAGTGATACATGTTGAATTCACAAGAGAGTATTCTCACCACGAAACACATCAAAACTCAAAAATACACACTAAATTATAAGCACACAAGGTACATTCACATCATCACAAGTACAAGTTGTTAACAACATAACATTGCACAACATAACTCTTCCATTTCCTCCATCATCACGCTCATCTATCACAACACCAAACTATCCCATAGGTTCTAGTGTTTGAGCCTCCACCATTATACAATTTGAACCTCCACCACCGATACGATATGTAATGCACACAAGTTCTCATGAACAAAACACAAATAAAAAACCATAATTTTTTTGTTTTTCCATTACAATAACACTTAGGCTCACTTGTTATGAATCAACAACATGAGATACACTTACAAAAACGGGCTCACTCATACAATGAGACAATAAATATATTTAACACCAAATGTAAAGATGACTCACACTACCAAGTCTACCTATGAGACTTGCAAGGGGGAGAGATCATCATTGCACTACCACTTATAACTCCACTAAGGAATCTTGGCTAGCCTTTGGTTCCTCCAAATACAAACATGCAATATAATATATCAATATACACTTATACCTCCACTTGAAACATCACTTATACCTCCATTAAGACTAGCCATGAATTCCCTTGGTTCCTCCAAGCAACAACACACACAATCTGTTTATTCCTCCCTTCACTAGTGAAACCTTATCCCTCCAATAAACAATGATGCAATCTCACCTAACATATTGCAACTTTCATACAAGTAGGAAAACACAAAACAATTCCACATATGCTCAAAGGAGCTAATAAAAAACACGTGAAAAGATCACTAGAAGAAAGAGAGGAAGGGGTTACACCCACAATGTACATAACTATCAATGATTACATTCTTATTACCTTTAAATTACTTATTTAATCATTAATCCGTGAATAATTTAAAACAAACAATTATGTAATATTATTATTTCCAATTTACAAATTTCCCATTTTCATTATAGCATTTTACACATAAGGGAAAACACCTCATTTGATTTCATATTATTACAAACAAATTTTACATTTAGTCATATGTTTTACATCGGTTGTAAAGTTCATATGCGTCACATTTCACTTTTTCAAACTACGAGAGATCATCGTTTTAATTTTTTAAACCGTACAAGACTGAACACAAACTACGGGAGTACCTAAACATGGTGTTTTATTCTAGGATACTTTGCGGTTCAACTAAGATTATTAATTTCAAGTTTCCAAATGAATCAAAGGAGAAAAAAGTATGTAACCTCAAAAGTTGATAACTTCCAAAACCATCCCATGCATTCTTAGTGTAAAATATCATAGGATCTCTTTCACAAGCTCTCCTTTGATATGTTCTAGGATTAGGCTGATTAACATGATGAGGGAGCATTGAGATCCAAGAAAGGTATTGTACACAATTATCTCATAACTATTTATTTCACTTAAAAGATGCCTTTTTATGTACACAAGATATCTACATAGGTTAATCATTAAGGTACAAGATAAGTATTATGAAACACATAAAGAAGCAAATCCAAAGGTTTTTTTATTTATCTAGTTTTGTGATTTATTAGTTAGTCATAATGCAACCGAGTAGAAGATGACACATCGAAGAGGTATAAGAGAAACAATTCTATTTTATACATTTAGTGTTTTACCTTCCTAATCTATATTATGCAATATTTACAAGAGAGCTACAAAATAATCAAGATGAACAATGGCTTAGGTGATACTATTTCATCAAGTTCAACATCCATTTACAATGATATGTTCATTATGAACTTCATACATGATAGAGCCAATCTCTTCTTCTTTCAAAAGTTACAAATGAAACAATTAATTATTTTGTAAATGTAACAATTCATTTACTCCTTCCAATAACATATACAAGCTATGAAATAAATGCAATACGACTCTAAAGACAACACTGTTTCATTACCATTTCATTGCCTTTCTCACAACTCGCAATGTCTCCGGGTCAACACTAGAGATGGCATAAAATCACCCCTACTTACGAATGGTTATGAAATCATTCATTATAAAATTCCCATCTCCAAACATTTTTAGTCATTTTAATCAATCAAAATAAAGAGAGTAAAGAGAGAATTAAATATTATTGTCACATATTGTCACAAATCCACTTTTATCCCAAAGACATTTTAGAGATAGAAAAAGGAAGACAGAGAAATCATCAACTCATTCAATGTCACATATCCATTATTTTTATGTTCTAATGAGAGAAATGCAAAGAGAGAAAAGTCTTCATTTCTATATTATGTCACATTTCCTTATATTTCAATTTTAGAGAGAGAAGAGGGAGAGAGGACGTAATATAGTTTTTTTTTGTGTTTGTACATTTATCAATCTTAATAAAATTTAAAGGGAGTTAATAATGTGTAACAAGAATTTCCAAAATAATATTTCATCTTAGTTTGAGAGGATTATTGGGTAGAGTCATGAAATAGGTCAATGGACAAAACTACGATACAACTCAAATAGCCTAAACAGGACACAAAGTGGTCTCCAAAATGGGATGAGAAATACATGAAGAAATAAATGGTCGACTTGACATATTGTCCTATATAAAAATATCACTAATAAGTTAATAATGAAAAGACTCGATGAACGATGTACATTTTGGAGGCATCACATTGGGACGAAACATCGTAGTTCAACAACTACACTATAATCCAAAGTAGCTCATCGGCCACAAAGTGGCCTCACAAAAAGGGCATTGGGTGGCCAATGGAATTTTTGAAACTTTCAAATCATTCCCGCATATAATGATAATGTAGGAAATTGTGGAATTATAATTTGTCACATGAGACTCATTTTGAAGGTACTGTTCTAGAGGGAATTATAAAAATAGACAGTTTATAGTTATATCTAGTATGCCAAGCTAGCCTCGAAATGATCGCGAAATTTTTCTAACTCGAATGTTGTGGTGAAAACCAAATCCATATCACTATTCTCCGTATAACAATGTTCATGGATTTGAGGTGGTAAATAGTTTTTTTGTGATCCATGGTTCATTTCCATGGGGTGATTCCTAATCGCTTTCACAATAAAAACCCAGACATCTCTTACGTCTAACTCTTCGTGGGGTTAGGTATGCATTCCATAATGAACTCTAAATAAAGTGTGGGTCAGGGTAAAATTTTAAAACACCCCCTAAAAATAACCATAGATATTACTTGGCGAATTTCTAAAAATGACTTTTGAAATCTTGGCGAATGCCACAAATTGAAAGGAAGTGTTGTTGGTCGGTAGCAATTGTCGGCCAATAGCATAATGCCATCGGATAGTAGAATAATGCTATCGGTTGGTAACAAATTTCTCTTTTGTGCATGCGGTAAAGGTGATTTGAATATAACAAATTGGTGTATTATTGTAAATGTTAGGCGAATAGACCCAAAAATTAACTTGTACCCAAAAAATTTAGGCGAAATAACAAGTAATCTAACACCTCAAAATTAGCCAAATCCAATTTTAAAAACCCAAATATTCATGAATTAACGAAGATTCACCACTAAAATTTACACTCGAGTGGATATTGTTTAGATGTTATGGAGTTGTTTCATAATCCTGAAAAACATTAATGAGTTAAAAACCGATATTTACAATTTGTATAATGTTATGCATTCATCCGAGCAACATAAGTAAAAACTGATAATGTCCAATGACAAAAATAAAATGATGAATGAAGACAACTAGAGAGAGGGGAAGGATTCCATGCATAGATGTGAACATATTATAAACTTGGAGCATGTAGCCATGAAGAGGTCCTGCTCTCCCTCTCGCACACGTACCCGAAAACACACACCTTCACAACACCATCGGTACTTCCTGTAGCTACTGCGTCTATGCGAATCAGCCAAATCATTGTGGGCGAGGTCGAACTTCTTTAGGAAAGTAAGAATTCCATTTTTTAGGGGCGATTGAGTAATCTTGGACTAGAGGGTGTGATGTTTTCCTTCAAATTTGTCAATTTGTCCAAAACACCTGAACATTACCCACTCCTCTGCTTTATCAAAGTCTACATCCTTGCATATAAAAGCTAGTTCCGAACATGTTACTGATGAGAGCTCTGAAGGATTTAATGTAGCAGTGTGTTCTGTTGCAAGGGATGGAGCAACCTTCCATGTCACCATTAAAAGAGGATAATCCCGAAGTATGATCAAACCTACAAGTGTAATGGGTTCCTTCAAGAAATGAATGTTAAATGATTCTATGGGAAGGGAAAATAGCATCATCCAGTGGCTTTTCACAGGCAAGAGCCTCCACCTCTGCTATCTTTGAATTTCTCTCAGCAACATTTGTAACTATAACACATATTTTGCACGGAAGGCTACTGATATCTACGCCCAACTGGCCAAATACAGAGGAAAGAAAAAACCAATTTTAAAGCTTCCAATTTGCATGACATTGGGAAAATGGCACTTCTTTTAACAAAACCATGATATGCATAACCAACAACTACTATTACATGATATCTAAAAGACTTTCAGGCATACCCAAATAACCCATGCACAGTCAGGTTAGGTATATGACTATGAAAAATACTCCATATTAACGTCCACAACAAATCTATCAAAGTGAGGTTCAAGATTGGGAGGATCATTGGATTAAAGAAGTATAGTTTGGGAAAGAGTCAAACAATTACACTAAGAGATGTTGTAAGTGAGAAACCAACACAGAATATTGATGCAATATGAATGTATTCCAATAACTCTACTGACCACATGAATAGCTCACAATAGAGGTGTACATATAGGAGAGTGAATGTGTAACTGCTCCTAGAATAGTGGAAAACAAACCAAGAATAGGAATGAGAGTTACATTCCCGAATACACGGTCAACCATTCAAATGTAACTCCTATGACACACTAACCTAATAATGACACTTAAGTAAATCCTATGATACATGACACCTATGTATGATACATGTCACATAAGCAAGCTTACCCATGAGAGTAGGAATACTCCATATGTGTAGGAATAATCCTAATAAACTAATAAAAGGAAAATAATATCATATACTAGCAAACTCTATTTTGGTATACGTTGAAGGAAAATAGAAAAAGTTACAAATCTTTTCTTATACATGCCAATGCATTGCTTGGAGGTTTCAGGACATATTCAATAGGTGAGAGGCGTCGGTTGTGGTGCACCCAATTTTCATAGGGGCATTGGGCCACGCGTCAATGCCACTTGGATGAGTAAAAACATCCTCAAAATCTTCCTCGCCATTTTTCGACTTCCAAAGTTAATTTGGAATGTTAATTCATTAAATTTGCCACGTGTATGAGCAATTTAAATTTATCTATCAAAATTGGTGGAGATTTTGCTTGGCACCGATTGGAGACTGTTTTCAACACCAACTCGAGTGCATGCTATGTCTGGTCATTAAATGCTATAGCCCGAGCATTGAAACAATCGGGTCATATTTATTAAATCCACCACCGCCAAATCTAAAAAGCGTAGGCATATAGATCTAAACGTGTCAGGTTTAATGGTTGACAAGGAGAAGATTTAATATGGAGAGTCAGGGACCGCCAAAATTCACACAAGTGCCATTTGTTGCACATTTTTCATCAGAACTTGTATGTTCAACACCTAATCAGTGCTACGCAATGTTTCTTATCACCATTAGAATAGAAGCGGGTGGAAATAAGAGATTTAATAGTCCTGGATCTACAAGGGAGTGTGGCATTCATGAAGGGTGGAGAAAAGATGAAAGAACACACAAAGAAATAGATTACTTGTTGAATGTTGAAGGTGAGAAGTAAAACCTCACACATGCAATGATCCTTCAGTGTTTTTAAACACTACACTATTTTTGGAAGTTTTTGTTTTCCATTTAGTGTTATCCTTTGCTGATGAAATTTATTTATTCCATTTCCATGTTTTACATTTATTCTATTATAAATTTTAGAGGAAAAAATTGGTAGACATTTATATAATGCAAACTATTTCATTCTCATTATTTTCGTTCTCTACAATGGTGAAGATATTTAATAGAATTCTGGGGTCTCCGTCCAGTAAGGGAGAGGTGAAAAGCTTTTTGAGAAGCAATACACAACATAAGATTTTCACCATCTCGCTTATTGATTAGAGATCCATATTTAATGGGCAAATACCAATGCACTATTTTGAGAAATCAATTTGTTCATATTATGAATATTTTATATTTATTATATATAAATTTTGATCGTTGGACTTGATGAGCTTACATAGAAAACACACACAACATACATTTAGAGGAAGGAAACATGAAACAAAATGTTATATTAACATAAGTTTAATCGAATACATAAAAATTTGGAAAGTATTTTGATTACATAAGCAAAAGTCCTATTGCAAACATAACAAAAAAAACTATAAAGGAAGAGTCGAGCGAATACAAAAATTAAATCGTCTATCCAACAAAATAACTACTATCATCATATGTCGTGATAAATGTTGATTATGAGCACATGCTCATCATCTTAGGTCGTATATGTAATATTGACCTCTTTTACTAATGCTGTTAGATTTTCTTTCCCTGTTGATAAAGAGTTTAGTTGCCCAACTGAAAAGGGATTTAGACCCCCTTTTGATAGAGGATTTGGTTGCCCAACTAATAAGGGATCTGGTCCCCCGCTGAAAAAGGATTTGGTTGTACAGTTGATAAGGGATTTGGCCCCCCTGCTAACAAAGGAGTTGGTTTCCCTACTGATGTTTGTATCCATGGTGGCATCGGAAATGAACTACTAGGTTTGCTTGAGATTGTACGAAGTAAATGAGGTGATACATACCAAGATGGAATTGTACAAGATTTATTTAGAAGTGATGGAGGTGTTCCAATTTGAGCATACCTTGGGATTTGAATATTTAACATATCTTGAAAAATCCTTTGATTATCATGATCCATTGGAGAACTTACACACATCCGCTTTTCGTATTCCCTTTGTTGCTTATGTGCCTTCTCAATCTCCTTTTCTTGCTCCTTAGTCTGCTTCTCCCTTTCTCTTTCAATCTTCTCATGCAATTTTCTTTCTTTTTCTGTAAGTGTAGCAACCTTTTTTTCTTGTGCCATTTCTTTTTTCCTTAACTTTAGTTTTCTTGTTCCTCCTTCTTTCTTTCAGTATCAACCAATAGCTCCATGTATTCGGATGTAGTCAAAATATGTGAATGCCTACTTAGCCTAATAGAACCATCTAAATCTTCTACTCTCTTTTTGTTTATGATCTCCTTAGAAGTCACAAAAATTGAGAAAGTAACTTACCATGCCCATTTTGGTTTTGAGTCTCTTCAGGGACTTGAGGTTCATGTTGCATAACTTCATGAGTTTATTTCATTTTCTTGAGCATCCTCTTCAAATTCAACTCCATATTGTTCATCCTCATCTCCAACATCTGTATAGTAATGAATTATTTCTTTTTGTTCCAGTCTTTCAGAAAGCAGGAAGGAAGATCAATCTCGATATTTTGTCTTTGGAAGGTAGCTTGTAACCCATTTTTTTCATGGCATCCTCTAACCATTGAGGTGGGTTAACTTGACTTGGCAAGGACATATCATTGTTACTTAGAAAATATGCAGACCCTTCATTATTGTTAATGATGTTACTTGGGTTTCCAAAAGCACCATTTAGCTCCACTCCATGTGTTGCAACTACTTCCATATCCTCTCTTGAGTCAACATTTTACATGACATGTACCAATATTATTTAATTATGGATTTATTCCTTGAAATAGGCTCAAAATATTTGTGACAACATCAACATCTTCCTCACCTTACATGTCAAATACCATGTCATTTATGAGAGCATCATAATTCAATGGCCAAATACCAGTTCTTTTGAAACCTGTAATTATGTTAGATGGTGTTAGTGCCTTTTAAAGGCTCTACTTGCAAGCTCAACAATGTCATTCCTTTTCACATTTGCACATTTTTCTCCCCCATCCATTTAGTCCTATCAACTCTAAAATTTTTCTTGAAAGGGTGAACACACTCACGTCAAGAGGTTGCAACTTATGAATAGTATGTGATGGTAGTGTTATCAAGTCAATGCCCAATTTGTTGGCCTCCTCCATAGTTTGCAATGCTACATGGCTTTCATATCCATCAAATATTAATAGGTGTCTATTATTTGGAGAAACACCTCCTGGTACAGAACGTGCAAAATGACATAGCCAATTTAAAAATAATTCCTTTTTCATCCATGCATTTGGATGTGCAACCATGCATGCTCTAGGTTCATAATTTTTAATATAATTCTTTAGCACTCTCTTTCCCTTGAATAAATAAAATCATGGGATTGAAAAACTGTTGCATTGACACAACACAATATAATGATCCACTCCTCACTTTTAGTATTTCCTTTGGGACATTTCAACTTCCCCTCTTATAAAGAATAATGTAGATTCCACAATTTCTCCAGCTTGCAAACCAATCTCATCACAATTCCAAATTTTATGAGCACCATATGCATATGTTCCATAGCATTTGGCCAAATTGTCATAAAATTTGGTTACTATTGTAGGGCGCAAGTTTAAAGCTCTATCCCTATCAAGTCCCTCAACTGTTTGGATTGTAAGGTCTGGATGACATTTTTGAATCCAACCCACCATGATTTACCAAGAAACCCATCTTTGAAGGGGTTTTGTCTTGTTTCACAAATCTAAACAACATTTTCCTTTAAGCTGCATTAACTCCAAGCCATGACCCATATCAGCCATTTCTTTGCACCATTCAACAATTTCCTCTTCTTCTTCTTCAATTAGAACTGTTGGAGGACCCCTCCTCTTTGTGTGGGTGAGACCATTTAACCAATAATGTAATGATGTGGGTGGAATGGAATATTTCTTTATTGATGCTCTAACTAAGAACCCATTAAAATCAACATCATCTATTGCCTTTTCTATATATTCTTTTGTCCAACCTCAGATGACACTAAGCTTCTTTATGCAGATGTTCTCTAAACTGAGACAATGGGTGGGTTTCTACATTCTAGTTCATTACCAATTGGTGCAGAATTATCCTCTTCATCAATGACATTATGTGATAATTATACACCTCTCACTTTGGGCCTCCTTGACCTTCTAGCAATGCCACCTCTTGTCATGACTTAAATGAAATACTTGTTTCACAACATGACATAAAAAATAAAAGCACATGGTTATCAACTCAATTCTAAATTTTATATATACAAATAATGCTATGAAAACCTAAATAATGTGTTGTATGTTTGAATTTAGATAACTTGAAGTATGGAATAGGACTAGAAAAGAAAAATTGTTGAAAGAAAGATGATTGTTGGAAAAGAAACTGTAAAAATACAAAAAAATGTTGATGCTTCAGGTCTCTTTTGAGGTTCATCGTTAACATAATTATGATCTTAATGATGGGTATCAAACGAGATATGAAACAAAAATATTCTTTTTATTTTACACCAAGTTTCTTTCCCAAAAATCTTCTTTAAATTACTCAGCTTAGCTTTGGTTTGCATTGTACTCAACTATTAAATTAAAAAATTGAACATGAATTTGGGGAAATTTTTCCTAGAAAGGTAAGTGAGTGGTCGGGAAAATTCAAGTAGAGGATTTTGGAATGTAACAAATTTTGATAAAGAACTCCTACTTTACATGTATAAGGTGTTTCCCCTTCTCCCTCTATTACCGCATAAAGTGTTACATCTACACACTTGAGGATGAGCAAGTTGTATAAAAAAATTAAAGGCGGTGAGAAGAAGGTTGAAGAAATTCATGTTGAAAATGAGGCTTTTAAGCAAGTGAAAGAAGCCTTGAAATCTGACTTCAAGAAAATGATGTTGTATTTCTAAATGCCTCACATTGAAGAGATAGAAACTCTTTCGGAATCATGTGGAATTCAATCAAACTAACAAGGAAAGTGTCATGTCAAAAGAGAATGCATCAAAGAAATTAAATGATGTTAAGGTTGTATGGTCACCTACATTCACACTTGCAAGAAAATGTTGATTGTATGGAGTGGGAGCTTGATGATGATATTCAAAAGAAGGGGTGGCCTTCTAGTAAACTCTTTATAAGAGATGATCAAGAACCCAGAAAACAATTACACAACTTTAAAGAGAGTTGCTGCTCACATATTCCATATTGGGAATGTGGTAAAGAATAAGATGGAGACACTAAAAGACTTGATAAAGGCTACACCCCTTCTCCATTCACTAAAAGACTATTCTTAGGAATAAATCTGAATGCCAGGCTAAAGTGAAAGCTCTAATTAATGTTTAGGAAGGAAATAAGAAACATCAATGTGTCCATATTAAAGGGACGTCTATAAAGGGTAGTATTATGATAAGTAATGACTACATAAAAGAATGAGATATCTGGAAAAAATGAACAATATAGTGAATTTTGAAATGCAATATACAACACTTAGTTATTTGAATATTTTTTCAATAACTAAAATCACATAAAATTTTCACTTTCAAGAACAATTAGTTATTTGAAGAACACTTAGTCATATGAATTGTAAGAAAAAATATATGACCTATAAGAAGAAATACAATTTTTACTTTCGAATGATAGCATAAAATTGTAAAAAAATGTTACAATTTAAACATTATCTTCTTACCTAAATTGCTCATCACTTCTTCTACTATGAAAGATGAAAACTGCTGGAACCATTGGAATTGTAATTGGTCATTCAACTTTTATTCTATGATCCTAAATTCTGATTGGTTGATGTTAGTTGACATGGATCCAATAAGAAAGTTCAATTGAATGGTTTGGATTTATTTGGGATTAAATCCAATGGATAGTATTTTATTTGGTTATTTCTATAATCTTTTGGAATGAACTAGAATTACAACTAAGGTGGTTACACAATTTGTTGCTCATATGGTACTGAGTTTTTAAACACTATGAAAGGTGAGCCTGACCATAATGTCATTTATTGTTATGCAGGTGGTTACTGGGGATTGAAGACTCTTATATCAATAAAGAGTACATTATATTTGAGATTTGGTTTACAAAGTCTTCGAAATGACTTGTTGAAGTGGTTATAATAGATATGGTGTACATAAAATCTAAATACTATTTAATGAGTAGTTGGATTCATAGACTTGTGTGTTATGATAAGAGTAGTGAATAGTAAATCATATCAAATTTTTTGGTGATACAAAAATAATTGATATTTGTACAATTATATATAATTTAGTGTATATTTGAAGTTCTATCAACGAATAAAATAATATTGATTACTTTTAAAGCGAGTCTTATTCAAAATAACATACTTGTTTAAGTAATAATAATAATATATATTAAAGCGAGTTATATTAAATTCACATTTTTTTGATGAAAAAGATCTTATATTATATTAAAAGAAACATGATATAAGATAATTTCAACAAAAGCATGGCCCAAAGCCACAAGCAAACTAGGTCAAGCCTAGGAATACAACCAAAACAACTTAAAAACACCGAAGTTAAGCGTGCATGACAACGAGAAAAGGGAGGGTCTTCAAAAGGTATTTGTTTTATCCAATACCATCTCCGAGATTGGACCGTGCACCACAATAGGTGTCTCTCCCTAAACACATTTCGGGAAAATTTTATAGTCTCTAGTATTGAGGTTGTGACGCTTCAAGTATTTGGTAATATAGTTCGAGAATCCAAGCACCTTCTACCAAATTCTACATAAATACTTTCTAAGACAAAGAAAAACTTTTCTTATGCTTTTATGAAGTCCTTCCTATCTCAATTCTCTTATTTGGCGCTAGCCTCCCATTTCTGCAACAACCCACATGCCATTTAAAAATTCCTAAAACAATGCACACCCAAAACCTAATTGCGGGCTTGTTCAAACCTCTTATTTTTCAAAGGAAAAAGATTACATTGACAAAGGAGTTGTTTTGACATCCAAAGCTCTAATTTTACTAGAAACAGGGTGTGGAATTTGGCTTAAAACTCTTAAGCACATTTACGCCCATTCGTAAAATTGATTGGATTGGACGCTCATTCGTAAAATAATGTCAATGTCATGAGAGGATGCCCATGCTCTCTATTATCCGAGGCCCGTCCAATTTAATTATTTACCTCGCCTTTTATTATTATTATTTTATTTATATTTATTTATATATATTTTTAATTCCATTTTTATTATTTTGACCATTTAAAATTCATTTGTTATATAATAATAATAATAATAATAATTATTATTATCTGTAATGTCTGTATTATCTTTATCGTAAACCATGATTTAAATTATGATCACGGGTTTGAAATCAGTATTACACAAGGTGACATTGATCGGGGATCAATTTCAGTGTCAAATTTTCCTAAACTTCCCTAAACCATGCCAATGTAGTAGAGCTTTCAGAGATCTTTCTGACGACTATAAGAACGTGAAAAACGGACACTCGGAGCTCAAGATATGTCCAGTCAAAGTTTGGTCAACCGGAAGGTCAACATTGGTCAACAGGTCCATGGTGACGTGGACGCGTGCACAAATGGCAAAATGGCTCAGTCAGCATCGGGCAAGTGGAAAAAGGAGAAAATGCAATTTCAAATTACCTTGTAATTATTTACCATGCATTATTCCCAAATTCCACATACCACGCATTATGCCACAAACTATACATATTAATGTTTATACATTAGTATTCAAATTTCCACTTACCCAATTAAACCGCCACATGCTAAGTCCATTTGTGAAGGAGGAGAAGCGGTTGTAGTGGAAGCTTCCACGTGAGGAGAAAGAGGTGGGGGCGGTTATGCTCCAAGTGGTCCTTTGACCACTTTTAAAAACATGTGTGGAAAAAGGCTTAATAAAGCCTAAAACATTATCTCATCCACCAAAAATGCATTTTAATGTGGGATTAAATAAAAAAAGAGGCGGCATAGGAGAAGGAGGGGGATTTGAACCATGCATGCTGGGGTAAAAGGATAAGCGCCCAGCCATTGCGCCAAGGAGCTCCAAACAATATAAAATGAGCTCAGTACCTTTTGTAAAGGGGTGACATGTCTGTGTCAAGGAGGATAAGGACCAGATCTTAGAAAACACCATTTTTGAAGGCCTTGCACTCAGAATGAGAACTCGAAGTAAAAAGATGAAATGTAGGGAATTATGAGACAATTCCAAAAATATAAGATTTGATGTTTTTTTGTTGAGTTTTAACCTATTTTTGGAAGCTTTGAATGCAGTTTTTAACAAGGATCTACAAGACAACTAGTTGGAAAACATGATTTTCAATGCACTTCTAGTCTGAAATGTGACTTGGTGTAAACATGAAAAGTGTTCAGAATTTAGAGATGATCTCAGATATATGATTTTTTTTCATATAATGTTTTTAAATCTCCATTTGTAGGTGTTTTTCTAACACAATTGCAGGGAGATCACATTGTGAAAACACTGTAGGAGCCACGGATCGTTCTTGGGACAATTTCTACTATTTTTCAGAGTTCTTGGGACATTGATCAGCTCATTTTCAGGTTGTGATTCATTATTGGTTGTTTGTAAGAGTTATTGTACTTAAATTTCAATATTATTAATGGATCGGTTCAATCGAACCCGGGGACGTAGGAATTTCCGAACCCCGTAAACAATCTTGTTTGTTATCTGAGTGTTTTCAGTTTTGATTATTTATTTGTTACCCAAGTTTTCCGCACTTCTATGGATGCATAATAATAAGAATTTAATCAATTTGTGGAGCTTAGAATACTTAAAATTGATTAAGAAAATCACGATCTTTGGAAACTTTTAAAAGTGAAAAAAATACAACACACGTTTTCAGATCGGACACCTAGAAAATGACCAATGCATGGAGAGATAACTATGAACAAGCTCAAGAGCCCTTTTGTCATGAAATCAAAACTTATTTGGCACGAGACATATCAATTTCCAACTAGAGTTTGATTTGGTCGATTGTAAAGATAAATCCATGATAACACATTGAATCGGGGTTCACGACATGGCTCGACAACGATTGATTAGATAATTCACACAAATTTCTACCATATAACCATTAACAAAATTTATGACCTTAGAAATAAGCTCACCGACCAAGTTTGACGGGGTAGGTAACTACATGTAGAATTATTGGGTTGTGATGAGGTCTATTGTTTTGTTCAAAACACACCCATAATTTCATTAAGCGAAATCAAGGAACCCTTGGCCTTCTCAGAGATAGTTTAACATTGCACACCCAAACATTGCTTTACCTAGTGTGCAATCCCTATTTGTAGGCGTTCCTCATGCCTTACCCATATTTTCCTAGAGCTTCTCCTAATATATTTCATGAACCTCCACAAATATGCTTGTATCCCATTATGTACAATACCCTCACACAATTGTACAATCCTTTTACGCTCTTATTTTGGCCATGCACAAAGTTCATTCACATGCACCATTAGGTAATCCCATTGCACAATGATCTTTGATATCTTCATACATCTTTGTAATATCCATGTCTAGTTTGAAGAATTATGCAGCCTCCTCGCATTCAAATAATCTTTCAATTAATTCCATTGTGTAGTTATACTAATAGTCCTACACACCCCTTAATGCTCTGTGACACTTCCCTTGTTTGAGAGTGTGCAAACCCATTTTAAGCTCCCTACGTAGTCCCATGCTTAACACTTCGATCCCCTACTACACTATGTAAATGTTTAGCTAACACACAATCAAACCCATACGTTGCACAATGACACAATTGTATCCTACCCCAAACACCTTCCTTCTCAAAGCCTCATGATCACACATGACAATGCACACATGTTTGCATTATAAGAACATTGGAGAAAGTTCCAAAGTGTTGATGCGCTCCCTTATATAGGCACTAACCATTGCACATACCCTTCGTGTAATAAACAAGATGAAAATTTACGTGTGCACATAGGACATACATTTTACGTATCTCTCTCTTGGTTGGACCTTTTGCAGAAATGACTTCCCAAAGGTGTGAAAAGGATGAATGTGCGTGCACTTGAATGCAAAAATATGTAAAGGAAATTGTGCAAATCCCACCACACATAAAGTGTAAGAATTCTCCACAAAATAAATCTTCCATTGCACACTAGAAGGAATCCCAAAGCTGTAGTTCATTGCACAAAATCAAGCACACACACCTTTGTGTGACATGAGCCTAAGATGCACAATATTAAAAATGTCAAGTGACACCAAATAAATTAGGTTACCCACAATCATGAAATTTTAACCAGCTTTGTCTCCCAAAAGGTCATAAGAATTAACTCAATACATGTACATGCCATGTTAGAGGCACATAATCAAATCAAATGAATAATTTGACTTATGCACCCATGCACACAATTCTACATTAGAATCTAGAAATATGAATAGATAATATGCATGATTATTCTTGATCCTTAACAACATGTAATGAAGATATTCCTTCTTGCAAAGGATATCTTGACATGAAAAACATTTCTATAAGGCCAACTTGACATTCAATCTGATTAAACTATGCATCTACCATGTAATTAATTTGTCAAATATGGGCTATGACAAATTCTCTTGCTATTCATGCTTATAAACAATGTTTATTGCCCGAGTTTTCCTAGAAATACCGAGATCAAAATATTTGTAAAGGTCATAAAATTTGGAATAGAAAATATTATGAGAGTTTTTAATGTATTTTCCTTGTCCCACTTTTATTTCCTTATTTCTAGCCTAAGTTAGCATTTGTACATGCTTTGTTTTAGCTTGATGAATGTTAAAATATCCACTTTTTTTATTGATCCTAGAATATAGTGACTAGAAGGCCCAACGTGCACATCTCGCATGTCTAATGATATTACACTCAATTTTTGGTGATTTAGTCCTTCCCTCAAAATCTTGCACTTTCCTGTGTTTTGATTGAGTGTATAATGGCTTGAAAATGGGTATGATTTTGAAGGATATTGGAATCTAAGTGAGCTATATATTCTCTTACATATCTTCTACTTGTTTCTCTTTCTTCTCTACCCTACTCTCTTTTGCACTTTTTAAATAAAATCTATTACAAGTAGGATTAAAGCTTGTAATCTGCATTAAAACTATTCTTTATGTTAAAAGTGATACTCATAACTAAAATATATGTAGATGAGTTTTACACATTGAATAAGATATGAATGAATACTAATTTGTTGTCTTTTCGTAAACATCCTTCAAATCTGAACCTTTTTAATTGATCCTCAAGCTATTAGTTTCCCTTTGGCTAGGCACTAACCAAAAAATTCCCTTATAAAATCATAACAACCACTAACCCACCTTGAGATATTCCCAAAACATATTATGGACACCCAAAACCTAATACAATTGAACCTTGGGAGATCACCAATTGAGTTGTCTATTGTGAAATCACTATTCCTTGGGCGTGCCCTCTTTTCAAAAGAGGTAGAGACCTGCCCATTTGTGCGAGCTCTATCTTGGTTATCCTTGCTCATGCGCACCCCTAATTCCTTCTTGACATCAATATCATTTGGCACTTTAGGAGGATAAATGTGTGATACTTTTGGAGATCAATATTATTGGTGTTAGAAGGAGGGATGCATTTGCCAAATCATAAGTTCCTATCTTGGAAATTATAAGAATCATCACCATATCAAATTTTGTTGAAGGGAAATTTGAACTTTTAAGCCTTCTAACCCATAGGAAGTGCATAAAAAACAAATGGAAACTCATGTTTGGGTAAACTCATTTATCAAGAAACTCATCTCATGCCACCACAACCTTTGTGAATCCCTTCATAATCCCACAAGTCCCAATCATGGAAGCATGGTTAAGAAACATCAACAATCCTCTTTCCATCCTCGGAGGATACCTTAAATTTCTTGAAAATCCTAAAAAATATTTGTGACAAGTATGTACATGGTGGATCTAGACCGTTGAGGAACACATTCATACCTATATGGATGACCTCTTGAGAGGCGCATGCCCAACATCGGGATATCACTTGTAGGTGTTTTTCCTTTGTGATAGATGATCCATATTACAAGTGGTACCTTAACCTTCCCCATGGTTTTATGACCTCATGGTTTCTTGGCAAATGCACTATCATGGTCAATCTAACCATTTTGTATCACAAGTTTGTGATGTTGCATGATGTGAGCCTCATGAACCTATGAGGCATTTCAATGATTTCCTTCACAACTTCTATGGACATGTGAAATACCCTTATAATCAAACTAAATTCGTGACTATCTGAATTTACATATAAATTCTTGACATCCTCACATATATGCTTTTACATTGCTCATCCGTTTCCTTGACCAATTTGGACCTTGCCTATAGATATGATCTCAAGATCGATCAATAAATGACGTATCAAGTCTTGGTTGTGTTGGTCCTTTTCCTTCTTAGGGAACCATGCCATGCAAAACCAAACATAACTCTTAAATCATGTGGTTTTACATAACCATCCCTTATCGAATCAAATCCCTAGTATGCAAATGTTGACTTACACTAAATTACCCAATCCTTTGACATCTATTCCTTCTCCTATGGGATTCACATATAATCAATTTGTGTCATAATCTAACAATCATCCTTTGATACTTCCCACACCCAATCATTACACCATAGTGCTCATAAATTAGATGACTCCTACCCCTACAAAAACTTGCAAGGAAACTTTGCATATCCTAATCCTACCAAAAATAATTTCAAAATCAACCTTCTACTTTCTGCCATATCTTCAACCCCAACATATAAACTAGGAAATTGCATCAAATTATCTAATTTTAAAAAATTTGTTACAAATTTTGTAGAGGAAAAGCACACAATCAAATCAAAGCTAACAATCAACTAACTATCCCATATTTTTTGTTAATTTCCAATGCAAAGTAAATGGAAATGAAACACTAAACCAAATAATGGGGTGTGTCTAGTCCTTTGGTGAAAAAGTGCGTAAAACACTAGTATATCCGATAACACCTATAAATCAATCAATTTGGAAGATTCGCCTTAGATTCTTGGTGTAGAATTCAAAATACCCTAGACTAATCTATGGTATACGCCCATAAGCTTACATAGCCTATGACATATTTCAAATAGAGATTGATAACCTTGAGATACTTTCTACACCCAAAGATCTGCACAAAACACCGAGAACCACCACATGAATTCCTTAGTCTTGGAAACCTATGACTTCCAGGGTGAGAGTGATAATAAACTTGAGGAAAAATTAGAGGAATTTCAAACTTACTAGAAAAACCAAAGAGGAAACAAATATTTCCTCCATAATAAATATCATGAGTCTCGACCACTTTTACTCCTCCCAATTCTTCCCTGGTGCCTCCGTCATGCACTCATAGAAAAATAATCCACCACCTAAAGGACCAAACAATGCAAACATGCCAAAGAAAATCCAAACCCTTCATCCCCTCCCATAACCAAGACTTGGAGAGTATAATATCATTGAATACCTCTCTAACATCAAGGCCAATATATTTTTATTTAAACATTTCTAGATCAAAAAACAAAAGGATGCCTTGCTCCAAGCCCTAGAAATTGAAAATTTCCAAGCACGACAATGATATCCCAATGTGAAATTTTTCAAGTCCCATCATTCCAAGACACCCCGAGTCTGTCTAGGAAGTCCAAATGACCTCCTAAATAATGTTATCTCATCCCCCTAGGTGATTTTGAGAAGTCTATTCATTCCCCCTAGGTTATTTTAGGGATTTATGACAAGATACTATCTTCTGGTAGTATTGGGAAGGGCTATCACTAGCCTTCCTAGGTTTGGATCAACCCCTTGGAGTAGAACGGAAGGGTAAAATTCAATATGGAGGTGAATTGAAGACCTTAAAACATCATGGAAATTATTTTGGAATATTTTGGGAAGTTTTGAGAAACTTGGAGCAGTTTGAGAAAAATTAGGGTTCACAAGTCTAGGTAGTGCACAAGCCTAAAAAACAGTCTTTGGGATTCAAAAGATGATTAAGGAGCTATGGATGAATTTAGAAAAAAAAAAAAACCTTTGGAAATAATAATAAAATACCTACATGATGGTGAAATCATATTTTTCACAACACCTTGGCATATAGGATTGGTAGGTAGTTTTTATTAGGTACAAGTGGAGTCTCAAATCACAAATCTGATTTTTCAGGGATTAGATGGATGAATAAAGACATGAGACCCACACCATTGGATTCAAAATGACATTTCTAGTTAGGATCATATAAAATTTCACCAATAAATTCCATGGGAGCTCAAGTTATCTTCTTTCTAAGTTGCCCTCTCAAAGGTAGTTCAAGACTTAGTCATTTTTGGGAGGACACGTGTCAACACCAGGAGCCTGATGGGATTTCATGTCCCCAATGTCCCTGAGGTCAGGTACAAAACCCTTGAAAAATTATCCTAGCCCCATGTGACCTCTTGGACCCTCATATGACCTCCAGACTTGACAATTTAGCCCCCAAGTGCATTTTTGGAGCATCCATTCCCTGTCGTCGGATCTGGTGCCACGTGTCAGCTCCAGGACCACCATGGAAACTGATGTCCCTTATTTCCCTGAGGTGAGGGACATAAGACTTTTGAAAAATTCACCCATCCCCTATGGGGAGTCATTTGGACACCCACGTGACGACTTTTAGCTCCTCCAGGTGCATTTTTGGAGCATCCATTCCCTCGTCGGATCTGGTGCCACGTGTCAGCTCCAGGACCACCGTGGAAACTGATGTCCCTTATGTCCCTGAGGTGGGGACATAAGACATGGAAAAATGTGCCCATCCCCTATGGGGAGTCATTTGGACACCCACATGACCAACTTTCAGCTCCCAAAGTGCTTTAAAGCAACTTTTCTCTCCTTCATTCCCTACCGTTGGATCTAGTGCCACATGTCATCCTCTTGACCACCATGGAATTTGATGTCCCTCATGTCCCTGAGGTCAGGGAAATCAAACATGAAAAATTTCACCCAAGATTCTCCCTTCATGTGTTCAAAATTCAAAAATTCTAACTTGTCGCTCAGTGCTTCTTAGTGCTTCCACTACTTCCACTCCAGTGCATAGACAAACTTCATCCTTCCTCTGCAACTCTCCTCCATCACTCCACCATTGAAAAAATCAAACCAGACCTGCCATAGAGATAATTAAATTCACTCCAAAAAATCATGCAGGTCCCAAAAGGAGAATTGGAGCAAAACAAGAAGGAGAAGCAAAAACAAAGAAGGAGAAGCATAGAGAAAACTTCATAGCCATGAAACAAATAGTCGAAGAATTCTCCCAAACAGATGTGTGAAAAAACAAGTTATATTTTTATGTTCATTCCTCTACCCAAGGCCATCAAGAATACACCTTCAAACTCTCCTCTCATGCACCTAGAGCATCCACAATGAAGAAATCCCACTTTTGGCTCAATGAAGAAAGAAGTGGGATTTCCGTCAAACCGGTTGTTGGATTGAAGTAAGATCACACGTGAAGCACCAGAAGAAAAAACCCACATCAAAAATATAATTTTCTTCACAAATGGAGGAGAAAACTAGACCTACAATTTTGAGGTCCATTAATGGTTGCCATACCTAGAAGCACTGCTAGGTCCGAAAATTAAAACTTTAAAATCTCTGGACTATTAAGCGGGTGGGCCCAAAATTTTAGAGGGGTGATATTGGGAAAAAACCCATATCAAAAAACTTCGTTCCATGTCAATCGACTCCCAGAGGCCAACTTTCTAAAAATAGTAGGTCTACTACATAGGAACTGCTATTTTGGGAAAGTCATTGATAGACAAAAGAACCTGTGAAGGAGACGAAGACATTGGAGGTGCACTACAGCTGAGAATTCACCAGAATGGACATTTTTGGCACTTACTAAAAATAGTAAGTGGGCCCTTGAGAACCTGCTAAAAATAGAAAGTTGATCCAGAAGGAACATGGAACACATGGAGAAAGAGGAAAACTAAGCCGCAACATCTAGTTGAAGATCGGGGACTTGCTTTTTCACACTTACTAAAAATAGTAAGTTTCTTTTTTGAAAAGAAATCATGAAGCATAAATGGACAGGGAAGAATCTATGCAAGGTAACCCTTCACTTCTGAGTAAGAAAAAATGTCATCTATCATCATACTATGCAAGAGTATGTGACAATGAGGATGTCAATAGTGTCTTTCGACACTCATTTCATGCTTCAATTGGTATGTGGGAGGTGGAATTCACAATCGAACTCATTGGGGATCATTCACAAGATGATTCATTAGGATCCTATCCAAATCAGCTGAGCAAGTGTGACAACATTGAGGGGAGTCAGGATGATATTTTTTAGAATGGATCTCCATGAGTGATGCCCATGGTCACCAAATGAGTCATGTGACAATGTATTTACACACGAGTGTTCACACATCATCTAGTGTACAAGGAATTCAAAGATTCAGAGTTTCACTGCATTTGGAGCTTTCCATCAATGAGGATCAACGGACTTCATCGGGTGACATCTCTTCTTCCTCTCTTTCCCTCTCTTCTTTCTCTCTCCATTCTAATTCTTCATTATGTGTCATCATTGTATTTCATCCTATTCACTTAAGTGACCTATTTCAAATTTGTAAAAAGTATTTTCTCAAAATTATAAGAGAAATACTTAATTCATGGAAAATGAAAGGTCATGAGTAGAATATGGAAACCAAGAGTCATGTGAGGGAGGTGAAAAGTCAATTCTATTCTATAAATTGTAAATCCATTCCCATTTCAAAGGGTTGGTGATTGATCTTGTAAACTCAAGAGTGCATTGTACTCTAGAGAAAGCAAAGGAGATAGCCATTTTCTTCTACTTTCCTCCATTCTCAAATTTCTTCCATTCCCACATTATGTACAACTTTTGTTTAAGCATCAATACAAGAAGAAGGATTTTGTATCCTTTTTGATGAGGAGATTTTAGAAACTTTGTGTTCACAATCTTATTCATCTTGTTGCCATTTGCATGAGTTGTTTCTTCTCATAAATGCATGTGTTGAAGTTTCTAACTGTGTGTAGGAATCTGATTTTCTACTGCAACATTAGTTCTCCTATCTCTTTTCTCACTCCCTTTCCCACTTTGAGAAAAATCTTCCCTAGAAATAGATTGCTAGCTTTTTCGTAGGGTTAGTGGAGTGCCCCTGTTGGATCCTCGGTCGAAAGGCCACCACATAAATCCACATTTTTTCATGCATGCATATACGACAACTGCATTGGTTAAGTAGAGGGACTTAGATTCCAGAGTGTTGGCAAGAAATCCACAAGTTTTTCCACCCAAATTTTTTTACCAATAGTTTTTGGCACCCACTGTGGGGCACATTTAGTAGCATCTACACTGAATATGACCTCAAGGTCCCAAAATAAAAAAAAAATCAAATAAAAAAAAAAGAGTTCATGAAAAGTCCATTTTTGAAAGATACACTTGCTGATTTCTTGCAGTGATTTTCACATTCCACAGTGTCTTTTCATATTCCCACTTCAAGAATTTCCAAAATTTGGCTGAAGGAAGATACACCAAGTTGAGCAGGTCGAGTGTTGTTGATTCCAATTTTGAGGCTTTGCAAAATCAGCAAGAACAAATTAGAGATAATCCATACTTCTTCTCTCAAGCCTCCTCTCCATCATCTCTTCAAGAAGTTCACCTGGAAATCCTATCAAGACTCTTGTTGATACTCCCCTTCAAATTCTCTAATTTTTAAACCACCATTGAGCATTGAGTTCCTGAAAGAAGAAGAAGAATAAGAAGAAATTGTAGCAGCAAAAGCAGAAGTGGAAAAAAATGGAAGATGAAGAAGAAATACCTCAACCCATTGTTCCATGGGGAAGGAATACATGCCCGCTTGCTCTTGAACCACCTCTTCACGATCTACCAATGGGTTCCCATAAGAACTTTCCAAAGTTCAAAGGTGAAAACACACAACATTCGAAAGAACACATCACTGCTTTCATGACATCATGTGGAATTCTTGGTGTCCAACATGAAGATGTTGTTGTAAGATTGTTCATGGAGTCTCTCCAAGAAAAATAGCAGAATGGTTCTACCTCCTACCCCCGATCCATCACTGGTTGGATGACATCAAGACTACCTTTGAGGAAAGATTTAAATCAATTGAAGACTGTCAAGACCTCTTGGTGTAGTTGGCTCAAATGAGGAAAGGAGAAAATGAAACCATGAGAGACTTCGTGGCTCATTTCAAATGGTTACTTCATAGGATACCGAAGAGGATTCACCATCTCAAAACAATGTCAAGAGATTCTTCATCAATGCTCAATCATCAGAAGTAGGATTTTTTTGTGAAGAGCCCAACCAAGGAACATTGTAGAAGCACAAAGGATGGCCATTGAACTTGATGATGATCTCATCCTCTCTGGGAAGATCAAGAATCCATCAAAGGGAAAGGCCCAACATCCTGGAGATGAGAGAACCAATCCATCGCTACAAAAGTTGGTGAATGAGATGGCCTCTTTGAAGAGGGAATTATTTGAATGAGTATCTTCTCAAAGAAGCAACAAAAATCAGATTGCAGGAGCACCCCAAAGGCTCACCTTGGAGGCCCCACCCATGAACATAAATTGCAGATTTCAAGAAGGTGAAGAAGAGCTTGAACAAGAAAGTGAAGGTGGTGATTTCCTAGAAAATGATGAGTTTGAGAATGATACACAAATCAGATTTGTGAGTATTTTGGATGTGATGAAGAAGATGAAGAAGATGCACCTAGTTTCTCATGTGTGGTATTCACTCATTCTCATCCTAAGAAAGAAAAAGCATCTCCCTCCACTTGTAAAGAAAAAGAAGGTTGATGATCCTCCTGTGGTGACTCCACAAAACAAAATAATCAGTCGAGGATCCCCACTTCCATCTTCCATGAAGTCTGCATTATTGGAGCTTGACCCTATAGCAAGTAAGAAGATCCCACAATCCCAAGTAAGTCTTTTGATGTCTCTTCAAGTCTAAATCTAAATCTTCTCTACAAAATCTAATACCTTGAAAGCTCCTAGTGTGCCATTCAAAATATCATCCATCCCTCAAACATCAAATCTTTCTCCCAAGCCTATCCAGACTCCAAAATCAGTCCCTTCACCCCCTTGTCACATCTTCTCCCTTTGACTTCATAGAATATGCAAACAAGGCCAAAGTGCAGATTACTGAAACTAAATATTTGTGGACTCATCCTGAACAATTTGAGAGGTTTTCCGATATATCAGGAGTGGTAGTCTAACACCCAATGTTGTAACATCTAGTTCTAAAGGCATGCTACCAAACTCACCTACACCTCCCTCACAGAACATGCTTTCTCTGAGTGCATCAAAGAATGATAAAGTTGAACCTTTCTACGTCTCCCTTCTTGTTGGAGAATATGTACTAAACAATTGCATAATAGATTCTGGTGCCTTAGACAACATGATGCCTTTGAAGGTTGCCAAGGCTCTCAAACTTACCATGACTCCACCTAGTGGCTCTTGTTACTCTTTGGAATAAAAAAAGGTCTCACTTGTAGGGAAGGTCAAAGATGCACAGGTGGCTCTTGCTAGATTTCTAGACAAGAAAGTTTTAGTGATGATTTTGGTAGTAGACGTCCCAGCCTCATTTGGAATGTTGCTGAGTAGAAATTTTTGTCTGAGACTTGGGAGGAAAATTTAGATGAATTGGTCTTCTGCAACCATACCAGTGAAGGGAGACATGGAGAAATTTCTTCTTGAGAAGAAGATGAGGTACATGGTACAATATGAAAGTCCAGAAGCCCAGAAGCTAACATCTTGTATCAAGATAGCAGGAAGATGAATCACTTGGTGGAAACTGAAGGAGGAAGAGGATATTCCCATCTTGATAGGTCTAGACTTTCCTTCCAGAGAGATTTGGACTTTGAAGAAGCATTGAGGAGATTCGAGTTAGAAGAGGGAAGCTCCGAATTTCGGATGATGCAAACCATGAAGAAGAGGAAATGGTTCTTGATGATTTTCAAGAAGAAAAATCAGCTTATATGTTTATCCAAGATGAGAGAGTTATTCTCATTCCCATTTTGGAGATGAGATATGATCCTTAGATCATGTCATCTACGGAGAGAGAAAATCAGCTTGTAATGAACCCTGAAAGGTGGGAAGAACCATCTATACAAGAACTACTAAGAGCCGTGGAAGAAACAAAAGACCCTGAGCTCAGTCTTGAACTTTAATGCAAGCCATGAAATATGAAAGAAAACATGAAGCTGACTTGGAAGCCTCAACCAATGTGAGGATGGGCTATGTTGAAATAAATCTAGATGAGAAATATGATGTCCCTCTCGAGCCAATGGTTGATGGATACAATGATGAAATTGAGGTATTTTCTTTCCCATTTGAAGAGGAAGAATCTTTCCATGATGAACAAACTAAAGAAAGAAGTTTGAGGCCTTTGAAGATGAATCTCTTTTTGATGAAGGATCGGTAGAGTGCACAGTGATTCCCAAGATGATGAGGTAATCTCCTCTAGATAGTTTCCTTGAGCTGCAAGATAAAGATTCTTCAAAGGCATACAAAGAGGAGCTACAAAATGATGAAGCATAACTCTGTGCAAGAAATCTTGGATGTAGTAGAAGTTTTGGAAGATCCCGAGCTGATTCTTGATCTCTTCACTAGTGCCATGGACATATAAGACAAGTATGAGTTTTCACATCCAATCCTTCCATCAGTACTCAAGCACCTCACAGTGGAGTGAAGGAAAAGGATAAGTATGAGGTTTCTCATGGAAAAGATGTCAATGAAC
The DNA here is from genome assembly GCA_018340775.1 of Taxus wallichiana var. yunnanensis. Lineage (NCBI taxonomy): Eukaryota > Viridiplantae > Streptophyta > Pinopsida > Cupressales > Taxaceae > Taxus > Taxus wallichiana. Next base: position 763,151,527 of record CM031244.1, read on the forward strand.
ATAGACCCAGGAAAGAAAGTAACTCAGAAGATTCAAGGAATTGGAATGAAAATCAGCTTTGGGGAAGTGATGAGATGCTCGATGGAGAATCAACTATATGGATAAACATGGAAGGAAACTGGCACTATGAAACCAATTTCAAAGAACATGAAGGCAGTGGAATTTCCAAGCAAGGACTTGAGCATCAAGAAGCTCACATGGACTCACTCCTACCAAGTACATAGACAATTGTGAAAGCACTGGATTTCATAAACAATTGAGGAGGAGGCTACTTTTTACGGAACCATCAATGGCTTTGTAGAACATCATCACTCAGTGTTGCCCACTCATGGGTAACTTTTGAGAATGAAAAGTGCTTCAGTGAAAGTGGGTTGTCCCCACCTTATACCATAGGTGATTATTAGGTGTGTTTCCCTTTTTGTGTGTGTGTTTCCTTTTTTTTGTGTGTGTGTTTTGTGTTGTGTGTGTGTGTGTGTCTTCTCTCTCTCTCTCTTGTTATAGGTTGTACATGACTCTGCAAGGCCCAATGGATAAGGCATTGGTCAATGAATTATATGGTCTAAAATTGAGATTCTAGATTCCCATGTCATGTCTTCACTATGCACTCAGTCCATGTCATGTCCCCAAGCTAGAGCCGCCATTTGTTGTCGTGCGAAAATGTGCAATAGGAAATTGACAATTTTCAAGCATGACAACTATACCCTAGTGTTAATTTTTCAAGTCCCATCATTTCAAGACACCCCAAGTCTATCCAATCAGTCTAAATGACCTCTTGAATAATGTTATCTCATCCCCTAGGTGATTTAGAGAAGTCTATTCATTCCCCTAGGTGATTTTAGGGATTTCTGAAAAGATACTATCTTTTGGTAGTATTGGGAAGGGCTATCATTGGCCTTCCCAGGACTAGATCAACCCCTTGGAGTGGAACGGAAGGGTAAAATTCAACATGGAGGTGAATTAAAGACCTTAAAACATCATGGAAATTATTTTGGAAGATTTTGGGAAGTTTTGAGAAACTTGGAGCAATTTGAGAAAAATTAGGGTTCACAAGCCTAGGTAGTACACAAGCCTAAAACAGTTGCTGGGATTTAGAAGATGATTGGGAGCTCTGGATGGAGTTAGAAGAAAAAAAAAATACCATCGAAAGAGGATTAAAATACCTACATGATGGTGAAATCATATTTTTCACAACACCTTGGCATGCATAGGATTGAAAGCAGTTTTTATCAGGTACAAGTGGAGTCTCAAATCACAAATCCATGATTTTTTAGGGATCAGATGGATGAATAAAGACATGATGAGAACCCAAAATTGGATTAAAAATTCCATTTCCAGTTAGGATCATATAAAATTTCACCAAGAAATTCCACTAGGAGCTCAAGTTATCTTCTTTCTAAGTTGCCCTCTCAAAGGTAGTTCAGGACTTAGTCATTTTGGGAGGACACGTGTCAGCACCAGGAGCCTGGTGGGATTTCATGTCCTTGACATCCCTAAGGTTAGGTACACCAACCCTTGAAAAATTTCCCATCCCCCATGTGACCTCTTGGACCCTCATATGACCTCCAGACTTGATAGTTCAGCCCCCAGGTGCATTTTTGGAGCATTCATTCCCCCTCAGTCGGATCGGTGCCACGTGTGTCTCTCAGACCACCATGGAAATGATGTCCCTTATTTCCCTGAGGTGGGGACATAAGACCTTGAAAAATTCATCCCATCCCCTATGGGGAGTCATTTGGACACCCATGTGACCGACTTTTAGCTCCCAAGTGCATTTTTGGAGCATCCATTCCCTATCGTCGAGATTTGGTGCCATGTGTCAGCTCTAGGACCACCGTGGAAACTGATGTCCCTTATGTCCCTAGAGGGGGGACATCAGACATGGAAAAATTTTCCCATCCCCTATGGGGAGTCATTTGGACACCCATGTGACCAACTTTCAGCTCTAGTGCTTTAAAGCAACTTTTCTCACCTTCATTCCCTGTCATCGGATCACCGCCACATGTCATCCTCTTGACCACCATGGAATTTGATGTCCCTCATGTCCCTGAGGTTAGGGACATCAAACATGAAATTTGCACCCAAGCTCTCCCTTCATGCATTCAAAATTCAAAAATTCTAACTGCCGCTCAGTGCTTCCAGTTGCTTCCACTCCAGTGCACGTAACAAACTTCATCCTTCCTCTACAACTCTCCTCCATCACTCCACCATTGAAAAAATCAAACCAGACCTGCCATAGAGATAATTAAATTCACTCCAAAAATACGTAGGTCCCAGAAGGATAATTGGAGCAAACACAGAAGGAGAAGCACAAAACAAAGAAGGAGAAGAACAAAGAAAACTCCATAGCCATGAAACGAATAGTCAAAGAATTCTCCCAAACGGATGCGTGAAACAACAAGTTATATTTTTATATTCATTCCTCTACCCAAGGCCATCAAGAAGACACCTTCAAACTCTCCTCTCATGCACTAGAGCATCACAATGAAGAAATCCCACTTCCGGCTCAACGAAGAAAGAAGTGGGATTTCCCGTCAAACCGGTTGTCGGATTGAAGTAAGATCACACGTGAAGCACCAGAAGAAAAAAACCACATCAAAAATATAATTTTATTCACAAATGGAGGAGAAAACTAGACCTGCAATTTTGAGGTCCATTAATGGTTGTCGTACCCAGAAGCACTGCTAGGTCAAAAATTAAAACTTTAAAATCTCTGGACTATTAAGCGGGTGGGCCCAAAATTTCAAGAGGGGTGATATTGGGAAAACCCATATCAAAAAACTTTGTTCCACATCAATCTAACTCCTAGAGGCTAACTTTCTAAAAATAGTAGGTCTACTACATAAGAACTACTATTTTGGGAAAGTCATTGACAGAAGAACCTGAAGGAGACGAAGACATTGGAGGTGCACTACAATTGAGAATTCACTAGAAAAGACATTTTTGGCACTTACTAAAAATAGTAAGTGGGCCCTTGAGCACCTGCTAAAAATAGAAAGTTGATCCAGAAGGAACTTGGAACTCAGGGAGAAAAAGGAAAACTAAGCCGCAACATCCAGTTGAAGATTGAGGACTTGATTTTTCACACTTACTAAAAATAGTAAGTTTATTTTTTCAAAAAGAAATCATGAAGCATAAATGGACAGAGCAGAATCTGGTGCAACCCTTCACTTCTGAGTAAGAAAAAGTGTCATCTCTATCATCATACTATGTAGAGTATGTGATAGTGAGGATGTCAATAGTGTCTTTTTCGACACTGGGAGGTGGAATTTAGATTGGTATGTGGGAGGTGGAATTCACAATCGACTCCATTGGGGATCATTCACAAGATGATTCATTAGGATCCTATCCGAATCAGCCGAGTAGTGTGACAACATTGAGGGGAGTCAGGATGAGATTTTTTCAGAATGGATCTCCATGAGTGATGCCCATGGTCACCAAATGAGTCATGCGACAATGTATTTACACACGGTGTTCACACATCATCCAGTGTACAAGGAATTTGAAGATTCAGAGTTTCACTGCATTTGGAGCTTTCCATCAACGAGGATCAATGGACTTCATCGGGTGACATCTCTTCTTCCTCTCTTTCCCTCTCTTCTTTCTCTCTCCATTCTAATTCTTCATTATATGTCATCATTGTATTTCATCTTATTCACTTAAGTGACCTATTTCAAATTTGTAAAAGTATTTTCTCAAAATTATAGAGAAATACTTAATTCATGGAAAATGAAAGGTCATGAGTAGAATTGGAAACCAAGAGTCATGTGAGGGAGGTGAAAAGTCAATTCTATTCTATAAATTGTAAATCCATTCCCATTTCAAAGGGTTGGCAATTGATCTTGTAAACTCATGAGTGCATTGTACTTAGAGAAAGCAAAGGAGATAGCCATTTTCTTCTACTTTCCTCCATTCTCAAATTTCTTCCATTCCCACATTATGTACAACTTTGTTTAAGCATCAATACAAGAAGAAGGAGTTTGTAGCCTCTTTGATGAGGATATTTTAGAAACTTTGAGTTTGCAATCTTATCTCATCTTGTTGTCATTTTCGTGGTTTTTCCTTCTCATAAATGCATGTGTTAAAGTTTCTATCTAATGTGTGCGGGAATATGATTTCATACTTGAAACATTAGTTTCCCTATCTCATTTCTCACTCCCATGCATGTATGGTAAGCTGTCTTAGGTGAAGTAGAGGGACTTAGATTCCCAGAGAGTTGGCAAGAAATCCAAAAGTTTCTCCACCCAAATTTTTTTCTCGCTAACACTACCCAACCCGAGAAACCCAAAGGAAAAATAAGCGATGCGAATGTAGCTACATATAAATAAAAATTAGAGTCTCCACCTTTCTTAATAAGAATATTTTTTTTGGTAAAAACTTACATAAATTTTTGGTCTATTCAGAAGCCTCTAAAATTTTCATGCCATCTTCTTTTTTAATTAGTTGGGGTTGTCCTTTCCAAATAAATTTACAAAGTGATACAACTAGACAAGATAAAGGTGAACATTGTTTGAGAAATCTCACATATCCATATGTAGCTCACCACAGACCCAAGAGTCCAATAACTCATTGTAATTCAATTGATGAACATCTCTAAGGCATGTGACATGCTCCCGAGCCAATATTGGTCACACAATATTAATGGTTATATGGCAAAAATTTCTCACACATATGGTTGCAATGAAATGGAATTACAAATCAACTAAGTATAGATCAAGAGCCTCACATGAAGTTAATGATAAATGAATACAAAAATATATATGATATCTTGTACTTTGAGAGCAAGGATGGAGTTTATAATATGGAGAAGAAGGTGCCATGGAAATTATAATTTTTATTTTTGGGTATGTAGAACCTTGCACACAACCTTGTCTCGGGAGGAATCTACTAAGGTACTATGTGACCATTATATGGATCAAGAGGAAGGGTCAATGTCCTCAACTCTACAAAACCATGAATTTATAGAAGGAGTGTGTGTTATAATTGAGAAGGGAAAAATCTATAAGGAAAAAGGGATCCCACATGTAATAAAGGATTTGGGCCAAGAAGAACTATTGCAAAATTGAAGGAGCATTATCTAGCATTTGGAGAAATGGTAGAGCTATAATTACTTACATTTCCCAAGTGGTGCCTTATGAATTTAGATCCACACTGGTCATTCATCCATTACCTTTCGATATATCCTCCCGTGCACATTAAAAGAGTCACGGTGCATAAAATGTTACACAAATGATGAGAATACAAGTGGTGGTCACCAAGTTATGACACCTATGGTGTCTTAGAAATAATTAGAATGTTTAATGCTATGTAGTTTAATATTTACAAATGATATTTGACACGTAGAGCAATTCGTACCAGCTATAAAGGAAAATTCTTCAAGTACCCCCTCATCAAAATATAGAAGGCATTGCAGAGTGCTTATAATTATAAGAGATCTATTAAATATTCCATTACATAGTTGTCAAAGAAGAAAGCCCCGTGGTTTCTCTAAGCAACATAATTTAGAAATGGATGAAAACCTTTGAACCATGCACTTTGATTGGTACAAGTCAAGATAATGATATAGTGAAGGTGTTGAGTTAATCAACCTTAAGAGACAAAGGTACTATGCAAAATTCAAACTTCAATTCCCATGTACTAATAATGCCATAGAATATGAAGTGTGCTTATACATAGCTTGTAATTTTCTTTACTGAGAAAGGAATTCACTATTTAAGATAATTTAAAGAGTTGCAATTAATCACTAGGAAAGTAAGGATCCAATACACTTTCCATGAGAAATTCCTATCTAGATACCAAATCCAAGTATGAAACCTCATCGAATATTTTTATACATTTTACATCTATTCCATATCGTGTTCTAAAAATAGTGTTACATATGTGCTAGCTTATGATGCTAACATTTTATATCCAATGTAAAATTTGAAGCTCAAGCACTTCTCAATTGAATTACTATCCCATCCATTCATCCATAAAATAGTGAACACTTTTAGGTATTTAATGATGATAATCATATCCTTGATTTTCTCTCTAATTATGATGCATTTGAAGCACAAATCAATGATGAAGTCAATAACAATAAACCTAAATGAGATGAGGATGAATTTTTTGAACATGAAAACCATTGACATGACCACTAACATCATAGCATTATAAATGATATTTGATTAGGTTCACCATGTAAATAATGAAGAAAACACTTCCCCATCTCAAAGTGTGAAATACTAGTCTTACAACATGGGAGATTGTGATGGTCCAAAACATGTGCTAATAGGAGAATCCAACACCCCACATGAGAAATAAAAATGATATAGTCACTCAAGTTATATCAAGATATTATTACATGGAGCTAAAATGATATGAAGATATTTGATCCCTCCATTGTAACACATAACATCAATTGAAGCTTGACACAAATCCAATCCAACAAAGATAGAGGTTTTCAATGTATTACTTGAGCCTCTCATATTAAAGGAAGTACAAAATCTATTGAGTGTAAAGATCATATTTGCAATTCGCCACTCAACATAAGTATACCAAGTCTATTCTAGTCTGCAAGAAAAGTGGAGAAATTTTCTTTTACGTGGAATTTCATAATTTGAACAAGGCATCTGAGAAAGATAACTACCATATTCCATCCCTTGCTAAGGTGTTGTAGATTATGAATGATATACATATGATGTCTTTCCTATATGGGTATTTGGGATACAATAAGGTCATTATTCATAAAGAAGATAGAATTAAAATGACCTTGACATACAAGTGGGGTACATTTACATATAATAGAATTCCATTAGGTCTAATCAATGATGACACAACCTTTAAATACAACATGGATATATATTTCATAGGCTTGATTGTATAGTTCATCATTATTTGTATGGATGATCTCATAGTATTCTCTAAGGAGTGCTCTAACCATGCCAAATACTTGTGTGTGGTACTCTAACAATTTTGTGAGCATGACATCTCCCTCAATCCAAATATGCGTGTATTTAGATTCACTAAAGGAAAACTATTGGGGCACATTATTTTTGAAAAGGGTATATCTATTGATCTTGACAAGACTAAGTCCATACTGAATATCCCTTTCCCCAACAACTAGAAATAATTGAAATATTTATTTAGAAAGATAAATTTTGTGAGAAATTTCATTTAGACTTTATTGGGATAGTCAAAATACTCAACACAATGCTAAAAAAATATGTGAATTTTGAATGGAAAGATGAAGTGTGTGCCACATTTATGGAAATAAAATACTCTATAACTCAAGATCCTATTCTAGTTAGCCTATACTATATGTACCCCTTTTCATCTACATTTTTTCTTCTAAGCACTCTTTCACAACAATTATGATCTAGAATAAATATGAAACAAAGAGTGAAATACATATTACATTCATGAGTTCACCCTTGTGTAATACAAATCTCTACTACCATGCCATTGAAATACATTCCTTCACATTGATCAAAGCATTAAATTTTTTTAGACACTATATTCTATATAGTAAGGTAATTTCCATTATGTCCGATCTTGCATTCAAGGCAATGTTAATGTAAAACAAGATGGGTGGGCACTAAGAAAATTAGATGACCATCCTACACGAGTTTTAATTATACATCCAACCAATGAAGATAGTAAGAGGCATGTGTTTGAGTCATGCAATGAAAAATTTGATCTAAAGTTGGTTTCTTTAGTAGTACATGGTCAAATCAATCACACTTGATGAATGGTAGTAGGACATAGTTTACTACTTTCTTAATCAAAGATTTAATATGCAAATTAATCACTCTAAATGTAAAAATCTACACATGAAGAACAATAAATTCATGAAGAAAGTTGATGCACTCTATCACAAAAACCATGAGGTTATCTATTTTCAATGTCCATCAAGAAAAGAAGCTTCTAAAAATTATCACGATTTCCATGAGAAGCATGGCACGACCATGGGTCCGGAACTTATATTGCACACCTAATCTTAAGAGTAGGCTAGTATTGGCCCTATTTTTTCAAAGATGCACATAACCATGTTATAAATTTACCTATATGCCAAACTACCGCATCAAGAGCGCAATCTTGCTATGCTCCTATAACTTGTGATTCAAGTGCACTCCTTTGACAAATGGGTGCTAGGATTTATTTTGAGATTTTATTCTAGTTAGTATCCACAAGGAAATGGTCTTGAAAAATAAAATAACAAGAACTTAATGGATATTATCAAGAATATATTGGATTAAAATATGAGATATTAACATAATCAACACAAGTATTCCCTCCGGTTAGATGTAACCCGAATCAAGTCTACACTAGGCCTGCACAACCCTTACTATCTTGTCTATGGCCTAGAACATATCATCTGACAATGAATCTAAGAATCCCAACACTAGAATTTATGTAAGAATACTTAGGGTAAAATGAAAAAGTATATCCTAGATTCCTTAGCCAAATGAAATTAGATGAAAACCCATATGAAGCTCTTTTGTTAAAATTTAGTTTGAAAAGAAAGCCAAATTCAAATCCTTTATAATATTATACCTTGTACTATTATGGGATAAAACACATGAAAATAAGGGAAAAAAATAAATTCAACAAGATTTGGCTTAGACCCTTCTAAATTTCAGAGATCTTAGAAGAAAACAAGTTCTAGCTCAAGGACCTTAATGGTGAGGACATTCCATTTCTAGTGAATGGGTGCTTCCTCAAATGATCCTACTTGGTACCTCAATGTGTAACACTTTGCGTAATCCCACATATTCTAAAAATTTCCTTACTTTTATTCACACTTTGCTTTTTATTTTGGAAGTTGTTAACAAATTTACACACTCTTGCACAAGCCTTCGTTTAGCTTGTCACCTCTTAACAAGCAATCATTTGCAAACAATTATTCCAAATGTAGTTATTTCACCCCATTACATTTTTGGCATACTGTGTTGAATTAAAAAATGGATGAAAGTACTTTGTTTTAACAAGTGTTTGATTTCAGGAAAATTTTTAAGCTATGTAATGGGTTTATGTAAGGGTACTTGATTATTTAACGTTTTCAGTATAATTTATTAATATTTATTTTAAAGTTATTAAGTGGATTTAGAAATGTTGTGACACCCTAAGGAGTCATGTACTAAGCTCGTATTAATGTTTCTATTTAGTAAGATGTAAAGCTAAGGACCCATTGACACACTTGTTGTTTCTGCTCACCCTTCAACGTAGATAATTTGGTTCCCAACCCAAAAATTCAATAGAAAAGAGAAATTACTCAAATTAAAGTGTTTCAAAAGATGTATCAATAAAAAGGTGTTTTTGGAAATCTCCACTAGGTATATAGATGCTTGAATGACACTGGAGAAAGGCCATGATTATAAATAAAAGTATCTCTTTCAAGGATATAGATGCCGAGGTGGCAATATAGAAACGCTTGAGCCTCCCCCTCTAACCATTCTCGTTAAAAACATGAAAATAAAAAAATACAACAAAATCCTATGCAATAACTCACACTTGATTTTTAAAAAAAAAAGAATTTAATGTGTTAAACCCTTATTGTAGAGTCACATATGATAATAAATGCTATAATACAAATTTGACACAAACAATGAGTAAGTAAAGTACAAACCCTAAGTGAAAGAGAGAAAGGAATGCACTTAGGCGACATGCACTTGATCCGGGATTGATGCGAGACTAGAAAAAATGATGAAAATGAAGGGTAGACCATCATATTTGTACTTTGTAAAATTTGGAACTTTAGGATAAAGCTAGACACATGCGTTTGGATTAGGGCACTAATGACTGCTTCTACAAAGAACTGGTGACTATGCGCAAGAGTTCATTATTTTATTTTTGAAGTATCGCACAAGTGTTGCAAATATTTGTTGTTGATCACACTGTATGTTGCTTGTTGGTCGCGAGGTATTTGTAAACCTGTAAAACAGAGATTCACTGCAAAACCTACAATACCACATCAAATCTAAAAAATAAAGATGCAATATGGGGATTCAGACTGACCCCGATGGTCACTTAATAGAGTGAGTTTACAACCGAGTGTTGCACTACATCTCATACTCCATGTATTTATGGTGAGTGTGTGTAAGAATCGTGCCTTAGGATGCCCTTGTGCAAGTACACTTGATAACAAGTTGTAACTAGATGTAGTAATGTAAATAGAATGTGTGGATGTAAAAATGAACTTCCCCTTCCTATGTTATGTATGTAGAAAATGTAGTCCCTTGTCCCTTGATTGAATGTCAAATGGATGATTTGAAGTGCTTTAGGTGCCTTTTGAGTGTAATCTTAGGTGATAATAATGATGTTTAGAGATTGGTCCTTTATTTTGGTCACATAGCTATGTATTTATATGATTCCCTTGTTTGAATTTCGTAATTGAAAACTGGAAGGCTAACCCATAAGAAAAAAAGAATCCCAAAATATAAAAGAGACCCAAAAGAAATGAGTAAGGTGGAAAAGGGTTGGGGGTGCCCGAGAGGACAAAGGTGCACTGGGTGCTCCTATCCCGGCCGAAGGCTGAGCAGTGGTGTCCGGAGCCATAAAAGATAAAAAATTAAAATACCGACTAGGTTGTAGGGTGTGAAAGACTAGATAGAAAATAAGAAACAAAGACAAAAGGCCAAAGATAATGGTCAATTACTAGTTTTCTTGTTTAGGAATCGGAGGAATGCTAGTATGTGTTTATGTACCTTGAAATGTACTCAAGTGCATAACTTTTTTCTACATTTAGCCCCACTTTATGTTGTTGAGTGAATATTCGATAACACAAAGTAGTTAGAAGTTACATACCTTTGATCCTTATAGAGCGTTATGGCGATAACATGCCGAGTGGACAAGTGAAGCATGTAATGATAAAAAAATGAAGCATGGAAACTAGGTAGGAAATTTACCCTAGGGGCACATGTGTATGTGTTGCGTTGTACCATGTTATACCTATTGTTGTGCTTGTTATAGGCTACTTCTTGTTGCATATTGAGGACATACCTACAAAAGAAGATTGAAGAAGTAGTCAAAGATGTGTATATGAAAAATTTGCATAAGTATGTAAAGCAAGTGAAAGTATGTAAAAGTAGTAAGTGGAAAGTGTGCACCTAATTTAGAAGAGTGTACAGGGATAGAAAATTTCTTGAAATGCTATAGAAGAGGGAATTTTTTGGGTGATATCATGCCAAGTACAAGTTTTTGGGTGATCTTACGCAAAATGCAAGTTTTTGGGCGATCTCATGCCAAAGAGAAAGTGTTGGGGAGAGAGGTCCATCATTACTCTCCTCCCATGACTTTATCCGATTATACACCACTGAAAATGGTGTGATCCTATTTTGTTCATGTTGTCCTTGATTTATTCCAAATGTATTTTTTGTTCTGATGGAATATGGAGATAGAATGCATTTTTCTTGCTAGAGGATCGTGTTCGTATCTTGTGCAACTCTTTGTGAAGTGTGCTGATATGAGAAGATTGTTGTGTGTGCCCGCAGGACATTAGCCCAGGGGAGGAAACATGTGCACTGAGTGCTCCCACTGTCGAGCTTAGGCATTAGGCATTGGTGTATGCGTCTTTGTCTGTGAGGACCCATGTCATATTTTGGGTCATTCTATAGTTGTGTGACTTCTTTGTTCCTATACTATGCATGCCTATACTTGTATCTATGAGATGATGAATGGGGTGATTTATTTACCCAATTTATGCCCCCCCTCATTTGGGGTGCATGTGATGGCGATATGAGAATGCATCCCAAAGAGAGGACTTGATACTTGATTTGAACATTTTCCTATAGGGGGAGGAATGTGCATTGTGGAAACCAAGGCATATGCAAACACAAAGTGGCTAGATACATGTGTTAGTCACAAAAGTAGAAAACATGTCATAAAAAGTAGTGTAACAAGAAAAGGTGCATACAAGATGGACCGTGAAAATTGAGTTTCAAACATGGGACATTGCTCACAATGTCACAAGATAATTAGGGTTGAAGCAAACAAAAACATACAAAGAATGATCAAACAAGACAAAGGGCATAGCCCTCAAACATTAGCATACAAATAGAAGCAATGAAAAGTAAAATGTAATAGATAACCATGGTGGTAAATAGATCCTGCAAGGAAAATGATGCACATGAAGCACCCTTTAGCATGTTAGAAAGATAAAAAGTATGTAAAAACATGTATGTATAGATAGAAAGTAGTGTGCTAGTAAGAATAAGAAGTAGTATAAAATGATAAAATACACATGTAGTGTTTGAGAAGGTAGATTCCCTAGGAGCCTTGGTGGGATTGGTAAGAGGTGCAAGTGCCAAGTATCATTGCAATGCGTAAAGGTATGTAGGAAGTTTGCATTCATAACTAAGGACCAAGTGAATGTGCATGTGTATATAGAAAAGATAATGACATACTGAATATATGACTAACATAGTTAACAAAGTGCATCATGTAAGTATGAACAATCAAGAGTAAGTGCAACCAAGATATGCAATATGTTGTGTATGAGTGTGATGGAATGGTATGCAATGTGTGAATGTGATAAGAGAAACGTGCCCCCATCAAATGTGGATGAGATGTGTATGATATGAGGTTCATTTATAAAATACCCTCAGCATTCAAGAATGAACCATAGAACAAGAGTGTGTCATTGGGAAATGGTTTGAAAATGTGTGCTAGAAAGATAGATCAATGAAGCATATAGCATAAAGAGTATGAGTGAGGTGAGGTTCATTTCAGATTTATACCCTCAACAATCGAGTATGAACCGTGGAACTAGAGTGCATCAGAGGGTAGTGAATATAGAAGCTGTGTATCATGATGTATAAGAGAGATTAGATAGAAAGCACAAAGTGTAATGTGTATGTGTAGAGATTAGAAAGAAATATTAATGATTAAAGGGGGATGAAGTGTGATTCCCCCAAGTGTGTGATGAAAATTAAGCTATCTAATGAAAGTGAAGGGAAATGATCCTCCACTTGATGTTTGAGGAGATAAAGGTGTGTGACAATGCTCTAATAATGGTGGTGTATGAGAATGATGATGTGCATGTGAATGAATCTTGTGTTGCAAAAAGGTGATGAACACCTATGTGAAGTAGACCTATGAGGTGAAGGAGGTGATGAGCACCTATGTGGAGGGGACCTATGAGGTGAAGGAGGTGATGAGCACCTATGTGAAGGACTAGTGGACCTATGAGGATGAAAACATCATCATGAAGTAGGATGTGTGCAAATAGGAGAATTAGGTGTTGAATATGCCTTAGATTTGAGAGGCCCCGAGAGGCCTAGATACTGTAGTTGGTGGAAGAATGTCATCAAGAGGAGGTAGAGGTAATGGTGTGCATGGTGGAATGCCTTTAATAGTGACAACTTGTTTATTATGTATGAACTTGAGACACATATGATTCATGGATGGAATAGATTGAGTGAAACAAAGCCAATGGAGACCTAAGAGCATGTCACAACCTTTGATTGAAGATGCCACAATGAATGACACAAGCATGGTGAGAGGCCCAATTGTAATGGGAAGCCGAATGTAGCCAAAAGATTTAGGAGTTGGATATGAAATAATAGAAATTGGACATTTGATAGCCATAAGAAGTGCAATAGAGAACACACAAATAGGAGCCTTTGGATAGATCATGGTATTATTAACAGTGTATGAACCAATAAAAGCATTGATGTGTAATGAATTAGATGCAAAAGTAACATGATAATCATGATTTGAAAATTTAATGAGTGGTAGAGATGTGTCAGCATAAGTGACAAGAAAATCAAGGAGCCCCGAATAAGGAGGGGGCACAACATGGTATGTATGAATAGCTGAAGCATCGGTAACTTTTATGTCGTGCTTAGGAAAAGGGTCATTAAAGATTTTGAGCTTTTTATTATTATCGATCGGATTTGAAGAAGAATATGGAGTGGAAAGTTCTAATGAATTATTTTCAATTAGATATTGAATGAGATGCTAAAGCTTGAAGCAACGATCGGTAGAATGTCCAATGCATTGATGATATTCACATTTATAATTTTATTCGTAATGGAAACCATGAGGATGAGATGGATCAAGATTGAGAGGAGGTGGAAGAGTGATGATATTGCTTTCAAGAAGTTGAGGAAGAATAAATTGAGGTGCATATGGAAATTTAGTGAAATTATGCTTTAGAGGTTTCCATTGAAGCCTTTCAGGAGGAGAGACAACATTGATAGTTGCCTTTGCTTTAGTAGGTTTAGGAGAAGGTTTGAATGTTGACTTAGATTGAAACCTAGTAGAAGAAGATGAAGAAGAAGAATCTTGATATTTGAGCTTTCCCATAGAGAGTAGTTTGACTTCACATATTTTGAGCATATGACATAGTTGGTCAAATGAAGGAGAGGTCTCAAAGATGACACTCTCTTGTAGTGGTGGTAAGAGACTTGGAAAAATAGATCTTGTAGTTTTGAATCAACAAGCACATTTGTCATCTTAGCTAGGTTGTTCTTATAGCGTAATACATAGTCAACTAGATGTTCATTAGATTGTTTTAATTATTTCTAGTTGTGCATATGAGATCTTAGTTCCGATATTGATTGAAAAATGAGCAAGAAAAACATCGGCTAGATGCATGAAATATGTTACCGAATGAATAGGTAGATCGTAAAACCAACGCATAACATAATATTGAATACTCTAGGAAATAACTTAGCAAGTAATGTATGATCATCCACATAATATAAACATGCCACATGAAAATATCAGATATGTTGTTGAGGGTCACCATGGAAATTGAAAGTAGGTAGCTTAGGGGTGAAAAGTTGAGAGGAAGTGCATAAGTAGAAATGGTGGGTGCAAAAGGAGTATGAAGAAGCAAGGAGGAGTCAAGAGATGGAGAGGAGCATGAAGTAACATGTTGAAGTTGATGGATCTAAAATTACAAGTCATAATAGAGAGGAGAAAGGTATTACATGCCAGAAGAAGAGACTTACCGAGTGTGATAAATAAGAGGTGGAGTGAAGTGGTTGGTAAGAGTAGGAACAAATACGGGAATGATAGAAGTAGGTGGAAGAGTAGAAGAAGTAGGTTGTGTTGTAATAGGAATAGAAGTAATATTAGAAGTAAGAAGGTTAAGCTCAGCTATATTGGTGGCCTCTTGATGAGAAAAAAAAAAGTAAATCTAAATCTTGTAGATGTTCAAAAATATAAGCAACGAGAGCACAAAGTTCTTCATCGAGAAAAGGGAGGCTAAATTTCAGCCATGTTAAGAAGATGATAATGCCTAGAAGCTAAGTGGGTTCGAGCGATGGGTTCGAGCGATGGGTTCACCAAATGATTTAACAAAAATAGAATTTAATGTGTTAAACTCTTATCACAAGAGTCACATAAGATAATAAATGATATAATACATACATGACATAAGCAATAAGTAAGTAAAGTAAAAACCCAAAGTGCAGAGAGAGAAAGAAATGGACTTAGCTGATTTGCACTTGATCCAAGACTGATGCAAATTGGGAAAATTGATGAAAATGAAGGGCATACCATTGTATCCATACACCTTTGTAAAATATAGAAGAGTCGAGATAAATTTGGACATAGGCTTCTAGATTATGGCATGGGTACACAGGCAGCGATGACCGCTATAGGCGTCGATGATTGAAGATGAGTTTAGTATCGATTTTGGAGTGTTACACAAGTATCACAAGTATTCATTGTTGATGATTGTCGTATGTCATTGGTTGGTTCTTTGAGGTACTTGTAACCTACTATTGGTGAGAAAATTTGTCAATATGGAAAATTAGGTGTCTCCACCAACGTTCATGGGGATTTTACCCTATGCATTGAATGGTGCAACTCCCATTAGTGAATGATAACCAATCTAATCCTACCCAAATGTTGTGGGTTAGAAAATTAGGCCGGGGATCACGTAGGGAGACTCCACTGAACCTGTGGAAAATTTCTTGTATGGGGTACAAGGGAGGAAATCACAACGATGAGGGGTGAAGGAGAGAAATTAGGAAAGGAAGGTTATTACTATGAGTAGGCCAATTACAGAGTTCACACCCAATAATTGGAGTAGTTCAACATTCAATATAGAGGAAAGCAACAATGAAGCTATCTAGTGAGAAGAAAAAACCTAGACACAAAGTTCTTAGATTCATTTATCAAAGATACAAAGCTCTTTTGGGATCACTATGCTTGCAAAGTACATAAGAGAAATAGAAGAAACATAGGAAAAAGAGAATAGAAGAAATGTAGCTTTTATTTCATGTGCATTGATGATATAAATCTCAACAATAGATCACAATCCACTATTACTACAAAGAACTAAATTTTCAGGATCCCTTTGGAATAGAGAAGCCATCCCAATTTATAGCAATGTGAATTTACCTCTCATCTCCCCTCACATGAATCTTCATGTTCCTATTCCACTTGTGACCTTTCATTTTCCATTAGAAAATAAAAATTAATTATTTATCTTATAATTTTGAGAAAATAATTTTACAATTCAAAAATATGTCACTTAAGTGAATAGGAAAAAATACAATGATTATGCTCAATGAAGAATTAGAAGAGGGAGAGAAGAAAGAGGGAGAAGTGGAGAAGAAGGGAGAAGTTGAAATTTTGGATGAAGAAGCCTTCTTAATGAAGAACTTATTGATTCATGCTTCCGCTCTTGTTCCTTGAATGCTTTGTTGAGTGAGTTATCACGAGTCATAAACTTATCCACTTTTGGAATGCATGCAACCCAACACCTTGATCCATGTTCTTGGAACATCACTGATATTCATGTATTTATTGATCCATTCTTCACAACTCATTGAAATTACAATAATGCAACTTCTAATACTAGTTAGGGACTTTAAATTGTATTCATTAAAGGAAAGGGAGTCACTTGACTCCTTTTTGACTAGCTCCTGGAATAAAATGATGATCTCTTCTTATAACGAGTTCTTGTGAGTGGAGGGAAATTAAATATTTGAACACAAAGATAGACCTCATTCAAGATCTTGAAAACCTATTTCCCATGGGATTCCAATTCAAATATGGCATTCTTGAGCATTACATATCTCACATCCATGATGCAGATCCAAACTTGAGACAAGTTCTCTACAGTGGATGCGAACACGTTCTTACTCATGAGGGTGTGAGAGTTAAAGGAACTCATCTCGGATACTAGTGGGAACATCTCATCCAAATGATTGACCTCTTTTATAAACTCATCCTTCAATTTTTACATTTCAAATGATGTTGCAAGAGCATAATTTATGAGAGAAATGAAGTCTGGACATAATGCCTTGCCTTGCTCAATGATTTTATCAACCCACCTCTCATTAGACCTCCCCAACATAATGTATCCTAGTGATTTCTTTATTGATTTGGGATCAACACTATTGATTGGAGGAATGTCATTGATCGAAAGGGAAGATGTTGATTCAAGTTATGAGAAGGGTTGAATGTAAGCACTAATAATCTTTATGTGTTCCTCCAATCACACAAAGGCTTGCCATTATTCTTTGTTCCAGTGAGGATGTGAGAGGAGGGTCCCTTGAATAGGTGAGATTCACCTTCATGTGAAGCTTGACCTAATGAGATGCGAGTAACCTCATAATTTGACGAATTTATGCCTTTGAGAGGATTTTTAATCTTTGGCACGATAACTTCAAAATATTGATTCTGGGAGGTCTCATCAAGAAGAAAAGCGGGATGTTGTTTGAGATTTTTTCCTCCATTTGGGCTTCCATATATATGATATTTCCTTAATAATTGGCACAATAACCTATTGTGTTGTCCTTGGATCAATGCTGATTATTTCTAGAATCCACGAAAATGGCTCATTAGGTGTTGACATGGTGTTTTCCATTGGAGATTATTCAAGAGCTTATTGTAGGATCAAATATTTATTACCACAGGGAAGCTCTATATGTTGGGGAGATACAGAAACTTGAATGTTTTGTAAGGAATCACTCTTGCTTGATGGACCTTTCTTATCTTGAAAAATTCAACCCAACTTGCTCACTTAGCCCACCGAGTTCAACTAGTTTGGCTCACTTTGAACAACTTACTGAGCTTACTCATCTCGCTCACCTTGGGGAGGGGGAGAAAATGCCTTCAACCTGATTGAAGATTTACAATGATGATATCTGAAGCTCTCGAACCTTTTTTAATATCCTCTTGGACTACACGATGCTTCTTGTTTGTAATTGTTGCACCCTACGGTGTCCTTCTTTGCTCATGTACACTATTGTGACCACAATGATGTCTCGAATGCCCTGTGGAGGATGAATTGCCTCATTTGAACTATGCAACTATCACACACCCCTGTGAAGATGTTGTAAAGTAGAGAGATGACCGAGAGATGGAACCAAATGTAAATTCTAGCACTTAGAATGAGGATTTACTATTTTTAGAAAATGCCATTTTCACTTTTTTCACTTTCAACCACCTTTTTTGTTGCCCCAATTACTCCTGTGCACATTGCCTTGATGGAATCTTCCCTTGTGGGAAGTTACTATTTATAGTAAGTGTTCATGTAGAGACTTACATATTTTGGAAAGTGGATTTTACCACCTCAGATTTCGACAAAACCACCTTCATTGGGATAGGTTTCTTTTCACAATTTCCGTATAAAATTTTAACTCAATCTAATCATTAGAACAACAGGAAATAAACATTACAAAATGAGCACACAAATTTGGGGGTTTTTACCTATAAAAAGGGAAAAAGTAGACACAAAGTGCACCTCAGTCTCATGATGACAAGTGTCACTTTGTGATTGTGGAGGGAGCTAGAATGAGGTGAAAAAGAGCTTAACTTGCTTCACAGAGCTTAATGGGGTCATGTGAGGGTCCAAGAGCTCCAAGGTGGGGAAGGGGGTGAAATTTATTTTCCCCATGTCCCATTGGAAAGGGATAAATGGACACAAATTTTTTTCCTTATCCTCGTCTTTGCCACGTGGCTAGAATTTGGCTAAGGACGAAGCTTGTACCTTGGAGAGGAGCTTGAAAATGACGTTGCGAGCTCCCGGAGGAATTTTCGGGCACTTAATTATATAATTTTGAATGCAAAATAAATTTTGATAATAATGGGATGGGTATGAAGGTCTGTTTCAGCTTGCAACATTCTCAAAAATGGCCTTTTTTTATCATGATCGCTAGTTGGGCCCATGAAGAATGAGTTGTGGAAAGAAATGCATGGGTGTTGTAAAAAATATGAAATTACCACCATGTAGGGAATTGAATCAGATTTATATTTATATTTTTTGACCTCTAACTTGTTCTAAAGCTTCCAGAATTGTCCTCTAAAGCTTAGGTTATTTTTTTTGCGCAAGCTCCTTTGACCTCAAAAACCTGCTTTTGTTGAACTTGCTCTGAATCTCCAAATATTCCCTAAATATTCCTAAATAAATTACACAATGATATTGGATCATGAATACCACTTCTTGGTGAATTTAAGACTTTTCTTAGCTCCAAATAATATGTACCAACCTTAGAAAGGTTAAAATATCCATTTCTAAGTTTCTTGAAAAATAGGCCTCGAATGGAAACTTCTCGAAAGATTCTTATGAGCTTATTTTCATCTATTTAACGAATGGGAAAGGTTAAAACCATAGAAATGAGAATTAAATAGATGGGTTTAGGCCTAACATAGGAGATGTATTCACCCAGGGGAGTTCTTGGGAGGGTTCACACAAAATTTTTGACACTAGGGTTCGTTGTTAGGCTTGAAAATATGAAAATTTCATGTTACACATTTGCATGACAACATGAGGATATAGCTTGGGTATATGCTGTGGATCAAGTGCAGTGATGAAATAACATGTAGGAATTCTAGAATCTCAATTCATTTCATGGACCAATGCCTTATCCATTGGGCTTATGGAGTAATTTCTTCCAAAACACACAAACACAAAAAAACACGCGAAGTGAAATAGACAAAAACATGAAACACCACACAACATAAAAGGGAAACTATGTTACAAGGGAGGGATATTTACAGAGGTGGGGAAAAATGTACACATACCCAATGATGGGTTAGGAAAAGTGCATGCCATCATGGAACAATGAACTGAAATGTGGTCTTTGATGCACGAGACTCAATATTTGATCGTACCATGCTCATGTGGTGGCTTTGCATGGATTGAGAAGAGGAAAACACACAAATATTACATCTTCATACTCAAAATACATTAAAAATTTTCTTGCATTCGATGAATTTTTTTTCACATTCTTAAAACTTTTGCATCTTGTATCTTCCACTTGAAGTCTTGCTGATCATGACACAAACTTCTCCATGTCCTCGAGAGTTGGAAAGTTTATGTGGAAACATTCATCATCTTTGAATTACAAAATGGGAACATTTATTGAGTCACTAAGGAACTTAAATTGATTTCCTTCTCATTAGATGACTTCTCTACGAGAATCTCACTTTGTTGCTATGAGCAATTGCTTTCAAAAATCAAAGTTACATCATTGATTCAAAGGCATTCATTACCATTGAGAAATTTTTGTAGCATGAAATCATGTTCAAGATGAATTGGAGCTTGGGAAATGGTGAGTGAAATATGCTTTTGAATTCTCTTGCAAGATTCATGCACATTCTCACTTTGTTGTTTGGAACAATTTTTGTCAATATCCATCCACCATAAATTGGTTTCAACACCATTCTTAAAACTATGACCCTTGATTTGGTCATATAATAATTCTTCAATCTTGATGAATATTACAAAGTGCTGATTGTTGTCCCAACTTATTAGGACATCCAATGGTGGTGAGAACAAGTTGATCTTGAATGCACTCACCATACTCCTGCAAATTTTTGCCTTGTTTTAAATAACTCTCTTCAATATAAATCAACTCAACAATTTTCTCAATATCATCCTTCATGGTGGAGATGTCTTCAAGATTAGGAATATTCAAAGGAGATTTAGGAATCTTCTTTTCCTTGCATATATGATCTTATTCAAAAGCAAGAAAGATAGAAATATCTTCACATTTTCTCTCACCGATCAAGACATTAGGGGGACATAAATCTCATTCATCTGCTCTAGATCACCATCACACATTGGTGTATCAAAATGAGAAGTAAAAATTGACTCATGCCTATCTTGCATCTCCATGTACCAATTTAGGATCTCGAGACTGAGTTGAGGGTATTCGGTTTCTTCGCATCCTTGATATGTCTTGCACATATTTATTACTCAAACCTGCCATATACTTGTTCTCATCTTTGTTGGGAAGTTCATTGATCCAAACATCATGAAATTTTAAGTATTCTAAACTCCACAAATTGATTAAATTCTGATTATTATGCATCCATAGAAGTGTGGAAAACTTGTGTAGCAAATAAATAATCAGAAAAACTGAAAACATTCAGATAACAAACAAGATTGTTTACGGGGTTCGGAAATTCCTACGTCCCCGGGTTCAGATTGAACCGATCCATTAATAATATTGAAATGCAAGTACAATAAATCTTAAAAACAACCAATAATGAATCAAACCTGCAAATGAGCTGATCAATGTCCCAAGAACTCTGAAAAATAGCAGAAACTGTCCCAAGAACGATCGTGGCTCCTACAGTGTTTTCACAATGTGATCTCCCTGTAACTGTGTTAGAAAAACACCTAAAAATGGAGATTTAAAAACATTCTATGAAAAAAATCATATTTCTGAGATCAGATCTGAATTCTGAACACTTTTCATGTTTACACCAAGTCACAATTCGGACCAGAAGTGCATTGAAATTCGTGTTTTCCAACTAGTTGTCTTGTAGATCCCTGTTAAAATCTGCATTCAAAGCTTCCAAAAATAGGTTAAAACTCAACAAAAAATATCAAATCTTACATCGTTGGAATTGTCTCAGAATTTCCTTCATTTCATATTTTTACTCCAAATGCCCAATCTGAGTGCAAGGCCTTCAAAAATGGCGTTTCTGAAACTGGCCTCCTTGCTGCTTTGCTTTACACGGACACTGTACCATCCTATTCAAATACAATATACCTCCTTTTATATTGTTTCCAAACAGCTGGCGCATTGGTTAGGCGCCTATACTTTTGGATGGGAGGTCAGCTGTTCCAATCCCCTCCACTTCTCCTCCTTCTCCTTAGGCGCATTTTCAGTGTTTTATCCCACATTGTGGGGGTGTTAGAATAGGTAAGCATTTAAAAATGCATGGAGGGCGGTTTTGAAATGGCTTAAGAGCCACCTATATGCTTATGTGGAGGGCGCATTACTTGGGGACAGTGCATGGTTTGTATTTTAGGCACCAATAATAGATAATGCGTGGATATTGGTATAATCAATAACAATGCATGGACAGTTTGGCTGAGGATTATGCGTGGTCAGTTGGAAATAGTTAATGCGTGGAAATTAATAAGAAAATGCGTGGGAAATGTAATATGACTTTGGATATAATTTCGACCCATGTAAATAATTAACACTTGGTCAAATATATATATTCCACTTGTCATCTCCCGATAGGCAATTCGATCGAATTCGACGAGTGGTGGCAAGCCACGTGGTGGCTTGTGGACCCACCACGTTGGCGATAATACCATAGTCCACACGGCGGTCGGGCTCCCCTCCGTAATAAAAGTTGAGCCTCTTGTTCCCGTGCACCATTTTTACGCTCGTCGAAGACCGGTGATCGAAAACAAAAAACAACTCCCTTTTTCCTTTTCGCCACGTGTCGCAGTGCGATTGGTCCATTATTGACCAGTTGACTAGAGTTGACTTTCCGTTGACCGAACTTTGACCGGACATAACTAGAGCTCCCGATGTCCGTTTGTCGCGTTCTTACAGTCGTTGGAAAGCTCTCGAGATGATCTTCTGCACTAACACCATTTAGGGATGTTTAGGGAAATTTTTCAAAAATGATCCCCTGATCACACCTCCCCACTGAGAAAGGCTTTTTGTCCACAAAAAGTTGTGTATCAACCCACAAAAACATGCTATCTCTTCCTGCATTGCACAAACACATACAAGAACCCAAAATAACATTATAGGTTAAATAAATGCAAATAGTTGATTAGCTAGTCACATAACCGATCAGATAATAACACCCAATTAAGCTAGTGTTCAATTTGAAACTGCTGACCACCTCGACTCAACTCTACGCACAACTGTGAACTGTCATACCCCACTGTAATGCCATCACAAATAACTGACCAGATAATAACACCCATTCTATTACGGAAAGCTAGTGTTCAATTGTCACTTTGTGATACGACCGATTACCAAAAATTACAATTCCATAACATAGATCAGTATACAAGACATCTAAACTGCCCACAATTAGGCTAGTGCCCCTTTGCCCATCGAAAGCAGAATAACAAGCGCAAGTATTCACTATCAGAATATAATAGACTATCAACGCCCAAAAATAGCTATAGTCAACAACTGAATCAACATGAATATGCCAAAACATTGTATCGCCATCACAAATAATAAGTCAGATAATAACACCCATCTATAATGAAGCTAGTGTTCAACTGACACTTTGTGATTATCATTGATTATAACTGCAAGTTTCAAATTTAGACATCTTCTTGATGCCTATCCTGCGCATAGTGTTTTCAACAATGGAACTACCACCAATATGAGAAAACAAAACATGAGTATGATGAACCTATCACTCAAATCTTCTCTTCAGCTATTTCCATTCATTTTCAAAGCTTAAATATCAACTTAGGAACAAATCCTTATCAATCAACAGGAATCCCTAAAATATAGCTCTGAAATTTTTTTGCTTGCCTACTATCAACAATTTACTGTAGTGCAAATATAAAGTTGAGGAGTGTTTTTCCAAACCAATCACTTGGGTTTTTCCGTTTTGGTTGTTTTACCTCCTCAGTACCAAAATGAGTTTTAGTTAGGTTTAGCACTGTTGGTTTTACAATATTGTTCTTTTTAACAACTTTCCAATTTTGTTGTTTAGGAACAAACCAACAAACCTTAACATCATGACCATTCCTATTACAATGGGAACAAAATTTAACTTCCCTGTTTTTAGGAGTCTTACCCATTTTACCATTCTTAGAACTCTGTCTATGAGAATGATTCCCCTGTTTAGGAGAGGTAACATTCTTGCCATTTCTCGCCTTTCCTTGGTGAGATTGGTCTTTAGCACCTGCCTTATCATTCACAAAAGGCATTAACTTCTTAATCAAAATTTTCCTCTTCCAACAATATGCAATAGAATGATTAGTACCTTCACAAAATGTGCAAGGGAAAGCATATTTCTGCCTACCAAAGCTATATTGTTCCAACTGAAAGAGTGTATTAGAAGTTTTAGGATTTGATTTTCCCTTAGTGCTATTTTTAGTGTAAGTGGAAGGAGGTGGAATCTGATTACCTCTTTTACCTATTTTCTTACACCTTTCATTGTTCCTCCTGATGGCGGAATCCTGTAATTCTAGTGGCATAGATCCTTGGCTGTTGGAAGCTTGTCTTCCTTCAGTTGCTTTGGAACTTTCTCCAATTTCCATTTTCCCACTAGAATAACCCAAACCTGCAAACCGAGGCTGATCCTCTACCTGTATTGGGTTAGCATCACCTTGTCCATTTTTACCAAGGCCCTTTTCGTTAAATCCCATCTTAACCATTAGCTTAGACCCAATTCCCTTAGTGTGTTTTTCAAACTGACCCAAAGGAATATCTAAAACTGAATGAGAGGAAGAATTATAATGTGAACAAATTACAGTGCATTCTGTCATAGTACCTGCATCTGATTTGGAAGGCATTTCCTTCTTATGTTCACCTTGTTGCAGCTTTTCCAAGAGGGCATCCTTGGTTCGTATTTCTTCTGCTGACTCTTTAACAAAGCCCATCAACTTCTTGCTCTCTTCAAGCATCTTGTTGACATACTCCTCTTTCTTGGTTATAGAGGATTGTGGCTCAGATTTTAACCGCACTATTTCCTCTTCCAAGGAATAAAATTTATCTCTCAAGAAAGAGTTTTCTTCTTGGAGTTGGCGGTTTATGGCTTCAAGCTCATCCAGTTGCTCTGTTTGGATGACTTGCCCATGATTCCCGGTTCCTGCAAACACAACCTGTACTTCCAAAACTGCACACTGCAAAAGAAGATTAACAAGCCCCAAAATGTCTGCACACTGAAAAGTGAAATCAATACTGAAACTGAAGCCAAATTTCCAAACACAATTAGAAGCTAATCCGGCAATCTAACTGCTCTGATACCAAACTTGATCTGAAAACGTGAGTTGTATTTTTTATCACTTTTAAAAGTTTCCAAAGATCGTGATTTTCTTAACCAATTTTAAGTATTCTAAACTCCAAAAATTGATTAAATTCTGATTATTATGCATCCATAGAAGTGTGGAAAACTTGTGTAGCAAATAAATAATCAGAAAACTAAAAACATTCAGATAACAAACAAGATTGTTTACGGGGTTCGGAAATTCCTACGTCCCGGGTTCAGATTGAACCGATCCATTAATAATATTGAAATGCAAGTACAATAAATCTTACAAACAACCAATAATGAATCACAACCTGCAAATGAGCTGATCAATGTCCCAAGAACTCTGAAAAATAGCAGAAACTGTCCCAAGAACGATCCGTGGCTCCTACAGTGTTTTCACAATGTGATCTCCCTGCAACTGTGTTAGAAAAACACCTACAAATGGAGATTTAAAAACATTCTATGAAAAAAATCATATATCTGAGATCAGATCTGAATTCTGAACACTTTTCATGTTTACACCAAGTCACAATTCGGACCAGAAGTGCATTGAAATTCGTGTTTTCCAACTAGTTGTCTTGTAGATCCCTGTTAAAATCTGCATTCAAAGCTTCCAAAAACAGGTTAAAACTCAACAAAAATATCAAATATTACATCATTGGAATCATCTCAGAATTTCCTTCATTTCATCTTTTTACTCGAATGCCCAATCTGAGTGCAAGGCCTTCAAAAATGGCGTTTTCAAGAAACTGCCTCCTTATGCTGCTTGCACATAGACCTGTACCCATCCTATTCAAATACAATATACCTCCTTTTATACTATTTCCAAACAGCTGGCGCATTGGTTAGGCGCCTATACTTTTGGATGGGAGGTCAGCTGTTCCAATCCCCTCCACTTCTCCTCCTTCTCCTTAGGCGCATTTTAAGTGTTTTATCCCACATTGTGGGGGCATTAAAATAGGTAAGCATTTAAAAATGCATGGAGGGCGGTTTTGAAATGGCTTAAGAGCCACCTATATGCTTATGTGGAGGGCGCATTACTTGGGGACAACGCATGGTTTGTATTTTAGGCGCTAATAATAGATAATGCGTGGATATTGGTATAATCAATATACAATGCATGGACAGTTTGGCTGAGGATTATGCGTGGTCAGTTGAAATAGTTAATGCGTGGAAATTAATAAGAAAATGCGTGGGAAATGTAATATGACTTTGGATATAATTTCGACCCATGTAAATAATTAACACTTGGTCAAATATATATATTCCACTTGTCGTCTCCGATAGGCAATTCAATGAATTCGACGAGTGGTGGCAAGCCACATGGTGGCTTGTGGACCCACCACGTTGGCGATAATACCATAGTCCACACGGCGGGCTCCCCTCCGTGGGCTCCCCCGTGAATCGAAAATAAAAAAAGTTGAGCCTCTTGTTCCTGTGCACCATTTTTTCGCTGAAGACCGGTGATCGAAAACTAGAAAAACAACTCCCTTTTTCCTTTTCGCCACGTGTCGCAGATGCGATTGGTCCATAATTGACGATTGACTAGAGTTGACTTTTTCCGTTGACATAACTAGAATGTCCGTTTTGATCATTGGAAAGCATCGAGATGAGAGCACTAACACCATTTAGGGATGTTTAGGGAAATTTTCAAAAATGATCCCACTGATCAATGACAACACAAATTGATTCAAGGTGTTCATACCTTCTTTGTAAAGCTAAAGCATACCTCCAAATTTCATTATAGAAAGCTCGGGGTTAGAATTTTCTCTTGTTGTGCTCAAAATATTTTGCACATATTCTCTTTTCAAAATGTCCATTTATTCATCACCGTATGCAAGGAAGTCATCTAGAGGAAGGGAGATGAAATAAAATGTCATGAATTTCTTGGTTAGATGTGTGAAGTTGAAAAAATTACCTTCAGTGGATTTTACACCATCATATCCTTCATCATCCTCCATAGTGCTGATTTGATTCTCACTAGAAGGTTGAGGATAAGACATTCCTCAGAAGCTTCCAAGAATATTCCAAGGATGAACACCTCATAGTACAAATAATCATTAGGATCTTCCTCCATAGGAAAAATATCCTCTTCTTCTTCCTTGTTATGGAGTGCTTCAAGTTGTTCATACATTTATTGCAAGGCTTCAACATATTTCAGAATTTTGAGGCAGATTTGGGGATTAGAATCTCCTTATGCAATGTTCATGATTCTTAGCACATATTCAGTCTTCAAGGCTTCCATTTCATCATTTCTATATGTGAGGAAATCATCCCAAGGGAGAGTGATAAAAGACATGGCTCCATGATTTTCATTCAGCTATGTGAGATTGAAAGTATTACCTTCAATAAATTCTTCATCTTTATGGAATTCATACAACATATTGTACCTCCTTTGCATCTTTTTCATTAGTCTCTTGGATTCTTGATCATCGGCATCAGTGATTCCCATTTTCTTTCCTTTAACAAATCTCCTCTTGAATTGTAACCACCATGAATTGATGATAGGTTCTTCGTAAGTATAAATTTTCCTAATTCTACACCATCTTTCCTTTATTTTTAGAGACATGTCACTAGCATCCTTTCCCTCATCCGATTTCATATTTTCTCTTGAAGCAAGAGACCTTTTTCCATTATTGAATTCTCCTCTTTGCAAGAACTAGTTTGGAATGATGGTTGATAAAAAATTTGCATTTCTCGGAAACCATATTCTTATTCTTCACTTTCACTCATTGGTACTTCACTCTAGTTTGGAAATTTCTTCATTGTGTTGTGGGAAATGAACATGACATGGATTTTTCCTTGATGGAGTTTCCTTTAACAATGATTATCCTTTGAAAAATATTTTTTTTTTCATTTTTTGTTTTTTTTAAGATATTTTTTTTGTATTTTTTTAGGCAGAGATCCTTTTGGATGCACTTGGGAAAATATGTCCCCAACAAAGTTTCCAAAACTATTGGTGAGAATTTTTTTGATATGGAAAATTTGGTGTCTCCACCAATGTTCATGTGGCTACGCTCCTATATATTGAATGGTGTAACTCCCATTATTTAATGATAACTAATATAATCCTACCTAAATGTTGTGGGTTAGCCAAATAGGTCGGAGATCGGATAGGGAAAATCCACTTGAAACTGTGGTGGTGAAGTGCTTGTACATGTTACAAGGGAGGAAATCATAGTGATGAGGGGTGAAGGAGATAAATTAGGAAAGGAAGGTTATTTCTCGAGTAGGCCAATTACAACGTTCATACCCAATAAATAGAGTAGTTCACCATTTAATATAGAGGAAAGAAAAAATGAAGCTACCTAGTGAGAAGAAAAAACCTGACATAAAGTTCTTGGATTCATTTATCAAAGATACAAAGCTCTTTTGGGATCACTATGATTGTAAAGTGCATAAGAAAGAAATAGAGGAAAAATAGGAAAGGGAGGATAGAAGAAATGCAAATTTTATTTCACGTGCATTGATAATACAAAGCTCAACAACATATTAGAATCCACTATTGCTACAAAGAACTAAATTTTCACGATCCCTTTGGAATGGAAAATCCATCCCAATTTATAACAATGTGAATTGATATCTCATCTCCCCTCTCATGACTCTTTATGTTCCTATTCCACTTACGACCTTTCATTTTCCATTAGACAAAACAAATAAAGTATTTAATTTATAATTTTGAGAAAATACTTTTACAATTCAAAAATATGTCACTTAAGTGAATACAAAAAA
This sequence comes from Taxus wallichiana var. yunnanensis, assembly GCA_018340775.1. NCBI lineage: Eukaryota > Viridiplantae > Streptophyta > Pinopsida > Cupressales > Taxaceae > Taxus > Taxus wallichiana. The sequence goes on from CM031244.1 coordinate 763,180,402, forward strand.
ATATAATGATTATACACAACAAAGAATTATAAGAGAGAAGAAAGAGGGAGAAGTGGAGAAGAGGGAGAAGTTGACATTTTAGATGAAGAATCCTTCTTAAATGAAGAACTTGTTGATTCATGCTTCTCGCTATTGTTCCTTGAATGCTTTGTTGAACCGAGTTATCACAACCATCAATTTATCCACTTCGGAATGCACACAAAGCCCAACACCTTGATCCATTTTCGGGAACATCACCGATATTCCTACATTTATCGAGCCATTCTTTATGATCCATTGCAATTTAGCAAGTGCAACTTCGATCATCGGGACAAGGACTCTAAATTTTCTTCATTAAAGGAAAGGTTGTCACCTGCCTCCTTCTTGACCAAATCTTAGAATGCAATGATGAGATATTTTGATGATGATTCCTTAGTGAGTAGAGGGAACTAAAATATTTGAACACACTTTGGTAGAACTTGTTCAAGATATTGAAAACCTATTTCCCACGAGATTCTAATTCGGATATGGAATTCTTGAGCATTACGTATCTCACATCCATGATGCAGATCCAAAATTGAGACAAGTTCTTTGCGGTGGATGAAAACATGTTCTTACTCACGAGGGTGTGAGATTCAAAGGAACTCATCTCGGACACTAGTGGAAACATATCATCTAAATGATTGACTTCTTTTACAAACTCCTCCTTCATCTTGTGCACTTAGATTGATGTTACAAGAACATACTTGATGAGAGAAATGAAGTTTGGATACAATGCATTTCCTTGCTCAATGATTTTCTCAATTCACCTCTTATCAACTCTCCCCGCATAATGTATCCTTGTACTTTCTTGATTGCTTTGGGATCAACAATACTGATTGGAGGAATGTATTCAACCAAAAGGGAAAATGTTGATTCAGGTTCTGAGAAGGGTTGAATGTAAGCACTAAGAATCTTTACCTGTTCCTCCAATTACACAATGGTTTACCGTTATTCTTCATTCGAGTGAGGAGGCGAGAGGAGGATTTCATGAATAAGTGAGAGCCACATTCATGTGAATTTTGACCCAATGAGATGCAAGTCAATTCATAATATGATGGGTTCATGTATTCAAGAGGATTTTTGATCTTAGGCCTGACAACTTTAACATATTGATTACCATAGGTCCCATTGAAGAATTAGGATGTTGTTTGAGCCTTTTCCTCCATTTTGGATTCCATATCTCGAGGTTTCCTCAAGACTTGGCATGATAACATGTTGTGTTTTCCTTGGCTCACTGTTGATCATTTCTAGAATCCATGGGAATGGCTCATTAGGTGTTGACATGGTGTTTTCCACTAGAGCATTTTCAATATATTATTGTAGGTCAATTCTTTATTTGAATGTTTTACAAGTAATCACTCTTTATTGATGGAACTTTCCTATCTTGAAAAATTCAACCAAACTTGCCCAATCAACACATTGAGTTCAACTAGTTTGGCTCACTTTGAAAAAATTACTAATCTTACTCATCTCGCTCACCCAGGGAGCAAATTCCTTCAAACTGATTAAATATTTATAATGATGATCTCTAAAGATCTCGAACCTTTTTTAATTATCCTCTTGACCGCATGATGCTTCTTGTTTGTAACTACCGGACCCTAAGGTGTCCTTTTCTCATGTACACTACGTGACCAAAGTGATGTCTCGGGATGCCCCATGGAGGATTAATTGTCTCATTTGAATTGTGCAATTGTCACAAAACCATGTGAAGATGTTGTAAAGAAGAGAGAAGATTGAAGATAGAACCAAATACAACTTACAACGCTTAGAATGAGGATTTAATTTATTAATAAAATACCATTTTTACTTTTGACCACCTCTCTTGTTACCTGGTTGCTCCCTGTGCACACTACCTTGAAGGAATTTTCCTTAGTGGGAAGTTACTATTTATAGTAAGTGATGGTGTAGAGATTTAATAGTTTTGGAAAGTATATTTACCCATCTTAGATTTTGATAAAACAACCTTCACTAGGATAGGTTTCTTCTCATGATATCTTGTACAAAATTTCAACTAGATCCAACCATCAAAACAACAAAAAATTAAAAATTACAAAATGAGGGCACTAAGTCAGGGTTTTCCTGTAAAAATTCCATGCCATGAATTTTAGTGCTATCAATTAGGTTTTGAGGGCAATTGGAAATGGTGAATAATGTAAAAAACCCCACTTCAATCCATGCACGGGTTTCATAAGATACAAATATTTTTTCCTTTGCAAGCTACATAGTCAATCTCGGCAAAAATGAACTTGGAGCTTTAAAAATTTACACTTTTCATGAAATTACCTCCACTTTGTGATCATGGGAAAATTAAGATATGAATGCAAGAGGAAAATTGGAAATGGAGGAATCTATAATTTTTTTCCGAGTTGCGGTAGAAATGGAGCAAAATAGGGGAGAGTGAAAAATGGTTAAGGAAGGGGGCACTTTGCCCCGCCCGCCCCCCCCCCTTGTCCTCTTGGAAAGGGATGAAGGGGACAAAAAGTGTGCCCTATCCCCTAGGTGATAAGTGGAAAACATTCATTAGCAGAGGCGGGGCTGAAAAATGAGAAAAGTGCTTATAGAGACCTCCCATGGTCATGTGGTGGGTTCGGGAGCTCCAAGGCATGTGGAACAAAATTTATTGTGCCCCCTTGTCTGATTAGAAAGGGAAAAAGGGGAAAAAGTGTGCTTTGAGCACCATTCTGACATGTGGCATTGGAAAAAATTTCTCACTTTGAGAGTGTACCTTGGGAAGGACCTTGAAAACGAAGTTTTCAGAGCTCTCAAAGGTCTTTTTGGGAAATTATTGATATGAATTTTATTGGAAACAACATTTGGAGAATAATGAGATGGGTCTTAAGGTCTAATTCTTCATGAAAACCCTTAATTTTTTTTCTAAATTGTAGAGGATCCTCTTATATTTCTAATGAGTGCTTTTTTTCCTCCTAACTCCTTACGAAGCTCTCACAATCATCTGCCGAAGATTCGGTACTGTTTTGATTGCCTTCTCCTCATGGGGGTTGAGACTAGGTCATATGAAAAACCATGTGGAAGTAAGGGGGAGGAAAAATTTTACCATCCCCCTTGTCCCCTTGAAAAGGGATGAATGAGACATAAATTTTTCCTCAGTCTCATGATGAGAAGTGGCATTTTGTTATTGTGCGATGGAGGGAGCTAGAATGAGGTAAAAAAGAGATTAACTTGCTTCATGGAGATTAACAGGGTCATGTGAGGGTCCAAGAGGGGGAAAATTTTACTTTCCCCATGTACCCTTGTAAATGGAAAAAGGGATACCAAAAGTGTGCCTTAGCCTTGTCTTTTGCCACGTGGTACCTTGAAAAATTTGGTTGAGGACAGAGCTTGTACTGGAGAGGAGCTTGAAAATGACGCGTTGCGGAGCTCTTAGAGGACTTTTTGGGAACTTAACTATATGAATTTTAATAAAATATGAATTTTTGGAAGAATGGGATTTGTTTAAAGATCTGATCCAGCTCGAAACATTATATAAAATGGAATTTTTTTATCGGGATTCTTTAGTTGTGCTTTTGAAGAATGACTTGTAGAGAGAGATGCATGGGTGTTGTGAAAAATTTGAAATTACCACCATGTAGGGAATTGAATAAGATTTATATTGATATATTTTTTGACCTTCAACTCATTCAAGAGATCCTAGAATCCTCCTCTAAAGCTCATGTGTTGTTTCACGGAAGCAAGCTCCTTTGACCTCAAAAACCTAATTTTCTTTGAACTTGATCCAGAATCTCCAAATCTTCCCTAAATATTCCTAATTCACTTGATAAAATGATCTTAGCTCATTAATAACTCTACTTGGTGAATTTAGGAATTGAACTCAGCTCTATAGAATATGCCCCAACCTTAGAAAGGCTAAAAATAACCATTTTTAAGTTTACTGAAAATAGGCCTTGAATGGAATTATCTCGAAAGAATATTATTTGCTTGTTTTCATCTCTTCAAAAATGGGAAAGTTTAAAACCATAGACATGAGAATTACATGTATGGGGGTAGGTCTAGCATAGGGGATGGATTGACCCGGGGAGTGCTTGGGAGGGTTCACACACAAAATTTTTGACACTTTGGGTCCGTTGTTATGCTTGAAAATATGAAGTTTTCATGTTGCAAATTTGCATGACAACACTTGAAAAACAAATATTCACCTGTAAAACCAAAAATACCACATCAAATACAAAAAAGAAAGATGCAATATGGGGATTCACACCGACCTCGGTGCTCATATGATAGAGTGAGCTTATAACCAGCGTTGCGCACTACATCTCAAACATCATGTAGTTATGGTGTGTGTGTGTAAGAATCATGCCTTAGGACACCCTTATGCAAGGGAACTTGATAACACGATGCGGGTAGATGTATTGATCTAAATATAATGTGTGGATGTTAAAATGAACTTCCACTTCCTATGTTGTGTATACAAAAATGCAGTCCCTTGTCCTTGAGAATGCCCAATGGATGCTTTGAAGCGCTTTAGGTTCCTTTTGAGTGCAAGATTAGGTGATAGTAATGATGCTTAGAGCTTGGTCCTTTATTTTTGTCACATAGCTATGTATTTATATGATTCCCTTGTTTGTATTTTGTAATTGAAAACTGTAAGGCCACCCCGTAAGTGGAAAAGAAGCCAAAAAGATAAAAGAGACCCAAAAGAAGAGAGTAAGGTGGAAAAGGGTCGGGGGTGCCCAGAGGGGACAGGGGCACTTAGGAACTCTGTCATAGTTGGGTGATGGTTTCTAGAGCCATAAAAGATAAAAAAGTAAAATAACAATCTGGGTGTAGGGTCGAAAGACTAGATAAACAACAAGAAACAAAGACAAAAGGCCATAGAAAATCATCAATTACTACTTTTCTTGCTTAGGAATCATATGAATGCTAGTATGTGTTTATGGACCTAGAAATGTGCCCAAGTGCATAATTTTTTTTCTACAACACCATGTGAATTATCTAAAATGAGAAGAAAGTATCGAAAACAAGGTAAATTTATTCATTTGCACATACCATAAACTTTGAAAGTGCGATGACTCCATATGTGACATTGTAAAGTTAAAGTATTAGATTGCACTCTTGTTTTCCTAAAACAAAATTCTTAAGTGTGTATGTTTATTTTGTTGTAGGTAAACCAAAGATTCTAATTTCTTTACACTCAATCAAAATAATCCTATGGATAATTCTCTAATAGATTCACCATTTTTGTTGTGTTCATAATATGACCCTAATTTCATGAGTGAAATCAAGGAACCCCTTATCCTTTCTCAAGGTAGTTAAATATTCAATGACCAATATTTTCTTTACCTAACACACAATCCCTATTTGTAGGCATCCTCATGCTTTAACCTTAATTTTGTGAGTGTTTATCTTGCTATCTTTAGATTCCCTCCAAAAATATGATTATCTTCCATTGTGCATAGGACCCTCATATAATTGCATAATCCTTTCTTGTGCTTATTTTGGCCATGCGCAAAGCTCCTTCACATGCAACATTACACAATGATTTTTGTTCTCTTCATGCACCTTCATAATATGCATGTCTAGTCCAAGCACTTTCTAGTCTCCTCATGTTCAAATAATATTTTCATAAAATTTCATCATCTAGCTATACTAAGATTCCTATGTCCCTTAATGATTCTTGACACTTTTGCTTATTTGACAGTGCTAAAACCCATTTTGAGTCCCTTATGTAGTCTCATGATTAACACTGTCGATCTCTTGCTATACTACACCTACACAAATGTTTGAAGAGTGTGTAATCAAACCCTTCCATTATTCAATGACTCAAATAAATCCCACATTAAATTCCTAACTTCCCAAATCCTCATGATCATGAAAGTTATTTCTCACATGTTTACACTGTTCGGGAGGATTGGGGAAAGTCTCTATGTACTAGTGACTGCCCTTATATAGGTGAAAACTATTGTGCATACTGTAGACACCAAAATTGGGTCACACTCCCCTTGGTCCCTTGTCAAATAACTAGATCAAGCATAGTCATCTAATCATGCCCCCTTCAACCCCACATCACCATTAATTTAATTAATTAAATTAAATTAATATATATATTCTCACAATATTTAACATCTAATAAAATTAACTTCTACCCCACCACCTCACTTAGACACCTCACCTAGACACCTCATCCAACCAGCTCACTCTAGACCTATTCTTGCAATGTTTCCATAACCAACAATAACTACGTCTCACTTGCTTTAATTAGCTAAGATTTGGTCTAACCATAAAATCAATCCCTAAAATATCTCTAACCACATTCCCGATCATTATAAGGGAAGTTTCCATTCTAATATGTGAGAATAAACTAACGGGTCGAAGAAATCAAGAAGATATACCCATTTTAGTAAACCTAGGGAATCCCACCTTAACCGATGCCGGTCACCCCTAAACCGATGCCGGTCAACCTAGAACCGTCGTTGGTTACCATTTATTCACCTAAACAACCTTGTTTTTGGGTTGGCACATTCTGAGAGCAAGGAAATGAAATCAGAGCTACATGCAAGAAAAACCAATATCCTTTCATGTATCCAGACATCCAAAGCCATCACTAGGACATATATTGAAGAATTACACCCACGGAATCATTTTGGGAATCACTACTATGATATCAACACTATTCTTCTGATCAATAGCCACCTCCATTCAGCCATCAAAATCTACATCACAATAAGTATATCTCTACCAGCATTGTCTATTTCAGCATAGTTAACTTTTGTCATTCCTGTCATTAGTTTATACTTTGCATGTTCATTCCTCCATTGCTTAATAGCTTGTAATCCCACCATTTCCCTTACCCACACCACCAAATCACCATTTTGACCTAATATCCATTTTTGAGTGTACTTGAGATCTCCACAGACCTTCTCATCCACTCTCCCAACCTTATTTGACCTCAGATTAGCCCCTGCCATTTGATCTATTTGAGTTTATTTTACCTCAACCATACGATGCCGGTTATCCACAACCGCCATCGGTTCTACCTAAACCGGCATCGGTCACACCCAACCGACATCGGTCTCTGTGTTTTATACCTTGACCAAGAACAGACCCAACAATCATCCTACCAATTGACCTAAATAACCCAGAATCAGACCCTGACCAGTCCTAGTACCTTGATAGACACCTCATCTCTTAGATCCAACTATAGCCTAGCCTGTTGTGATTGGATTTGCTTATTGTACTTGAATGAAATACCTAAATCATATCAACTATAGTAGGAATTTACTTGTCTCTCACATTAATTTATTTTAAATAGTTGATTGACAGCCATCTAGGGAGCATCACACTTCCCATAACTAACATACGCTAGGCAACCCACCCATCATGTATCATTTAACTATCCTCTTGTGGTCTTGTTTTCTATTACAGGTAGCTCCTCCTAGCCAAAAGGAAGCTCTCACATTCAGTTGTGGATCAAGAAGTCAGAACGCATGTAATAACCATCAATTGACCAAAATTTAATAGGTATTCCTCCTTGGACCTTACCCTTATCTGTTTTGTCATTTCAAAAAGGTAAAGAAAATAGTGAAACATTTTGGGAACGCCGGTGGGACCCATCAGGGGTTCTTTTGCATTTATTCATTCCTAGGTGAAAGTTATGTGTTTGTTTCCCTTTGAAAAGCTTCCACATTAATTTTCTTCTTTGGAATCATTCTCCTTCTTTCTATTATCTAAAAACAATGTATTTTTGGTGCTTTAAAAAAGAACACATCTTCCTTTTTTTTACATTGCATTAGTGAAAGAGCATCCCTCTTCCTATTCATCTCTTGCTACATTGAATATCACACTTCAATTTGGGTTTAAAACACTTGCATTGCATTCTGATTTGTTGCATTATTAGCTCACATTAAAACTGAGGGCAACCTATATGCTAGAAGTCATGCCCAGCTGATGGTTGACACAAAGAATCGTAGAAATCACATTTCTCTCTCTCTCTCTCTTTGTGTCTTACCAAACTTGCACAAAATCAAAATATACACATCTTTCTTAAACAACATCTTACCCGGGAACATCTGTCAGTGATCACACAATCTAGTTGGTAGGTACTCCCCAACTCGTTGCCTCTATGTCAGTCATCATCTCAGAGGACAGCCCGCCCCCGCCATAACATACTTGAAACCTCTCCTTTTAGATATCCTTCTTCATAGGATGCCTTCCTAACCAATATTTTTTTTTCTAAATACACACAGTCAGTCCTAAATAGCATAAGCTAAACAAACATAAGAAAATCACTATTAGGATCGTGCTTTTTCTTAGCGTTCTTCTTGGCTTGTGTTTTGAGGTGTGAGACTACGAATCTCCATTTTTATTCTTCCTTGCACACTCCACCATCATAGTTGGAGTATTATGACTTTTTTTGAGTGTGCCAGGGCCCCATCTCCTCATTCTCAAGTTTTTGAGTTTGATTCTTCACTTAATTTAATTCACAAAACCAATTTTCTTCATTTCTTTCTAATTTCACAGTCACCGACGTCGGTCAAAGCAACCATCGCCGGTTCACATCTGACCGTTATCGGTTAAACCCTAACCAGTGTTAGCTTCTGGCTTTCTAGTTACTTTACCTAGAATACAATCTTACCCGATTATTATCTTTTTCTACTATTTTCTCGTGTCATCTATAGAATATAGTCTTACCAGGTCAACACTTGCTCACATGGTGGTGATTCGCAGGCCGGACTAACACCCTCATATCCCACGCTAGTCATCAACCACTCCCACCTAGTCCCTCACCACCTTCTATCCTGTCACCCATGGATTCAACCTTACCTACCACCATTGCTGTAGGTGATGAAGATTTTCACGAATCCTTGATCAAAATCTCGTGGCCTTACAGTTCTACCTTTCCCACTCTTCCACGAGACTCCTCAGGTCAGTTGATATATGGCATGCCTGTATCCATCTCTTCCCGCCTTGTTCCTACTACTACTGCATTAGCCGCTAATAATGTGACGTTACCCTCACCTACTTCACCCCGATAGTTTCACAACTAGGCCCCATACCCACCATGATCGCTGTTGAGTCTGTAGTTTCACTCCCGCCTGTTGTATCTGTTGTCCCCTCATCGACCACCCAGACCATAGAACAATCCATACCCATTGTCTCACAATTACCCATTGCAACATAACCACTCATGGTATTGGTGACCCCTACTCCATTCTAGAATCTCATCCTCTCCATCCACAAATAATGCCCCCAATCGCTACCAGAGTCACGATGACCATCCCACCTACATACACCTACTATCAACAACCCCCTATCTTGTCTGTCACCCATTTTGGATATGTTCCTTCTATGTCGGTTCCTTATTCTCAACCTCCCTATCAGGTTCAATATCCACCCCCTTATGCCACAGGAGGTGTCCCTCCATCACAACCTACTAATGACCTCATCAAGTTGATGATGGAAAAGATGTAGACACTAGAAGCATCGGTTTACGCTTGTGTAATTCCCTCACCTATGATGAAATTTGTAATGATCCTATTCACCCATCCATTCCTATTCGACCATACCCCGTACATTGGGAAATGCCAAAGTTCAACCACTTCAATAGAAAAGAAGATCCACAACAACATTTGCGGTCCTTTAAATATGGGTGTTACTTGATTGCCCACGATGACACTTTACTTTTGAGGATTTTCCCAATGTCCTGACATGACCTACATTGGACTGGTATAGTGGATTACCAAGACACTCCATTTACTCATTTAATCAAATAGCCCAAGCCTTCCTAGATCACTTCTCCATCAACATTGTTAAGAAGGTTACCATGACTGATCTATATTCCACACGATAGTATGATGATAAGTTTCTCACCGACTTTGTCGCTCATTGGCGTAGCCTCATTAACTATCTCAAATTCCAATTACCTCAAACTGAGCTTATAGAACTATTTACTTGGGCATGTGCTAGACACATCTCACCAACCTTGCAGGTGAAATTTTTTCACACTTTCGATGAGGCATTCACCATGGCACGGAAATTGGAAATTCATGCTATCGAAGAAAAGAAGATTCAACTTCGTAACAAGAACATCACATTCAAATCAAATGATACTTCTTTGTCTTCAAAACCCCAAAATAACTATTCAAAGCCCAAAGGGTCTGCTAATGCCATAGTTCTCAAAGCCGGTCCCCCTCATCAATCAAACCTAACCAAACCCCCTTCTAATATCTCTCTTGTCCAAGATTTCCAGTTCAGACAAGAACAACGAAAGTACACTTCCATAGGAGAATATTATTCTTCCATTTTGGAAAAGCTTGTTAAGGTTGGTGCCATTACCCTTCCACCTATAAAACCACATACTAGTTTTGATCCTGAGTGACCCATGCCTGCGTGGTATAAGGAACATGACTTTTGCAACTATCATCATGTTAAAGGTCATAACGACAATAACTACATCACCTTCAAGAATATCATCCAAGAAATGTTAGATAATGGAGATCTAGTCTTGGATAGCCCGAATGCACCTCGCTAACCAAAACCTGCATATCTTCAAGAAGCCATTCCCTAATCATGCCCCATCTTCCAACCAAGTGGTGATACCTCAAACAATGATGGCAATGTTTGCGAGGTCCACACTATTTTCAATGACACACCAGTTACTTCCCAATTACCTCATGTTCCTTCCATAGATGAAATCTTAGCCCATGCTCCCCTACTTGCACCAAAATTTATTTAATCTAATCCTCTACCCAAGAGAGGACCCCCTTCATGTTCCCCTTCACTCGTGGAAGATCCTAGAATCATTATGCCACCTTTGACCCCTGAAAATTCCGAGTAGTTCAAAGTGGCACCTCTCCTACTCATAGAAGATGCAGGTCCACCGCTTACACAAACACAAGGAGAGTCCACTTCAACCATCCCATCCTCCCCTCTACCCATGGAGGATACTATATAAGTACCACCACCTATAGATGACCATTCACCATCAGACCTTCAAGATCTCACTGATCTACTTTCGACTTTCTTACCCATAGAGTCGAGGCTAGCCATTTCCATGTATCTCAACCAAATTTTACGGGGATTGTCACTTGATCCAAATTGGCTCTGATTACAATAATACCATTCTCATGCTTGGATGATCACCTGGACTATATCGATAGAGACTTACTTTGGGGATGCCTTCTACTTCCTGTTTCAACACAAATGCAGTTATCACTCCTTGACACCTCCACTATCTATCTAAAAGTGTTTTGAGTGACCAAACCAAACACAACCACAACTATTGCAATACCTTCCATGACACCACTCATGGCCCAACTCACACCTCGACCATGGCCCCAAATACATCTACACCTAAACCCACGCCTATATCATCTCCCTTACCTAAAACTATCACTACCTTAGGGGTCATACCAACAGCTAGCCTTACTCACCCACCCATCAAATTAGATTTATCTACATCTTCCAAAACTAACACCAAAATTAAACCAGCCCCTAAAAAAAAGATCCAATATCCTAAATCTCATACCCCAAACTTTCCTACCACGCCCTTTTCACCTTTACCCCTTCCGTTCATCCTACGACCTCACCCCTTGACCTGGCCAAGAAACCCCATCCACCGTAAACAAAAACACAAGCAACCCATTTCCCCATCGGAGACCTATAATATACCCAAGCGACCCACGCAACCTCCGCCCTCACCCATAACCTTCTTACCACCTATACCTCTAATACCATCGATATATTCTTCACTACCCATGAAACTTCCTTCTATTTCAATCACACCATCTTCCTCCACAACACTTTAGTTACCCCGTGGGTAACCCGCCCTCTTTCACCATCCATTTTTCCCTCCACATCTCTTATGCCTGTATCATCTTTACCCAAAAAGATGCAACCTAAAGCTAAAAATTTACTACCCTCTAATAAGGTAGTTAAACCAACCAAACCTTCCATTTCCAGTTCATCTACCATGCCCCTACCCAAGCAGATACGACCAACACCTAAGACCACACCACACACCAAACTAGTAGCCCAACCTACTCCTCCTTTTGTAAAGAATCTTCCTACATAGTTAGCCGCACTTGTACCCAAACCCACATTCACCTCCCATTGTGATCTATTGTGGTCGTACTCTAAAATCCTAACCAATCTCCGCAAAATTTTTGTCATCGCATTACCACCTCATAGAACTTACGACCCACTCAAACCCAAACCAAAAGGGTTTGTGAAACCAAAATTTACACCTACCATCATATGCCAAGACACGATGCATGAGAGAACTATAAGGCTTTAAAAATTTCTCTTGTCCAATTATGTCTTCTGAAGAAAACTTTGACGATGATGATCTTCTTGATGAGGACCCCATTTCACCTTCACCAATTTTCATAGATCTTCTCCCGTTACCTACTCAGTGACCAAGATCTCCACCCCCAAAACTCTTAGATCCATCCCTAAGATTTGAAATTAACATGGTTCACATAAGAGAGTTATCCAAACAACCACCCAAATGCCAATGTTCCCTACTCATCTCACAAGGCTCATATCCACCACTAGGGTTTTGTCCCTCTTACTGCTATACCTTCCATGACACACCCTCTTCATCCACCTCCCCTCAGATTAACATGATCAACATTGCCACCCGTGCTCAAAAAGACAAGGGCAAGGAGAAAGCAAGTGGCCCATCAACCAACCCTATACCTAATATACCATCCGCACCCACACCCAAAGTCATCATTCGAGGTCTTGCATATCCCATTTCGACAGGGTCACACATCGCACAATGCTAAAACAACTACACCAATCCCCCCTCAAAATATCTTTATATGACCTTGTCCAGACCTTAGAGTCACATCGTCAAGCCCTCATGGAGGTCCTTCAATCTATCAAAGTCTTACCAAATGACCCCACACTTGTGGCCTCAATCATTACCCCTCACCATGTAGCCTTTCTCACTAGGTCTTCACCTTCCTCTACACCTCCACCCTCTCACCAAGTGGCCGCCCTCAGCTTTTTAGATGAAGATATCACTCCCTTCCGGTCCCGATGACCCCGACCCCCTCTTTTCATCTTTGTCTTTATCGATAATATATGCATACGATGCGTTATGATCGATGGTGGTGCTAACATTAACATCATATCCTCCCATGCGTACGACCAAATGCAAATACCTACCAATTACATGCATGGTAACCCCATTATGTTGTGTTCCTTCAATGATGCCATGACCTCTACACTAGGTACCATTGTTCTCCATGTCGCATAGGTCCCCACACCATCCCAAAACTTTTCTATGTCCTAGAAGGGGAGTTCTAGTATAACTTGCTGCTTGGCCAACCTTGGATCCGTGCTATGGGTTGTGTCCCTTCGACATTACATCGATGCCTCAAATTTGAACACGAGGGACATAATTACACCATCCCTACCGACCCCTCACCTTTTAAGACCTGTAACATGCTATATCGACCCAATGATGTGCTTGTATTGGTCAAGGCATCGCCACCACAACCACTTCACCTTCACCCACGAGCCCATCCGCCAAAATTACCACTACTTCTTCTGCATCTAACCTTGCTATTCCTACCGCAGCCTGTAGCCTCTACTACTAGTGACCTTGTTTCCCCTTCATCTAGCGAGCCATCTATACCCACTACCCACATACCAACTACTGATCCCTTAGAAGGTGTTTTTCAATGCCTCTCGTGTTCAATGAAAAGTTATAAAAGCCATGGAATTGGGGTAAGAATCTCTAAAGAAACCCCAAAGGCTTTGAACAAGCTGATCAATGGACCATCTGATAAGAAATGAGCAAGGGTTTCTTCTTTGCATACATTAATTTGAAGTAAACAAGCAAACTAAGAAAATGAAACTAACCTCTATTCTTTGAAAGCTTGAAATAATGAACCTAAGAGGATCTAAGCATTCAGTTTGTGTTTAAGAGAAAGAGATCTCCCCATTAATGGCTTCAAGGCCAATGGTTCTTCCCTTTTACTCCATATTTGTGCTATAAAATACAAAAGCAAATGCTAATAGCTCAATGGAAGAAAATGAACTACAATCTAAAGCCTAAACAAAATACTATAATCTGTGCTAGGAAGAAGAGAGAATTATTAGAAATGAGGAAGGGGGTCTAGCCCTATTTATAGTTTTCCATTTGGGAAAATGGGAGATTTGGGTGCATGTGGGACAAATGCAAAAGTCCAAAAATCACTTTTAGCAAGTCAAAGTGAGATTTGACTATGTTTAGAAGAGATTGATCATGGTTAAGACTAGCTAACCATGTTTAGAGGGTAGTTAATCCCATTTAGAGAGAAATTAGGTTTCTGAAAGGCTTCTGAAAGACTTAATCAATCCAACAAAGTGGATTGATACTCAAGGAGCTAATAGAGGTGGTAGAGAAGAGAATATTAGCCAAGAAGAGGTTATTATAACCTATTTAATTAGTTTACAAGAGGAAATACGACCAACAGAGTGTCGTAAGAGGGGAGTTAGATAGATCTAACTGACGAGGTGTCATAAATTTGCAAGGGGAAGAATAGTTAGTGCAATATTAAGAATAATAGTGCATTGATCAAACTACAGGTGTCTACATTTGCCCCTCTTTGGGGTGACGTAAGCCATGTCACTTCAAAGAAAGTAGACAAATGTAAACAAGTAGAATTTTTTTAAAGGGGTAGAAGAAAAATTAATAGGATGAAGGATGAAGGATGCCCCTCGAGTGTCGATGGGGTGATGGAGAAACTTAATCGGTGATCGAAAAAGAGAGCAATAAGAAGAGAAATGCATAGAGAAGATGAGAAACAAGAAGAAAGAGGGATATTGAGCTATCCACAAATCAATTGCTAACAATATTTAATCATCATAATGCTTAGAATCCTCCTCATCGGTCCTTATTAAAATGTGAGCATACGACGGAAGCGTAAAATGACATGAAAATCCAAGGTACAAACAACCGTCTTGTGCTAAAAATGACCAACTCCATGCAACATACACGAATGCAATGCAATACAAGAAATAAACAATATCACCTAACAGGGAAATAAGTACAATCACACACACTTAAACCAACAACGTTCAAGATAGTTGCACAAATATTTTGTTATCAAGATGTAGTCCCAAATGTTTTGATAAATGACAAGGGTGAAGAATGATGCCCCAAGAAATGTGTATAATGTAAGGGAAAATATGGAGGACACTTGGGTCAGTGAAAAAACATTGTGCACTGATGAAAGTAAAGACAAGCAACTGATAGTGCCCCAGAGTATAGATGAAGTAAGCAACATAGCTTGTGTAGGTGATTGAAGATTTAGATGATTCACGAGTCATTGTTTCAAAATATTTGAAAATGTCAGCAAGATATGGGATGAGTGTCATGTGATAGACACAGATTTCAGCCGTAGATGAATGATTTACCCAGTTTTAATCTATTTCGAAGTATTTCAATTTTTTTGGTTTTTTAAATGGTTTTACAATAATTTTTTTTTTTTATATTTTTGATCGGTTAGAAGAATTTCAAAAGATCAAAGATCTTCTAAAAGTATGCACGAGGGTGATAGTGGGAAGGCAAGGTTGTCAGAGAGCTAGAATATATTCCCACAAGAAGAAAGATGGGTCGAGAATAATTTCTTTAAAATAAATTAATAAATAATTATCACGATGGGGGAAAATAGATGAAAAATAGAGGAAAAGGTGGGAAAAGGTGCCTGAAAGGTTCGTAAATTATTTCAGTGTGATGGAGAAGTAACCGCAGGGTGGCACGAAGTGCCCCAACGTGTGAAAATTAGTAAAAATAATTATTTTAATACAAAAATAATTATCACGGTGGATAGAAGAAGGTTAGAATGATCACGACAGAGAAAACATGCCCCAAGGGCATCGCGATGGGTTAATATACCCACCCAAGGTTGGTAAATCAATCACAACCAATTCATTTCTACCAGAGTTCTTGTGAATTTTTACGCATGCGAGCGAGCGGCAACTTTGGAGTGAGATGGCAAGAATACTGAGCAGGAGGAGATGCGCAGATCGCATCCGAGAGTTCATACGGGACCCAGTGGATGGACCCTACGTGAGTGGCCTATCCCTTCTAGTGAATTACACATTTAATGCATTTTTAGGGTTTTTATCCTAGGTAGGAGAAATTTGACGTATGTGCGCATGCGCATACGTCGATGATGTATGTATGCGTGCGTGCATGCGTCGAAAGCTAGGCAGTACACACGTGTATCTATCGAAAATGTATACACACAAGTGTATGCGTTGGAAGAAGATTGGTAGGGATGTGGATGCGTGTTTGTCAAATGGGCCACATACATGTTCGGGATGGGTGGAACGAAGACATGCATGCGTATGCACGAGACATGCGCGTCGTCAACATCGGTTTGGGTCCATAGGCATCGGGAGGGGAAAAAAAGAAACAGATGGGTGCGTATGCGTAATGATAGGTGTGTATGTATTGGGATGGAAGTGTAGGCGTCAAAGGAGGCACACAAGTGTTGAAGAAGTAGAACATCCTTCCGGAAAACCGGCCAAGGAGAGAAAAAGACAAACTTTTTAGAAGAAAGTGAAATTTTCAGAAATAAGATAGAAGAATGGTGACCTAGCAGCAATTTTTAGATAGATGTAGGTAGAAATATCAACTGATACATGTGTGTTTTCTTGTTTATAGTGTATACTACCCATTCTCTAGACTCGTGAGTGATATGGTCGGCTAGCGGTGATAGAGCCCAATTTGATGATGATGATAGAGTGACCCTGGACAACCTCCTATATGTTACGGGATTGGCTCATGTGGTTGAGATGCTGTAGATTACATTAGATCATGGCCTCTGATAGCTATAGCAGAGTGATGACACAACAAGAGTCAAGTGCTTTTGGCTCCTGACCGGGGAGATTACTATTACTCTTGAAGACATGTGGTGCATTATGCGGGTCCCGATTTAGGGTCAGCTCATCTAGTCTATGAGTCATTGGGATGATATTCAATGATATATTGTAGATTTGTTTGGCATTCGATGATACCATGGTGTGGGATGACCATTAGGTTATCATGGTGCATTGATGACTAGAGCTAGACCGAGTAGTGGTTTATATGATGGCCTTCGTCAGTGGAGTCTTACTCCCTAACAAGACCGGTGCTTCATTTCCGCTCGGCCTCCTGGGAGTGATACGTGGTTTGGTAGAGGGAGAGACCTACTATTGGGGTCAGTGCATTTTGGCACATCTATATTGGGACCTTCATTTGATTACCTACTATCGTCGAGAAGATAGTAGGGATAGTTTTACTTGCTTCAGATTTAGGTGTGGGACCACATTGCCATTGGTCACCCTAGGTGTTTTGATAGTTTGGGCTCTCGAGGAGCCTTCTACGATGGGTTGGGTCCCGACAGGGGATGATGTGTGGCCATATATGGGGGATTCATATCACTATCGCCGTGAGCTTGATGAGTTACAATAGGCTTCCATGGTTTGGAGGCCTTATAGACATTTCCAGTGGCCGAGGATGGTTTAGAGCTCGAACTACCATAGTAGAGCATTTTATCCTAGGCAGCCATAGCTATATGTGAGAGTTATACAGGGTGGATCAGTGCTAGAGGTAGTTTGGTAGTACCTAGGATGTTCTGGAATAGATATGTGGTACACTCATAGGGCCCGAGAGTACTTTGATATGGGTCCATAGATCACCCTTGTGATAGAGCACTGGCTAGTTTCGACGAAAGGTGGCACCTGCTTATGTGGGTGTTATTGAGACAAATTAGAGATCAGGGTACTACACCTGAGTATGGGGCATGGTATCATGGTGTTCTTCCATGCTATTTGATAGTTTCTTGGGTGATGTATAACGCTGGTGTGAGAGAT
The DNA here is from genome assembly GCA_018340775.1 of Taxus wallichiana var. yunnanensis. NCBI lineage: Eukaryota > Viridiplantae > Streptophyta > Pinopsida > Cupressales > Taxaceae > Taxus > Taxus wallichiana. The sequence goes on from CM031244.1 coordinate 763,198,234, forward strand.
CATCCAGTGGGGCCTCCTAGTGGTGGTGAGGGTGGAGTCATTGGTGGTGAGGATAGTGATGATGATAATGATGGTGGGCCCGATTCATACCGGTATGTCGGGGTAAGGGGGAGATACGGTCTAGCCTTATAGTAGCCATAGGGACGGGGCCCCGAGGCCTAGGCCGAGACAGTGTTCGGGAAGTTAACGTATAGTTTCCCCTAGTAGGCATTCCAGTAGGGATATACACCCCTCTCCAGTAGGTACTTCAGAGCAGGGCCCACCACCTCATGCTCTAAAGGGTGGTAGTGATGGTGGATAACTTGCTGCCCTTCATCGGAGTTACAGTAGTGATTGCTATGTAGTTCTGAGGTGGGTGGAGAGAGAGATGCAACCAGGCATAGGTACATGCCCTCATAGCAGAGTGAGATCAGGCACATGCTTAGGTGTAGATTTTGACAGTGGAGAGAGATCAGGCTAGAGCATAGGCCACCTAGGGTAGTGATAGTACCCTATGGCAGAGTCAAATTAGTGAGATGGCCGCACAGGGGGCTCAGATATTGAGCCTTTTACATCAGTCTCAGACTCAGGTGCAGATGGTTGTTGCTTAGAGGGACCACGCCTAGGCACGATTCATAGGGCTACATTATACATAGAGATCAGGCATGAGCCCAAGTGTAGGTTATTACTACAGATAGAGCTCGAGAGGCTGCTACTTTTAGACAGGCTTAAGCTGACAGTTGCATGTTGATAGGTGAGCGAGACTCCACATTATAGGTAGCTATTGCTTCTAGAGATGTTTATATGATACGTGATACTATGAGATCCGGCGGCGAGGCCTTATACTATAGGATTGCCTACTTTGGGCAGTCCCGACAGAGCAGCAAGTTGTTCCTTTTGAAAGCGATTAGATGTGAGTATGACAGGTATAGATTACAGTGATCAGGCCATTCAGTTAGATCAGTTCGGCAGCCCATTGTAGTGCAATCGGCTGGATGGACAGCAGCCAACCAGACAGTAGGGTGGTACCCTGGTGTTGGTCCATCACAACCACCTCTCTTCCATCCACCAGGTCATGGACCCGGGAGCCTCGGCGAGGGTGAGAGCTATGGTTGAGCTCTTTACTTCTCCTTTTGTACAGATGTATTGTATATATGCCTCTTATGAAGGCTGATTCTTTTGTATAGTTGTATGTACCATTGTTTTGATGATGCCTCTTGATGAAGGCTCGATTATTTTTGATGCATGCCCCTTTTAGATGGCATATTGTATCGATGATGTATATTTTGAGCACTGACTTGGACATTTATACATGTATTATATGGACATTTTGATATACTATATTGTGATTATGCTTTGTACAAGCATTGATTATGATGTATGATTTCTCTTTACTCATACTTTAGATTTAGAGATGTGTATGTTTCATGCTTTCATATTGATGATGTATCTGTAGATAGCACCACATGTTTTTAGATTTATGAGATGTTTCTAAGTTCTTATTCTAGCACTTGGGATGATACTAGATGATATTGGTGTGGGGGATAGATTTGTTATTATGCGCAACCCCTCTTGCCCCCATTGATGATACGATATGTGATGATTAGCTTAGCATACATGCATGATGTAATACTTAGCATTTTTGTATATATGATGTAGTGAATGATGTTAGAAATGTGATGAAATGATAGATGATAGATGTGATAAAAAACAACTGTGCAAAACACACAAGCAAAACTTAAAAAACCTACACATACAAACAACACAACAAAATACAGTTCTAAATGAACACATGTAAATGCTAGCAAGAGATTAAAGTGGTATCTAATCTAAGAAAGTGAAATGAATTCTAATAGATGCACATAACAAACAAAGAAACCTATAATAATATTTTACAAGTATGAAAGTTCCTAAATGAATGCAATGTAATACACAATCAAATCAAGCAAGATTTAATATAAGATAAGCAAATGAACCATTCAAAGAACAAACAATTCAACAGGCTAAGTACATCAAGACTATACAAACCAACAACTAAAAGAAACCTAAATACTACTTTGTTTTTGCGGCACAATATTGATATATTTTCTAATGTTTTTGGGTTTATCTAAAAAGATAAGTTTTTAAGGCTACTATTTTCATTATTGTCTAGGTTTCCCTAAGATAACGTTGTGAAACGAATGTAGCTTTATCCCTGAAAAGGGAAATTTTCTAGATGTTTAGGTTTTTGTGTATCCTTTTTCCAAATGTTTTTTTGAATTTTCAAGGTCATGTTCTGAAAGTAATGTACAAGAACAAAGAAGTGTGGATGCCCCCAACGTGATGTGGGAATATACAAAAGCCATAATGCCATGCGTGTATGTATGAGAAGGTGACAATGTGTAGGTGTGTTCAGCGTTAGATGGGAGTATATAAAGGTAATGTCCTTCATGCAGATATAAGAGCAAATGATCCTAGATCATGGTACGACAAAGGTGGCTCTAGTAAGGTTCCTATACCTAGAAAAGGTAGTCATATCTAAAGAGTGGTGATGATTACCCGTCCTCTTTGTAAGAGTAACTTGTGCTGGTGAATCTTCCTTGAGTGTCAAAACTAGTTTTCACTCAAAGACCTGCCCATTGCGCCACAATTGCGTGGTTTTCACATGTGGATGACCTGCTTTTTCTTTACTGTTTTCTCAATTTTCCATTTTTTTGCTTGTTTTTTCTTTATTTTTCTATTTTTTAGTTCTTATATGATATTCTCGTCATGCTTAAGTGTAGAACCACTTGAGGTGCATGGTGTTCATAGGTTCTGGAAGCTCTTCACCATCTGAATATGCAAGTTTATAGGCTCTGATCCATACTTTGCAATTACTACATAAGGACCTAGCCAGTTAGCCTCAAACTTACCTTTCTTTTCTCTGTCTTTGATGATGTTCTTCTAATTTTCTTTTAGAACTAGATCTCCTACATCAAATTCCCGATGAATGATGCATTTTTGTATCCCCTGGACACTCTGTTTTGATAGACTTTCAAGTGATTGAGTGCTCTAATATGCTTTTCATCTAATAGTTCTAACTCTACTAGGTGAGAAACTCTGTAGTCCTCGTCTTTATCAAGAAAATCTCTGAGAGATATTATCAGGGAAGGAAGCTTCACTTCCAGAGGTATGATGGCTTTCAGTTCCATAGACGAGTGATATGGGGTCACACCAGTAGGAGTGCGGATGGAAGTACGATAGGCCCAGAGGGCGGGATGTATCTGTAGGTGCCAATTATGGCTGGTTTCTTGACCATTTTCTTCATAATCCATACAAGGGTTTTATTAGTGGCTTCTGCCTATCCATTACCTTGAGGGTAATAGGGGGTTGACCACTTGAGTTGGATATGCAAGCGTTGACTGAAGGTTTTAACCTTTTTGTTTTTGAAAGATTTACCATTATCAATGACAATGACCGAAGGGATCTGTAAAGACATATGAGATGGTTCATGATGAATTTTGAAATTTGTGCACCGGTGACATAGGTAAGAGGGAAAACCTCTACCCATTTGGTAAAATATTTGGTGGCAGTGATGATGTGAGCATGACCATCTCGAAGAAGAAGGATGGAGCTTCCTATGAGATCTAGGCCCCATTTAGAGAATGACCAAGGTGTTTCAATAGGCTTTAAAGCTTCTGTGCTAGTGCGTGTATCAAGTTTCCATATTTTTGCATAATTCACACTTCTTTACAAAGTTCAGCAATCTGATTCCATGGTAGGCCAATAATAGCCTACTCTTCATAGATTTTTATCTAAGACTATGTTCGCATTTGGTGTGCACTCCACAAATACCACCATGTACTTCCTTAATAGCATGGATAGAATTAGCAACATCCAAACAACGAAGTAGATTCCCATCGTAGCCATGATGATAAAGGGTGCCTCCTAGGAGGGTATAATGGGCTATGTGGCGGATAAGGGATTTCTTTTAAGAATGAGTGATGTCTAGTGGAAAAGTGCCATCTTGTAGGTATCGAAAGATTAGATCATACCATGGGGAAAAGGCACCAACAACTTCACATGCTAAACATGACTCTGGCATATCATATGTTGGCACCTATAAATTCTCTACAAAGAAAGGCATCTTACTTTCCGAGGGGAATGTATAATAAAGACCCAATAATAGCCATAGCATCCACGGATCTATTGTGCGACCTTGGTTTTTGCTCAAATATGATCTGTGTAAAGTATTCCTTCAAGGTTTCAACCATCTTTTTATATGGAATAAGATTCTCATCTTTAACTTTGTACTCATCATTAACTTGTTTAATGATAAGTTGAGAGTCTTCAATGACTCTTAGTTATCGGATGTTCCAAGTAATAGCTATCTTGAGACCAACAATGAGCGCCTCGTACTCTGCAATATTATTTGTGCATGGGATTCCTAGCTGAGAATGCTCTTGGTATGACATCGCTTTGATGGAGTGAATAGGACCACTCCTGCTCTAGATCCATAGAAGGTGAAAGATCCATCAAAATGGACTGCCATTTTATGGATTCTTAATATACATCATAGATGCATCCGAACAGATCTAGGCACAAAGGTTCCATCCCTCGGGAGAGGCGCACACGCCAATGGTCAGCCAATACCGTCCTTTTAAAGACTTATGATTCGTGAACTTGATATCAAATTCACTCAGGATAATGATCTAATTAGCCATTCAACCTGTGAGGGAAGGTTTGGATAAAAGGTACTTGAGAGGGTCAAATTTGGATATGAGTTTAGTTTTATTGTTCAGGAGATAATGGAAAAGATTTTGGAATGTGAAGACAACTGCCAAGCAGGCCTTTTCTATTTGGGGGTAATTCAACTCGTACATGATCAAGGTGTGGCTGAGATAGTAAACTACTCTCTCTTTATGGTCTAAGTCGTATTGGGCAAGCAATGCACCAATAGAAAACTGGGTAGCAGAAATGTATAAGAGGAGAGGTTCACCTAGGGTAGGTGGCATGAGTATAGGTGGGCTGACCAAGTATTGTTTTAGTAGTACGAAGGCCTTTTGACAGTCAGGTCCCCAATTGAATGTGACATATTTCTTGAGAAAATGGGTAAAGGGGTGGCACTTATCCGCAAGTTGTGAAATAAAGCGACGGATTGCCTAAATTTTCCCTTGTAGACTCCTTAGTTTCTTGAGAGTGGTAGGTGGTGGAATTTCTATGATAGCCGTAACCTTTGCAGGGTCCACTTCAATCCCTCTTTGTGAAACAATGAACCCTAGGAGATTTCCTAATAAAACACCGAAGACACATTTCTTAGGGTTCAAGCAAACCTTATAGTCTCATAGATGCTGAAAAATATGCCTCAATACTTAGGGTGTTCTCTTCTACTCTTGGATTTCGCTAGGATGTCATCAACATAGTCTTCCATGATGTCACTTATCATATCATGGAAGATAACAGTCATGGCCCACTGATAAGTAGCCCCAGCGTTCTTGAGCCCGAAAGGCATGACTTTGTAGAAAAATGTTCCCCAAGGGGTGATGAATGTTGTTTTATGTTGATCTTCTTCTGCAATCCATATCTGGTTATAACCTGAAAAGCCATCCATTAAGGACAACATTTCATAACCAGCATAGTGGAATCAACTATCATGTCAATGTTAGGTAGGGGAAAGTCATCCTTAGGACATGCCTTGTTAATGTCATGAAAATCAGTGCAGATTCTTATGCCAACATGATTTTTCTGTACCGGGACTATGTTAGAGATCCATTATGAATAGTCAATAGGTTTAATAAAATCAGCTAGTAACAACTTTTCCAATTCTTCTTTGACAAGGAGCGCCACCTTAGGATGCATCTTTCTCAACTTTTCTTGATTGGTTTGGCATCTGGGTGCACAATGAGGTTGTGCAAAACTAGCTCTGGGTCCAAACTAGGCATATCTGCATATGTCCATGTGAATATGTCTACGTATTATTTTAATATCTCTACAAATATATTTTGTTCTTGAGTCGAGAGTGAAGCCCCCAACTTTATCATTCTAGGTTGTTCCTTTGAGCTGATGTTGACGTTGATTGTTTCCTCAAAAAGCATTTTAGAAGTCTCTTCCATCCATGTAGGATTAGGGGGAAGAGTAAGATCGAACTCCTACGGTAGCTCATTATCATATTTAAATGGATAAATCACTTCATCTTTAGACTCTTCATTCTGTTTATCTATGAGTTTTTCAAAGATTTTTTCACTGTGAGATTTCCGTTTATCCTTTTTGCCAGGTTTCTCAGAAGTGGTTGTACTTTGATTTACATTCTTCTTATTCAAACATCCACATATCTCTGCTTCTTCCCCAAAGTACACATGTGTCTAGTTGAATCCCAAATCATTTCTTGTGGTCCCCAATTTGGGAATCCTTGAGTCCCATCAAATTTATAAATGCCTCATCATTTTCAAAGAAATCTAGGGCCATGTGAAGTTGTTGATCCCAATCTATAAGTTCGGGATATACAAGGGCCACTTGGTTTTTTTAAGGGGATGGATTCAAATAAGGTAAGGACTGATGAATTTGGGAATAGGTTCATGGAAGCAAGATCCTCGTAGAGGCTACATTGGGAATCTACGCATCACTATCAGAATGAGATGAAACATCCTCACATTCAAAAGAGGTGGTGTCATTCTCAGAGGGTAGAGCGTTATGAGGCCTTATCCCAAGGCCATGTTTATCAGAATTAAAATGAGGGATGGGAATAGGCTCTAGCCGGCCTTGTGCATTAATGCCACATCCAAACCCACTATAGCCCATGACAAACATCATGCGGTGACCTTTGATGTACTGGGGTGCTTGATGGCATGAAGCCATGGTGCCTTCTGACACTCTGCTGGTAGGATCCTCTAACATTTTCTCCTCAGATAGGAGACCACTATGGAAATTTTTTCCAATGGTTTAGGAAATTGCTCACGAGTGCTCTTGAACTGAAAATAAGGCTTACCCCTTGTCTAGGGGATACTGATAAGTTTGATATTAACAAAGCTTGTTCAAGAGTGAATGGCTCACCTGGGCCATATTTTGCCGACGTTGCCTCCCATGAAGAGAATGGGTTGACCAATGAAGGAAAGTCTTGGTTGTAAGGCGTGAGGGACTCTGAATCTATCCATTTTTTCATAGCTTCTTGTTTGTAGGGGGACAACTACATCTGCAGAAGGACACTCATAAGCTACACAAGAAAAATTGTGTAATGCCCTATAATGTGTGAATGGTTCTAGGTCACCTAGAATGGTAACCACCTAACCTTCATGACATAACTTGATGCACTGATGGAAATTTGATGGAATAGCTTGCATGGCATGGATCCATGGGTGCCCCAAGAGCATGTTGTATGGAAGGTCCAAGTCAAGGACATGGAACGTTGTGTCATGACATGTTGGGCCTACCTCCATGGGAACCACTATAGTACTCGTTGATTCTCTTTCTTCATTGTCATAAGCTGTGATTGCGATAGCCTTAGCTCCTAGATCTATTTCGAATGACCTAGCCTACTTAAAAACTTCAAAGTGTAAATGTTTAGACCAGATCCCCCATCGAAAAGTACCCTCTTGATTCTTGATGGGTAACCACCACTTCGAGATATATGGGTAAGTTATGTTCAGGTTGTTATGTGGGATTATAGTATGATCAAAAGTAATATGCTCATTAGATTCTAGGCACACAATCATGGCTTGAAGGTTTGTGGGGTCTACATCTATCGAAACCCCTAAATTTTTCAATGTCTTGTACTGTATATTCTTATGGGCATTAGAGATCTTTAGGAGATCGAGAATAGATATCCTAGTAGGTGTTTTCTCTAACTGATCTATTAAATTATACTGACCTTCCTGAGGGATAGGCACGGGATCTAGTATGACTAAGCGGGCACGTCTCGTCCCTACTGCGTAACTTTTTTCTAAAATCTGGATGGTGTTGATATGTTCATTAGATGAGCTAATACATCCTATGAGAGAATCAAAAGGACTATCATTTATAGGGTAAACATAGGTAGTAGTTCTATAGTCGTTGGAGGTTTTCCCGTGATCTGGTTTCCTTTTCTTTTTATCTGCATGATTAGGAAAAGGTTCCTTGTAGATACCCATTTTCTCATTTGGACCTTTTCCGGACTCAGGGGGAGAATCCACAGTGATCTTTCCTTCCTCGATGAGGTCTTGTATGTAATGGCATAGTCTCAAACACCTATTTGTCTTGTGTCCTTTAACACGGTGGAAGTCACAATATTCATGGTCTTTGAACCAACCCAATTTTGGAGCATCCTCTGGGTATGGTATCGTCGTAGTTGGATATTCCATGTTTTTGCATTATCTAATTATTTTAGGATGGTAGATAAGGACTCCGTTAAGGATGTAAACGTACGTTTTATAGGTGCTTTGGGATGAGGTCCTTGTGAAAGCTTTAAAAGTGGGCCTATCTGTATGGCTTGGACTCTCTTGGAGTCTGTAATGCCATCACCAACAACATGCTTATTCTTATTGAAGAATTTAGGTTTTTCTATGTATTTGGCTTCATGTTTGTTTTTAACGACTGAATTAAGTGTTCCCTTTGCAATGAAGGCTTTCTCAATTTGACCACCTTTCTCTATGACTTCTTGAAGTTTGAGCCACAATGCATTTGTAAGTGAAAGGCTATTTCTGGGTTTAAGTTAGGAACAAATATGCTCACTAACTATTTTTTTAGTAATGCACAAGGAAAATGATTGGCTAACCCATGCCATCATTGTAAAAATCTTGAAAACATCTCATTGGGTTTTTGTTTTGTATTGCATAAATCGTTCATTGTGACGTCACTTTCCATATTATAGGAATAATTTCGTATAAATTTTTCTACTAATGTGGGCCATGTTGTAATGGAGCCCTTGGGTATGCTATAGAACCATTCTAATCCCATGGCTCCTAGGTTGTGAGGAAAAGTTGTATTAAGAAATTATCGCTATATGCGACCTCTTGGCAAGTCATGTAAAAGTATTTTATATGATCACGAGTATCACTTTTGCACTTATACTTATCAAACTTTGGGCTGGTAAAGTGTTTTGGGAAAGGCTATTGTAACATGTCCTTATCAAAGGGGTAAGGGCATAGTTCTTCATACGAATATTTTCTATTAAGCCTACATTTCCCTCTTGTAGTGTAGTGAGTGTATTTTTCATTGATTGTAACTTTTTGAATGATTTGCTCCTTAGTAGGCGACATTGGTATTTGTACTTGAGTCGCTTTAAATGTATAGTCCGTGTGTGGATCAAATTGAAACTTGCTAAGTTTATTTTTGTCTTTGTCTTTGTACATGTTTCTTCTAGAAGAGCCTAAGTTTTCTAGCTTCTGGCTCAATTTCAAGATCTATTTTTGGAGGATCTCCTCCTCTAGCAGGGGGTCCTCTTCTTTATCAAATTTCGAGGGGAAGCTTTATGCTCAATTTTCACTTTATGTGAAGCTTTATAGTGAGGTTTTCGTGATGGGTCCCCTTTGACAGTGGCCTTATGTTTCCCAGAAGTGGAAGCGTATCCCACATCAAAAGGATTATCTATGTCTAAGAGAGATCTTCGCTCTCCTAGTTTAGGGTTAATGACCTTTGTTTCTTCTTCTTCATGCTCTTGTGGAAGTTTAGCTCCTAATTCTAAGACTCTTGCGAGTACTTGATCTTTATTATAATATAGGAGTTCATCAAATCTATTTAGGTCTAACCTCTGTTGTTCTCCGGAAGAGTCTGAATCTTCTCCGCTATGATCAATTAATAGCTCTGTATCTTTGAATTGAGAAAAGAGAGGTGCCAAATTATTGCCACTAAATGGGAAGGTTTCGAAAGGGTTTTCTCCTATGTCATGCTCGTTTGATTTGGTTGCCATTTTTGTGATTTTAGGCATTACTAGCAGATGTTTGTATGCAGCTAGCATGACCCCTAAGCGTATGGTTTCGTAAGCCACTCAAGGTGATGTTTGAACTATACTACAGTGTATCCTAGATGCAGTGTTATGTAGTCATTTTTATCAAGGAACACTCATATGCACACCTAAATGTAATGATCACTCAATTTTGTTGTTACCAAACCTATGCCCTAAAATAGATAGCAAAAATACCGTATCAATATGTAGGTCAAGTTAGAATTCTAACAAGGCCTAAGTATTGATGTGGTGTTGACCGATCCCTTGACAAGGTATACTTAAAACTAGTTTGAATTCGATGAAAGCCAAACCTTTTGAAAAATGGAAGTCGCGACTAGATATAGCGTAACAATGTCACCGTGATACATTAACCGAGAAAGCAAGGTGTTAGTACCATGACAACTTTATCATGATATATAAGGTGTTATCGACACTTTTCAAGAAGACTTAGATGATGTCGAAACCGAAACCAAGTGATAAGTATAACAAGGAGTTTTTAATTGTGTGAGCAGCGTAACCACGCAATAAAGGGACTTATACCATTTTCTCATAAAAATGAGAACATGATGTAAGTACCAAGATTGTGTGTCTAGAATGCGAACAAAACTATCAACTCAAGAAGAGATGAAAGATGAACCGAACTCACAATGGTGAAGATGATCTTGAAATCAAGATGGAAGGACTTTTATCAAAGATACAAAAACATACCTGCACACTTTAGACGTTTAACAACCCAACCGCAAACATGGATGGGCGTAAACGAAAAAAAAGTGGCGAGCACTATCTCTAATAAAAACACACAAGGTATGCACCTTTCTCACCCCAAAAAATGGGTGGTGAGAATGCAAGGGTATAGATCAAAATATGAAAACAAACCAAGTGCCACTTGGGCAGAGTTTCACCTCATCCGAAGATAAGAATAAAACTAAGCGAAAGTGGGACGTAGTTTAATTTCATGATGAAAGACACTTAGATCAAACTTACAAGGATTCTTTTCCTTGTTAAAAAAAAGGTTCAGATTCCAAATGAGTTGTCACTTCATGATGGCTTGATGCAACAATGGACTAGCAAAGTGGGCTCTAAGATAGAATGGCCTCCTTAATAAGTTCTCTCAACTAGGTGTTACAAGCCATCTAAGAGCGGGTGTGATTTACCCAAATAGTCACCCTGACTATCTTGGGAGTATCTTGGCTTTTCCCCCTTCAAGTATAGTGGGCAATAAATGCATCCATCGTGTACTCTTACTAGGGTCGTGATACAGACAACTTGTAACTCTAACTCACAAGGCATACTAGTCAAGTGGGTAAGCGGAGCACTTCTTATTTCATCCACGAGGTTACTCAGTGGTGGATTACTTTAGGGTTCCTGGAACCACCCCCATTGTTGTAGCTTAAGGCGTTATGCCAAAGGGGTTATGTTCAATTGAGCGGATATGGACATGCCCTTTTCGAAACTTGCAATACAAGTGTGATGAAAGTGATGTATTTTTATCTTGCTTAACTTGATGTGGTTTTAAGTAGCAAACCATTTGCAACTGTGTATAAAACACATATATTAGAAGTTTTGTGTTTTGGACGTCTTTCTTCTACAAGCGTTGGGTCCTATAGACAACAAGTTTTAGTAATTTTCAGTTCACAGATTGATGTCAAGAAAGAGAACTTTACACCTTGCTTTTGATTGTGAAAAATCCTATTAAATCATATGAAAGTTTACTTTATCCTTTATAAAATAAGTGTTTTGAACATTCGATACAAGCTTTGTATAAGTGTTTCTGATCTCCAAGATCACTTTTTAAGGTGCGAGGAGAGAGCATACGCACTTTTACAAACCTAGTTTAAGCTAAGAATTGAAAACACTTAACTATGCAAACTGAAATACCAAAAAAACTCTATTTTTAACTTGTTAGTCCTAGAAATATGTGGCAGAAAAGATCGGAAAAAAAGATTTTGTAGATTGTAATTTTTTTTTCAATCTTTACACAGACACCTACGCTCCCAAACCGACACCAGTGCTCCCTAACCAATGGGTACGCGCCTAACTCAACGGATATGCCTACAAACAAAAATTAGTGAAATCTAGTATACTAAAAACACATATGCATCCAGAGCAGACATAGAGATGCTTGCAACTCAACATGGATGCTTAGGTTTCAATGGAGACACACCCAAGCATAAAACAGATAGTTTCAATTTTTACACAGTCGAGCTATTTACGTAGACACGGCTAGAGAGACGGAGACGCGGACCAGCCGACAGAGATGCGTGCACATCCTTGCAGAGATAAAATTTACTAATGATGGACACATATAGATGGTGTGCTCTGTCCCGACGGGAACACTAGGGTTTCAACATGTATGTGCCCCTTCTTAACACCTACGCATACCCTGTGAAAAACCTATAAAACTCATGGATTTTCAAAATTTCAAAAGAAAACAGGTTAGTTGTTAGTCAAAGTGTCCTATTTCTATATCAAACCCACAAAATACATGCAAATGAAGGTCATTTATCTAGTGTTAGAAACAAAAATGAGGAAATAACAAGTGATTTGATCCAAAAAAACTTGAAAATGAACTTTGAAGAACTCAAAAGACCTCCATTAATGGAGGATGGACATAAGTGTCCCACCGGGCGTGCCAAATGTGTTCAATGAAAAGTTGCAAAAGCCATGGAATTGGGGTAAGAATCTCTAAAGAAACCCCAAAGGCTTTGAACAAGCTGATCAATGGACCATCTGATAAGAAATGAGCAAGGGTTTCTTCTTTGCATACATTAATTTGAAGTAAACAAACAAACTAAGCAAATGAAACTAACCTCTATTCTTTGAAAGCTTGAAATAATGAACCTAAGAGGATCTAAGCATTCAGTTTGTGTTTAAGAGAAAGAGATCTCCCCATTAATGGCTTCAAGGCCAATGGTTCTTCCCTTTTACTCCATATTTGTGCTATAAAATACAAAAGCAAATACTAATAGCTCAATGGCAAAAAATGAACTACAATCTAAAGCCTAAACAAAATACTATAATCCGTGCTAGGAAGAAGAGAGAATTATTAGAAATGAGGAAGGGGGTCTAGCCCTATTTATAGTTTTCCATTTGGTAAAATGGGGATTTGGGTGCATGTGGGATAAATGCAAAAGTCAAAAAGCAATTTTAGAAAGTCAAAGTGAGATTTGATTATGTTTAGAAGAGATTGATCATGGTTAAGACTAGCTAACCATGTTTAAAGGGTAATTAATCCTATTTAGAGAGAAATTAGGTTTTAAAAGGCTTGTAAAGACTTAATCAATCCAACGAAGTGGATTGATACTCTAGGGAGCTAATAGAGGTGGTAGAGAAGAGAATATTAGCCAAGAAGAGGTTATTATAACCTATTTAATTAGTTTACAAGAGGAAATATGACCAACAAGAGTGTCGTAAGAGGGGAGTTAGATAGATCTAGCGCGAGGTGTTGTAAATTTTCAAGGGGAAGAATAGTTAGTGTAATATTAAGAATAACGGTACATAGATCAAATTACAAGTTTCGTAGCCTCAACTGGGAATACCACCTATACAATATCGATACCTTCCTCACCCCACAAGAGTATGAGAATCAACACCGATTATGACATTCACATTGGTGATGTTTTCCTTAAGGCCCTCCCCACATCGCACTAATCTAACGTATGGAGGACTGATATCCTATAAAGCCGAACCTCTATCCCAAACCCAACCATTTTCATCGACCAACACTCCCTCACTAACCACCATTTCACTCACACTTTCCTCCACCATTACGCGTGGAAAGGATTTGGCTTCGGTTTTTATGAGCAAGGCACCATCGGCTCTTGTACCTCTTATAAATAAAATGGTGTAGTGGCACTTTTGATGTTTTTTAAGGCCCTCCCCTCATTCGCACTAATCTAACGTAAGAGGACTTGATTGGCCACACCTATAAAGCCGAACCTCTATCCCAAACCCAACCATTTTCATAACCAACACTCCCTCACTAACCACCATTTCACTCACACTTTCCTCCACCATTACGCGTGGAAAGGATTTGGCTTCAGGTTTTTATGAACAAGGCATCCACACCATCAGCTCTTGTACCTCTTATAAATAAAATGACTGTAGTGGCATTGGTTTTGACGCTCCATCCTCTAAGAATGTTCACATCGACCTTATCCAAGATGAGAAATATTCCCCCTCTCATGAATCTCACCCATGGAGTCCATAGATCCTGAATCTATACCTCCTAACTTTTTTTTTTCATAAACACCATTTCCTTGGGACTGCTAACCTATCAACATGATGGCGAGGCTCCCTCTTCTCTCCCATTCTTGTATCTTGACATGATCGATGATGATACACCTTCAATTAACGTCATTCAATGTCAGGATGATGAGTCCATCCTCTCCTACCTTAGTGTAAAAGACTCTTATAGTCACTGGTCGTTACCCTCTGAGACGTAAACCATGTTAAATGAATCGACCATCGAAATCAACATTAATACTCAGGATGACCCACACATTCTAAAGATTGGCCAATCCTTAGACGCTACTGAAAAAGAAGCCTTCACCTCTTTCCTTCGGGACCATAGCAACGTATTGGTTTGGTCCTATGCCGATATGCCCGGTATCAACTCAAGAATCATGGTTCACAATATCGTAACCATTCTTGAAGCCAAACCCATAAAAAAGATGTGGAAAATGCATCCTCGCATTTCTCTTCTTGTCAAAGAAGAGCTTCAACGCCTTCTCTCGGTTTCCTTCATTCTACCCATTGATTATCCCCAATGGATTTCTAACATCGTTCTTGTCACGAAAGTGACAGGAGGACTCCACATTTACATAGATTTCCATGACCTCAACCTCGCATGTCCCAAATATGATTTCCCACTACCAGGCATTGACCAATTAGTTGATCTCACTGCTGGCCATGAAATGTTATCACTCATGGATGGTTTTTGGCTACAATCAAATATTACTAGCTCCCAAGGATCAGCACAAGACTACCTTCATCACCCCTTGGGGGACTTTCTACTATCGAGTCATGTCCTTGACCTCAAAATGCCGAGTCTTTGCATATCAACGAGCCATGACTTACATCTTCCATGACATCATGCATCACATATTGGAGGATTACGTAGATGATCTACTTACCAAATCCAAGCATCAAATTGAACACCTGCCCATTCTTAAAGTCATCTTTGACCGCCTCATCAAATATTGTGTTCGTCTTCAACTGAAAAAGTGCGTCTTTGCGGTAATTTCTAGGAAAATCCTAGGTTTCATTATTTATTTTTGTGGCATAGAACTTGATCCTACTAAAGTCAAGGCTATCCTTGAAATTCGCCACCCACTAATCTCTGCCAACTTCACAGCCTACAAGGAAAGTTGCAATCAATTCATCATTTTATCTCCCAGCTTTTCGATTGTTGTTAACCATTCCATCATCTTCTCAAGAAAGAAGTTTCATTCAAATGGGAGGATGAATGCTATAAAGCCTTCAAAGCCTTGAAAAAATATCTCCTTCAACCACCAGTGCTCATTCCTCCTAAGGATGACCAGCCCTTCTACCTATACATTTCTTCCACTGACCTCTCTCTAGGTGCTATGCTCGCTCATCGTGACAACCAACACCGAGAGCAAGCGGTTTATGACATAATTCGTACCCTTCTTGACTACAAAACTAGATATACCCATGCCAATTTTTTTTTCCTAGCCTTAGTTTTTATCACCACCAAACTCTACCATTACCTACTCAACCACAAAACCTTTGTCATTACTAATACGGACCCATTACACTACATGTATGCCAAACCTTATCAAAATCAACGTGCCACACGCTGGCTTATGCTTCTAGCTGACCTTGACCTTGAATTCATCCATCAAAATTCCATCAAGGGCCAAACTATTGCCGACCAATTGGTCAACGCACCTATTTCCGGGGATCAAGTCTCTAACTTTGACTTTCAGATGAGTCTATTGCTACCCTTTCCTTGGATGAATTTTCTTACCAAATGACACTCCTCTTCACCGACTCTAAGTGTTAGCGTGGGGGTGGGGCTGGTGTTATCCTCATTCTGCTTGATGGTGAACCTATGCCTATGTCTTTCAAAATCAATTTTGATTCTATGAACAATATTGCTGAATATGAAGCACTCGTATTGGGTCTCTAGGCTGCTTATGCCTTAGATGTTAAGTCAATCAACATCTTTGGTGATTCTCAGTTGGTCATAAACCAAGTCAATGGTATATACCAGTATTGTAATGAGATATTTCAAAAGTATAAGCATCACGTAGACATACTTTTGACCACCTTCAACCATTACGCACTTCAAACCACCCCATATTCTACCAATAAATTTGCAGATACCATGGCCTGCTTGGCTTCTCAGATACTTGCTTCACCCACTAACTCTAAAATCTTTGTCACCATATAAAGACTACAATCACCCTCTTATTTGCCTCATGAAGTCTACTCTATCATAATCGATTCTTCTGACCCAAGTGACCTTTGGTATAAGCAATATACAGACTATCTTTCCCTTTCCATTTTACCCATCGATCTCACTCGTAATGGACAACGTGCCTTTCTTAAAAGTGTCTCCGTTATGTCATCATGGGTGGTCTTCTTTAAAAACATGGTTTTGATAACATTCTCTTACGATGCCTTACAAGTTCTAAAATTCCTTACACCATTAAGGAAGTCCATGATGGAATTTGTGGAGGTCACTTTAGTGGTCTTCCTTGTGCGAAACGTATCCTTTGCCTAGGCTATTACTAGCCAACCCTAAACCGTGATTGTTGTGATTATGTCAAATGCTACATAAAATTCCAGCAACATGCTAATCTCCATTACACCCCTAGTCATGCCTTACAGGTTGCATGATGTCTTTGGCCTTTTTCTCAATGGGGTTTGGATCTTGTTAGTGAGATCAACCCCCATTCTTTAAAACACCACCAATGGATCATAACCACTACTGAATATTACACTAAATGGGTAGAAGCCATTCACCTAATTTCCACCAAAGCCAAGAAAATATGTGAATTCATCAACCATCACATCATCTATCGCTTTGGTGTCCCTCACCGCATTATCACGAGATAATGGAAAATAATTCAAAAAAAAACCCTACGCAAACTATGCTATGATTTTGGCATCCAACTCAATTTCTCATCACCTTATTACCCACAAACCAACGGTCAAGCCAAATCAACTAATAAAACCTTGAAAAAAATTCTTATGAAGCTAGTCAATGATACTGGGAAGGATTGGCATAAGCACATTTCTTTGCCTTGTGTGCTTCTCGCATTAGTATTCACACTTCGACTGCTGCAACCCCCTTTTCTCTGGTCCACGGTATTGAGGCTATCTTACCTCTTGAAGTCCAGATTCCATCCCCCCGTAGCTCACTACAAGACATGCTCAATGATGATGAATTTCACTAGGATGGTTTGGCGCAAATTGAATTATTATATGAACGTCATCTCAACGCTCTTGACCATCTCCAAATCTACTAAAAACATATTAAATGTGCCTATGAAAACATGTTCACAAATGAACCTTTCAAGTCAGTGACCTCATCTTGAAGAAAAATCAACATATAACCAAAGAGGAGAAAAGTAAATGGGGAAAATTTACTCCTAATTGGCTTGGACCCTATATCGTTACCCATGCCTATGGATCATGTGCTATATCGTCACTGAACCCGAACCTAAGCCCCTTAATGCCTTGCATATTCGACCATTTTATTGTTGATATCAATTCTTATATCAATTTCTGTCAATTGATCGCTCGTCCCTTGAGCATTGTTCACCTTCCATAATTACCCAGTTTGAGGATCCACAACTAAACAAGAATCATGTGATTACCCATCACCTTTTAGCCTTGTCTTGATATGAGTACCACGGCTCTGGTCATAACATGATTCTAATGGATACTTTTGTCTTCTTCAAGATGGAATCCCATGGTTGTTCATCACTCGAAACCACCTCTTTCATAGTTAATATTTGTGTACTATGATCTTTTCTTCTAAAATAAGAACCTAATCATCCTCTATAGTCTTGTCCATGACTTAAATGTCTAAAAAAAAGGGATACAACTCCTTGAGTCAAACTTCCAACAAAAGATGACTCCCTCAAAAGGGACATCTCTTCTTTATATTCTACCACTATCAATAGAATTCTCCCTTGAAGGACAACTATATACAGTCATTACAAAAATATAATAACTATTCAAAAGCTTCCCGCATTGATCAACTTCACGAAGACCTCAAGGAGATAATATACCCATCCCATATAGACTTCCCGCATCGATCAATCTATTAAAAAAGGGAAAAATATGAAATTTTTGTCATGGAATTTCCTATTTTGGATTTTGGGTTTCTTGTTCTGAAATACACGTCGTTGTACACTAAGTTATGCTAAACCTCCCATTCTCACCTCCTTGCCTTTTTCACCTAAATTCCTCGTTACTCAAGGGACTTGCACAAACGTGACATTTCATGATCATGTGACTTTTCTTCACCCTTAGAATAGTCCATTATACAAGGCCTATAGGGTCTTACGTTCATAAGCCCATCTAGGGTATGGTAGACTCATTAGGGTTCTTATTAATTAAATAACTCTTTTACCATCTCTTACCATTCGCCTTCCTCATTACTTATTGATTATCCTATACAGGACCAGATCCTCGACACCTATATTTAAAATTCACTCCACCAAGCCTACAACCTAAACTCCATCATGCCTATGACTTACATCACCCATGCCTAGCACCTATCAACCCATTTCTGTATTTCACCCTAATATTCCCTAGCTTATGGGAGAACTACATCGATCCGAGGTCCCTTTTCACTAGGACTATGTAGGCAACACTTTGCGAGGGCATGGGGCCCTTGGAGGTTAGCTCGGCCACTCTCTACTCTAACCAATTCCTCTCGCCCCTTTCCTATTCACATTCTACCCTAGTTAATCATTGTAAATTAAATCACACAAACAACAATTGCTTAACATCTTTACCATCATCAATCATACATTCATTTAATCTTGTCTACCATTTCTTTATCATTATCATACATTTTCCTACAAAACATCTTAACACGATCCACATCATCATTGATTACAAAAAATAATGAATTGGAAACTCAACCATACCTAAACCAACCTAAAACCATACCTAAAACCTAAATTCAACCATACCTAAACCAACCTAAATTCAACCATACCTAAACCAACCTAACTCAACAATACCTACAACCTAAACTCAATCATGTCTAAGTCAACCTAACTCCATCCATGCCTAAGTCAACCTAAATCAATCCATGCCTATGACTTGAATCCATTATGCCTCGAACCGACTTCGACTCAACAATGCCTACACGCCTTGACTCTAGCATGTCTAATCCTTTGATTTCCACACACACACACACACACACACACACACACACATACACATATAAACAATGAAAATTAAAACATGTACACCATTCATACTATAAATACCATCATCTATAAATTGGAAAGTCTGTATAAAAATACATGTGAACATATATCCCAATAATAATCACAATCATCTCAAATCACTCAGATACATCCTCACCATCTTCAACATGTAGGCTGGTATATCATCAAGAATCTCCAAAACTCTCATGTACATCCTCACTCTCTTCGGCACGCAGGCTGGTATATATAAAAAATAAATAACTATACAAAATAGGAGGTACATACGGCTATCAGATATCACCTTGCTGGATATCCTCCATATCTGTCTCACCTATCTCCTCCTCCTCCTCTACCCCTATATGATGTCTAGCTAGCATCTCACCACCCATCATCGGTCCTAGCCAGATCTCTACTGGTACCTCACTTGGGGCTGGCCTCTGTGAATTGGTGGCCTCACCCTGACCTGTCTTGGGGTTCGATGGCCCCCCTGTTCTCCATGATGTGGGTGCATGACCTCATCCTCTCACTCGAGGCCTGTTGTGCTCTATACTCCCCATAGGATAGAAAATCTATCCTGCGGCCATCAAAATATCCTGATAATACCGGACCTCACCTAAGGCATCTCTCAACCGGCCTATCGATATTGTCTATGGTGGTGCCATCGGCCTCGGCCCTTATACTGCTTTCTCGGGATCTGTCCCACCTTTGGTACATGTAAAGAGGGACCATGTACCTATGCCTATACCTATCTGAGGACCCTATCCTACTCCTTCCTGTATCTGGGCCTAAAGGGCTGTAACCTACGCCTTTGCGGTGGTGGGTTGGCCATGTAAACATGTGTCTGTGCCTCGGGGTGGCCACTTGTACCCCATCTCCATCTCCACCCTGTGTGGGTACCTATCCCTATGCTAGTTGGGCTTGTAGAGTGGCCACTTGTGCTGTAAAATAGTAACCTATGCCTCTAAGCCATCATTGCCCCCGCATCTATACCCGAAATGTAATCAAGGTCACCACCGCCTATAGGGAATCCCTCTGCATTGTGATGGTGGCTAAATATGGCAGCCTCATCCTTGGCAGTCTTTGCTCGTAAATGTGTACCCCACCACTATATGTATCTATTTGTAACCTCGACATCATCAATCTAGCACTCTCTCACCTACTCCTCCTACCCTATATTGTCGGTTGTGGTAGAGGTAGAGGCCTCTCCACGTCATCCCTCTTGTACTATGGGAAAGGTGGTGGTATATCCTGCAGCAGCCCGAATTGCTATCTAACCCTGTCTACGGGTATCATCTCATGATCTCCAACAAGGCACCCCTCTATCCATCTAAGTAGCTGTAATCCATCTAACTCATCGGCCATATATGTCTGTATGAGGGAAAACCCACATACGGTCTCCAAATGATGTCCACGCGGACAACCCCTCCAATAAACACCTATAGTAGGTGACATGCTCGATGCTCTCCAATAACAAAGCAACCATACCTGTAACCCACCCAAACCAAACCTGGCTCGAATGCATCATCCTGGGGCATACCAACTAGGTGCACACACACAATGTGCTCATATGCCCAATAATGAAGTAGGAAAGTACAACATAAGTTGAACCTCGTAGCCACCCATACGCCCATAACTCCATGTATAGCTACACTAGGAATGTTGGCGCCCATGCAAAATGGGTCTGGTCTATCACCATATCATGCAAGACCCCCATAAATGATCATGAGAATCTCCCACCCTCTGCATTTGGCAGTGTAAAAAAATAGACTACCTCCATCAACAACACAACAAGCCTAGTCTCCTCTGGATGGGCCTGGTACATCTCTCCGTAGCTCAGGCTGTCACTGTGGAACCTCAACTCCACCAACCCCTCGCCAAAGACTATCAACATTAACTCCTCAGATACCTCTAAGGATATTGAATATACCTACGTCCCCACTATCAACAACCATAAGATCAGGGTGACAGTGATCTCACCCGTCGGTAGATGGAATGTGTTGGTCACTCGAATCCCATTTGTTGATGAGGTCAACCATTAAACTTGACTACCGGACTACATGCCGGTAGCGTCTGACCCCAATTAGGCCAACCTCTGCAAAATACCACCAATCCTCAACTGTCGCACCTCCTCGAACCATCACGAGCAGGGGCGACACCCTATCTCGCATCCACAGCTGATCTCTCGCCTGCATCCAACAACACATCACATTAATACACCTTGATCATACCCACAATCATTCTTGACACCTCACCTACACCTATTACCCTCCCTCTTTTTCCCTCGTAACTTACCTTCTTATCACATATTCTATCTACCCACCCCAACCCTCACCCACTATCGATCATACCATACCTATTTCAACCTCTTACCCATGCTATGTTTTTCATCAACAACATCTTCTTTTCCCACTATCTATCTCACCCACCCACCCTAGGGCTCTTTTGGACCCTTTTTCTCCACATGATGACCAATATCGGTTACTCCTAACTCGACCACGGTCTCTCCCAAACTGGCATCGGTCACCTTATCCGTGACCGATATTGGCTCGACACCACCGACGTCATCCACCATTGATCGATGCGGTCACTATCGCACCGAAATCCGTGACACCTAAACCCCTTTCTTCCTAACAACTCCCTTCTTCTACCTTTCTACCCACCCATTCCTACCTAAATCTACCCTCAAATCCTCCCCACCCCTCGTTCACCTAACCACACCTCTCCCCATTCCTATTTTACCCAATTTTCCTTCCCAAATTCAAAATCCCCTTTTCCCCCCAAAACCTATTTTCCTTACCTAACCTATATACCCAATCTACCTCACAAAATAAGGCAAGGGATTGAATCTTACCTCATCGTGCTGCCATCTTTGTGGTGGTACATCGGGCCGCTACACTGGTGGTCCACCCGATCCCTCTCCTGCCTCTACCATGTCCAATCACCAAATCCAATCCTCCCGACCTCCATCCAATCGCAATCGATCCCCCCGTGCTTGTGAACCTATCTACCGGATCCTTTAACCAACCGGATCTCTCCACCTCATGCAGGATATCATCCATTGTCCTTTCCTCCTAAAAAAGCACAACTCGTTTAGTGCTCTGTCATTTTCACAAAAGCCAAAACGTATAAATGAATCCATTATATGGATTTTTTATTTTTATATACCCACATCGACCTGACCGATGTCGGTTATACCTAAACTGACATCGGTCATGTGCCCTAGAACACCATGGTTAGTTATACCCACACCGACATCGGTCGTGTGCTCGAAAAAACCGTGGTCGGTTTACCTAGAACATCAATAGTTTGGTATGACCGCATCGATTACCCATCATGCTCCTGTCAACTACCCTTTCCCCATTTCTGACCCAACTTAACCAACCCAGCCACCATTTGGCCTTACCCACCCTTATCACAACCTACCTCTAAGCCTACATTGCCTATAAATGTCTTTAATTATGTTTAGGGACTTGTTATTTTACCCGTATCTCGGCCCTACTTGTGTCATGACCTCGCTACCTGGACCCGAAACATTGTTAATGACCTATGACCTCATGTGCTCATTATACCTTGTGACACTGTTACCCATGTTATTTGACCTAATGACCTTACCTTTCCTATTGCCGTACTATTTATCCTAACCCAACCTTTGGTGTACCAGAACATACCTAAACGTTCCTGCACCTGACCTGTGATGTGCTTCCACACCATATCCTATACCTTGGATACAGAATCACCTCAACCTTGTTTGGATAAACCTATCGACCTTAGACGATGTAGAGTTTACATGCTCTTCAACTTGGTACCATGCCAGTTTATACGTGTGCGTATGTTTGAATATTGCTACCTTTGACCTTGGCCCATTACCTATATTACTCGATTGGAACTTTACAAAATTACCCCAGTGTCCACCTTCCTCTTCATCACATCCACCTTTTATTGAACCACTCACCGATTCTGTCTTTAACTCATCCATTCCTAGTTTAAGGGGATCACCTTCACCCACACATGGGGCAACCACATCTTATTTTTGTTAGCATCACTTACCAATATAAGATACACAATAAAAAGGGGAAAAATGTAGACACAAAAATTGGGACACACTCTCGTTGGTCCCTTGTCAAATAACCTTGACTCAAGCATACTCATCTAATCATGGCCCCTTCCACCCCACATCACCATTAATTTAATTAAACTAATATATATCCTCACGATATTTAATATCTAATTACCTTAATTTCTACCCCACCACCTCACCACCTCACCTAGACACCTCATCCATCCACCTCACCCTAGACCTATTCTTGGCATGTTTCCATAACCAACAATAACTAAGTCTCACTTTCCTTAATGAGCTAATATTTGATCTAACCCTAAAATCAATCCCTAAAATCTCTCTAACCACATTACCACTCATTAGATGGGAAGTTTCCATTCTAATATGTGAGACTAAACTAACTGGGTCGAAGAAATTAGGAAGATCTACCCATTTTAGTAAACCTAGGGAATCCCACCTTAACCGATGTTGGCCACCCCTAAACCGATGCCGGTTAACTTGGAACCATTGTTGGTTACCATTTATTCACCTAAACAACCTTATTTTTGGGTTGGCACATTATGAGAGCAAGGAAATGAAATCAGAGCTGCATGCAAGAAAAACCAACATCCTTTCACGTATCCAGACATCCAGAGCCATCACTAGGACATATATTGAAGCATTGCACCCACAAAATCATTCTGGGAATCACTACTATGATATCCAACACTATTCTTCTGATCAATAGCCACCTCCATTCAGCCATCAAAATCTACATCATAGTAAGTATATCTCTACCAACATTGTCTATTTCAGCATAGTTAACTTTTTTCATTCTTGTCATTAGTTTATACTTTGCATGTTCATTCCTCCATTGCTTAATAGCTTGTAATCCCACCATTTCCCTTACCCACACCACCAAATCACCATTCTGACCTAATATCCATTTCTGAGTGTACTTGAGATCTCCATAGACCTTCTCATCCACTCTCCTAACCTTATTTGACCTCATATTAGCCCCTACCATTTGATCTATTGAAGTTTCTTTTACCTTGACCATACCGAACGGTTCCGCAATTACCGTCGGTTCTACCTATCTGGCATTGGTCATTGTATGATGGAAAAGTGACATGTGAGCATGGGAATCTACAAGTACCTCTTCCTCATACCCAACCTCTTGAGGTCATGTCGAGATAGCTGGTGAATGTTGAATATGAATGGATATAGACAAGCTAATTAGGTAATCTTATATCCTCAATACGCAATAATGGAATCACGTGAATCTAAGGCGAAGAAGGCCCTCCTAACTGAATTGGTGTAATGGTTCATTCGGATATAATGGCTATTCGGAGGCTCCAATCAATGTCGAGCTCTACCAAGATCCTGTTTCTTGGTTATTGGATACGTGGGAAGTGCCTGTGGGAGCTTTGTATATATCTCTAGACAAGGTCATGAAAAATGGTGGTAGGAGGCTTAGTGGATTTGTAGTGAACTATGGGTGGTTTTCTAGTCTAGCCTAGAAAATATTAGATTGATTGGCTTCTATGTTTAATATAGAGAATTGTATTATAATATCTAGCGGGAGTGGTGAGGATCTAAATACCAGCGTTCGTAAGCCGGTGTCAATACTTAATTGATTTGCAGGCCCGTTGGGTTGTGGGACTTGGGGATCACAACCATGAGTTTGTGGTTGTTGTGGACCTGTTATGGTCATGTGAAGAATCAATCCCTTCTTCCGACTATCTAGTAATCGTATGCCTTTGACCTCTATGTTTAGAACTAGAAGTTGTATAATTTTCTTAGAATACCTTACAGGTGTTCTGGAAACTTGAATGCGTAAGCTAGTATCTATGTCAATGAGGAGGTCTCCTACGTCAGGTTGTGGAACTAAAGGATCACAACCAAATGCTTGTTCTCTTTCGAATCCTTGTATAATCATTCGGGTATTTTATCAAGGTAGTCTATAGTTAGGATGATTTGACCAAAAGGTGTATGCCTTTTCGTCTTTGATATTTAAACCTCTCAGTTGTTCACGAATTTCTTGTAGGTTTTTTGTTGCTTGAAAGACCTATATCCTAAGGTCTTGATCTATATCAGCTAATGTCATGGGTAGATTTGGTTGAGGTACTATTGGTTCAAATATATATTCTCTAGGCTCTCTAGGTCCTGTGATTGTCATACAAAATGATTCAACTTTTAACTAAAATTAATAAACTGATTACAAAAGAAGTATTTACACTATGCAAGCATTCTTCTATTTTTGTATTTTCAATGATGTATTTTAATGAAATTAAAGAGCATCTATTCTAGTATATTTAGAAAAATGAACAAATAATCTAGTAACATAATTTTAAAACAAACAAAGTAGCCTGGTGTGGCCATTTGCTGTGCAGTTGTGATTTTATCCTAAATATCTAAGCAACTAATTACATTAAATTGAAAGGCTCTTGATCCTACCTCAGAAGTGAGGAATGAATCACAATTTCTTAGAAACTATCAATCCCCACAGCTTCCCCGGTGATATCGAGAGTCAACTTTTAATCGAAATAAAATAATTCACTCTTTGTATTTGATATGTTGTAACTAGAACTTTGATAGCTCAAACTTGGCATTTACAAAACATTGGTAAATCTAGTTGTGTGTGATTTCATCCCCTCAGTGTGATCTCCTTGTTCCTTCATGCCCTTGTGAATCCAATTAGCGTGTATATGATAGTATCAATAGAAGATGGTATTCGAATAGTGGCAACTTTGGATATAAACCGAAAACAATGTGAGTAGGAGAGGGATAGAGCAAGTGAACAGAGCTTGACTATGCAATTCCTAGCAGGATTTATTGTGGGAATACAACACAAGTGTATCAAAAGTTTTAGAATCTATCCTTGTGACAAAACAAAACCTGTAACTTTAATGGACTATAATTTGAAAATGAAGCTATTCTATGCTAAGCTGACTTACATGGCACAAAAATGAAGCAAAATTGAAACAAGAAGATCGAATGACCTCTAAAAGACCAACAATGGAGGTAAAACATGAAATTGATAGAATTATAAGCAATAAATTCAAAGACTGAATAAGAGATTGAGAAGGTGAGGGGCCATTTGTTTGAAAACAAGCTGGCTATTTATAGCAAATGCATTTACCAGAGGGTAACTCCCAATTGAACTCTTTTACTATAAACAAAGGGAAAACACTATTACCAGGGAACCAAAAACATTAATGCAAGCCAAAGTGGTTGAAGAAAGTGGGTGAAATTGAAGATTTACATTTGACGTGATCATTGGAAGAATCTGGAAAATGTGTACAGGACCGCCGCCCTGTGTAGGGCAGCGGTTATGGGACCGCCGCCTGTTCTGGGTGGCGGTCATGGTATGCCACCCAGGTAGGGAGAAAGTTTCATCACTGAAGACAAAATGCAAGAAAACATGGGGAAAAGGGGAAAAAATCATGCAGAGGCTGGGTGGGGCATGCAGGATACAACCGTACACTTGGCGAGCTTTGCTGGATCCTAAACACCTTGCGAGGAGACCTGTATCATCATTGGGGTATGTGTAACATCATTTTGGTGGTGTGATACCCTACAATTTTGGGTATGTACATATTGCCCCCTCGGAGAAGAATTTTAGCCATGAAGAGGCGTAAAATGGTGGATCCGAGTATGGCGGTCCCGAAAAGGGAATTAGGAGTTATACCGAACATGCCCGTGTGTTAAAATCCGCCATCCAAATTTCCGCTATCTCGTAAAATGAAAAAGGGACTCAAGTGTAGATAGATAAAATAAATTGAAAATAAATACTAAATTAAAATGAAATGAGGACTTACCATTTGTGCGAGGATAAGAACTTACCTCTCGGTCTCAACTCTAGGAAAGAACATTCAAAACAAGGTTAGAATGTTATAAATATACAAAATGAGCTCATTTTCCTATTCATTTGTGCGTATTGATTTGGTAATTTTTGAGCTTTGGGTCCATGGTGATCACTCTTTTCATTTTTGAGTATGATTGAATTGGAATGAGCTTGGGAATGGTATTTTGCATTAGGCTTAGCTTTTTGTTGTTTTTGAATGCTTTTGAGAAGAACTCCTAAGAAATTCATAACTAGAGCGGTCATAATGGGCCTCAAAAGGGCGGATAGGTAGAGTTCCTTTATTTCTTAGTCTCCATTTTGTGAGGCATGTATGATGTTTTGGTATTTTGTGCTTATTGCAAGCGTTTTGACCATGCCTAGTGCATGATGGCATTGTATGTAAAACACAATGCTTATATATATATATATATATATATATATATATATATATATATATATATATATATATATGGTTATTCGTTGTATAGAGTTGGCTTATATTGATGATTTGATTCATGTGTGTACTCTTAGATGTTTAGAATTTCTGATTTTCATATGCTTTTCAAAATGTATGCAATGGATGACAAGTGATAACA
This sequence comes from Taxus wallichiana var. yunnanensis, assembly GCA_018340775.1. Taxonomy (NCBI): domain Eukaryota; kingdom Viridiplantae; phylum Streptophyta; class Pinopsida; order Cupressales; family Taxaceae; genus Taxus; species Taxus wallichiana. Next base: position 763,225,988 of record CM031244.1, read on the forward strand.
AATGTTGAATAAAATGCTATTATTTTTGTTTGTTTTTGGTAATGCTGATATGTGATGATGCAAACATACTGTAGTACTGAAATTTTGGCTTCTTTGGGCAATGTTCGTTGCTTCTTCTTGTTTTGGAAAAATGTGATGAATATATAGTGATAAAGAGATGAACTTGCCCCATTCCTAACTAAATGGAAATGATGAGAGAAAGACAAAGTATTGACAGAAATCAAGTTTAGACATGTGTACTTACTCTTACTCAAAACTACTACATAGTTCAGAATGTATCTTATTTTCTAGTTTATCTAGACTTAGATCCATGGATGGCAACTTGGTTGACAAAATCTGGTTTTAAGGATTTAATCTCTTTGGAATTTAGATACTTAATTTCACTTAACACATTTTCTTTGCATTTTTAAAATGCTAAGATTCATTGATTTGCGTTAATGGACCCCTACTCCCATCTCATGCTACTGGTAGGAAGCATGGGCTCATCACCAAAGGCAGGACATAGGCGAGTAAGGGAACTTCTTTCCTTTCTCAACCTCACATCACTAGTAAGAGATGCGGGCTCATCACCGAAGGTTGGTTGGGTAAAGAAGTGTGTAAAAATAAAATATTCTATTTTGTTTAGTATTTGACATTTCTAATTTGTGATTTTGGAGTATCCTTGTTTCAAAGAGATGTAAGAAGGATAGATGTGACACCAAGAAGCTTCTAGAATAGACCGTAGGTAAGAAAAACTTAACCAAGTAGAAAAGAATGAGTATGACCAAGTATGTAGGCCTTGGTATGGTTTTTGTCAAGACTGTGTTCATTGTTTTGATGAAATGATTTTGGAACCATTTGATGATATTATGAAAAATAAAGAGATATGATTTGAATGCTTTTGCCAATATTTTTAGAAGCTTGTAATAAATTTCTTAAGAATAAGTTCCTTGACCACAAAATTTATGAAACGAGTGAACAAGATGAACTAACTAAATTACTAATGCAATGCAACTGCAACCATGTACATATGAAAATGCAGGTGGAACTATATGTCATGATGTCTAAGGTGAATAAAGTTAATGAATATCAAATTCTTCACCCCTAGAAGTACACAGTGGAGAACCATTATCCTCAAAGTTTTTGTTCTCTTGATGAGGGCCTACCATTCTAGGTTTGAACTTACAACCCTTTCCCAGAGGTGTATATGTCCCATTATTAAAATTTTTTTCTAAAAGAGGCATTTGCGTGCCTCTTTGTCATGTTTTTGAGAGATGGCATGTGGGTGAGCATGAATATGCTGCTCGACCTTTTCTCCCATATGGAGCATTGTGTTTATTTGTAAATTTTGTCAAATGACGAGGTCTTGCCCCATGGATAGGGAAAACTTAGCTTCAGATGTGCATGAGTCGAAACCAGGATTTAGAATAGGGAAATGCCTAGAGATGGTTTTGATAGGCATTGTTTCAATTTTAAGTTTCCCTTCTTTGTTTGTTAATTCTATCATGTTCATAACTAGATTTAGGTCATCGGAGGGAAGAGATGCTATACCGAGAAGACTACCCATTCCCTGAGGTTCAAATGGGAGAAAGATCGGCTCGTCATTCTCCAAGAGTTTCATAAATCCTGCTGTGGTTTTAGTGGAGATTGTTTCCATAGAAATTGACTTACCTTTATTTTTCTTTTCCATCTTATATATTTTTGGGTCAAAAAAATTCAACCTTTGGAATGTCTGGGGTGACCAGGACTAAATATTTTGTTGGAGGCAATTTATTTAGTTGATTCATGGGAAGTTCATGCTTTGTATGAACTCCTTTCTTTTTCTTGAGGTTTTCTAAGTGTATATCAAAGGGTTTAGGATCCCCTTGAGCGATGAAGACCTTTCCTAGGTGTAAAAACCTTACTTCTTGGAATAAAGTGGAAGGGATTGCCTTCATGCGATGTATCCATGGATGAACGAGAATCATATTATAGTTGTTTTCCAGATATATAATATAAAATTCAGTGAGGATTGTTTAGGGCCCTAGAGTGACTGGTAAAACTATGGTTCCAATTGAAGTGGCCTTGAGGCTATCATAACCTCTTAGCGTATTTCGTGTTGTGGAACAATATGTTTCTCCATATCCTAGGTTTTGAAGAAAAGTGAAGGGGACTATGTTAATTGCTGCCCCATCGTCAACCATTGCACATTTAACATAATTATTGTAAATCCATACTTGCAAATGTAAAGTGGGTCGCCTCTTCGTGCAATCTCAACGTCTGTTGGCATTTTGCTTATATCAAATATAAATTCAGTATCCCTATCTGGCTGCCCCGAAGGATAAATGTCAAAGTCTACATGGTTTACTTGCATTTCCAAAGGAGGAGTGATGTTGATTAAATGACCAAGGCCTAACGCTTCTAAGAGGGCAGCCCTATGGGTGGGAGAGTTCTTTAACAAATCCAAAAAGGAGATGTGAGAGAAGGTTTTAGTTAAATCGTTAATTAAATCATAGGCGCCTATGGGTTTTACCAACATTTGTTGATTGTTGTTTGGTTCCAATGGATAACTTGGAGTAGGTTGAGAAGAATAATCCCATGTTCTTGTTATGGTTTCTATGGGTAGCTCGGTGTCTAACTCTACCAAACCAACTATCTTGGTTTGGGGTCGAGTTCCTAGTTGGGGTGCGACTAGTGGATTTAATGAAGTTGAAGCTTCATGGTCATTATTTCCTGTTACAACACCCTTGTTTGTTCTACTAGGATCTAGCCTATTATTGTTAGAATGGTTTGGGAGTGGATCATTAAAGATCTTGAGGGGTGCATTTTGAGGGGAAACTGCCCTTGCATAAGTGTTTGGCATGGGCACTACAGAATTTGCTAAAAACATATCTATAAAGAGTTGTTTTTGATCTTCTGGCAAATGTTGCATGAATTTATTGTATTCATGACAAGTCCTAGTATCGTGGCCTTGAATCTTGTGGAAGCCACAATACAAATTGGGATTATAATTTCAAGGTTGTTGATTTAAAACTGTTGTGGCCCAAAATTCTGATAAGGTTGCTGGTTGTTAGAGTTAAAATTTTGAGGTTGTTGCCTTTGGTTTTGACTCTAATATCTAGTTGGGTTTTGATTTGGACCTTGTGTTTGGATTTTGTTGTTGTTGTTGTTTGTCGTGGTGGATGATTAAAATCCACCGCATTGATTGTTGGAGTAAAATTGTTATTTCGCTAATTATTAACAAGTGGCAAAATGTTTACAATGTTTTCCCTTTTAACTTGGTCAGTTACCCCATCTATTATAACTCTGCAGTTCTTGTTAAGGATATTAGGTCCTTGATTAGTGTTCCTAGTATTAGGATAGGCTATGGTGTTTTGATTGGGAGTGGTTAATTTCCCATTTGTTCCATATGTCTTATGACCACTATCTAGTACTTCATCGTAAGTTCTTAGTGGGAACTTCTGGACTTCTTCCTTTATCTCTCTATTGAGAGAATTAAGGAATAAATCACATAGTTCCATTTGATCCATGTTTGGAGCACTTGCTGATGAGTAGAGAAATGTACGCCATCTTTGAATAAAATGAGCAGTGGATTCATTATGTTCTTGTTTAATATGTAAGAATTCCCTAATCCTTGTTTCGTAACAATTTGTTCATATCAAAAGCTTTGATGAACTCTGACACGAGTTGTTTAAATGAGTGTATCGAGGCTTCAGGTATTCTATAATACCAATCAAGGGAAATACCTTCTAAGGTCTTAGGGAATATTTTAGCGATAACCCCGTCCCAAGAGGAGTAATTCCCATATGGGGTGGGCATAGGCCTTAATGTGTGCGTTTGGGTCCCCTTCCCCTTTGTATTTGGGTAAATTGGGAAGAGGTCTTGGAAGCATAATACTTCGTATGGTGAAGTCTAGGGGCTCTTTTAAATATTTTGAGTAAGTCCTCTCTGCGTAGGCCTGACCATCGATGGCGTTTGTTGAGGGGGTGAAGGTAGAATGGGTTGTTGATACGATATAGCATATGCGTTTGTAGGGACATAAGGGAATCCATGTGGTTGAATGGACATCCTAGGAGAAGAGAACATGTCTCCTTGTGGTGACTTTGAATAAATGTTTAAGTAAGGAGAAGCATTGTTCTGGTATGGGTTGTTTGGTGCCAAGCCGGGAGGTATCATGTTTTCAACTGGAGTGACGTTTGAAAATGCGGTCCTAGTTGGTGTTTGTTGTGGGTAACTATAAGGATTTTGAGGAGGCATGCCTAATATGCTTATTCCTATAAGGAGGTCAACCTGACTGGGGTGATGCAGAGGGTTGGGGATTCTTGTTTTCCCAAAATATGAATTTTGGTTTGCTTGAGCAAGTTCCAGCCCTCTAACCTTTTCAACTAAGGTTGAAATGACCTCTATTGGTGAAGACACAATGCTTTTCCTTAATGGCATTTTTGTATACCTTGAGGTTGTAAAGGGGTGTGATACCCTACTATGAATTGATCATTACCCTGCCAAGCTTCACCGAGGGTATTTCCCATAGGTGGAGGAATGGGGGTGTTTTCCTAGAATAGGGTATCAGATTGTATTTGTAAACTCCCTATAGGTGGATACATATTTTGGAAGTGTTTTTCACTTTTAAGAAAGCGTGTTAAGTACTCCTCATCTAAAAAGGGGAGTGAGTTTGATTGTCTACTTGATCTATGGTTTGAACAAGACCTGAGGAGATGAAGTGGATTCTCCAGTAAACATCATATTGTTAGAGCCTGAGGGCTCTGGCTACTGTGTTTGTGCAAGCTGATCAAACTCCTCAATTCAGAATGAAGAATTTGAGCTAGTTCTTTGAGGGGGAGTTTGAGACAACAAGTAATTACTTGAATAGTTATCAGCCCATGCAAAAAGTGAGGGCAATGGTTGTCTATTTGTTTGACTATAGTTTACTTCGAGACCTAAGAGATATCTTCCATATGCATCATATCCCGACATATTTGGGGGTATATGAATACCCGTAGAATAATGGGAAAGAGCGAAGGTGGATGGAAGAAATGAAAACAAAAAGAGGAATATTAGTTTGTTTCACGTTAGGTTCACCAATTTTGTTGGTGAAGTTGATGTGAAGGCTAATGAGGTAGAGAAGATGAAACAATTGTTTGTTTCACATCGGGTTCACCAGTTTTGTATGATGGAAAAGTGACATGCGAGCATGGGAATCTACAAGTACCTCTTCCTCATACCTGACCTCCCGAGGTCGTGCCGAGATAGCCGGTGAATGTTGAATATGAATGGATACAGAAAAGCTAATCGGGTAATCTTATATCCTCAATACACAATAATGGAATCTATAAATCTAAGGCGAAGAAGGCCCTCCTAACCTGAATTGGTGTAATGGTTTGTTCGAAATAATGGTTGTTCGGAGGCTCCAATCAATTTCAAGCTCTACCGAGATCCTGTTTCTTGGTTGTTGGATATGTGGGAAGTGGCTGTGGGAGCTTCGTATATATCTCTAGAAAAGGTCATGAAAAATGGTGGCTAGGAGGCTTAGTGGATTTGTAGTGAACTATGGGTGGTTTTCTGGTCTAGCCCAAAAAAATTAGATTGATTAGCTTCTATGTTTAATACGGAGAACTGTATTATAATATCTGGCGGGAGTGGTGAGGATCTAAATACTAGCGTTTGTAAGCTGGTGTTAATTGATTTGCAGCCCGTTGGGTTGTGGGACTTGGGGATCACAACCATGAGTTCATGGTTGTTGTGGACTGTTATGGTCATGTGAAGAATCAATCCCTTCTTCCAACTATCTAGTAATCGTATGCCTTTTCAACCTCTATTTTTAGAACTAGAAGTTGTATGATTTTCTCGGAATACCTTACAGGTGTTCTGGCAACTTGAATGCGTAAGCTAGTATCTATGTCAATGAGGAGGTCTCCTGCGTCAAGTTGTGGAACTAAAGGATCACAACCAAATGCTTGTTCTCTTTCGAATCCTTGTACGAGTCATTCGGGTATTTTATCAAGGTAGTCTATAGTTAGGATGATTTGACCAAAATGTGTATGCCTTATCGTCTTCGATATTTAAACCTCTCAGTTGTTCACTAATTGCTTGTAGGTTTGTTGTTGCTTGAAAGACCTATATCCTAAGGTCTTGATCTATATCAACTAATGTCGTGGGTAGATTTGGTTGAGGCACTATTGGTTCAAATATATATTCTCTAGGCTCTCTAGGTCCTATGATTGTCATACAAAATGATTCAACTTTTAACTAAAATTAATAAACTGATTACAAAAGAAGTATTTACACTATGCAAGCATTCTTCTATTTTTGTATTTTCAATGATGTATTTTAATGAAATTAAAGAGCAGCTATTCTAGTATATTTAGAAAAATGAACAACTAATCTAGCAATAGAATTTTAAAACAAACAAAGTAGCCTGGTGTGGCTATTTTCCTGTGCAGTTGTGATTTTATCCTAAATATCTAAGCAACTAATTATATTAAATTGAAAGGCTCTCGATCCTACCTTAGAAGTGAGGAATGAATCACAATTTCTTAGAAACTATCAATCCCCATAGCTTCCTGATGATATCGAGAGTGAAATTTTAACTGAAATAAAATAATTCACTACTCTATTTGATATGTTGTAACTAGAAATTTGATAGCTCAAACACAGTGTTTGAGAACAGTGGTAAATCTAGTTGTGTGTGATTTCATCCCTCGGTGTGATATCCTGGTCCTTCGTGCCCTCATGAATCCAATTAGTGTGTATATGATAGTATCAATAGAAGATGGTATTCGAACGGTGGCAACTTTGGATATAGACCAAATACAATTCAAGTAGGAGAGGGATATCGCAAGTGAACAGAGCTTGAATATGCAATTCCTAGTGGGATTTATTGCGAAGAATACAACACAAGTGTACCGAGAGTTTTAGAATCTATCCTTGTGACAAAACAAAACCTACAACTTTAAAGGATTCTAATAACTAAATGAAGCTATTCTATACTAAGGTGACTTACATAACACAACAATGAAGCAAGACTGATTCTAGAAGATCAAATGACCTATAAAATACCACCAATGGAGGAAAAACATGAAATTGATAGAATTCTAAGCAATAAATTCAAAGATTGAATAAGAGAATTGAGAAGGTGAGGGGCCATTTGTTTGAAAACAAGCTGATTATTTATAACAAATGCATTTACCAAAGGGTAACTCCTAATTGAACTATTTTACTATAAACAAAGGAAAACACTATTACCAGGGGACCAAAAACATCAATGCAAGACAAAGTGGTTGAAGAAAGTGGGTGAAATTGAAGAATTATGTTTGACGTGATCGTCGGAAGAATATGGAAAATGCGTATGCGGGACCGCCGCCTGCAATGCAGGTGGCGGTTTCGTCATCGAAGACAAAATGTAAGAAAACAAGGGAAAAGGGCAAAACAAAGTATGCAGAGGCCGAGTGGGGCATGCGGGATACAAACGTACACTTGGTGAGATTTTCTAGATCCTAAACACCTTATAAGGAGACCTGTATCATCATTGGGGTATGTGTAACATCATTTCGGTGGTGCAGTACCCTCTACAATTTTGGGTCATACCCAAATGATGTTTATATTTGTGCTTTATACCTTGACTAAGAACAGACCCAACAATAATCCTACCAATTGACCTAAATAACCCAAAATCATACCTTGACCAATCCTAGTACCTTGATAAACACCTCATCTCTAAGATCCAACTATAGCCTAGCCTATTGTTGTGATTATATTTTCTTATTGTACTTGAATGAAATAAATAAATCATATCAACTACAATAGGAATTTACCTGTCTCTCACATTATTTTTTTGTAAACAAAGTGGATTGACATCCATCTAGGGAGTGTCACACTTCCCGGAATTAGCATGCACTAGGTAGTCCACTGTCATATATCATTTAACTATCCTCTCGTGGTCTTGTTTTTTATTACAGGTAGTTCCTCCTAGCCAAAAGGAAGCTCTCACATTCAGTTGTGGATCAAGAAGTTAGAATGCATGTAATAACCATCAATCAACCAACATTTAATAGGTATTCCTCCTTGGCCCTTACCCTTATCTGTTTCGTCATTTTGAAAAGGTAAAGAAAATGGTGCAATACATACCCTTCATTCATTAAACATGATGAATTTTTATGCATGCACACAACACATATTATAATTATCTCTCTTTAGATTTATCTCTCTTTAGATTTAATGAATTCCAAATTTTTACAAAATACAAATGAGTGCATAGTTGAATGTGTAAGTACATAAATGAAATTACACAAATACCAATGTGCAAATGTTTAGGGAATACTTTACGAGAGAAATCTTCAATTGCGTGTAGCAAAAGAAAGCATAAAGGTGCAATTCATTACAAAACTCAAGTGTGCACACCATTGTGTGGCATAAACCTATGATGCACTAAACTAAAAATATCAAGTTTTCCAAGTAGAAAAATTAGGTCATTTGTAAATCACGGTTCCACAATCGGTATATCTATTAGAAGGTAAGAATAATTAAAAGAGTGCATGTACATGCCATGGAAAAAATAAATAATTTGTTGGGGTGTTAAGCCTATTTTTTTGGTCTTCTAGAATAACCTTTGAAGTGTTTGAGTTTGAACAGTTAAGTTTGGAGACTTCAAGATCATTTTGTAGTCATGTGCTATTTTCATGTTGTGTGTTTGCTACAATATTGCTATAAATTGGTTTTAGTTTGGTGGTTGTCACAGTGACGGATTTTCCATCCATGGGAAGTTGAAAGGTCACGACTTTCAAACTTCTAGGGTCAGCTATAGAACTTCCTAGAAGGATTGTAATCTTATAAATAGAGGTGCTAGGGGCATCCTAATGCATCTTGAGTGATCAAGAGATCTTGAGTCTTAGAACATCAAGAGGTGATCAAGAGTGATCAAGGTTGAGCAATTGGGTGTCAATTATGTCTTAGATGTGGTTTAACATCTTTGGGAATTCTGTTGTGAGTTCATGAGTGATATTTGTGTAATTGTAATTGAGAGAAGACTGTGAGAGTTGGTTTTACTCTTGTTGATAGTAAAATCGAGCAAGTTCTTGGTGGACGTAGCCCACATTGGGTGAACCACATTAAATCTTGTCTTGTATTATTTTGTGCATTGTTTATATATGTTGTTATATTTCTGTAAGTACAATTCTACTAAATAGTTTCCTATTGCTATGATTTGAGGAATTATTTCTACATATTTGTTCTCTAATTCCTAATAACTAGTATAAGACATTTGGTGATTTTTTTTGCTGAAGTGGTGAATCACAAGGAAATTTTAGCTTGAGTGGGAGCTATGGTAGATGAGGGAACATCAAGGGTTGAGAAATTCAACGACAAGAACTTTGGTTTGTGGAAGATGCAAATGGGGATTACTTGTATTAGAAGGATGTCCATGTTCCTTTGGCTAGAAAAGAAAAGAAACCAACAATCATGTCAAGATGAGGATTGGGCTTTGTTAGATAGAAAGGCGCTAAGATAAATTCAGTTATGTCTTACATCTTTGGTTTCTTTCAACATATCGTAGGAGAAGACCACATAAGGTATCATGAATGCGTTGGGTAAGTTATATGAAAAACCCTCTACCTCTAATAAAATATTTTTGATGAAAAATTTATTTAATATGAAGATGTATGAGAATGGTTCTATTGATCATTTGAATGAATTTAATATGGTTGTGAGTATGTTAAACTCGGTGAAAATTGAATTTGATGATGAGGTCAGGGATTTGTTGATTTTGTGCTCCTTTCTAGATAGTTGGGACAACTTGGTTATGGTTGTAAGTAATTCAGTCTCTAATAAATCAAAGTTGAAGTTTGAAGATGTGATAGGTGTGATCCTGAGTGAGGAAATGTGAAGGAAGAACTCTGGGGATTCTTCTACTTTTGGAAATGCTTTGACGGTGGAGAGCAGAGGGAGACAAAAGAACAAAGGGAAAGGTAACCGTGGGAAGTTAAATGATTACGGAAGGTAAAAGTCCAAGAAAAATTTAGAATGTTGACATTGTGGGAAGGTTGGTCATGTTAAGAAAGATTGTTGGGATCTTCGGGATAAGAAGATAAAGAAGGAGGAAACTAAGGAGGTAAATGTGGCATCATGTGATGTTTGTCAGGATGCCTTAATTCTTTCTTTAGATAATATTATTGAGTCTTAGGTGTTAGATTCAAGGAATTCTTTCCATGCCACCCCACATAGACATTACTTTACTAAGTTTGTTCAAGGTGATTTTGGACATGTATATCTTGGTGATGATGAACCATGCAACATAGTAGGGAAAGGTTGTGTTTGAGTGAAAATGTAGAATGGGAACACATGGTTAGTTAAGGATGTAAGACATGTGCCTAAGTTGAGGAAGAACTTGATAACAACGGGTTATTTGGATAGTGATGGTTGTATGATCAATTTTACTGGTGAATTCTTGGAAGGTTACCAAGGAAGCTCTTATGGTTGCAAGAGGTAAGAAATTTGGTACTTTGTATTTAACAAGTGGTGCTGATTATTGTAATTTAGTTGCTTTGTAGATGGAGATGTAACTTTGTGGCACTAGAGATGCGATCATATAAGTTAAAAGGGTATGCAGATTCTAAAGGTCGGGATGCTGAATGAAAGAAGTTAGATTTGGAATTCTACGAGGACTGTGTTTATGGGAAATAGAAGCATGTGTGATTCCTCAAGGTTGGACCTACTAGGAAGGAGGGTGAGTTGGAGTTGGTGCATACAAATGTATAGGGTCCAGATAAGGTAAACTCTATTGGTGGTTCATGTTATTATGTCACTTTCATTGATGATACAAATAGAAAATTTTGGGTATATGGTATTAGAAATAAATCGATGTGTTTGAAACTTTCAAAAGATGGAAATCCTTGGTTGAGAATTAAACAGGTCTAAAGATGAAATTTCTTAGGTCGGATAATGGAGGGAGTATTGTGTGAACAATGAATTTCTCTATTCTTGTTTAGTAAATGGGATCCATAGATAAAGGAAGGTTGAAAAGCTCCACAAGAAAATGGATTGCAGAGAGAATGAATAGGACAATCATGGAGCGTGCTAGGTGCATGAGGTTACATGTGGGGCTGCCACTCATGTTTTGGGTAGAAGCGGTGAGAACATATGTTTATATGATTAATAGAGCACCCTCTGTGGCCTTAGATGGAGGTATACATGAGGAGGTTTGATTTGGTAAGAAAATTGATTACTCATTTATTAGAGTATTTGGATGTGAGGTATTTTTTCACATTGATAAATATGATAGGCCCAAGTAGAGGCTAAGTCGAGAAATGCACTTTGTTGGATATGGTGAGGATGAATTTGGTTTCGTGTTTGGAGTCTTAAGGAAAAGAACATATTTCAGTCTAGAGATATTGTATTTAATGAAAGCGTCATGTATAAAGATCAGTTAAGAAAAAAGAGGAATCAAAGAAATAATACACAATGTCAAATGAAATTATAGATGAAAAGGTGTCTAAGGGGCTAGTTCAGTGTAACATGCTTAAGCACAACCAGTTTAGTAACCTAATCATCGGGAAGCCCAAACTCCCGAGGTGAGAAGGTCTTCTAGGGTAAGAAGAGAACCTTAAAATTTTACTCCTTATTTGAATTACTTATTGCTCATGACAAGTGGAGAGCTAGAGTGCTTTGAGGAAGAAGTGAGGATGCCAGGAAGAAGTGGGAGCATGCCATGGATGAAGAGCATAGATATCTTATGGAGAACCGGACTTGAGATCCGGTGGAGGTACTTGAGGGAAAGAGATTATTACAAAACAAGTGGGTGTACAAAAGCAAAGAGGAATATTGAGGTAGAAAAAGGTACAATGCCGGTTGGTGGTCAAGGATTTGCATAGAAGAAAAGTATAGAATTTGATGCATTTTTTTATCCCTGTTGTTAAAATGAATTCTATTAAGACTATTCTTAGTTTAGTAGCAATGGAAGAGTTTCACTTAGAGAAATTAGATGTGAAGAGTACATTCCTTCATGGTGAGTTGGAGGAGGAATTGTATATGTAGTAGCCACATGGTTATGAGGTCAAAGGGAAGGAGAGGTTAGTGTGCAAATTGAAGAAGAACTTGTATGGCACTGAAACAAGTGGTACAAGAAGTTTGATAGCTTTATACGGGAGCGGGGGTTACTCTAGGTGTCACTCAGACCATTGCTTGTACATCAAGAAGTTTCTTGATGGTATTTATATTATTATATGCATGTATGTGGATGATATGGTTGTTGTAGGGAAGAACATGCAATAAATAAAGGTACTCAAGAAATAGCTAGGTGAATCCTTTATTTTATGAAGGATTTGGGGAAATAAAGAAAATCCTTGGTATGAGAATAACTCGGACGAGAAGAGAAGCTAGTATTATCTCAAGAAGAGTACATAAAGAAGGTCTTGGAGAGGTTTAGTATGCAGGATGCTAAACCGGTTGGTAATCCTTTGGCATGTCACTTTAAATTATCAAAGGATTAGATTCCCAAGAATGAGGAGGATAGAATCCAGATGTCCAGGGTACCGTACTCATTAGTGGTTAGTAGCTTGATATATGTTATGGTATGCACTAGGCTGATATTTCCCAAGTAATGGGATTAGTGAGCATGTTTATGAATTATCTAGTTAGAGAGAACTCGACATGCAATGAAGTGGATTCTTCATTGTTTGAGAGGGACCATGGGAACAACATTGTGTTTCGGTGGATTAGATACTACATTGCGTGGCTATGTAGATTCGGACATGGTAGGAGATTTTGATAGCAGGAGGAACACAACATGTTATGTATTTATGGTTGGTGATATAAGTTGTGAGCTGGATTTCATAGTTATAAAAGGTTGTGGCTTTATCAACCACAGAGGTTGAGTATGTTGCTGCCACATAGGTAAATAAGGAGATGATTTGGCTATGGAAGTTGCTTGATGAGTTGGGAAATAAGCAGGAATTTGGGAGACTATACAGTGATAGTTAGAGTGCTATTCATTTGGCGAAGAACTCCACTTTCCACTCTAGGATGAAGCACATTCAACTGAGATATCATTTCATCAGGGAAACTTTGGAAGAAGATAAGTTGAATTTGGAAAAGATTCATACCAGTCAGAATCCTACATATATGATGAACAAGGCGGTCAAAAGGGAGAAGTTGAAGTTGTGTTCAACTTTGGTTGGTCTTCATGGATGATAATGAAGGGTTGAGAACTTTTCTCAGTGGGAAAAGTCTCCAAGTGGGAGATTGTTGGGGTGTGGATCCTATTTTTTTGGTCTTCTGGAATCAACATTGAAGTGTTGGAGTTTGAACGGTTAAGTTTGGAGACTTTAGGAGCATTTCGTATGTTAGGATAAAATATTATTATCCTATTTAATTATGCATTCCATAATTAATAAATTTATTAATTATTGTTTTATGGTTATATTTAATTATAACCATCCTTTTGTTTGTATTTAATTATTTTGGGGAGTGTTATATTGGTTTAATAGTATATTTGTTTTTATTTAATTGTTGCTTCTCGGATGTTATTGGAAGCTAATGTAATGGGAATATAGTTGCACTTGTGAAACTTAGTCTTTGTTTGTGTTATCACCAAAATCACAACATCCCTCTATTTATACAAGTGCATATACTTGAACTCACGGTGTGATTAGATAACATGGGTACTATCTCCAAGTTGTGGGACTTGCTACTTGAGATAGACCTCGAGATAGACCTCAGAAGAAAGCTGGTTCTTGCTCCTAAACTAAGCCACAATCTACTCTAATGGGAAAACTAACTATTCTAATCTAAATTTCCAAGAGACCAGGGAGAGAGAATGCATAGAATGAAATCCTACACTAAAGTGGTGATACACCGAAAAGGAGAGTGTGAGAGTAGTCTCCAAATGCGTGAAATGACGTAAAAAGTGCACTAAAGAAGAGGTGATGACAATTCTCCATAATCTAGCAAAACGCATTCACAACAATATTTCAAACATACACAATGATAATGGATCCTTACATGAACATAATAATAGACACAATATTCTTGCAAAGAAGAGGTTGAAGGGGAAAGAAGAATGCAAGAAAACACAGCAGGGGAAGATACATCCACAAACTTATATTTTATTGCTTCATAATATGCATAGTTCAATCTATTACAAGATAAGGGCCTGGATCACCATGCAAGGAGTCCACAACAAGGGCCTGCAACACATTGGCTTCACAAAACAATTTTGACAGAGCTTTGCTACAAAACTACCTCCTTTTACAATGAGCCCAACACTCCAATTTATAGAAAAATGAGAAGAGAGAGAGAAGGGAAAATGGAAATCCCAAAATCTATCCTTCAACCACTTGTAAGAGGCATTAAATGGAGTAAAATGATTATATATTACTTGAAAAAGGCTCCCCATACTATCCCAGGTGCTGCAATAGAGAAAGAATGATGACCATGCCTCTTAATTGCACTCCCAACCACCAAATACAACACTGTTATGAACCTAGCCACGTTTTCTTAAAACTATCAATCAATCTCTCATCAAATCTAAAATTTCTTAGATTGCTATACGTCGGCTCGATCCATGATTCCAATGGTACCAATTTTTGTGTGATTTCCTTAAGAAATGAAAAAGTTATGGCCTTCCAGTGCAGGCATTACTATTTTAGGTCCAGCGGGCGTTTTATGTCATTTGATGGGAATGAGCATTAACTGACTGGAGCCGAATATGTTTCTTTTAATTAAATATATCTAACCTTGTTAAAAATAAGAAATCTAGTTTTTGTGGCGTAGAGGACGTCATGCTCATTCCAAAAGTCCAATTTTGTGAAAATCGGAGCTCGGAGTCAAAAGTTATGGCCGTTTGAAGTTCACGGGTCAAATGTTGACTTTTCTTTTGCCCTCGGCCACTTCGGTTTTTTAAACCTCGCGTACATTTTTGTTCCAGCAGTCCCAAGGACTTCCTGGGACAAATATCTCCAACCACCCGAAATGGGTATTTTGTCGGAAAAATCGGCCGATTCGCATCCACACGCATACTTTTGTCTCAAATTGTCCGGATGAAAATCTCTTGCTTGGCCATTTTAGATTTTCATGTCCCACACGTCCCTCACGTACTTTTTTCCCAACTGTCCTGTGGACTGCTGGGACAAATATCTTCGGCTTAGCTGATTTTCTTTGTTTTTGGCCCCAAGCTTGGTACGATACGAACCTCGCACGACCCGACGAATTTTGGTATGACCGAACTCTTCGGACCGAAATGCTTTAAAACAATCCCGCAACCTTATATTTTTGCATTTTTCTATTTTTTCTAACTCGTGGGATTTCTTCTTGGATGGGAGAGTTAGAGAGAAGCCGAGGGGGCCCTTGAATCAATCTACTTGCTCGAGACCGAATAATTTGATGTATGTTATCAAAATTACCTTGAGGGGTGAATTTTGGATAACATTTGTATTTGATTTGTCTTGCAATATCTATAAATATTGCAGCCCATTCTCTGTAATGTTAGTTGATTGAGATTAATAAAATTTAATCAAGCTTCCGCCCCTGTTGTTGAATCAACATTTGGTACAAAGCGAGAATCTAGACCTGTGAAGGAGTGGAAAGAGAGAGTGTAGCAGAGATAGAGAAGATTGGAGAAGAGTATGTAGAAATAGAGAGCCTGTGCAGCCTCCTACAACCTCCTAGTCTCATCCCTGCCTCCCCACATCCCCCAGTTCATTCCAGGTGTTTGGAACACAATTTTTTTTGCCTTTGGTGCACCAAAGACTCTGAGGAAAACTTCTTTTGTAGTTTATAAGTATTGTTTATAAAAAAAATTATTATTTTTCTCCCCATTTGGGGTTTTATCTCTAATATTAGAGATATTTTTAGTCTCTGCTTTCTTTTTATCAGACCTCTACATTTAGAGGTATATTTGGTTATTGCTGTACATATTAGAGGTCACCTTTGGTAAAGATAATATTTCGTTTAAGTGGAGGAGATTCAACACTATTTCTAGAGCACTAGCAACATTTCCACAACCAAGCACTAGCTCTTGGACATGTTGGAAGTGTTGATGCTAACAAATGGTGGATCTTGCACCCAGTAACCTGCATACACAATACCATCCAATCCAGAGGCTCACTGTTGAAAGGTAGATTTGCACTGCTCCACAAAGTCATGACCTCCTCACGTCGACTCCGCACGTAAACAACAACATCAAACACATTAAAAAGTGGCCAAAGCAAAAAAAAGAAAACAACGACAAGCAAATATCAATAAAAAAATGGCGTGAGGTGTGCCTAGGTACCAAGGTTGTAGATCCATTTTTTGAGGCAAGGCACAACCCTAAACCTGTAACCTCTAAACTATTCTCTATTCTCCAAACAAATCACACAAGCGGCCTGCACAAAACAAGAAAAAATGGTGAAGAAACAACAAAAGAAAGAGTTAAGCCGTGAAAATCAAAACGAACAAGCGGCTCATTCAAAGTGGAGGAAAATCAAAATAAAAAGGGAGATAAAAATGTTTCAAATCCATTTTTTGGGCAAAAGAAACCCTAATCCACGCATGCAACCACATGGGACCTCTGCCAAGTCACATTTTCAAAAGGTATCTCACTTTTACCTTTCATTAAATACAAACTTGTTCATTCCTATATAAAGTGCCCTTAAGTGGCCAAGTTGGATAGAGGGAAAGCCTTAGAAGTGGGAGGTGCATGGTTCAAATCCCACCCCCAACTTGCTTTTCAAATTTGGCAGATTTTTTGGTGGAACCGCTAAATTTAGCAAAAATTTTGAATTTAGTTATAACTAACTAAATTTAGCAGAGAAATCCCTAATTTAGGGAAATTTTTTTTTTACCATTCGGCTTGGTTCTTCATTTCAGACATTTTTTGCAAAAGGAGACCCATCTAAAAATTGCATTTTCAGCTGTTTTTTTGCAATTTTTTGCATTTTGGGTTGTTTTGGGCTCCAGAGGCCACCAGGGCCCACAAAACAAAAATATTTTTCCTACCATTCAATTTTTCCATATTTTGAATGTAATTTGTATACTTCATAATATTGTACTAATTTACAGGTTGCCATAGTCAACTGCAAACTTTGTAACTGCTCAAAAACTGGTAGAATTGTAATAAAAAACAATAAAAATTGGTTTCTGTAACACTCACGAGATCCTAGATCTCATTCGCAGCATTCGGTATATACGGTGCCTCTGGGAAGTGCTTACGGGTAAAGCCATCACGACTACTACTACACTTAACACCTAATATAGCTATAAAACACATCGTCGGGCATCGTCCCTATAAATCGACGAGGGAGTAATAAGGTCACATTACACACACTATGAACCATCCCATTCGTCATGAACGATTGCACGATATAAATCCGGATTGAGAAATTATCTGAGTATATAGCAAAGTTACGCGTGTATGAGGATATTTCTTTGAGCCGGTGTCAATAATCACATAGACCCCATCAGTATTGTCTTGGTACCACGTATTGAATTCTTTCACGTATGTTAACGCCTCTTTCACGTCTCCGGGTATATAGAAAGGGCGAGCTTCTTCCACATACCGATGGTATATCGAAAGGCGCGTATATAGAAAGGTTTAGATATATCGATCGATGGTATATAGATTGGGAGACCTAATACTTGGAGTGATAAGAGCTAAACCTGTTAGTGATCTCTGTAAAATGGGCACCAATGCCCCCAAATTTTTTCTTCCGGATTCACAATTGCTCGGAGGAAACAACTATGTTCCATGGAAGACTAAAATCAAAACACAACTTGAGTTTGAAGATATCGGCCCTTGTGAATGGTACTCTGACGGCCCGGATCATCCACTGCGATACAACACAACAAAATGGCGAGTTTGATAAAGTAGATCGAAGGCCAAACTCATCATCTTGTTTGAGTGTGTCGATGATGGGAAACCCCACATTCGAGATGCCAAAACAACAAAAGAAGTGTGGGATAAATTGAGCACGGTATCTGAGGCCAAGAACAAGAATGTCATACTGAATTTGTAGAGTCAGTTACATACACTGAAGTTTAAGCATAATGAGAAAATTGAAGCTTTCTTAAGAAGAGTTACAGAATTGAGGGCTTCACTTTTAGCCCTAGGGAGAAGTCACTGAGATGATGCTCTCATTCCCATTATTCTAAGAGCACTCCCCTCTTCTTATAACATTTTTGTCACTACACTAAACGTGTTAGATACGACAGTTGGTTTTGACAAGCTGGTAAACCTACTGTAACAAGAGGAAGCAATGCACTATAAGGATGATGAAGAGGAGCAGGCACTATCTTCACATCAAAAATGGAAAGGAAAAGGTAAAGGAAAACCTAATTCCTATAAGAAGTCCCAACATCAAAATCAATTCGATTGGGGACAACAATCAAAAGAAGCAATGTCCTATCTGCAAAAGAGGACATGACTTAAAAGATTGTTGGTATAACACTTACAAGAAAGGTTCATCCAACAACTCTGGACCACAACAACAACAATCTTACAAGGGACATTCTAACAAAAATCACGGGTAGAAAAAGGGGAAAAGAAGACCCTACCAGCAAGGTAATATTGCTGAGCAACAAGAACAATCTGACAATGAAGACTTCTTGTTCACTGCTCGATCAAGTGAACCATCCACATCATCTAGTGATGTCTGGTATGTTGATTCGGGAGCCACTTGACACATGACCATCCACAGAGACTGGTTTATTTCAATGAGGGACACGCCATCGAAAAATCATGTTTCGTTGGGAGATGATTCTTCATATATAGTTCAGGGGATTGGAAACATTTCTCTACCCCTTGGTTCATGTAAATGTAGACTATCAGATGTCCTATATGTCCCTAGGTTGACAAAGAATCTTCTTTCAATTAGTCAACTCCTAGATCACAACCTGAAAATTGACTTTGATAGTCAATCGGCAAGAAAACATGTTTGATTCGAGATAAATCAAGAGGCTCGAAAATAATTACAAAAGCCTCCAATGTGGGACGCATGTTCCAACTTGATTTTGTTCACAAAGATGATCAAGCACTTGTGGCTAAAAACTCCACCTCAACACAGTTGTGGCATCGAGATTTGGTCATGTAAGTTTCAAATATCTCGAAACACTTTCCGGTGTAATATGGTACATGGGCTACCATCTCTTCAGAAGGATACAGACAAGTGTCCTCACTACCTAGTAGGCAAACAACACAGAGTTTCATTCTAGAAGAGTACATTTTGAGCTCATGGTAAACTTGACCTGGTTCATACCGATCTTTGTGGTCCGATGCAGCCAAGTCATTTGGGTTCCAATACTTCATGCTTTGTGTTGACGACTATTCATGGAAAATGTGGATTTTTTGTCTTTGCAAGAAAAGTGAAGCGTTTGAAACCTTCAAAAAGTTCAAAGTAGCCATTGAGAAAGAAACTGGTCATCACATCAGAACTCTCCGCTCAGATCGAGGGGGGGAATTCACCAGTGATGAGTTTAGAGACTACCTACAAACTCACAAGATTCATCGAAAATGCCTCCTCCACACACACCGCAGAAAAATGGTGTTGTTGAGAGAAGAAATCATACTATCATGGAAATGGTGTGATGCATGATCAATGATTCCGGACTTGCAAAGACATTCTGGGTAGAAGCAGCAAAAACAATAGTGTATTTGTTGAATAGAGTGCCCACAACTGCTCTTGATGGTATAACACCACAAGAATCATGGTCAAAAAGGAAACCATTCATTGCACACCTAGATTATTCGGGTGCAAAGCAAGCATGCACATACCCAAACAAACAGAAAGAAATTAGATATGAAGTCACGTAAAACTCATCTTCATTGGGTACAATGAAGAGACTATTGGTAATAGATTGATGGATCCTAAGACCAGAAAAGTCTACACCAGTAGAGATGTTGAGTTTTTCAAGAAGAAGGAAGAAGAGACTCCTCCTCCAGACTCACAAGATGTAGATTTTTCACCTGTTGTAAAAATTGAAGTTGATGTTCCCTCAAAAGATGAAAGTGATGATGGGGATGATGGTGTTGATCAAATAGAACCATGACCCATGGGAACAGTTCAACGTATGCCTAAATGGTGTACAAGTACATTACAAGATGCAAGAATGGATGCTCCACCTGGATACATCCACCCCTGGACCACAGACTCACAAAGTAAAGCAAGAGAAGAAGTTAACTTTACTTTGATGAGTAGAGTTATTGAATCAGATGAGCCCTCTATAGTCCAGGAAGCCCTATAGTTAAAATCTTGGAAAGATGCCATGGATTCTGAATATCAATCAGTGATGAAGAATAACACTTGGTAGCTTGTCGATCTTCCACCAGGGAAGAAATCCATTGGATGCAGATGGATATTTAAAACAAAGTACAAAGCAGATGGGACAGTGGACAAGTATAAAGTGAGACTTGTAGAAAATGGGTACGCACAAAAAGAAGGCATTGACTATGAGGAGACATTTGCTCCCACAACTAAGATCAAAATGATCAGGATGATCTTTGCTCTAGCTGCTCAGTTTGGATGGAAAGTTCACCAAATGGACGTAAAAAGTGCCTTCCTAAATGGAGATTTACAAGAAGAAGTCTACATGACTCAACCTGAGGGATATGTAGTACTTGGTCAAGAAGCAAAGGTATGTAGACTAGGAAATCTTTGTATGGCCTCAAACAGGAACCCCGAGCATGGTACATCAAGATTGATGAGCATCTCGTACAACATGGATTTGTTAGAAATCCATACGATCCCAATCTCTACCTCAAAAAGCAAGGGGGGGAGATGGTGATTGTTGTTGTCTATGTCGATGATCTAGTCATCACTGGTAGTTCAGTGAGGATGATCGATGCAACGAAGAAAGATCTTAATCGATCATTTGACATGACCGATCTCAGGCTGATGCACTATTGTCTTGGATTAGAAGTGTGGCAGAAAGAGAATCATATTTTTTTTCTCAGATGAAATATACCAAGACTACGCTTGAGAAGTTTAGGATGATGGATTGCACACCAATTGCTACACCCATGGAGAACAGATTGCAGTTATCTCGTTTAGATCCATCTCCTGAGGTAAGTGCCACTCTCTATCGACAAGCTGATCGGGAGTCTCATTTACCTGACCTACACTAGACCAGATATCAGCTTTGCAGTGAGCTATCTATCTAGGTTCATACAGGAACCCAAAGTTTGTCATTGGAAAGTAGCAAAGTGCATTTTGAGATATCTCAAAGGATCAGTGGATCTTGGTCTAGAATACAAGAAGAATGAAAATTCTTCTTGACTGGATATTCGAGTCAGATCATGCAGGAAATATTGATGATAGAAAATCCACTTCTGGATTTGTATTCTTTATGGGATCTGGACCAATATCATGGGGAAGTAAGAAACAACACTTTGTTTCTCGCTCTTCCATAGAAGCCAGTATCTGTGAAGTGATTGAAGCTGATTTGGCTACGTCGCATACTGGAAGGACTTGGAATACCACAGGACAAACCGACCACCATGTATGTTGACAATGAAGGTGTTCTCAAACTTGTTCGCAATCCAGTGTTTCATGAGAGAACAAAGCACATTGAGGTTCAGTTCATTTCATATGCGAACATGTGTTGAAGCACAACATCCAGCTTCAATTTTGTCCAACTGCTAAACAACGAGCATATATTTTCACAAAGTCACTTGCACGTGACAAGTTCAAGTTGTTCAGAGAGTTCCTCTCCTCATCTCTTCAGACAATGCACAATTAAGGGGGGGAATGTTAGGATAAAATATTATTATCCTATTTAATTATGCATTCCATAATTAATAAATTTATTAATTATTGTTTTATGGTTATATTTAATTATAACCATCCTTTTTTTTGTATTTGATTATTTTAGGAGCTATTATATTGTTTTAACAATATATTTGTTTTTATTTAATTGTTGCTTCCTAGATGTTATTAGAAGCTAATGTAATTGGGAATATAGTTGCACCTGTGCAACTTAGTCTTTTGTTTGTATTTGGTTGTGCAATATCTATAACTATTACAACCCATTATTTGTAATGTTAGTTGATTGAGATTAATAAAATTTAATCAAAGCTTCGCTTTTGTTTCCAAATCAACACCGTAGTCATGTGTTGTTTTCATGTTGCATGTTTTTCGTAGTTTTGCTTTGTAAATTGAAAGTATTTTTGTGGTTACCACAGTGACAAATTTTCCATCCATGGGAAGTTGAAAGGTCACGACTTTCAAACTTCTAGGGTCAGCTATAGAACTTCCTAGAAGGATTGTAATATTATAAATAGAGGTGTTAGGGGCGTCCTAATGCATCTTGAGTGATCAAGAGATCTTGAGTCTTAGAACATCAAGAGGTGATCAAGAGTGATCAAGGTTGAGAAATTGGGTGTCAATTGTGTCTTAGATGTGGTTTAGCATCTTTGGGAATTTTTTTGTGAGTTCATGAGTGATAGTTGTGCAATTGTAACTAAGAGAAGATTGTGAGAGTTGGTTTTACTCTTGTTGATGATAAAATCTAAGCAAGTTCTTGGTGGACGTAGCCCACATTGGGTGAACCACATTAAATCTTGTCTTGTCTTCTTTTGTGCATTATTTATATATGTTGTTATATTTCTACAAGTACAATTCTGCTAAATAGTTTCCTACTATTGTGATTTGAGGAATTGTTTCCACATATTTGTTCTCTAATTCCTAACATAATTAACTTAAATGAAGAATATGACTTATCCACCCATGTATGCCATTTCGCATTGAAATATGGAAATATGAAAAATCACAATCATGCTTATTCTAGAGCCTTAACAACATGCAATAAAGATTGTGTTTCTTGCAAAAGATATTCGACATGAAAAGAACTTCTAGAAGTCCAACTTGGCATTTCAATTTGACTCGTCTATGCATATACCATGTAACTAATTTATCGGATATGGGATTTGAAAGAGTCTACTACCACTAATTCTTCTTAATACTATTCATCACCTAGGTTTTCCTATAAACATCCATATTGAACTCTTTGTAAAGCTCCTATAATTTTGAATAGAAAGTATTCTAATTATTTTTATGCATTTATCTTGTCTCACTTTTCTTTACTCATTTTTGGCCTAAGTTAGCATCTCGTACATGCTTTTTTAGTTTGATGAATGTTGAAAGATCCGATTTTTTGATTGATTACAATATCCATTGATATAGTGATTAGAAGGCCATAATGTGCATATTGTGCATCCAATGACATTGTGCTCAACTCTTGGAAATTTATTCCTTCCCTTA
Source organism: Taxus wallichiana var. yunnanensis (assembly GCA_018340775.1). Taxonomy (NCBI): domain Eukaryota; kingdom Viridiplantae; phylum Streptophyta; class Pinopsida; order Cupressales; family Taxaceae; genus Taxus; species Taxus wallichiana. The sequence continues at coordinate 763,249,165 of CM031244.1, forward strand.
GACTCTTACACCTACCCGTGTCTTGATTGAGTGCATACCAAGCTAAGCACGAGTATGGTTTTGGGGATCTTAGCGTTAAGAAAGTTAGAGATTCTCATAAATATTTTCTACCTATATGTCTTTCTTCCCTACCCTAATCACTTTTGTAGTTTTTATAAAAACTATTATAAGTAGGATTAAATCTTTTAATCTACATGTAAAGATCATTCTTTATGTTATAAGCAATAATCATAGATAAAAATCTATGTTAATGGATCTTGTGTACTTGAATAAGCTATGAATGAATGATAATTAGTTGTATTTGATTGCAACATACTTCAAACTAATCCTTTATGATTGATCCTAAAGCCATTAGTTTCCTCTTGGTTAGGCACTGAGACTAAAAAATTCCTTTGTAAAATCATCACAACCACCAACCCACCTTGAGTTATTCCTAAAAATTTTATGGCCACCAAGACTTGGTGTAACCGAACCTTGGGGAGATCTTCACATGTAACATTTTTTCAAGAGAGGTAGATCCATTCCCACTTGCATAGATATTTGTTTAGGTTTCTTATGCTCATGTGTGTACCTACTTCCTTCCCAACATCAATATCATTTCGTGCTTGAGGAGGAGGATAGAGGTCTAACATTGTGGATATAACATGATGCTTGGTAAATTTTCCCTCAATAATCACATTGAACTAATGAAAAATGTGGTGTGTCATCAACTAATTACTTTGTAAATAAGTAGGGGATAAGGTCATAAAAATTTCTAAATGTATGATAACATGTGCATGTGTGAAGTGTGATAGTTGTAATAAGCTAATAAAAGATCATGCAAATAAGTTGTGTTATTGTTATGAATCATCTAATAGTAGGTGTAACATCGGGATTGGCACATACATAAACATAACATGTATGGTTTTTATTAATACTACTTAATGATTCATCCACTAGTGGGAAGTGTTGTTCCAAATTTACGCAACCCTTGGATAAATTTGGAGAACTTACCAAAATGGGCTTAGACATTCAAATTTTAGGACGTGTGGATTATCGTCAATTTCAGATCTAGTTTGAAAAAGGGAAGGTTAGATTGTGGTTTGGCTCGATCAAGCCATCTCACCATGGTGAATTGAGTTGGGAAATATGCACGTGGGATTTGGATGAGTAGAGAGGCGGGCTATGGAGAACTCGGCGGGTTGTCGATGATTTGGAAGCAAAAACCCGCAAGAGCATTAAAGGATGCTACTGCCGGTAGAAAGTATAGATGTTACCAGTCGGTAGTATTTTACATGCTACCGGCTAGTAGAAGGAGTAGAAATAGTGGGCCAATAACACAAGTGATAGGAAACAACACGCGATAACATCATATAGATGTTACCGAATGGTAGAATGGGTAGGTTAAGGTTGGGTTGTGGTTGTACAATAGGGAATTTACGGGTCGAGGCCGACGGTGGTGGTACGGATGCTACCGAGTGGTAGCATGAAATATGCTACTAGCTAATAGCACAAAACCATGCTACCAGTTAATAGCACGGGTGAAAGATGGTCGACTCGATAGTAGAGTAGGAAACAAGAAGAAGAATGCAACCGGTTGGTAGTAAGAAATTGGAGCTACTGTTGACATATGGAAAAACAAATGCTACTATTAGAGAGGAAAATAGATGCAACCGGTCAGCAGTAGGGGGAAAGGTGATGAAATGCGATCGACCAAAAAAAAAAATTCTCCCGGTCGGGATTAGGGATTATGCAACTAGTCATGGAAAAAAAGGATACCTGTGCAGGGAGGAAAATAGATACGATCGGTTGTTAATATGGAAATCAAATATGAGCCGAGTATTAATGGTGGTAGTTCAAGTAGCTCAACCACTGTTAGGAAGTTAATTCTGGTAGGTGATCGCTATATATATGTAAAATTTACCCATTTGAGAGGGTTCTTGAGCTTTTATTTGTTGTATTGGCACCATGCCAAAATGGTGGTTGACTTCCCATGAGTTCCAAACCTTGAATCTAGCCTTTGCAATGTAATTTCTCACCTTCTGCCATGAACATAATGAAATTGTGCATATTTTAAGCAGTAGAATCTATTTTGTGGAACGTTTTATCTGCCCTTGCTAGATTTATTTGCAATCTTTCCTTTCCATCCATTCTTGGCACATTGTGTGTATCTTTTTCTCATAGGTTCAACCTTCATTGTGTTGTCAATGTGTGGGCGAGTCGAGTTCATGGTTATTGATCTATGGCACGTGCATTTGCCCTCTCTCCTATGTCTTCCCATCTTCCTTCCCCTCATGGAGAGAGCTCAAGCACCACCTTTTCTGGTGCTATCACCACCCCTTTAGCTTAGGATTTCTCTTTTTGTATCTCCTTCTAACCCGGGTTCCTTGGCATGTTAGTTTAGGATTTACTTTTTGCATTAGGAGTAGTTTTAGTAGTAGGATTTGGTAGAGGAACCAACCTACTTTGGAGATTTGTCTCAAGTTCATGGTCCCACACCTAGAGATAACTCCATGTTAGCAAGTTACATTGATATATCATACACACACATGAAAAATTAGAGGGTGTTGTAATTTTTTGCACTAACAGAAGCTAGGGTAAGCATAATTCTAATTTTAGATACTATGGTATAATATTTCATCCACATATAATTGACCATAATTGATTACTTTATGATTTTGTAATAGAGTCTCTTGTGTAGTTGTTGCTTGATATGATGCACTATGTAATTATTCATCATGTGATATATGAATATGTTTCCTTTTAAGAGAAATATAATCATATAAAATAACATCTAGTGAGTTTATATCATAATCCATTTGCATTAGTTCAATTTGTGCTTGCTCAAATTACTCATGTTTGGTTTGGCTCTATTGTAACAAGATAAATATTTTCAATCATGGGAGACAACATTTTCTCATTGTGAAATTTCTCAATTGTAATATAAGATTTACTTACAATAATTTTTCTTGTTCAATTATGAGGAGATTTGATTTCTATTTCTAAAAACTAATATCCATTTATCACTTTGTTTGTTCTTGAAGTGGAGGTGGTGTCATGATTAATTCATATTTCTTAGGTGGATCACTAATGCTTATAAACTTTATTATGATCTCTTGGTATCATGTGCTTTTTTAATTTTCTTTCTTCTTTTTATATAATGTGTTTGCAAGTGAGGTGTTTGATATGATTGTGTAAAGTTCAAAACATGTTTGTGTGATGTCCATTAATACAATGATAGTTGAAAAATGATCTTCCTTGATGTACTCTCAAGAATTTTTATTGCCTATATTGAGTGCTAGGTAGTGAAATGAGCCTCTTTTCAAATAATTTGCATAAGAGTGTGATACGTGCACCAATATTGGAATGCATAACAAGATCATGATTATGGATTCTCTTAGATGATTATTACTCTTCATTGTAATTTTAATGACTTACAATTGTCAAATACAAGTGGTATATAAAGTACATGTCCTTTTACACATATGGACATGTGTATGTGAAAAATCCTCAAGGATATCCAATGTAAAGGCTTTAATGAGCTTATGATGTCAAGGAATTTACTTAAATCTTACTCATAAATACTAGTATGCCTATTAATCAAGTAATAAACTCAATTGGTTAATTCAACAATGATGTCAATAAATGGATTTATTAAACCTTAAAATAAATTTTTATATTATTTTTATATGTTGGTTTGCATACATATTGGTATACCAAGATGTGAATTGTGCAAATGGGCATGAGTAAACTTGTCAAGATGTTAGCAGATAACCTTAAATTTATCAAAATTAGTATAATTGAAAATGTAGGAAGAATAGATCATATAATGTTGAATTGGTATTAATGGATCTTCTAGGTAAGTTACGAAACCATTTCAAGGAAACATTTGTTATACCATGTTGAAAATCCTTGAGCAAGAATTTATCGCCATGGGAATATAATTGAAAATATCCAACAAATTGGTCAATGTGTCGAAGAGGATCCTATTTTCCGTGAATAAGATAAACTTAGGCATATAAAATCTAGATAAGAGTGGAGCATTGTAGATTTTATGCACCACTAGTTTATGGGAAACATATTTGTTAGATCAACCTATTTTGGTAGTGATTTGTAAGATAATAATAGTTGTTTGACTTCACTTTGTAATTCCTTTATGGCTTGAATCATATATTGTAGTTTCTTGGTTAGTAGAATAAAAAATAGAGAATATGTAACACACGGTAAAATATGATTAGGAGGATCTATATAAGCCTTATGAGAAAGAAACTTATTACTAACACATGAATTTGGAGATATATCACTATGATAAGACACATCCATATGTTGATCAATGAAAACATTATTTTGAATGAATACATTATGACTATTTGTATGCATATACATAACATAAGTGGTTATAGGAACACTTGATGGGATCATATAAAATTGAGAATTGATTCATTAATAAAGTTTGTATCCCAATCAGAAATTTTATTGTAGTATTTGGGATCTTTGACGCCTATGAGAGGTGGGGGTAGTGTAGATACTCATGATTCTTATATGAGTGATAATTTGGATTGTGTTTCCTTCAACATGGTTATAAAGAGGATAACCTCGGGATTTGTTTCCAAAATAGGTATGAGAGACATGACTAAACAATATAGGATATAGGAAAAACCCAAACATAAATATCAGTAAATTAAAACCAAATTAGTGCTTAACAAAGGTGTGTAACTTATTTGAAATGGTCAAATCAATAAAATAACTATTTATGATAATTGGTGATGATTTTGTGAAACCAATATAGGTTTTTGATAATTTTAATTTGATAGACAAAAACCTCCAAGTATTTTTTAAATAAGTGTATATTTTGCATGTTAGATTCCTTTTATTTAAAATAAAGAAATCATACTTCTAAAAACTATCTAAGGGATGATGGGAAAAAATGAATTTTTCGAGTAGTTATACTTTCTATATTAATTACAAGGTATTTTATCCCACATAGGACCCTAGGAAGTACCAAGTATGAAACTCTAGTAAAATTTTGGAAAATCAAATTTACATCATGAAACATAGAGAAATTAGAATATAAATAGGAATATTAATCCTTAGAAGAAAGTAGAAACCATACGGGTAAGACATAAAGTCATAAGATACATGTAATTAAAATGTGTTGGTTCACCAAAATGTAATATCAAAAATAGGGTTAATCTAATTAAAATATTTAAACAATTATGTATTAATGAAATAAGATCATATTATAGTAAATATATAAAACATTAAGATCTTAGATTATGTTTTCGTAAAGTATGGTAAATTAAATTAACATGGATGAGATAACTAATGATGTAAAAACTAAGGTTATATATAATTGCATCAATTTTAACTAAGATAAAATGACATTGTTATGAAAACATCCAAGAAGGATGTTGATGGTATGGGATGGTGGATCGAGATGACCCGATCTCATTCATAGAGTTCACATAACGAAATTGAAACACAAATGTTTCTTCTATTGCTGAATGTCCTTCATGACATCTATATGCAAATTATCATTATAAAGATTACATCTCTCTCTCTTATGGATCTTACTATAAACTATGGTGTTCCCCTAAGGACTTAACCTAGACCGGTCTCAATCATAACTCATTTGTAATGGACTATAATGACTTAACTAATCTTAGTTGGCTTCTTGTGCCTCTCATGCAATTTCAACAATTTTTCTCTCCTTATTTTCGACCCTCAATAAATTCTTCAGTTCATGATAACACCAAAATGATTAACTTGTCCTCTTATAACCATATGTTCAAACTTCCCTCTCCTTATTTGAATTCTCCTCATTTTAATTCGACCTCCTTCAATGCAATATGTTACCTCCTTCGGACGTTACTTGTTATGTCATGTTGATCGGCCATTGGGATCATCTAAGCTGTTGATACTAGTAAAAATCCTTATCAGATAACTTTTGAGAACTCTATCTTAATTTCCAAATACCAATTTTACTAGCACTCCTTGCTCACATTCCATCACAACACCTCTTCCCTATTCCGCTACGTACTCTTAGGTTCAAACTACACCTTCACCTTACTTCCACACATTATTGTTGCACTTATGGGCCTTATCCAAAACTTTCATGTACCTTCTATATAATCCAAACTATTATGCAATCCTTACTTTCATGATCTTGCACTTACTAAACAATCATTTCTTTTGTGCATAACTACTTCAGAATATATGTACACCTCTAGTGACTAGGTTGGGCCAAAACTCAACCACGTGAAAAACATTACTGCATACACCACTTGCACATTATTAATTTTCACCTACTCTACAACACCTTACTCATACTATTGTGCACCCTCTTCTACTACAAATTCCATATTCACTATGCTCGTTGTTCTTGCTAGACATTGCAAAAATTAATCATGTAATTTTATGCAATCACCTCATAAATCTATTGTCCTTCCTCTCTTCATTCAACACATTCTCCAAATTTGCACACACCTACACTTAGCCAAAATTGTGCATGATTTACTTGAACCTTGGATGCTCCTGCATCAAACACCGAGGTACTTAAAAATTTGGTTCCACCTCAAGTAGAATGTGTTAGTGGTAAAACCACCCTTTAAACTATTAAGGCTGATAGTTATTTCTCATTTATCCTTTGAGACTTATTCTAGCCTCAAAATTATTTTGGCATCTTTTTTATGTGAATTCTCTTGCATAATCTTGAGCAAACTTGTGGACCTCTTTCTACTATATCCTTAACTCCTCTTCTAAATGGATCTATCTCCTTGATCCTTTGTGAGTATCTTATCACCTTTAATTATATCCTTTACATGTTCTTACTTGCCTTGAACTTTCCATCTTCACCTAAGGATTCTCTGTTGAGAATTTTATTTTTTGATTATGCATTCAACTTTTTCCATCCACCTCCACCAAAAGTATGAGAATTTTCTTCTTCTTCTCACATCTCATCTATGGGATTTCTTCCTTTACACATTCATTCTATGTGAAATTCCTTTCTCTTTGTCTTCATCTCTTTTCTTTTGTCACCTTATTTCCATGATTTTTCTCTCTATGCTCTTCTTTGTGCTATATTTTGTGCCATCCTTTGCACTATATTATTCCACACCTCTCTTCCTTGCACACCCATCTCTTTATGTACTTGTGGGCTTATACCAACCTATACCATCCTCCTCATTTCTATCTCTTCCCTTCTCTACCTTAGGTTGTTCTCTATAGCACATTTCCCTTTCACAATATTCATCTTTATGCTAGATATCTCCTTATTGGATTCTCCTTCACTTATACTTCTCTTGATCCCTATTGAGCCACGTTTCATCTTCCTATACACTAATAGGCCACTATCTTCTTTCTTATAGACTTATATTTTCCTCTTCCTTGTGGTTATCATGCCATCTACAATTCTTTGTTGTTTTCTAACTTGTGTGGGCTATCCTCTATGCCTTCTCTTCTTGTTGTACTGGATTCTTCTTTGTGAAATCTTATTTTATGGATATGTGACACATCTCTTCTCCATATTCCTTGGAAAACTTCTCATGGCTGTACTCTATCTTCTTTTCTTCTTCCTTTACACATTGTTCATTGTGCATAACTTCTAGAGCCTTTTACGCTTGCTTCTCCTTTCCTTACATTACTTGTAGGGAAAATTCCATTTCTTCTCATATCATTCCTCCACTACTACCATGCCCTCCAATTTTCACACATTCTTCCTCTTGTTCTCTTCTTTCACTACACACTTTATCAATCTCCTCCTTAGACCCCTTCTCCTTGGTTTCCTTCAAGGAAATTTCTTCTCCTTCACACAATTCCTTCTTTTGGTTGCACTCTTCTTCTTTTGCACACTCTATTGTATACTCTTTGTTCTTGATATCTTCATGGATCTCTTCCTTCCCAGGTGTCTTGGGTTAAATCATATAAGTGTTTCCCACTTGGTGGCTAAAAATATTTTAAAATATGACTAGTAAATAAATATTTAAAAATACTATAAAATTTTTAAAAACTTAGCTAAATTCTAGATGTCCTGCACCTTGATATATTTAAGATCTTAAAAATACATGTTTGGTCATGTTTTGGTTGTGGGACATATTTTTTGAAGGTAAAAAAAGTGAAAAAGTGGGACATAGTTATATGATTTGACCCTCATTTATTTCACGTGCACTCTCACGAGTCTCCTTTACACCTTGTTATACCCTTATTACCTTTGGGAAAAATTTTCTTCTCTTCTCTCTGCTTCCTTGAGTACGATACTTCTATTTCCACTCATTACTTCTCTTCGTGCTCCTCAAATACTATCCTAGGAGTTTCTTCTCTTGCACAAAACATTGTGCACTCCTTTATTTCGATTGGGGTATCCTATTTTGTGCACTCAATTTCACACCCCTTTTTTCATTCTAAGACATATTATTCTACACACTCTTCTTCATCCAACTACATAATATCTTCTCTCTTTTATTTTCCCTCTTTCTATGATATCATCTAATATTCCACACGCTCATGATTTGTAGAAACCATCCACTGAGCTTGGGAATGATCCAATGTTATCAAAATCACACCAAATGACCCTACCTTAGAAAAGTAGATCCATAACTCATTTAGGGGTGCTGTGATTTCACACTAACATTTTGGCATGCCCAGTGGGATAGGTATGAAGCACCTTACCACTTCATCTTAACAGGTTGATGTGTTCTGTTAAGGGTCAGCCTTTTGAGGCACATACAAGCACATCTGGCGACTCCATCTGGTCAAAAACCCATTCTCTGAGTTGTAGACCTTTTCCATCCATTTCCACTCATTTTCATCCATTTTATTCTTCCATCTCTTTCACTTTCTCCCATTCCATGAGGTTGTGCAATCATGACTTCATTCCCTTCATGGAACTCACATTTACAACAACAAATCATTCCACCTCCAATATGCTTTACAACTCCTTCAAATCATCATTATGAGAAAGTTCAGAATCAACATGTCTATCCCTATGAGCAGCAATGCCAAAATTAGTTTGGCTATGGGGATTTCCAAGAGCAGGGATATGCATGCAATGAAGACAATCAAATGCAAGATGCTAGTCTGCTGGAGAAAATTCAAAAAATGGAGACTAGCATGGTTCAATCAAGGGAAACAACTCAAATGATGGCTTTCAAAATTGTTTATAGGGCACCTTGTCCATGGGAAGGCCCTTTTCCAAGACACTACAACCCTCAGGAGAAGTTGGACTTCATGATTGGAATGCTGCCCCAACTTGCACAATGGACGATGAAGAGATAGAGGCCTATGAACTTGGTGCTAAGTAGCCTTGTCAATGGGTAAGTTTTACACCATCATCTGGTATTTCTCTTTCCATTCCTCAAGCAACACCATCTCAGTTTGAATGTCAAGTTGTAAACCCAGCCAATGCTGCTTGATTGTGAAAACCATCCCTCCATCCCCTAGTCTTCCATCCCATCTCATCTTTTCTTCCCTCTTCTCTTCCAAATCCAAATCCCCTCCACAAGAGCCAAAAGAAACACCTTCCCCTCCAAAGAAACAAGAAGTTCCATCCTTCCCACCACCACAAACAATTGCACAAATGGTTGAATCCCAACCCAATCCTTCTCTTGCCTTCCCAATTCCACATGAGGAAGATGAAATTCCAAAAATCAGTCAAGGACAACAAATAGAAGAGCCAGTGGAAGAAGAAATGATTAAGAGTTTAGTAAGTTTGGCTCTCAGGTATGGAATTGAAAAAATTCCCTTGCTGGTTAAGCCTACAGAGGAGGCCAAGGTTGAAGACTCAATGGTGGTTAGGACTGATTTTGTTGCAGCAGAAGAAGAACAAGGAAAGGAAGAAGATCAGTTATCAAGTTTCTCAGAGTGTAGTGTCCACAATGGCACTTTGTCTAAGAGAAATGCTGATCTAATTCAAGTTGCACAATCAGCCAAGGAAGAAGAAGAACAATCAACTCAAAGTCCCATTGGGAAGGAGCAAATGGATGAGACCAAATCAGATTTTGTAACATAGAAGAAGAAGGCATCATTGATAATTTCTTGCTTTCATTCGAAGGGCCTGTTTTGGTTGATGAATCCATCATGGAGGAAAATTCTAAAGAAGACATGGCTATCCCAAACAGTCCTCTAGAGTAGCAGTTTGAAGAGTTTTCTTTGACAAGCTTCATGCTAGAGGAAGAAGTTATCCAAGGGAAAGATGGTCTTCAAACAACAGAGGAAGGAGAAGCTGCTCCAAATCCAAAAGAAGAGGAAGGGAAAGAGCAGAAGAGTTTCACCACTTCTTCCATGCCATTCATTCAGGAGGATCTGTAGGAGGACTCCATTTTCGGAGTTGAAACTCAGAGCTATGGGCACATCAAATGGATCATACCTTTCCCAATCAGGTATTTGGCTTCATTAGAGCCAAAAGAGAAGCCAAAACTAGTCATGCTTGCCTCTAAGCATGAGGATGATATGCAAAGTGCCAAGGATCAGCTGCCATACCTCTTCAATCCAAATGCATAGCAACTAAAAGAGGTATTGGATTTGTCTTCAGTTGATACTTTGGTCATTTGGGTGGAAGACCAGCTTGTAATCAGTTTTTCACTCATCCAACCAGCCATGTTCAGTGCCAAATCAGTTGCATGGCTATCATTTTTGAGGAAGGGAATATATTTCTCCCTGCCAGTTACAGGTTTTGTTTGAGTTCCCTTTGCTCTTGGTTAGAGTAGAGTAGGTAGGTTTGTTTTCAGTAGAAGAAGTTCTTTTGCACACTCTGCATATCCCACTTGGGGTATGTATGATTTTCAGTTTGTACATAGTTTTTGGTCTTTGTTGTTTTGCTCTTGCATAGTGCATTGTAATGTTTTTTTGGTGAAGATCAGCTCCAAGTTTTAGTGGGTTTCCAAATGGATCAGAGGTTGAAGTTTCAAAGTTTAGATCAGTTTCGTGTTCATCAAGTAGAATCCATGCCAAATGGATGCTTCAAGGCCACTGGTCTCTTCATCTAGCAGGAAGATATCCCCATGAGTTACCAAATTGTTATCCATATTTCGCCCCTAGGAAAAATATTGGATCGGCCATGACCTTGTGTAAGAAGAAAGAGAAGAAATGAATTTGTCAAGCTGTTTCATGTCTTAAATCTATTTTACAAGCTTCAGATAGATTCAACAATGGATTTAGGGTCGAGAGAAGAAGGGGTAGTGCCGCAGAGAGGCCAAGAGTAAGAAGGAAAAAAAAATGCTGATTCAAGGATTGAATAGATAAAGGGTTTTCAAATAAGCGCCGTGTCGCCATGTGTCCTAGGTCAAAGCGGGTCATCGGGGAAAAGGTGAAAATTTTCCTTTTGACAAAATGGCACAAAGGAAAAGATTGGAGTGCACCTCCCCAACCAACAAAAGGGTGCCACGTGTCCAAGCGGAGCAGCGGGGCCGCGAGAGTTTTCTAGATTTTGTGATTCTCACGGAAAAGGGGAAAAGATAAATTCTGAACCCGCAAACCCAATTTTCCCTAATCTAGTTGCCACGTGTCCCACATTATCAAAAGGGGACCCATTTTTCAAGCTGTTTTCCCACCCTCTTGTACGGACCCGATACAAACTTCGAAGGGGCATATCTTTCAACTCAGGGCTCGAAATATTACAAATTTGACACCATTGAAAATATCTCGGCCTCACTTACGCCATGGAGGTCTGAGAATTTAATTTTTGAGGAGGTTAGGTAAAGGAAAATGGAGGAAAGATATTTGGGCCTTAATACAGGATCCATCTGTCTCAACAACCAGATCGGATTCGATCTGTTTCCATTGTTTCCTCTTCTTTCAAGGCGCTGAATAAAGGAATCATGCAGTAAAGATGGATTTGGGGCATATTTTATCAGAAGTATTAACAATAGTGGTTGAGCTTCTACCCACTTTTCCCATTTCCCTCTCTCTTTGTTCTCTCTGATCAAATCTATAAATACAGGGGCAAGATTCATTGTAAAGGGTCGTTCATTCTTCTTCCCTGCACCCCTCTCTTTCTTCTCCAAGGTTGAATGTGGAGTTTAAGTCTCCTCCCTTAGCTTTGTAATGGCATTTTCTTACCTCTTGCCCATTAATGGTGTACTTTGTGAACTCCGGAGCAATAAAATCTATTTTTGTGATGCGTTTTGTCCATCCTTTGCTCATTTTGTTGTCTCTTCTCGCCTCTCACCATTGTAGGTATATCTTGTGCAATCTGTGATGTCCATTATAGGTTTTGGGAGATATGTTTAAGGGGTTTGAAATGGTGTTCTGTGCAAACTTTATCCTTGGTCTGTGATGCATCTATCCATCCTCTCCATTGCTCACCTCTCTCCATTTTAGGCAGTTGGGTTTGTGATTAGTAGTTCCCTTTTCTCGGTGCTATCACCTCTGTAGTGTAGGATTTCTTTATTTTCATGCTCTCTCTCTCTCCTTGGTCCCTTGGAATTGTTAGATTAGGAGTAGATAGTCACATTTCCTTCCTTAGAAGTAGTTTAGTGCTAGGATTAGGAAGAGGAACCAATCTTCTTTGGAGGATCATTCCCATTTGCAAGTCCCACAGCTTGGGGAATGATCCAATGTTATGCAAATCACACCAAATGACACTGCCTTAGAAAAGCAGATCCATAACTCATTTGGGGGTGTTGTGATTTCGCACTAACAATACTCTTGTGTAGTATAGTGTGCTTTTGGGTGACTTCTCTCTCTTTACCCTTTAATCAACTCATGAGCTCTATCCATGCACTACATTTTACACATTCTTTGTGATACTCCCACACATGATTTCTCTTCGCTCTTGCACTATTCTTACCTAATATTCAACTATGATTCCATGCACACCATTTATTCTCCTTGGTGCTCTCTTTGGTGCTACATTCACATAATTTTCCTTGCATTTCCAAATATTCGCTAAGTTCTTTTCCTCCTTTTGGGTACATTGATCCTTAAGACCCCATCTTATTCGATGGTATTCTTCCACATTCTCCAGTATGTTCCTTATGCAATTTAGATCCTCTAACATCTTCTCCAACATTTTTGTGATTGTTGCATCGACACATCCCTTATTTTGGAAACATATTTCTTTCATGTGAAATATATCTATCTCCTCTAGCCACTACACTCTAGGATATCTCTTTTCATTCTCTACCCACATTTTCTCATAGGGGAGAAAACAAAATATCATTATCTACCTTACGTTTGACACTCTAGAAAATTTCTCCTCTTCTCACTTGTAGGAAGATATCCTACTCGATACCACTTAATGGTATGGGGTGATGGCTTGGGACGACCCAAAATAATTTATAGAGTTCACATAGTGGAACCGAAACACAAAGGTTTTTTCTATTTATCGATGGCCTTTATAACATCTCCATGTGGATTCTCATTAGATAGCTTACAACTCGTCTTATGGAGCTTACTATAGATTTTGGTGTTTCCCTTAAGGACCTAACCTAGACCGGTCTAACTCACAACTCAACTCTAATGTCCTACAATGACTTAGCCACTCTCAAAAGGATTCTTGTGCTTCTCATTCACATTTCATAACTTGATATTTCCTTCTAAGCTGAATCTCAACAACTTCCTAAGCTCACACTAACCCCAAAATGGTGAACTCATTCTCCTCTTATAACCACATGGTCCCACGTATCTCACCTTCTTTAAATTATCCTTTGGGTGAGTTGCTCCCTTCTATATGCTTCCGAGATCTTTCTTCTCAAGTTCAAATTTTACAATTGATCTATTTTAATGCTTTAAACTACCTCCATTTATTCTTTACCTACTTTAAATTTTTTATTTAGTTGTTGGTCTCACTCGGGCCGTTGATCCTAGTTAACATCCTTGTTAGACAAATTTTGAGAACTCTTTGTCTTATCTCCCAACTACCAATTTTACCACACATTCCTTTCTCACATTCCTTCACCACACCTCTTCCTTGTTCCACTGCGCACTCCTAGATTTGAGCTACACCTTTACCTTTGTGATTTTGAAACTTCTCCATAACTTACATACACATTCTCTGTAATCTAGTCTATTGTGCAACCCTTTCTCTCATGTTCCTATGCCTAATACACACTCCTTGATTTTTCACATAAATTCACAATATTTGTGCACCTCTAGTGACTATGAATGGCCAAAAGTCCACCACACTTCATAAATTCCTATGTGCACAACTTCCCACTTTTCCTTTGCACCTACTCCACAAAAATTCACATGCACTATTGTGTTCCCTTTTCTATTATGTACTTGACGCACTTTGTGCTCTTCATTACTAGCCATTACAAAAACTACTCATGAAAATCTATGTAATCATCTTTTGACACTACGTACTTCCTCTCTTCATTCCACACACTTTCCAACTTTGCATTCACCCACACCTAACCAAAATTATGTAGGATTTCCTTAGACCTTGGATGCTTTCGTATTAGTTGTGCACATTATCATCAAGTTATCCTAAAATTATATGGTGTAACTCTATAAGCACTACATAATCACCTATCTTAGACAAACTCATCTAGAAAAGTTTTCCTATTTTTACATATTCATACTTTTGGATTTGATCTTAGTATTTCATATGACACAATGTTCCTATTTTTATATAGTCTATCTTTGTTTTCTATGAATAAAATTTCATGATCATAGTTGTGCTACTAATTAGGGATTCTTCTTATTTTTCCGAGATCATAAAAAGGGGTTAATACTTTTGGGATGTGTGGCACCCATCACACCTTTGTAACACTAGTTTGATGAGGCATCAAACTCATGTCATTATTTCACATGGTAAAATGTGTGTAAGATGTATATCATAACGTGTTTTGACAATGAAGACCCTATTAGGACCTTCAACCTCAAGACCGACATTTGGAATGTGATGTAGCTTTTTAAATGGACTATGGTAGTTTTGAATGATGCATTCAAACTCAGAGTTGGCTTAGTATGCCACAGAGAGTGATTTAGAAATTGGGTGATTTATTGTGATCTCATATGTAGCCCAAATATGTGAGGTATGAGGCCTTTAGAATGGGTTATATATTGAATGTGTTTGTATAGATGGATGTTACAACAAGATTTCTCATTTAAATGACACATGAAAAATTAGGGTAATTTTTTAGATTTTAAAATATGATCTGTTAGGGTTCTTAGGAAAAATTCATCAACATTGGACAAACTCAAGTAGGAAATTTTTCCGAACATGGTTAAATTCATCCAAGAAAAGCATACAAAGAATTTTTTTTTGATAGATATGGGTTCCAAATGTATGAGGATGTGTCTTATATTCTTAGAATGAGTTTTGAACTGATCAATGATGTATAATAAATATAACCTAATGGATGGTAGTGTTTATGTAGAAAGGCATGTGTAAGACTTAGTCAATTTATTTCATGAGTCATGCGTTGAGCTAAATGCCAAGGATTAATTTCTAAATTCCATAAGGTCTAGATTTATATATCTACAATCCCATGTATGTTCTCTAGTAGCTTCAACATCCTCTTTAGCACAAATGTAACAAAATTGAATTCCTTACTCTTGTTATGTGCTACCACATAACTCATATAGTTTAGTACTACAAACCTTTCATGAAATAATTAGATATTTTTGGAGTGGTTTTGAGGCTCAAAAACCTCATCACATAGATTTTAGCTCTATTTGAAACTCTAGATCATGATTTGAAATTTCGAGATTGTTATTAATGTCTAAAATTAGTGTATTCCTATACATGTTAGGTCATACAAACCACATTGGATCACCTTGAATTTGCAACATCTCCTTATATATTTATCACATTATCTGTATCACCCAAAGTTGATGCACAACACTAAGGAAATGTTCCAAATATTTTAAAATCACGTGTATGCTAGTGCATCGCATGAAACTTGCATACCTATACATCCCCACATGGAATTTATACACTCTTGTGTGTTCTGCATCACTTATATTTTTTATCACAACAATGTACAATATACTCATGAAACCTCCACAACATCCTTAAACACTTTTGTAGTTTCAAGATGAAAATTGTACAAGCTTCTCGTTCTGAAAATGAATCTATACCTAGGTGACATCTTATGCTACATACACAAACTTATGAAAGTCTTACATGCTTTATAATATCTTCGCAACATACCACACATTACTCTAGCTCACTACATGACTCAACATCTACATGACATAATTCTTTTACCTTGTGTCATGTTAGGTGGTATTTTTCAAGTTTGTACCATGCCATGGATCATGCTAGTAACACAAAACACATGGAAATGACAACATACCTTGATGAAATTGGACCATCACTCAAGAAGAAGATGAATCATTCTTGTGATTGTCCACTTTTGTAACTATTTTCTGCAATTCATCCCTTACAATGATACATATTAGAAGATGCTAAAAATATACTAATAAGCAGCCATTTTCCTCTCTTTTCTAATCGATCATGTCCACAACATCCTAAATTATAATTGTATGCCTTGACTATCTTGCATCGATGATCATCTCCCACAATACTTGTAAATTAGTTAGATGTTTATCCCTCTATGATCACATGAAGCTTCCTCCTTTCCTTATTTGAAGAAATCACAATACGGAAAAATAATTTGGGATACTTATCCCATTTTGACTATAGGAACTTGCAATCTTTGTCTTACCACATATTATACCCATATATACTTCACCGTATAATTTCTATTGAATAAAAGTAACACCATTCTACTAATGTCTTTGTATTTAAACATGTAATAGTTAATTTTGAATTTCATTTATATTCCATTAAGTCTTATAATTCTATAAATTTGTTTAATGGATCCCTTAAGTGATCAAATTGTAGCGTTGTCCACCACATAATCTTATGGTTTCTAGATCAAAAACGCAATTGAATGGTGTTTTCCAAATACATAAAATTTTGTGACAATTGTGTTACAAAATTCAATTGAATGGTGTTGTTGGTGTACATTAGTTTTTGTGATAGATGTGCTATAAATCTCGATTGAATGGTGTTCTCAAAGTTCACTAAATTTTTGACGTTTTATTTCAAAACTCAATTGGGTGGTGTTTTCAGAGTACATTTTTTATATTTATGGTGTAAAATTCAATTGAATGTTTATTTCATAGTTGATAAAATATTGTGACAATTGTAATCTAAAACTCAATTCAATTAGACCAATACAATCATGGAAAAATGCATAATTGTGAAAGATCAATCGAATAATGTTTGAAGAGTACATCAAATATTGTGATGTAAAACGGATGTTGTAACACTTAATTGAATTGTGATTTGGGTGTACCTCTAATTTTGCGATACTTTTGATTTGTAGAAGAAAAATAAATGGATTTTTTTGAATTACATCAATTTTTTATATTTGTGTTGTAAAACTCAAATGAATTGGCTACATTCAAAGTGGTGAATTCAAAGAATCGCATAATAGATGATCCGATCGGACTCATTATATTTAAGTGATGTTTAGTGGGGACTTCCATTCACCTAAATGTAATGAATGTCAAATGTACAATTAATTGTAATAATTTTCAAATGTATCATGAATGCTCAAGCTTTGACAAACTTGTTGACAAGCCGATTTTGTGTGTCATGAAAGTAAGAAAGACTCTCTCCAAATCAAATCTAACACATTTAAAATTCTACACATGTTCAAGTATAAAAATATATGGGGTATATCATTTACCTATTTGTATAAGGTGGTGTGTTTATGAGAAACATTTTAAATTGTAATGGCATCCTTTGAGTGGGGAATGATGTTTTGGAGTACATCATATTTTTTTGTAGTTGTGTTATAAAACTCAATTGAATGGTTTTTTAGAGAACCAATGAATAGTACGTTGAGAAACAATTGCAGATAATCATAACTTGAAACATTCTTGGTACATTTATCATAAAACATGAGTCATTTTTTCTTCAACATAGTAACAATAATATTTTACGAGATAACACAATACTTTCTATTTTTCATGAGATCATAATAAAATGAAGGTGCCAAATAGGTTAGTGAACACCATATCATGGAACTAAGTCATAATATGAAATTATCACAAACTTTTTTTTTGGCTACCGATATTCACTTGCCACTAGAATCAACACCTAAAAACACATGCAAATGGCCGATATACACCTCTATTTATAGTTCTACGGCTTTGCTTTGCATAGAATTCCCTATAAGAAATGACTCTAGAGAGCTAGACTAGGTCAATAGACTTATACATACTACACTAAAACAATTCAAAATAATTTTCTCAAAATATTACCCTAAAAACATTTTAACTTAAATAAATTTTAATTTAAATAAATATATAATACACCATTATTATATCTCGTGGATAATATTTTTATGTAAGAATAACTAACTATATTTTATTTTATGGTAATAATATACAATCATTACTATGAACATTTTATGTCTATTTCTTGATAATATGGACCAAGTTTAGATATGTCAACAAGATTGTTTTTGTTACCTCTCCGTGAATAATAGATGGTTTGGGTCATCTTATATTCGAAAAGAATTAGGATGAAAAATAAAATTTAAATTACTTTTTAAAAAGTATGCTCGATATTATATATGTTTTCTGAAATTTTGATTTGTTATATTTATCTTTTTAAGGGATCATATATAGTGAGTGAGTGGTCAAACATTCAAACTTTCAATTAATAAATATGCGATATTTAGGTTAAAAAAATCATGAATGGATGTAAGTATAAGAAAATATTTTAATATTTTCTTTTCTATATATTTGTTATTATTTATAAAATCTTTCCAATACTAAATTTATTGGAAAAATATAAAAACTATATTTTATATTTTTTAATTATATATTTGTTATTATTTATAACAATCTTCCAAATACTAAATTTATCAGAAAAGTATAAGAGAATATTTTATATTTTCTTTTCTAGATACATTTGTTCAGAAGACTAAATTTATTGGAAAGCCAACTTTATACATGTCATTATTTACAACTATTTCTTAAATACTAAAGCCAACTTTATAACTAAAAGATACAATTTTATTTGATAAATTTAAATGTACGTCTTATTACTTAATTATTTTTATTATTACTATAAAATCATATTTTAAGCTTATCAATAACTAACTTTCTTGCATGAACGTCAACTTTGCAACCTCATTATTAAACATTGCTTTTCAGTTGGACTGCAGCAAACTACAACTGGAGGATCCTCTGCTAATAAAGGAAAATCATGCAATCACAAGGACGAGTTTTTTTCCTTAAAACTAATGCCAACTTGTCTGAAATCTATAAATACACACCCACCTATATGTCTGAACTCTATAAATACAGACCCACAAATTGATTATTTTCAGATTATAGATATGGAGTACAGGAGCAGCACTTGTGTGTGGAAATTGATTGCATTGTTTTCGTTGACTGCTACAGTTACAGTTCATGCAAAAGGTAACTGTTACAGTTCAATATACCAGTTTGGAGACTCATTGGCTGATACAGGGAACCTTGCTATCTCTGGTCCTGGTCTTTTTAGTGTAATCACAGAGCTTCCATATGGAGAGACTCATTTCAAGAAATCTACAGGCCGTTGCTCTAATGGCAGACTTGTTATTGATTTTATAGGTATGTTTCCAATGCTCACATCACTCTATTTAACTGAGGTTGTAATGGAATTTCTATGTTTTTGATATTGGTGGGTGTTTTTCTGTACATAGCCGAAGCATTTGGGTTGGGATTTTTGCCTCCATATTTAAGCAAGATTGCAGACTACAGCTCTGGGGTGAATTTTGCCGTAGCTGGATCCACAGCCCTGGATGCCTCAGTGTTTGAAAACAAACAGATCCCCATCTTCACAAATTTGAGCCTCAGTACTCAAATCCAATGGTTCAAATATTTCAATAAGTTTTACTGTTTTGGCACAGAAGGTAGGTTGGTGGTGGGTACTCTTTAAATTGCAGTGGAGTGGTTTTTAATCCCTGTTTCATGGTGTTGTGAGAAGCATTTTGAAGTTTTTAATCCCTGTTTCATGGTGTTCTTATGCTAGATTGTGAGAAGTATTTTGAAAATTCTTTATTTGTCCTAGGAGAGATTGGTGGAAATGATCTCAATTACCCTTTTGGCTTGGGGTGCCCATTGAGGAAGTCAGAGCCTTTGTGCCTTTGATCATCCAAAGTATCAGAACAACCCTTGAGGTAGGTTAGATTTTTTTGTTAATGGTTCTAACATCTTTGTTTTGAAGAACCATTATCATAATTGGTTTGGTTTCATTGAAAAAATCTGGTTTGGTAGATTGTCTTTGTCAAATGTTGTTTACTGATCCATATCTATCAAATTTTCTTAATAACTTCTGGGCAGACATTGATCCAAGAAAATGGAAAGAAGTTTCTGGTTCCAGGAAATCTACCCATTGGGTGTTCACCTTCCTATCTAGCAACACACCCAAGTAATTCTTCATCTGACTTTGATGATATTGGGTGTCTGGTCAAGTTCAACAAATTTTCTCAATATGGTAACCATCTTCTGAAGATTATGTTACAAGATGTACAAAGAGACCATCCAAAGGTCTCAATTGTATATGCAGATAACTATTCAGCAGCAATGAAAATCCTAAGAAATCCCCAAAAATATGGTAAGTAATAGAGAACTTCTCTGTGTTGTTTTTAAAAATTCTTTTAAATCATCATGTTGGATGTTTTATGGTGCAGGATTGCAGAAGAATGTTTTGAGGGTTTGTTGTGGGAAAGGTGGAAAGTACAATTATTCTCCACCTTTCAATTGCAATGTGAATGCTACCTTGTGTCCTAACCCAAAAGAATATTTTAACTGGGATGGTATTCATCTTACAGAGACCGGTTACAGAGCCATTACCCACATGTTGATTAATGGCAGGTTCACCACTCCACCTTTAAAATTGGTAAACAAGAATTGCAGGAGTCCAAAAAGAATCTAACAGTCTTGCTGAAAGACTTCATGATTTTTTCTAAAAGAAAAAGATCAATATAGCTATTCTCTTCTTGTATTGGTGGTTGCTTTTTTAAAAATAAGAAATTTCATATCATTGGGTTTTATTCTTCCATATTTTGGGAGATATTTTATGATTAATGCACAAACAAAAGTTTGAGGTGATTTTGTCACTTCAGCCCAAAAAAATCCTTGGAAAAAAAAACCAACTACTGAGCCTTAATGATGCTTAAAATAAATTATAAAAATTCTTACGCTATATCAAATATAAAATAAAATTACATTCAATACAATTTTGTAAGACGGCTTCCAGATTTCAAATGTGACAAGTCATTTTAAAATTTAATACAATAGTAGTGCTTACAATTTGATGGATACTATTAAAAATCACCGTGACCGTTAAATTTAATCGCTGGGACCATATATGAATTAATGATAACGACATCGTTGTCTTTTATTTGTGTAAAAAAATAAGAGTTTTCAAAACCCAACCACCACTTCCACTTCCCTAAATCTTTACACTTGTGCACTTGGTCCAACTTCCTCTACGGATTTGAGCTATTGGTGATATGATATGATTATACAATGATTTTACTTATATACTATAATATTTTTACCTTTGCTAATAATTTTGATTGTTTTGTAGTTGTCATTCTAGGAGATTTACTTTTAGATCACAACCCTGTTATGTTTGAAACTGAACTAATCATTCAACAACCTAGAAATGTTAAGAACTAACTCTATCTCAACACTACTCACATGTATCATTCATGAACTAAGAAGCACATTATTTGAATTTAGAACATTGTTGGCGACTCACCAATGGATCCTTGGGAGTGATTGAATAGTCGGATAATTCCATAATCCAAATGGATTCTGTCTTTGCATTTATGGAAGAAAAACAATTATTTTCTCTTGTAATACACATGGATATTCACATTGTGAGTATATCAAAATATCACATTATTTAGAGCCCTCTCCTTGTAATAAGACCTCACACAAAGAATCCACTCCATGGAGGCACAAGATCGAAGTGGAGGAACATTATCAATCTCATGGAGCTTAGATTTGAACCCATATGCACTTTGGTTAAAAATTAGAGATAGAGTATCTAAAGATTTTTTCACTCTTCTCCACTCGAGGTAGACAATTGATCAATTTAAAGCCATGAAAGAGGCAAACAACCTCAACGTCTGAGAGTGAAAATAATTTTTCTCAATTTCCTCACCCTTGTTGAGGAGGAATCCTCCATTGATGATGCCATAAAGCTTCTTGATGTGTTCATCTTGATTTCTGGGTCCTCAAATTTAGTGGAACACACTCAATGCTATAGAAAGTCTTGACTCTCTTGTTAACTGGATGGACAAATATAATATCCATCCGAATGAATAATATATCCAGGTTAGAATCCCATTTCATTTCCAATCCAACCCCTCATAATCATGGTCTAATGGTGTCCAATGGGTTGAGAATAAATTTGAATTATGACTTTCCAAACCCTTATCTCTTCTTGAAAAGTTCCAAGTGTATTCTCGATTTTTATTTGTCACACATATTAACTACTCCTCTTGTTACCCCATAATTTGTTTCCTATGCCAAGATGAAAAGGATTATGGAAGAATTCCATTGGGAAAATTACGAGGGAAAATCTTTAACTTAAACAATCTAAGTTTTTTGCTCTACAACTATAGCGCAAAAATGGAGTCGGCTCTTTAGGGTTTCCCCTTCCTAACCGTCATACCGTGGCCTTTTCGGGCTCTGCGGGAATTTATTGATATAGTCTTTTCTAGGGTTTCTCGCCCTCTGGGCATCCCCTATATAATGACCTCGCCATCTTCAAACCCGATTGTTTCAACCGCGGCAAGAGATAGTGGAGTGAGCAATGGCACCACCGGCGAAGTGCCCCAAGAAGTTCATCCTAAAGGTTTTTCATGAGGTAATATCTCTCCTCCGGATGTAGTTATGCCCATTCCTGAATTTAATGTTGTTTGTCAATGGTTAGAACAATTTTGCCTCATTGGGTATTTTATGGGTTGAATCCCCTTTGAAAGCATGCTCAAATCCTGGGCTAACATAGTTTGGACCCCTCATGGGGTCCACCTGGATAGCGTTCAAAACATGACCAAGGGTTTCTTTCTTTTTTCATTTCTCTGACCTTGCTAATGTGCCCAATATTTTGGCTAAGCAAGCCACTTGGTATGTCTCGTAACTCGCTGCTTGTGTTAACACCTTGGCATAAGGACTTTGTGGTATCTGAATATACCACCCTTAAAGTGCCTGTATGGATTGAATTTCTTGGTCTTCCTTTGCCATGCGTACATTTTCTGCCACAAATTTCTGCTTTACTTGGGCGGGTAGTATGCCTGGAAGCCGATAAGTTTTACCATGCTCATCCTCAGAAGTGAGTATGCATTGAGATTGATCTCTCACAGGATCTCAAAGAATTTGTGGATATTCAAATGGGCGATAAACACTATTCCCAGTGAGGTCATGTATATCAATCTACCCAACACTTGCTTATGTTGTCAAGCATTTGATCACAAGATTGGGGATTTTCTGCTCTATGTACCCCGTAATCGCCCTATGGCCAAAACAACTCCTGAGCTACCAAACCCCAATAGGAAGAAGGTTGGCAAGTTATCGGGGGCAGATGAAATAAGAACAAAGCCCAAAAATCCAAAGCCTTTGGCTCCCATGGCCATCGAGAACCAGTTGTTAAGGAAGAATCTCTCAATATTTCGGCTAAGGAGCCTACAATTGTTGCAAAAGAACGAATCACATCGTTATCTCAGGCTACCCAGTTACTAAAGTATTCCAACACGCCCCTTGCGGCGTCGGTTCTCATGGACCAGATAAAATTTGTTTCTCACGTCCCCATCCCACATTCAGTTCCATTGTTGTTGCCAAACAACTCATAAGGGCCTTCCAAATGATCCTGAAGTCCCTCTCATATCTCTTAGGACCATTGCCCAACACGCAATATGGATTCCACTAAAGCGGAATGCAACATTGAGTACGCCGAATGGAAAAAATTGATCTACAGGATTTTTCGTAGCATAATGCTACTTGTTTATTACATAATCAATATGATGCCCTTGATGGCTTGGAGGATGGGGATATGGTTCTTGACCAACGTTTCCCATGAATTGTTTATCTTGGAATGTTAGGAGTCTTACAAACTCCCGTCAGTAAATATGTGGTTCGTGAAACAAGACAACAAAGTGTAAATCTAGACGTTTTGTTTTTGTAGGAAGTAAATATTACATGTTTTTAGTTACAGATAGTATGCAAATCCATCTGGCATGAAAACTTGGCTTTCTGTAGCAATCATGAAGCATGGCATGGGGATTAATTTCTCTTTTTCTCCTAAATGATGGCCCTTATTAATTGACCATGGAATCGACCCCACCAACCGTGTCATATGGGTCCTCTTTAATATTGATGGCCGCCCTTTTGGGCTCATAAATATTTACGCCTCAAATGATGTGGCCGAAAGGGCTGATCTGTGGTGGTGGATAGTCAACTCCATTCCCAATGCCTATTGGATTATAAGTGGAGATTTTAATATGGTTGAATCCCCAAATGATAAATGTGGCCACTTGCCTATGAGGTGGACACCTGGTGAAAGGGAAGCGTGGTACTTCATGTGAAATAAATTCAGATTCTTTGATCCCAACGCATCTCGCTTTCCCACCTTTGTAGCTTGGTACACGTGGTCCAATCTTTGTGGAGGGATAGATCGCGTCCTTAAATGGCTTGACAGGGCCATGTTGTCAACTCAAAACATTTTTGAGTTTGATAGCATTTATTCTATGCTAGTGGAGGTCATGCCTGACTTTGTCCTTTCGAACCACTCTCTATACAATTTTGTATATGTTGGCATGATGCACACCCATTTTGTCATAAAGGCCAATTCTTTCTTAATATTGCTTTGATGCAACATGGCCCCATTATCAATCATATCAAGCGGGTTTGGAATTTAGTTCCATGACCTAGTCACTATCAGTGGTTTCATCCACCTATGTAAACCAACTAGTTCAATGGTGGGAAGATGCACTGACCCGGACTACCAAATTTCTTAGAATCTACAGCCGCCAACTGGAAAACATTTGGTGCCACTCATACACTACTAACAACTTAGCTCTTAGCCAGTGACGATGGCACTTCAAGGAAATCCCTTCTCTAACACTCTGTAATTGCAAGTTACAACACTTCGGCATCAAATCCAAATTGTGGACAACTATAATGCTAGAGGCGCTCAGATCCGAGCTCGAATGCATTGGCTCAAGATTAGAGATTGGGTCTCGAAAGAATTCTTTCTTTCTCTCCAAGCCAGAAATCCTTCTCAACAGATCTAAGCTATCATGGACAACGAGATCTCAAATTACTGACCCGTAACTTATGTTGCAAGCCTTTGTATGCCATTACAAGATCATCTTTCAAGCTCAGCCACCCTTCATAGCTTGCCGAGCCGCTCTTGACCAATGTTTGGGTGTTGTGCCACACAAGCTTTTAGAGGCTCAGAAGGTGATCTATGAAAGAATTCTACCATTGAAGACCTCCATGAAGCCACTATGCAAATGGCTAATGATAAAGCACTAGGCTATGATGGATTCCCTTGTGAATTCTATAAAGATCTTTGGGATTCTGTCGGGAAAGACCTTCTTCAGGTCTATCTTGAAGGATTTCAGAACCAATCCCTAGGGCCACACATTAATAAGGGAAACATTAAATTTATCCCTAAGCAAGGAGATCCCGAGAAAATCACTTGTTGGCAGCCGATTACATTGTTGAATGTCTCCTACAAAATCATTTCCAAAGTGTTAGCTTTACGATTACACAATCTTCTACCTATTATTATTCAACCAAAGAAAATAGGCTTCATACATGGGTGTTTCATCCTGGATAACATCATCACAAGACGGAAGGCATGGAATGGGCTTGTAGATCTCATCAGGCCGCCATGTTTATCAAGATTGACTTTGATAAGGCTTATGATCGGATTGAATGGCCTTTCATTATTGCCATGATTCAGGCCCTTGGCTTTGGACCCATTTTTATTCAATCCGTCAATATGCTTTTTGTAGATGCTTTTGCTCAAATTTCTATCAATGGCAACAACCCATGTCTACTACTCGTCTTCCGGGTTCTGTTAGGAAATAAGGGATAAAATATGCGAGAATAATTCACAGATCTCAAATAAATGCAGAAATTATTACGATCTAATAAAATAACACAACACAAAGAGACAAGATTTAACGTGGTTCACCCAATTTGGGCTACGTCCACCAAGAATCACTTGCTCAGATTTTATTACAAGCCACCGCTCTCTCAATACAATACCCAGATCCGTTTGGAGCTATGCTCAACAAACTCTACAGAATTCACACCCGAATTCAAAACACATCTGCAATATATTTGCTTGTACATCTATCATATGCATAAGACCATATAAATAGACAATTGCTTAAGCAGTTTTACAAAACCGTGGGTATCAAAACCATGGGAAAAATCCGTCCCATAAACCTATGGGTCAAAAAACTCACCCATATGAGAAAAGCACGTTTCCCGATATGTCGGGTGCATTTTTCGAGGCCAAAAAATTTTTTACGCCTAAAAATTTTTTTTCGGGGCCGCTGGGCCCGGCTCGGCCCCGAACCCCAGCGAGGATACATGAAAAGTGTACAATACTCTTAGTGTATAGTCTTCAACACTTTCACACATGAAAACAAGCTCCACAACCTAACAATCTCCCACTTGGAGACTAGTTTTCCTCTGAGCAAGCTTCTCAACCCTTCACTAGTTTTCGTGAAGACCAACCAAAGCTGAACACAACTTTAGTTTTTCCCTTGTGACCACCTTGGTCATCATGTCTGCAGGATTTTGACTGGTATGAATCTTCTCCAACTTCAACTTCTCTTCCTCCAAAGTTGTCCTGATGAAATGGTACCTTAACTGTATATGCTTTGTCCTAGAGTGGAAAGCAGAGTTCTTAGCTAGGTGTATAGCACTGACTATCACTATGCAAGCTTACATTCCTCCTGCTTATGCCCCAACTCCTCAAGCAATTGTCAGAACCAAATCATCTCTTTGCTTGCCTCTCGTGGCAGCAACATACTCACCTCCGTGGTCGACAAAGCCACCACTTCGTAGTCGTGAAATCCAACTCATCGCTTGTCCCACCTACAAGTGTAAATATAACTCTGTCGTGTGCTCCCCGCTGTCTACATCTCCAGCCATGTCGAATCTACATAACCACGTAAAGTGGTGTTTGATCCAGTAGCACAAAATCTGTCCCCATGGTCCTCTCAAATACCGAAGGATCCACTTTATCGCTTGCCAATGCTCTTTACCGGATCACTCATAAATCTACTCACAGCCTCCCACCGCATGGGCAATATCAGCCTAGTGCACACCATAAAGCATACATCAAACGCCAACCGCTGATGAGTAAGGTACCTGACATCTGGTTTCTTTCTCGCTCTATCTTGGGACACTGCTCCTTTGATAACTTGAAATGGCTTGCCAAAGGAGTCCCAACCGGTTTAGCATCCTGCATATTAAACCTCTCCAAGACCTTCTTAATGTACTCTTCCTGAGATAAAGTCAGCTTCCGCTCCTTCCTATCCCGAGATATCCTCATACCAAGGATTTGTTTGGCTGCACCCAAATCCTTCATAAGAAATGATTCACTTAGTCAGCTTCTTGAGTACTTTTATTTCCCGCATGTTTTTACTCGCAACCAACATGTCATCAACATACAAACACAGATAATATAACTCCATCCTCAAATTTTTCAGATACACACAATGGTCGAATGACATCTCGATATAACCTGCTCCATCATGAAGCTATCAAATTTCTTATACCATTGACGTGGAGCTTGTTTTGTGCCATACAAGCTCTTCTTCGCCACACACCATCTCCTCTTTACCTTTGACTTCATATCCTTCGGTCGCTGTGCATATATAGCTCCTCCTCCAAATCGCCATGGAGAAATGCAGTCTTTACATCTAACTATTCTAAGTGCAAGTCTTCTACTGCCACTATTCCAAGAACAGTTCTGATAGAAGTCATTTTTACTACAGGAGAAAAAATCTCATCAAAATCTATACCTTTTTTCTGTGCAAACCCCTTGACCACCAACCGGGCCTTGTATCTTTTCTTTCCTCCTTCTTCCTCTTTGACTCTAAACACCCACTTATTCTGTAATGCTCTTTTCCTTCGGGTAGCTTTACCAAATCCCATGTCTGGTTCTCCATGAGAGCCTGATGCTCCTCATCCATGGCTTGCTCCCACTTCTTCCTGGCATCTACCTGCATTGCTTCATCAAAGCTCTCTGGTTCTCCACTATCAGTGAGTAATAAATAATAAAGAGAAGGAGAAAACGTTCAGGTTCTCTTCTTACCCTAGAAGACCTCCTCAATATAGGAGTTTGGGGTTCCTGTTGAGGGGGTTCCTGAACTAATTCATGTGTCACTTTCCCATCCGGAAGATCCTCTACCGCTGCATATTCTTTCTTGGATTCTTCCCTGTTTTCCTGCAACTGCTGCTTATACATGACTTTCTCATTAAAGACCACATCCCTAGATCGAATGATTTTCTTGTCCTTAATACTCCAACATTTATATCCAAAGTCATCACCACCATAACCAATGAAAGTACATTTTTCTGATTTAGCCTCTAGCTTAGTCCTATCATCCTTGTCTATGTGAACAAACACCTCACATCCAAAGACTCTAAGAAATGAATAATCAACTTTCTTACCATACCAAGCCTCCTCAGGTATGCCTCCATCCAAGGCACTTGAGGGTCCTCTGTTTATCAAGTACACAGCTGTGCTCACCGCTTCTGCCCAAAAAGAAAGAGGCAGTCCTGCATGTAACCTCATGCTCCTAGCACGTTCCATTATTGTTCTGTTCATCCTTTTTGATACCCCATTCTCGTCGCGGAGTTCCCTGAACTGCTTTTTGCCTCGGATTCCATTCTTAGAACAATAATCATCAAATTCATTGCTGCAATACTCCCCTCCATTATCTGACCTGAGACATTTTAGCTTAAGACCTGTTTCATTCTCTACCAAGGCTTTCCATTTAACAAAAGTGTCAAATACATCAGATTTGTTTCTAATACAATAAACCCAAACTTTCCTTGTTGTGCATCATCAATAAAAGTAACATAATAACTTCAACCCCAAGAGATGATACCCGAGCCGCCCCCACACATCGAATGCACCAGCTCTAACTTACTCTTTCTTTCAGTAGGTCCAACCTTGAGAAACCTTACTCGCTCGCTTCTGTTTCCCATATATGCAGCTTCTCACGTAAATCCAAACCTATTTCTCGTATATCCAGCAAATTCTTCTTTATGATGTTCATGCCCTTATGTCTCATATGACCGAGCCTATAGTGCCATAATGTCAGATCTCGCATCTGAAGCCACAAGATTACAATCATTAGTACTATCAGTGGTTAAATACAAGGTTCCAACCTTCTTACCTCTTGCCACCACAAGAGCACCCTTGGTAACCTTCCAAGAGTCTACTGTAAATATCACAGTACAACCATCACTTCCCAACTGCCCTGCCGATATCAAATTTCATCTTAATGTAGGCACATGTCTGACATCCTTCAATAGCCAAGTATTCCCATTCTGCATCTTAACTCGAATGTAACCTTTTCCAACTATGCCGCAAGGCTCATCATCACCAAGAAAACATGCCCAAAATCTCTCGAACATAATCAACAAAATAATGCCTATGTGGAGAAGCATGGAAAGAAGCCCCTGAATCTAAAACCCAAGATTCAATAATATTGTGCAAAGAAAGAATCAAAGCATCCTGACATACATTACCCGTTGCCACATTTGCCTCCTTGTTTTCTTCTTCGTTGTTTCTTCTTATCCCGAAGCTCCCAACAAATCCTTCTTCGCATGCCCAAAGCTTTCCACAATTCCAAAGATACAATCTTGTTCTTGGATTTTGACCTTGCCCGATCTTTTGATTTTCCACGGTTTCCTCTATTCTTCTCGTCTCCTCTAGTTTCCCATCACAAAGCATTCCCGAAGTAGAAGATTCCCTGAGCTTTTTCTTCACATTTCCTCGCTTAGAATCACCCCTACAACATCCTCAAACTTCAACTTTGAGTTACTGAACCGAGTTACTTACCGCCATTACCAAAGTGCTATTCCAACTCTCGTAAAGAGCATGAATTAATAAAGCCCTAACTTCTTCATCAAATTCTATCAGAATCAAGCTAGCATATTCACAACCGTATTGAAATCATTTAAATGATCTGCAAGCATCGAACTATTCTCGACATCTTCATATTAAACAACTTTTTCATTAAAAATATCTTATTAGAGGCAGAGGGTTTTTCATACAACTTCCTAATGCATCCATTAGATCTTTTGTAGTCTTTTCCTTTGAAACATTAAATAATACCGAAGATGCAAGACTCAGTCGGATCGTTCCAAGTGCCTTCCGATCCAACAAATCCCATTCCGCATCTGTCATACTCGAGGGTTTGTTCACCTTCTCAGACAACGGAGTATAAAGATCCTTCTGATAAAGGTAATCTTCCATCTGCATCTTCCAAAGACTAAAATTCTACCCGTTGAATTTATCAACCCTAGATCTTCCTTCATCTGCCATAGCTCCCACTCAAGCTAAAAACTTTCCTTGCGATTCAACACTTCAACAAACCAAACCAGGCTCTGATACCAATTGTTAGGAAATAAGGGATAAAATATATGGAATAATCCTCACGTAATCGCAAAAGAGAAACTAATATGCAGAAATTATTACAGATCTCAAATAAAATTGCAGAATAAAATAACACAACACAAAGAGACAATATTTAACGTGGTTCACCCAATTTGGGCTACGTCCACCAAGAATCACTTGCTCAGATTTTATTACAAGCCACCACTCTCTCAATACAATACCTGATCCGCTTTGAGCTATGCTCAACAAACTCTGCTAATTCACACCGAATTCAAAACACATCTGCAATACATTTGCTTGTACATCTATCATATGCATAAGACCATATAAATAGACAATCGCTTAAGCAGTTTTACAAAACCGTAGGTATCAAAACCATGGGAAAAATCGTCCCATAAACCTATGGGTCAAAAAATCGCCATATGAGAAAAGCACGTTTCCCGATATGTCGGGTGCATTTTTCGAGGCCAATCAATTCAAAACTCTAGAGAGGCCTCTAAGGCTTATTGACACTCAACTTCAAGGGAAAGCTCTCTATACTAAGTGGATTATTAGAAGCATCAATGGCCAAGAAGCTTGTAAAGTTCTCATACAACATGACATCAGCAGAAGGACATGGACCGCCGCGTGGAAAGGCTTAGGGTTTGTATATTTACTCATCACTCCTGTGCTCACAAAATTGTTGGTACTTTTGTGCTTAAAAGTATCTAGAAAGCTTGGAATGTGTCGGGCCCTAGATTTTATGGAAAGGGGATGATTTTGTAATGGGCTATCTCTTAACCAACAATCTCTCTGGTGGTCACCGATTTTTCAATCCCAAGATCAATGCTTAGCAGAGGTCCTAAGAATCTCCGTGCTCAAATTCTTCAAGCGTGGAATTCACACCATCAAGGAATTCTTCTGTAAGAACACACAACTCAAGGAGGTTATCTTGCCTGATTTTAAAGTTTCCATGGATTTCTAACCAAGATTAGGATACTTTCAATACTGTGATCAATTTGGTTCATGATCACATGCTGCATAAGATTGTTGTGCATTCCTCTCACCCATGGTGTATAGGACTGGAAGTGGTATACTTGATAATCATTTCTCAGAACTACAAAGCCAACAAAGGCTATCGATGACTCTCACCCCATTTGACCATGGTGGATAAGCTTAATACTCATTTGGGAATTCATGCCACTCTGTCACCGGGGTAGATGATTTGATACTTGTTTGGACTATATGTGTGGAGCCTAAAATAGATCATTTTATTTTGTGTATTCTACATCAAGGCCTTCCTATCGAGGATCGTCTTGTTCAAATTGGGATTTTGGCTAGATCCATTCTTGTGGGCATTTGGAAATGCTTTTGCATGCCTTTGGGTTTTGTCCCAAAGCTCAAATTTCCTGGAACTAGATCCATTCTTTTTTCTTTCCCTCACGGCCCCACTGTTTCACTTGGTAACATATCCTCTTGGGAGATAATCCCAAACTTTTGCCTATGTTCACCTAGATTTGGCATGTTTTCAGAGGGGAGATTTTATTTTGGATATGGAAAGAAAGAAATGATTTTTTCTTTGCTAATTCTGTAGTTGATCAATCTTTCTCGATTTATAATAAATATATGGTGATCTCTAATATACTTTTGCAGATTCAAGTTCAAGCAAACAAGGTGGTGCTTTGGAGGTGGACCACCTCTAGACCCTACTACATCACCGGGGAAGTCCTCGCAATGTTTCCGAGTGCCTATGTCTCCCATCGGCGCTCCACACCTTCATCCCGTGGTGGCCAATGCAGCTGCTCTCGATCCGTGCTTTTAGTCGCACCCACCGCTCTCCAGGGCCACTACATCGGCATAGTCATTCACCGTGTGCTGCCATGGCTGGGGCTCCCGCTACACTCATCGGCTCGCCACCTCGGTAGCATGGGTGGGGTTCTCCACCACATTTGTCAGCTCAACATCAAGGCTGGGGCTCTCCTTTTACCGTTGCTTCACACCAGGTTGCTTGGCACCCACCAACACCCCCGCCATCATCTGGAAAATTTCCTCACCTCAACCTCGCATTCTCGCACATGGGGAAGTGGACATGGAGGAAGAACTTGCTGCCGGCTGGGAGATTTCGGATGCTGGAAAATATCTACCTAGTTTGGGGTGACCAGATGATCAAGATCCGCATGCCTCGAGCATGTTTGCTATTGTTGCTTGATAGTGCCTTTGGTTTATTTGGGGGCGATGCTTTTTGTTTTGTTGTACTCTCCTAGGCTCGGCATATTTTTAATTTTTTTGCCCTAGGCTCGGCCTAGCTTGTTCATGGTTTTGGGGCATGCTCTCATACCACTCACTTTTTGTTGAAATTTATCTTGTATCTTATTGCATTAATATAATATAAGATATTTTTCATCAAAAAAAAAAATTTATGAGGGAAGTGGATGCTTTCATAGATGTCTTGGGCCATGTTGAAATCATAAAGAGTTTGGTATATTCAAACCCTATGTCATTCCTTATGTGTCGAATGGATCATATGAGATCTTTTTGGTAAAAAATATTAGAAAGTTCTCCTTGAGATGTCATCACTCTTTGTAGTGCCACGGGAAAGAGAGCCTACAAAGGATTACATATTTGATATATTTTTTCTCATAGGGTTCCGATTAAAATTGGGGGTACTTTTATTGCCAAAATTTATTTGGAAATCTTAAGAACTACTTAAACAACACTTAATCTAGGAAGGGAATAATTTCAGATCGAGGACCTCTATAAATTATCACTTTTGTGTTTGGTAGTCAATGTTATTTCTTATTAGAATGTTCCATTTTCTATGGTCGCAAGAGCATCAAAATTTTTAGGAGGGGCATCGAGGTCATATCTTATTTTTTATACAAGACCTACATAGATTCATTTCCTTGGCCTAATTTGAGAGATAAATTTAAGTTCCAAGTTAGTTACTATGAACTGTCATGGAAATATAGAATTCCAAACCGAATAAACATCTCGATAAAATTGGCATTTAATCTCCTACAAAATGGCAGATTGAGTGCAAGTGCCCAAATAAGATGCTTCTCCACTAGTATAAACACCAATAAACATATCAACTTCTTTCCTTGCATAGTTTGTAAGTGAGACCTATTAACAACCACTAGAAAGTTAATTCTATTTTTAATATGGAATAGTAGGTTTACAAGGCAGAGGGGATTAAGGCCTAGGAAAACTAGGCAACTGCCTAGGGTGCCAACATTTAGGGTGCGCTAATTTATTTTATTTTACTATGGTATTTATGAAGAAAAAATTAATTTATTTTATTTTACTATGATTTTTTGGAAGAGAGATCAAGAAAGGTGAATAAATTGTTCTATTTTACGTGGGAAAACATAGTTGGGAAATATATGATAAAAGGAGGATTATAATAGATTATATGTTAGAGAATTAACTGGGAATTTTAGGCCGTAGTAGTAGTAGCTACAAAAACATTATTAGGAAGTTTTTCTCGGATGGTAGAGGCATAACATATCAAGTAATACGATATTTGGTCATGATTAATTATTTTTTATACTATAGATTTTATTTATTTATAGAAGGCGTTAGCTCTAGTATTTCCTAGGGCGCTCATAACCCTTAATTCGACCCTACTACAAGGGTTTGGGTGGCCATTATTGATCCCCTTATCCAAATTTTTGCACCCCTCTTAAAAATCCTATATTTATAATTTTTGAAATTTCGCTTTAGTATCAAGCCACATCATCTTTATAGGGGACCACTCTTGTTTATTTTGAAATAGTTTCTTGTCATTCCTATGTTTACATAATTAATATTGCTCACACTCATTGATCTGTTTTGTGATTGCATGATTTAATTTCAAATAAGTCTTGATAGTCTACCGTTAGTTTTCATAATGAGTAGATTGCATCTAAATTGGATTTGATAGCGACCTCTATGGGCTTCGGTAAAAATAAGATGTTATTGTGATATGGTTTTCATTGGATGAGGATGAGAAGGTAAATTGGTATGATTTTAATGTAAGTCATGTAAGTTTTGACTAATTTATTGATAGTGATATTATGACTAAGCGATGGTTTTCCTAGAAGTTTTCTCTTAAAGATGGTTGATCTTGCATTGGTATTTGATAAGTTTCATGAGCTTGTTTATGGTTTGTGTAATGTACTAAAATATCCTAGAGCATGATCAAGGTATGTTTTCACATCACTAGTTGTGGTCTAATGTGTTGTAACTCTTATTTAGGGGCCATCACTACAAATTAATTTGTAATTTGTATCACTTTTAAGATAAATTCAATGAAGTTACTAATTTGAATTGTGTGAGACTGTCTAGTTTTGATGAGTCTATTTGGATAGTGAAAACCTTGCCAATGAAGAGATTCGATGATAACCGAGTGAGTTAGATACTAAATAGACGTTCAAAGAAACCCGAATCCAAGATCACTAAATTTTGAAGGAATTTTATTTATTTATATGAATCCACTAAGATAAGAAGCATAAATTAGTTTAGATATTTGTATTTAGTGGGAAACTTTGGTGGTGACCAATATGTAGCTCGGACATAAAATTACTATCAATAATTGTAAGTGTATTGGGAGGATCTCGAAGAATGTAGAAGAACATGGCGGGTTCTTGAACTCCATTGGATGTTTCTAGAATTTTAACCTCTTTGTTTAGTTTGTGGTTTCCTATTTGCTATGGTTTTAGGATTTGTTTAGTGGTTCTTTCTTTAACTATGGTGTGCCTTCCATTTCAAAGCTAGCTCTTGGAATCGCAAAGGAAATATCATTTTAGTTTGATAAAATTTAAATATATTTCAAGCTCAAGGTAAGATATTCGGGGTACTTTGTATCATTGATATTGTCTGTTGAGATCTATTATTGTTCCTCCATTTTAGTTCAAATATCTTGTTATTTTTAGTGATGGGTATTTTGTTTTTTTACCTTTTGGTCTTTCCTAGAGAATATAGTGATGGTAGTATGTTTTTATGAAGGGAAAATATCTTATAAATTGCTCTTAGTTGTGTCCTAACTAAGTTGGGAATTC
This sequence comes from Taxus wallichiana var. yunnanensis, assembly GCA_018340775.1. Lineage (NCBI taxonomy): Eukaryota > Viridiplantae > Streptophyta > Pinopsida > Cupressales > Taxaceae > Taxus > Taxus wallichiana. The sequence goes on from CM031244.1 coordinate 763,284,787, forward strand.
ATGCATGCATAGACAATTCATATAGAGCTTGTTTACTTATTATTCTGGTTGATCTCCCTTGTCATTGATAACATTCTTGCTTTCATTAGAATTTTTTTTAGCAAGTTATTGGTTTCTCTTTCCAAAGTATATTTTTGGGTTGGATGAATATAATTGTGATTTATCTATTTTTGTTATATACAATAGGTGTAGACACAAAATCACACACTTACTACTATTTACTATACCGCCAAGTATGTTGTTTTATATATGGATCTTGCATAAGAAAAGTATTCACTGATGACCCATTCCATAGTCCATTCACTTGTATTTTTGGTTTCTATTGCTTTTATCTTTCACACTTGTCACTCATACACCCGGTTTTGGTTAGGTCACAGGGATCCTTGTCAATCAGTCTTCACTCATTTGTCATCATTTGTCTCTGGACACTAGCGCCCAAGATTGGAAACTAGCACCTAGTCACTCCTATCCATCCCTGGGCGCCTGTGCCCCTCTTTTTGTTTGAGCTTATTTTTGACATTTAAGTGGGTCTTTTCTATTTACTCATATCTTGAGGTACTAGTCGGCGTGTTGGGTCATTAGTGTCGAAATTTAAGCAAGAGATCCCTATATAAACACAACATACATACCATTATATGGGTGGGAAATTATTATCAAGGGATATCTATCTACATATCGAAGGCTTTACATTTGGGCACATTTCTCTACATACATACTGCATATGAAGGGGAGTTCATTCTATTCCATCCACACATTTGTATTTTATCTAGCTATCAATCATTATCTTGGTGTCATTGATGCGAGGGAGACATAGGATCCCTATTGCACACACAAGCACATAGAACTATATTGGGTCTGAGATGTAGTGCATCACTCAGTCCTAAGTTCACCATTGTGACAATTGAGGGCGTTTGACCTCTCATTTTGCATCTTTATTTTTAGGATTTGATGTCTTTTTGAGGGTTTTGCAGGAGGATATTTGTGTGTAGATTTATAGGTACCTCGGTGATCCAAGTGTGACATAAAGGCGAACAAGTGCAAATCCCTAGCGATGCTATAGGAACTAGGTTTTGACCACTTATGCAGATTCCAAAGCACACCCACAAAGGTCTAGGGTGCTCATAGGTGCCCTATCCTTGCCCTGACACTCGTGTCTAGGCATTGTGAGTACCTCTACATTTTTCTTAACCGACAAAGGGCGATCTGTGTTCATATTCCATCACATTTTCTAGTTTAGACTCACTTTAGGATAAAAAAAATTAAGATAAGTACCTTACCCCTCTCATTTCCTTTCATAGTTAAAATTAAATAAATTATTTAGTATTTATATTTCATTGTTTATCAGTTATAACAGATCTTTGCATTCAAATTTTAATAAAATATATAGATTTATTAAATCATTTTGGTGAACCCATTAGCTTAGAACTTCTTGCTCTAGGATCCACTAAAACCCTAATGGCTAAGGATAGCTCTCCTCCTCTTAGGCTACTCATATCTCATGTGAGTGTTAATCCTATATATGATGAGAAAACCATATTTGAATTCATTTATACTCTATATCACAACGTTATTCTTCCATATGATACTCAAAGACAACTCTTAGCTAATGAATGTAATGTGCCTACTAGCTTTGATCATTCCACTATTAGCATTATTTTTGATCCGGAAAGCTTTTCTAGTTGTAGACCTTGTTATTCATCAACCACACTCCACCTTCTATTATTTATAATGAGAACTTAGATGATGCTATTATTAGTTTTATGCTTAATCTTGATGATAATGCTTTAGCTACAAAACAGGATGAAAATAAACATGTGCATGATATTGTTTCTCATACTAGTCAGGATGATTCTATAGTTGCATCTCATACTCCCGTTGGTGTAGGCAATATTTTTCATCACTTATTTAATTATTTAGTGTAATTCCATCTCGTTGGGAGAGTCATCTCACTTACATGGACATGGATCTAGGTGGCATTTTAGTTATGACAAATTCCCTTACGAAATCTATCATATGTATAAGTATACGTCATAGGAGTTACATTCCCATTTGGGAAAGTAACTCCTCTTCTCCATTATGGAGGAATCTTATCTTACATGGGAGTTACACATTCACTCCCCTATTTGTACTCACCTCATTTTGATCCATGGCAATCCAAGGCATTCCATTTCCACTCCATTTTTCGAATCTTGAGCTCTCATATGCATGCACATTGCTTCTTAAAAGTTTGCTTGCTTTAATCTCGCAACTCCTTCATTTTGGTGAAGTGCAACTATTCGATGCATGTGGATTCCTTCTAGGCCTTTGTTCTTCATCCCTCCATCATGGTATCGAGCATGGGGACCGGAATCCCACTTCTCACCATTGTTGCTCCACTGTGTAGTTGTTTGTGCAAGATCTCAATTTTGCATGTGCTTTACTTGCATATTTCGAGATTTTTTAGTGGTTTGTGTTTTGTGTTGGTTGTGCTCTTTTCCGGTTTTACGCGTGTTCAGATCAGGAAGATTTCCGGTTCAAAAGAGGGGTGTAATTTGAGTTTTGTTTCAATGTTGGAAGGTTATGACCGAGCTGTCCAAAACAGCTCGTGCATTGCCTTTTGTAGCTCGGAATGCTCTTGAATCGTCCGCTCACTTGGTAACTCGGTAGTCTACCCATTGAATCGTGCTTTATTGGCAACTTGGGGTCTCTAGCATCGATCACCACCGACTCGCTTCCCCTTCATGACCTGTATTGTGCTCGAGGATCATTAGTTTGGGTTTCAGGTTGCTGGATTCTATGGTGCATTGGATTGGACGCTTCTCGGGTTGGTTGCTCTGTGTTACTTACTTGCCTCTGGTTTGTAAGCGGTTATTGGTTCATTGACGCTCCACTCTCTTCACCTGCATTGAGGCCTTGTTCATTGCCTATTCACCTGCGTTGATATGTGGTTCAAAGTATGGCTCGTAGGTTGGCCATTCTAAACTCCTCGTGCTCGTGCATGTTTGTTATGGTGCTCAACTCAGCGTGATTCTCATGGTGAAACTCTGCACAACCATTGCCTCCTTCTAGATCGGGCGTTATCATAGCACGTGAACGGGGCCATCTCATGTCCGTTACACTGTTATTCCTTTGTTTGAGCAACCTCGACACTGGGTTAGCTGGTGGCTTCATATATTCACTACTCTTCCTTCAAACGAGCTCCTGGTTTGACATCCGATGAGCTAGCCTCCCTTCGAACCTGCCTAGCTCGACCTTAACCGTTTTACCCTGACGAGATTTCCCAGCACGTGGCACGTATGGTTCACTCAAACTCGGCGGGAATATTTTCCGGACACCATGTGGTCTGAACTTGGAGGTTACACTCTAACCGACACTTAGCTCGCCACGATAGCTCTACCTTGGCAACGAACTTAGCTCGGTGCTTTTTTGACCAAAACTCGGATGAAATCTTTTCTCGGTGACACTTGGAAACTCGGATGCAGCGGATTTTGCAAACACTCAGACCAATCGGATAACACCTTTGTATGACTTGGTAAGCCCAACACCAATTAGCTCGTGGAAAACTTACGGCGAGTGGCTCACACTCAGCTCAGACCCTCTCACAAACAGCTCGCTGCACCCACTCTACAGCCAGCTCGCCAGCCCTCCAAGACACAATTTTTTTTTCCTATTCACCCTTGCTTCTTTTTTTTCCAGATAAATTATTGATTGATTTTTTCTGTAATTAAAAGATAATAAGCAAAATTTTAAAGGGAAATTTTGTCCTTTTTGGGGGTTTATTGGCATTGTGGGCCCAATTTTGTTTCCCCTTCTCTCATTGTAAAACACACTACATTATAAAGTGCTGCATTCAAGGGGTATCTTTTTCCTTTTTTTCCACTCATCTTTTTTTATCATGGATCATCATGGAGTTCCCTTGCTCACCCCGTTCAACTATCAGGAATGGTTGAATGCTATGAACACTACCTTAAAAGGAAAGAAATTGTTTTGCATTACTACTGGTCTGCAAGTTGAACCCGATGATGAAACATAAAAAGAAAAGTGGCTTGACAAGTGTGATGAAGCCATTGGTTTCTTGACCATGTGTGTGTCTCCAGAACTATGTTTTCACATTTCTTCTGCCACATCACCCAAGGAGGTTTTGGATACTCTCCAATTTTTGGGAAACAAGATGAAATGCGAGGACATGAACTTGAAAATGAACTAATCAGCCTTAGTCCCAACAGTTTTGACACCCTTCAAGACTTCTTCACCAAGTTCATATCACTTAAATTGTAGTTAGAAGATTGTGGAATAAAGAAAAAGGAACCACAACTCATTTTATTTGTCCTTGCAAAACTTGGTCCCGAATACTCTGTTTTTGTCTCCACCTTCCATGCAACAAAAAGGGCACTTGGTAAAAGTTGGTCTATGCCCTCTCTTGATGATTTTATTGTAGATTTGATCAAGGAACAAGATAAATTGATTCAAATGGGCACCTTGAAATCCACAAAAGCCCATGCTCTCATTGCTTAGAAAGGAAAAACAGAAAGCTTCAAAGGAGAAGAAACATGAAAAGGATCATGAAAAGAAGGAAAACCAAAACCAACTCTTCCACTTCCTCTTTCAGCTCCAAACCTCCCAAAGAACAAATCAAATGTGGGTATTGCAATGGAAAACATGATGAAGAAAAATTCTTGAAGAAAAGATTGATCTCCTCACTAATCTACTTGAGAAGCACAATATTGGAGTTCCAGATTCTCTCAAAGCATCTTCATCATCTCATGACAGTTCTAAGGAGAAAGAGAGTGAAAAAGTGAAAGTGAAAGAGAAAGAAAAAGTGAAAGAATCAAACAAGGAGAAACCAAAGGGAAGAGATCTAGTGATAGTTGTGCCACCTACCCCTATAGATAATTGATTTAGGTGCAACTCATCACATGGTCTCATCCGATATTGAGTTCGATTCACTGGAGCCATGTGACATGTCTTGTATTCACTTGGTGACAACACTACTACACAAGTTTTCAGGAAAGGATCAGTTGAAGTGAGTGGTGATAATTTAAAAAATGTTTTGAGTATCCCTTCACTTTCAACCAATCTTCTTTCATTTTATTAGATCACTCACCTTTGATAGGGCATGCGGGTTGAGTTCACTCGGACTCAGTTTATGTCAGGGAGCTTCACAGTGATGCTATTGTTGCAGTTGGTATAGCTGACCATCACACTTGGTTGTACTCATTCTCTCACTTTTCTCCTCCTTTAGATTCTTCATCCGACTCAGATGGACTTGAGGATACTTTTGAGCCCACTTCTGATGTTGAGGACATCTCTTCTAGCATAGTTGATTGTCATAATGATGGGGACCCACCTCCACCATACACTTATCAATTGCCACATCTTGAAGAGTTGTCTCTTGATCCACTCACTTCTGGTCCACTTTAGACACTTCAGGGAGAAGGCATTATGATTAGGACTCATCATGTATTGGGCACACTTCTTCACATGTTCTAGGCCATTCCACCTTCCTTCCTTGCCTCTACTTTGGGATCTGCATTTCTTAATGGAGCAGCTGGATTTTCCACTTCACATCTGAGCATTGTTCCTTGGATTGGAACAACACCTTGTCATTGTGGGGGTCTTCTTCCTCCTCTTCACTTAGCACAGGGTGGCTCGTGACTGGATCATCTTCTTGGGAGGTTGGATAGAATTCTTCTTCTCTCCTTCTTCTTCTTAGTAGTTTAGGAGAGTTTTTCTATCTCTTGTAAGTGGAGGTTTTTCCCACTAGGTTTTCCCTCACTACTTGAGACTTTTGGTGTGCATGGGTACCTCATCAAGCTTATGGCCGGGACCCATTTTTCCTTTGTGTGTGCTTTGCTGACTTACCTTTCCCCATCCTAGTTTTGATGAAGGGGGTGTTGGTGTAGGTGGTATTTTTCATCACTTATTTAGTTATTTAGTGTAATTCCACCTCACCGGTGGAGTCATCTCACTTAGGTGGACATAGATCTAGGTGACATTTTAGTAATGATAGATTCCCTTATGAAATATGTTATATGTGTAAGTATGCATAATAGGAGTTACATTCACATTTGGGAAAGTAATTCCTCTTCTCCATTATGGAGTAATCTTCTCTTACATGGGAGTTACACATTCACTCCCTATTTGTACTCACCTCATTTTGATATGTAGGAATCCAAGGCATTCCATTTCCACTCCATTTTTTGAATCTTGAGCTCTCATATGCATGCACATTGCTTCTTAAAATTTTACCTACTTTAATCTCACAAATCCTTCATTTTTGTGAAGTGCAACTATTCGATGCACGTGGATTCCTTCTAGGCCTTCATCCTTCATTCCTCCATCAAATCCTTGCATTTATGAAAATGTTTCTAATAATGCATTGCCTATTAGTTCTCCTCCATTATATGTTGATGACACACTTAATGAAATCCTTGCATATGAATATTTATATGATATTGGTGATACACATACTAGTAATGATTCTAGTTCTTTGCATACCACTGAATGTTAATTTTCTACCCCACTTTCATCTTCTTATGAGATTGTCTCTAGTAGCATTTCTTGATTCCTTTGCTTCTATCACTTCATCTCCTAATAATGTTTCCGATGCTAGTCCTACTATTTCTATCGACACTCCATGTGCTTCACCACCTATTACTTCTTCAACACCTACACCTAGTGTTCCCTTAGCATTGGAATCTTCAATTTCTTCTCTTGATATCCCTATGATCACTCATAATGGCAAGCTTCAACCACTCAATACACTACTCACATCTATTGCCATTCCTTCACATGAAATTTTATCACTCATGCATGTTGTTGGCCAATTGCAATCTCAAGTTCAATCTCTCACACTTGAAAGAAAATCCTATTATGCTTCTATCGATAACAATTATTTGCATGGCAACCCTATTCGAAAAATATTCACAATTCAAAATTTCCTAGGGATTTCATTATGCCTACATTTACATGCTTTGATGGTACTAGAAATCCATATTTGCATCTCAAACATTATCGTATAGTTATGGATTCATACTCTAATGATCGATTATTGCTCAAAGCCTTTTGCCATAGTCTTATTGATGACACTCTCCAATGGTACACACATTTACCCTTCAGATCTTTTAGTACCTATCAAGAGATGGAATAATTCTTCCTTTAATGATTTATACTCAACAATGGCCTTAGAGTCACATATGATCGTCTACCTAGCTTACATTAAGGAAAAACATAACCCATCATTGATTACATTTTGCGCTTCAATTCTTGCATGTATCCGATTATCCGTTATTATTCTAACCCGTTGAATTAGAAAAGCAATTTATATTTTATCTGGCTTGATTTCGCTTTAAAATAACGCTTATAATATGATACATGTGAATGATTCACACTTTTGTGTTATAAGGTCATTGATTTAGAGTAGGATCTCAATGCTTTGCACATGTCATAGAACCGCATACTAGTGCTCATTCTTTTGTACCATCTATTTCTTCTCCATTTCCATCTATGAGTGTCCTCCACGATCTCCATCTCCTCCACCTCATAAGAAAGTTTAGTCTTTTCCATTGCATAAGCATCCTTCATCTCCTCCACTGCATTAGGCTCCACCTTAGACTTTTGCATCTCCTTCACGAGAGCCATTACATTTTTCTCATCATGCTAGAACTCATGATGTTCTTCGTACCTTACTTGAAAAGCATATGATCCACTTACCTTCTAATCAACATCATGCACCTCATCACTTGCAACGCCAATGTGATCGACCCTATTGCAACTATCATCTTATCAATGGCCATCGTGACAATGATTGTTACGCCCTTCATGATAGACTGCAACAATTAGAAGATAAGGGTGTCATTTCCTTTGGATCTCACTCTTGTGAGTGGTCTATGTCTCCACTCCCATGCAAGCGTGTTGCTACTCTAGTTGATTTGTCTCCTTTTTCTAGTTCTAAGGTACATATTCATCTACCACTGTAGGTCACTATTCATGCACACTCTCCATCTCATCCATCAACCGCTGCACCATATCATCCACCACACCATGCTACTAATACACATTGACCTCCTTAGCCATTGGCATCTACACTTCCCACTGCTCCATCTCCCATCATTGACACCATTTCATATGGCATTTAGTTCAGTTCATACACTCATGTTGCTTACACCCCACATGCTTCCACCACTCCACACCTGCTTGGTCTTTGGTAGGTGATTTTATCACCTTACCCCCCGATGATGCACTCATGTTCTTATGGTTCTTACATGACTATTGAGGGATATATTCTAATAATAACCTCACTATATCTTCACACTACACATTATATTGACATATCTATCTAGCGTACACTATCATATCACTTCCCAATGACACACTCTTATTTTACGGTTCATTCTTGACTATTGAGGGGTCTTATATAAATGAACCCTTATCATCATCACATTGGGGGCATCACTATTCTCCTCCCCCTCTTCATCATACTAACACATGATTCAATACACTATTATGACCATCTCATTCACATACTCTTTCACATTATTCATTTCTACTTCATCATTCATATAGTACACTTTTTCATCATTTATCTATTACACATCACAATCACACTACATACATCATCTATAATCATATACACTATCTCATCATTAATCATCATCAACAACTACACATTTCCAATCATATCAATAAAACAATCATCACAATATCACACATCAAATATAACAATAATCAACACATCATACATCAACATATGCATACCAAATCATCACATCAATAAACATAAAATATCATGACTATACACCAATGGTCCATATATATATATAAATCATACAAAATCATAGTTACCAAAATTAAAATCTTTGGGCCAATCCCCCACACATTGCTACATCAATACATATCATATCTCGTCATCACTATCACTATCTACAACTACCGAAGATATAGAACTAGAGGCTTCACCATTCAATCTATGCCGCTTGATCACGGTCCCTATATCTCTCTACCTGCCTATGCAATAATGTCACCAAATTCAAATGCTCCGCAAAATGACCATGTAGCTCCACGAACCACACGAATACATCATGTGCCAAGGGACCTCCACCCATAACCTCTCTATCTTGTTATGTCTCCTCTCGTGCCTCATCCCTCTCACTCAGTAGCATGGTACACATATCCATTGTTAGCGTAATTGGATCAAATAAGTGGGTGTGCTCACCTGCGATACCATCCACACTCTAGCATACCACCACCTATGAGTACATCGGTGGGCACATTCCACATTAATATGCGGATAGATGTGTCCACAATCAATGACCAATACGCATCACCTGCATCCATAGATCAACACATTAGATAACAATGATAATTATATAACCAACTAATAAATCACAAAACATCACTATACAAATACTCATGATCGATATCGTCTTCATTATGCTATCGGGGGCATGTGATTTTCCCTCTACTCCTCCTCTCGATTGTGCTCCCACCACATCTGTAAAAAATGAAAACAAAAATACCTAGCAATGAGATGCCCACCATGCATGTGTAGGCCTCCATACACCTTGCTTTATCCACATATATCGTCTTCATCGTTGCCTCTTCCTCGTATGGCCAGGAGGTACTAGCTATGCTCTTGTGGGCCTTGGTCTAGTTTTGACCTTCCTCGATGCCCTAATGGACTATACCCATACATATGGCTCTGGGGGCACACCTTGGGCCATACCAAACTATCACGAAACACACTCTATCTAGAATAAATTGGTCACCCCTTGAAACTAATCCTCCAGCCACATAGTTTTCCGTATACATCATAGATCTACTGCATCCTCTAGCCATCCTCCGTAGTTTCGGTATGGCCTCCATATCACGACCTGCCCCATGTGATATAACATCACTCTAAAGGTATTTATATCCATCTTCCTACCACAAACACCTACCCATCTCCCAAGTAAATATGTTGGCCTCACCCACTCTCCTTGCGGTCCACCAACCGGCCTCAATATTGCAATATGATCATAGGCACATACATGTAGTAATTTGGTAGCTTCAATACCACCATGTGATCCTCTTATGTAAACATTTATAGATGGGACAATACACATTATGCCCAAGAATATCTTGTGCCCTCCCCTTCTATCCAATGATAGATATCATGCATCTTATAAAAGATGCCTACACCACCACCATCCATTACAACTGATGAAGTAATAACGAAAATGAAATTCTACAATTGTAGAACCCTTGATCTCGAATAACATAAAAACTAATGTGGACCTCAGTATGAACTTGAATCCCCATAAAATACCACCTAAAGACCCTCATTTGCCAATGCGCATTATCCACAGCCATCACATGAACCCTCTCACCGACAATAGGTAATCACAGTATGTAATACACATCCTCTAGAGTAATTATATCTCCCTTGTAGGTAACCAAAATGTGTAAGTATCTGCACACCACCTCTCACACAAAGCTATGATCATAGGCATATTATGGGGCACATCCCCCATCCTCGCTATGTACCACAAGACGACATGGTCTAGAACATCCCACTCATCATCTGATAACCCCAATCTTAACAATGTACTCAAATGACATCCACCATGAAACTCTCTCGAATGGATGTCCCTCTGCATAACATAAACCGACAACAAAAAATCCATTAACATCTCATATATATGAAAATACACCTACCTATAACATCAACAAGAATCAATTTTCACATCTACAACACTCTAGGCTCAACCCAAGCCTTCCGAGAGGCGTTAATGCCCATGAATGGTAATGGGGTGCCAAGGAGTAGCAGTCACTAACACCCATGTATGGGTGCTAGTGTCTCGAAGGTCATTAACACCTTCACCACTCTTTTACAATGTATAAAACACTAAGAAACTTGAAAACAAAAATTCATCAAAAATGACTAATATCAACACATTTTTCAAAAAATCACATTACTAGTTTAGTTTTCATCATGACGTGGCGTGACCACCGCCGCCACCATCTCAAACCGACTAAATCGTGGTGCTCTCACTTAAGGCATCTTCGCACACCCAGAGCTCAAAATCACACTTGCATAATAATCAAATGAATTTCCTATTCAATTTTTCACATTACTATTTATAGTAACTTTCCATTACTTACCACGTTATAGTCATTATTTACACCTATCCTTTGAACTAATACACATCATACAATTTTAATCATATCTTGGGCATCCTTACTCCGATTCTTGTCTTGTTTGCATTTTTATTTTTAAAATTATACCCTACTATTGTATTGTACACATTTCATAAACACTATATCCTCCTCAACATTGTTTCAACTTGATATACACACACTTTCACAGTATCTATCATATATTCACTATTACATCATCACACATTTACTTTCGGCTCAATTTTCATTCTCATCATCACTCTCCCTTTTGCTAAAAGGGGGGAATCTAATCGGGGCCATCTTATAATTCCCCTTGCACCATTATGAAATCATTCTACATCTCTAATTCCTCATTTTTGAATTTTCCTCATACATTACGTGAAATTTCATACTACTTTCTGGTGATCCCCCGATGACCTAATATGGGGAAAAAATGTAAAATATCTCCATGAGTAACCAATCAATCAATCACACACATTCAAATCTTGACAACACAAACTTTCTACTATTCTAAATCACATCAATCAATCAACACAACACAACATATTTATCCTCCAGATGACCTAACTTGGGAGTTATATCACCACTTTCCCAGATGACCTAACATGGGAAGTTATTCTACATTTTTCACCGCTTCTAGATGACCTAACATGGAAGCCATCACATACACATTGCGGTGACACCCTAGAGTGGGGGAAATGAGATGTCATTTCCTTTCCTATATTGCTCCTATATGGGTTATTCATGTTTAATCAAAATGGATCCAAATAAAAAAATATGATCTTTGTCATCTGTAGTGGCTAAATATTTTGAGGATGTAGTTAAATTTGGAAAGTAAAAACTAGACCTCTCTCCCTACACTCTTCCTCTGGCGATAGGATGCTCAAATCCTCAATTTTTCACATGGATGAAATCAGGTTGGGAACTGATCACTCCCTACCCCAACACATCTCCATCAACAAAAAATTTTTTTGAAACCTCCAATCATTCAACATCAGCAGTCATCAATCTTGTTTAGTGCTCCTCATAACGGTCCCACATTCCTTGTTATACCGCATGGATCGACACACCGATCCATAATTCACCGTGCTTTATATGTTATCACTCAACACATACTTCTACCACATCTACTTGTAAATTTTGCAACATGGGTTTCTTCAGGACTTCTCTCAAGTATGCATCTCTATCTACTTTATGTTACCGAGCTTTCACTCACCAACATAAAGTGGGAACAAATGTAGACACAAAATCACACACTTATTACTATTTTTATACCGCCAAGTTTGTTGTTTTATAAATGGATCTTGCATAAGAAAAGTATTGAATGATGACCCATTCCATAGTCCATTCACTTGTATTTTTTATTTCTATTGCTTTTATCTTTCACACTTGTCACTCATACATCCATTCTCAGGTTATGCCACAGAGATCCCCATCGTCATTAGTCTTCACTCATTTTTCGTCAGTTATCTCTAGACACTAGTGCCAGTGCTCCTATCCATCCTAGGCACCCATGCCCTCTTTATGTTTGATCTTATTTTGAAATTTGAGGTCAGTATTTTTCAATTTTTCCACTCATATCTCGAGGTACTAGTTGGCATGTTGGGTCATTAGTGTTGAAATTAAAGCAAGATATCCCTATATAAACACAACATACATACCATTATATATATGGGCAATTCTTATCAATGGTTATCTATCTACATATCTCAAGGGACTGCATTTGGGCACATTACTCTGCATACACATTACATAAGAAGATGAGTTCAAGCTATTCCATCCACACATTTATATTTTATCTAGCTATCACCCACTATCTTGGCGTCATTGGCGTAAGGGAGACCTAGGAGCACTATTGCACACACAAGCACATAGAACTACATTGGGTATGAGATGTAGTACAAAGGTAAGTCGTAAGTTCACTATTGTGATAGATGAGGACAGTTTGAACCCTCATTTTGTATATTTTTTTTTAGGATTTGATGTCCTTTTGAGGGTTTTATAGGAGGATATTTGTGTGTGATTTATAGCACCTCGAGAGATCTAAGTGTGACATAAAGGAGACCAAAGGAAAACAAGTGTGAAGTATTAATGACACTATTGGAACCAAGTTTTGACCATTTTTTCAGACTCCAACACCCCACAGAGGTCTAAGGAACCCACAAGCATCCTTATCCTTGCCAGGCGCCCGTGTCAGGCATCGTGAGCACTTGTGCATTTTTTCGAACTCGATAGTGATGACTGTGATCTGTTCCATCACATTTTCTAGTTCATGCTCACTTTGAGAACAAGTGAAATTAATATAAACACCTTACCCTCTCATTTACTTTCATAGTTGAAATTAAATAAATTGCTTAGTATTTATATTCATTGTTTGTTAGTTTTAACGAGATCTTTGCATTCAAAATTTAATAAAATATACAGATTTTATTAAATCAATAGGTGTTGGAAATATTTTGGTTTCTTTTTGGAGCATTCCCTAAAACTACTATTGGGGCATTTTAACTATCAATTTTTTGGGAAAATATAGTTTTTGAAACTCACAATGACGTGCACTAGTATAGACCATTTATGTGTTTTGGAAGAAAAAAAGGTTTTAAGATGGATATTTTGTATCTTTTCTAAGTAGAATACTTTACATGCTTTGTATAATGGTTTTAGAAGGAAAGTTTGAGAAGCTTTAGAAATTAGTGGTTTTTATGTTGAAGATGATTTCTTTACCCATTAGAGGTTTCTCATTTTGTCTCTTTTAACTACATTGTGTGAATATTTATAGAATGGTTATTCAAACCCATTTTTATATAATTGTTGTTTATGAGCATTTGAAAGAACAAGTTGGTTTTGTTGTCAAGAAATTATTTCTTGGGAAAGAGGATAGTATTGTCATAACCATGTCAATATGATCACTAATATTTTCTAATATAATATATGGTTCAAGTTTATGAGATAATATTCATGGTTATTGAATGATTTACATAAGTTTAATTTCCTTTCTTTCTTTAAATGATTAGACCCAAGGAAGTTTGGGGTAAGTATCTATTCTATTTTATTGAAGGAATATAAGTGAAATTTGAGAAAACATTTTAATTGAGAAAAAATTTAAGCTTGTGATGGTTGGCCTTTTGTGGAATTTGAGAAGATATATATATTTTAATTTAGTCACATAGTTTCTCATTTGGTATTATATGATACATCGATTTTTGAATGACTTGGTTGGGAGTTCTCTTCCAAAACTACGTTCTATCACTTGGAATTTACGATTGATTATTATGATTTTTAATCACTACGAGAATTACTTTATGAATGTGGGTGATAATTTATCATTTTGATAATACTAGAGGTTATGGTATAGTAAAGTGACCACCCCTCGAGAAGTGATGATGATGGATTTTTTGATAAATGGTTGGTTATTTTTCATTAAATTATGTCAATTGGTGAAAATGTAACTTTCTTTGATAATTTGATGATGTGAAATATTTTATGGGCATGAGATAGTTATTATGATTTTAATATGTTCCATGAAATGTATTAGGTTGATAACTTACCTAGTGAAATAAATAATTTTTGAGATAAATAATGTGACATGAGACAAGTGGAAATTGTTTATTATTTCACTTTTGCATTATTATTTTTATTTTTGGGAAGAGTAATGTAGTGTGAGAGTGTATATTGTTTATGATCTATTATGATAAATATATTTGTAACTAGAATGTTTCTTTTGACATGTAGTGGGCCATCCACCCACACTCTAGCTATTTTATTCGAAGTCTCATTCAAATTTTTTTTCTCGTCTTTACGAGGCTCATTACTCATAAAATCATCTTTCCCAATCAATGTGATTCAATAATTTATAATTTTTATTATTATGAGAGATAGTTGTAACTAACTCTGTGACAAGGAAAAATAATATAAATATTGAGATGAAGTAGAGCAAGAAGGTGAAAAAAACATGTTTTTTCAAAGGACACTTTAGATGAATAAAAAACATATTTATGAAACAAAACAAATTACTTGTATGTAGAGGGGTTTTTATTCCTTGGTTATTGAGAGAAGTTTATTAAAAGCTTATACGATCATATGGAATTGGACATCAATGTAATTTCATAAAGATTCATGTTTCTTTGATTGTAATTTTTTTGGAATTCTTTGTCTTTAATATGATTTCTATTTCATTTTGCTGCAAAGCTATGGAGTTTGGTCAAAGTGATCATCTAGGTAGTCTTAATACTTATTTTAGTTAATTTGTACATTGTTGTAATTCAATCTTATTTAAATAAAACATAAAAGGAATAATTTTTGGATTAAGTAAATGCTTATTAATCTTATTCTAGATAACTTAATCTAATATATTTCTTGGGTATTAAAGATATTCAATGTAAATGAAATATAGTTTTATTTCCAAATAAGCACCTCATTAAAATTGAATTATATATAGAATATGAAAGATCATATTTGATTTGATATTATCTACTGGATTTTTCTTATATGTCTTGAGTACCCTCAATCAATTACTGATGTAGTTTGGATATCTCTTTTGTTGCTTGATAAGTTTCCTCTTCCATAGGATTCACTCTATCAAATAGGTTCAATAACAATGTAGATTAATTTCTGCATGTTTCTTGTTTATTTTCTAGATTATATTTTATTTTATTTTCTCTTTATGTTTTCCTTTGAGTGATTCACTTGGTTGTATTCCTAGATATTGTTAGGATTCCAATATTTTGAAAATTTATTAATGACCTAACACTTAAACTACATTCCAATAACTTATGATTGTCTTAGGTCTTTACAATTAAACTGGTTCAATTCCATCTTAATCTCAATATCGGGGTGAAGGATTGATTAGTTGATAATTAAATTTAACCATTAAAAAATTGAAAAATTTATTTGGGACTCTATTTTGAATCATTTGCCTCAATTTTAGTATATTTATCTATCTAACCATATAATAATTAATCTCACCTGATGACCATATATGGTTTTAGGAGCCATCTTCATGGTACTTCGATATTTATTAGTTAATTAGGTTTTGATTCTTCATTAATTAAATTTTCTACATGTTGTGTATTTTATTGATTTACAATTCAAGTGATATTTTAAGAGAGTGGAATTTTGGATTCATCTTATTCAAAACCAATCTCACCCGAGGTTTAGAGGTTGGCTAAATTTTACTTGGCAGAGAAGTGAAACCTTCAAAAAAATTCTCGAGTGTCACTTCTTGAATTACCTAAAGATACCTATAACGTTTAGACTAAGAGACATTTTATTTTATTTTATGGATAAAATTATTACTTGCATCTTACAAGTAACATGTTGTAGACCTAAAATTTGGCAATATATACTTTTGCAACCGATCTTAAAATTACACACTTGTATGGGAAAATTTACAATCTTCACTCTTTCTTAACACACCTTGATAACACTTCACGTAATTTCTTATCATTTCACACTTCTATGTCGCAAGTCTCTAAATTTTAAATGCACAAAATACATCTAGAAACATCCATGCTTAGGCCCATAAAATCAAAATATAATTTTCTGTTGGGCATTATATCTATTATAATCATTGATGTAAAGTGTAAAATTGATGTCAAAGGATGTGAATCTAGTTTATGTGTCTCCATGAGGTGTCATCCATGAGTTAAGATGAAGGTTGATTGGTAGTGTCCTAATTTGGTCAAGTTGTTATGATGTTTTGGCATGGTATAGGGCATGGTGCAAGCTAGTATGGTCATGATATGGGATCTAATAGTTTTTGAAGGCATGTATGAGGTATAAAATGTTTATTATGATATTTCAGAGGTGTTAATGAGTTTGTAAGAGGTTAACAAGGTCAGTTCATGAGAGTCATGTGTTGAGTCAAGTCATTCTAGGCTATTCTAGACCTAGTTCAAGCAGGATGGCATGGAAAAATGAATTATGAGGTAGAGAAGGTCAAAACGAGCATGTGATATGTGTTATGATGCTTCACATAAAGTATTGGAGGTGTCTAAGGTCAAATATCAAGTATTAAGTGCAAGATTTAGGTCCCATTGAAGAAAGATTATGTAAACAAGGAAAGTTTGCATGGGTAAACTAGGGTGGATAGAGAGGTTTAGTTATGTAAAATAATGGAATATGATTGGAAATCATCAAGAATTTTTAATGATGTTGTGTGTCAAGTTTCAGGTTCAAGTGATGAATATTTTTGAAGATATTGAGTTTTTTTTCCAAAACCATGTTTTCAAAGGTGTGTTTTAAAGATAAATTTGACTATCAAATGCTCATTGGGGATTTTTTGATTTGAATGGGTACCCAAGATAATAGGGGTATTTTATTAGGTTAACTATGAATATTTTACAAGAATAATGAGGTGGTTTGATAGTCACATTTTTATGACAATCGTTAAGAAGCTAAACATCTTTTAAACCCTCTTGAAACACTAGCTTTTGAGTAACATGGAGGAAATAAATTAGAATGACCCAAAATGACCCAAAATTGATTCCTTTGGAAATTTTATGATTTTAGGTTGTAGAGGAATCCTACAGGTTTCTCTAGCTATGATTTATAGGTTACGGTTATATACGGGCCCCACTCAAAAGGTAAGATTCTGGAAAGTTTTAGTTTGTGCAAAAGTTTCCCATTGAACTTATTGAATAAATTACTATTTATTTAATAATGGAGTTTTAATACATTTCCATTATGGTTTTAGGTCATGGTTGTTCCTTTAGAATGCAAAGTGTGCCCTATTTATGAGGACTGGTTTTAGGCAGTTTTGGGGTAGTTTTGAGTAGTCTGGTAAAAGAGAGGTTTTAGAGGTGCTACAAGTGGAGTTATGACTTGGTTTGAATTTTTTCATGATCATGAATTCAATATATTTCCAATTATATATCACACTTGAGTTTTTGCTAAGATATGAGCAAGTTATAACATGTTCTTTGAAGGTCAATTTTGAGGGTGTTTTATTGAGCATGGTCTAATGAGGGTTTCATAGTGTGATGATTTTTACGAGTGTGTTTCATGATTTTTAGAGATTATTGAGGGATTATAAAACATATTTAAGTGTTTTTCATGCCTTGGTGAATTTTTTTGGTCTTTTTCACTCCTTTGTTGATGAGTTGTTTATTTTGGGGTTTCAAGACTTGTTGTGTCCCAATGGATGTATAGAAGGGTCTTGGTGATAGTGGCGACCTAATTGGTCCTTTGGATTATTTTTATAGGATGTTATAATTATTATTTAATTTTTTTACTATATGAAGGTTGATCCATTTGTTTTAAGAAAAATAAAAAGGTATAAAGGTAGATTAGAAAGTTCATTTGAGAAGTTGTGTGTGTGGATAAAACATGTGATTTAGGAGGCTTATTGAGGAATGTGATGAAGGTACTTGTGACCTTTTTGAGAGGAAAATAAATGAATGATGTTGTACTTGAGAGAGAGAAGGTGATGGTGAGCTAGGGAAAGTGTGAAATCAATAAGAAAAGGTGTATATTTGAGAAAAGAAAGGGAGGTGTGTTTGAGAAGGGTTTTGAGTGAGATGAGATGAACTTGTGATCACAATATGTTGTAGAAGAAATAATATATTAGTTATTTTATTCATCAAGTGGTTGAGTAGGTGCTTAATCATCTTTGGGGGTAGTAGCCTCCTTGTATAGTGGGTGATATATTAAATAGGGGTGTGTACTTCACTAAACAAATCTCATGTGATGAGTAATAATCATGAAAGTATATTGGATTGAGTAATATATTCAAAAGTTTCAGTGGGTTTATTCCCCTTGAGGGTTTCCCACTTACATATGGTGTTCATATGTTATCTTCTTATTTCATGTACTTGTGAATGGATGATATACACCTAATAAGATTATAATTGTATATGTATGTTGAATAGTTGTTTTAGATGATGTTGTAAGATTTGTAAAATGAAATGAATGTTTTATAAGAATGACTCAAACCCTCTTAGTATCTACGCTTCTAACAACTAGCATCGAGAGAATGGTCATTGTGAAGAAGAGTTTAACAACTTGAAGGAGATCCTTGAAGCACAACATGGTTAAAATCATTTGATGTTGAAATAACTTTAAGAAAGAAGTATGAAATTACATTCCTTGATTCATGGATTAAAAGAATAAATAATTTGTATGGATATTGAGTAGGGTCAAACCATCAAAGAGTTAGAATCTCAAGTTAGGAGTGTGACAGAAACCTAAGAGCTAAGAAGAAGATCGTAGTAGGTATGAAGATGAGTTGAGATCCTTAAAATCAAAGTTAAAGAAGGTAAAAGTAGGTTAAAAGACCTATGAGAGGTTGGAGAATATATTTGAGGCTCTATATGATATGTCAAATAACCAAAGGTCAACTAGTGACAAAACAAGCCTAGGCTTCAAAGGTGAGCACATGGATAATTGTGAAAATAATAAGGCTGGTCCAAGCATCTATTAAGTCATGAAGGAGACCGAGAATAATTATTCCAAGAGGTCTAACCCTATTAGAAAACCAAATGCAATGAGGTACGATCCTTCTTTCAATGGTTATTATTATTCTTGTCATGAATTTGGTCATAGAGTTATAGATTGCAAGAAAATTTCCTCAAGGAGTGAGTAGTCATGGAATTATGAAGGTTATTTCAAAGGTCAATGTTATTCATGTTGTGAATATGGTCATAAGGTTATAGAATGCAGTTGAAATATTAGTTCATATTAGGCTAGAAGCAAGAATGGTGTTTTGTGTGATAATTGTCATAAAAAGGTCATATTTCTAGATTCTTTTATCAAAAGAAATCACCAAGACATAACAATTGGTTTCAAGCTCCTAGAAGGCAAGATATAAAAAAGTGTTCAACAAGAAGGATGATCCTAAGCATGAAACTAAGAAGGTATGGATGCCCAACATAGTCAAAGAGGAACCTAAAGTAGGAAAGATGTCTTGAAATCAGATCAGATAGATAAGGAAAAGGATGCAATCAAATAATCGGACTCAGATCAATCTACAAGTTCACAAGGTATGATTGCTATGTTTGAAAAAAGTTAGTGAATGAAGAGTATCATGAGTGTTTGACAAGATTCCAATCTATAGAAGAGAATGAGGATGTTATCATGTTTGAAAATCCATCCATGAAATTAAGAAGGAGGGAAGAGGTGGAGTATTTGGGATCATTTGATGATTTCATACTATTTTAGTGACCTAAGAAGCAAAGAATGTCTATAATAGGCTTCTTGAAGACATTTACTAGTTAGAGAATCATAGGCATACTTTGCAAAAGTAATTTACAAGGTATGTTTTGATATTTCTAGTTTCATACCTTTTTGAAGAATTGGTATTTGGGAAAGTTGTTTGGTGCTTTGTCTCTACGACTTCATATCATGAGTAGAAGTGCTTCACGATGGGTTGTTAATATGTGAAGGAGTAGTCATGGTCTTTCCTTTTGTATCATAAGGAGTCTGTGCTTAAGATTGATCTGACATAGAGATGAAAGGATTAAGAGTGATGAGTAGTGGTATATCAAAGAGTTGTCTACATGTATATATCTAGTGAATAGTTTATGCTCTAAGTTGGGTAACTGAGACTATTAGAGGATAAAAGATGTGGTATTCTGTTACTATCATAATGTGGTATTATGATGTGATCTTAGGACTGTATCAATGTTATGTGACTCTACTGAAAAAGAAATTATGAGTTCTTATTTTTTCATGATTTGGTAATTTACATAAGTTACAGAGGAGAATGCGTGTGTGTGTGTGTGTGTATTGGGGATCTATGTGTTGACCTTGAAGATGGTGGAAAAGGACTAAATGTACTATCATCAGCAGGATATGATGCTTATACTCGGGTTGGAGGGTCTACCATGAGATAGGCTCAAAGGTTGTGAGGTTTTTGAAGTATTTATTGAGTAATGTATTGACCTAAGAAGGATAAAAATGTGATAATAGACCTTAGGAAGGATTTTCAAGCTTTGAAATTGAGTTTTGAGTAATTTATTGTAAAATAACCTTACTTGAGCTTGGAAAACCTACCTAAGGTTTGGTATTAAGTTGTCATTTGAAGATCTTAAAAGTGGAATTAGCTATTGAAATTTTAAAGATTTATTCTTAACACCCTAAACTTGGAGATTCATGAATATTTAAGGATATAATTTTCCCAGGACTTATATAGTTCACATGATAAGGTCTACAAACATGTAGGAGAACACATAAACCTAATTGGAAGACTGAAATTGTGGTTTTGAAGGAAATTTTATGAAGGAAGATATAGTGAAAATTGGTATAGAGGATTATAGCCCCAATGGGTACTCAGAAAGGTAATCAATTTCATTTTTGTGTCTCTCGTTAAAAAATTATATAAAAAGGACCTCAAATAGGGATACAAGGAAGAATGCTAGTTGAAGAAGAAAAAAGTGAGAAAGAGAGTGTTGCCTTGGGAATTGGATGAAGAAAATTTGCACAAACCTTAAGGAGCCCAAAGGGTATCTATAAATGGTATTGGTTTTTCTTGTCCATGTATGGTTCATTCCCAACATGAAATCATGAGTAGTATTGTACTTAAGAATCCCATAATGTCTGTTTAAGGATGTTTTAAGAAAAGATAATGGTTAGTTTATGTTTTTCATCATTTGAAACTTTTCAAGATGAAAATAAATGTGTCTCATATTTCCACAAGTGTTGATGATCAAAAGTATATAATGCTTGAAGGTATGATAGGCATTATACTTAATGAAAGACCAAAATCTACCCAAGTATGTGTTTCTTCTAATTTGGTTATGAAATTTCAAGCTAAGTTGTATTAGGAAGTATGAAGATTGTTGTGAAGATAGTAACCTAACCAAAAGATATTAAAGTGTGATCATTCATGATTATGGTATGTGTCTAGGTTGAATGAGCTTGTTCAAAGTGATATTAGGAGACAAAGTTCACTAAATTTGAAGGTCAAATATGTTTATCACTTTGTTATAGTATATGAAGATCTATAAGATGACTATGGAAACTTGAAGTATATATTTACATCAAAGTGTTGTGATCTATGATTCTCATGAAGGTTTTTAAAATTTTGGAAATTGATCATTCATCAAGCGGGGTAATAAGGACTGAGTAGGTAGAATGTTGTAAATGATATGTTGTCATCAATGGCTCTATATGAATTGAATTTTCTATGCTATGAAGCATGTCTTGATCATGAATGAAGTGATTACATTGAAAGGTTTGAAAATAATTCTAAAGTTTTTAGCTCAATAAATAGTTGCTATGATCATGAAAGAGTCAAAGTGAAGCATGCATCGGTATCATGTAAAGTGGATATGTTTGGTATGCCCTCAAAAAATTGTGTTTAGTGTTCCATGTTAAATATTATGTTGTATATGGTCATGGGTTCTATTGAAAATATTTGTATAAGATAGGGAGCTTGTTGAAATCGTACAAGATATGAGAGTGCTTTAGGTCAAGGGGAGTTCATTGGAACTAATTGTTTGATCATGAAGAAATTTAACAAAGGTCTTAGGTGAAAAAGTATGTAAGGTACAATATTGTTCATAAAACATGAAAATATTGTAGGTGTTTACTAATTCATAAGAAAGGATTGGAGGCTAATAGGATAGATCTAGGTCTCATGAAAATATGCAAAGTGTAATAAGGTGCTCATATTCAAGGAATGCATTATAAGAAGTTACATTCTTAGGTATGTGGCTTGGAAATTGATGTATAGAATGTGAGAGAGACATATTGAGAAAAATTATAGGTTGAAGGCTTTGTTAAGACATAAATAGTAAAAGGATCTTGAAAATATGTTGATTAGTTAAGTGACTTTAACATGGAACAAGTATAGATACAACATGTGAAGATGTATTATCAAAGTACTCGTGGTATGTAGGACATAATCTTATTTTATGGTGATATAAGTGGAGTTTTGACAATGCACCATGTATAAAAAAGTTGATAAAGTACTAGTCCAAGGAAGTTTGGTCATATACGATTCGGAGTTATAAGAAGAAGTAAGTAAATTGATGAAACAAGGTAGAGACCAAAATTGGTGTGTTGATTCGGGGGAGCTAGTTAAGCTAGACAAAGAATGAAGAACAAAATGAAGGATGTAACCATCTTAGGGGGAGTCATGCATGATATTATCTTAGGGGGATATGTGTAGATAAATTTAAGACTAGGTCTATGGATAAACAACATTTGAAGAAAGAACATAACTAAGAAGTGAGTGTAAAATAAAAGTGAAGCAAGTAAGTCTGTTTAAGTACATTTTTTTATTGCACGTGTTGTTATTATTTTTCATGTAGCATTTTTCATAGATGTAAAAGGGGAGAGTTTACTTAGAAACATTAAAAAGAGGTCTCGTAGAGAGTCTTACATGTGATTTTATATGTGGTTTCCATCAATGTTTTTGAAGGTGGTTGCCATTAATGAAAAAGGGGAGATTTTTGGGCATTGTGTCTATGGTTGTCATTGATTTCAAGTGTCACATTTATGTAAAAGGATGTCAAGGTGGTTTTTGAGGTGCCATCCATGAGTTTAGAGGAAGGTTGATTGGTAGTGTCCTAATTTGGTCAAGTTACTATGATGTTTTGGCATGGTCTAGGACATGGTACTAGTTAGTATGGTCATGATGTAGGTTAGAGTAGTTTTTAAGGCATGTATGAGGTCTAACATGTTTATTATAATATGTAAAAGGTCAAAAATGTGGTTCAAGAGAGTAATGTGTTGAGTGAAGTCATTTTAGGCCTATTCCTATACTTGTCTCAAGCAGATGGTGTGGGAAAATGAAGTGTGAATCAAAGAATGTCAACATTAGCATGTGAGATGTGTTATGATATTACATATCAGGTATTAGAGGTGTTTAAGGTAAGATATTAGGTGTTAAGTGTAAGATCTAGGTCTTATTGAAGCAAAATTATGGAGATACGTAAGTTTACATGGGTAAACCATGGTGTTTGGATATTTTTAGCTACATAAAAGAATGCATGAGCATTATAAATCATAAATAAGTTTTTAATGATGTTGTGTGTTAATTTTCAAGTTGGGTGATGAATTTTTTGAAGATATTGGGTTTTTTTTTTTCCAAAACCATGTTTTCAAAGGTGTGTTTTAGAGCTAAATTTTGACTTTCAGATGCTCATTGGGGAGTGTGTGATTTACATGGGGACCCAATATCCTAGGGGTATTTTAGTATGTCAAATATAAATATTTTCATATAAGAATGAGGTGGTTTTATCATCACATTTTTATGAACATTTATTAAGAATCTAAACAACTTTTAAACCTTCTTGAAACCCTAGCTTTGAAGCGACTTGGAGGAAATTGAGTATACTTGACCTAAAATTAATTATTTTTTCAAAATTTATGATTGAAATTTTTAGAGGACTCCTCCATATTTCTCTAGGTATGATTTAGAGGTTCTAGTTATATGTGGGCCCCACTCAAAAGGAAAGTTTCTATTTGTGTAAAAGCTTCCCATTGAACATATTCATTAAATGATGTAGGAACATCATCTCCATCTTGTAAATATATCATGCGGTCATGAAATTTTGGCTTGAAGGGGAGTTTGTATTTATTGTAAATAATTGTGAGTTACTTAGGTGTGTTGTTTTGGAATTTGGATTTTCAAAATTTGAAAATTTTACTTCCCTCAAAAGGAAAAATTTAAATTTGAAGATCATTTTTGGTTTGCTTAGTAGTTTGAATAATTTTAGAGGTCATTTATGGTGTGTCAAAGTTGAAATAGGTGGTTTAGGAGTAATAACATGTGTGTTTGGGTTCAAGTTCTTAGAGACTAGTAAATATTAATGTCGTGTACAAAGCAACCATGTGACCAAGAGGTATCAAATGCTCCTATTCGAGTGAAAAAATGTCTTGGGAGGATATAAATGCCATTATGTAATTTTTTATGAATTATCATTTGAATGAACAAAATCTTGGGAGTGTACGATGGATAAATCGTGTATGATATTTTGAGCAATTATATTATATAATGATCAAAGATGAATCTAGTTCATGTAGGTGTATTTTAGATTGACAAGAAGATTAGTCTCTAATCATCTCATTGCATGAATGTGCATGTGTGGTTTTTGTTAGTATTTGTTGTATAGCTCTTGAGAATATGTTACAGAGCATCTTGGTACATAGTTAGGTTTAAAGGAGACAAGAAGAAAGATAAATGAAGGAATATTGTGATTAAGAGAGTTTACAAAGCATTTTTAACTTGTGCATGCAATTTGAAGGTAACTCAAGAATTTAGTATTCTTTGTTTTCTTGAAGCTATAAAGTATTAACCTCTTAAATAAGTTGATACCATGTTAGATGATCTTTGTAGTAGGACTTTAAAATTTCTTGCATGAAGGATTGGTGGGTGGATGTGAATTACCAACAAAATTTAAGGTGTTTGAGTGTTTTTTATGATATAAGCCCTTTAGAATCCATTTCTAAGCATTTATAGTTGTAAGTGGATAGGTTTTTGGTGTTGAAAACCTTGAAGACTAAGGAAACCCTAACTTAAGAGGAAAAGTAATGGAAATTCGATGAGTTTATACGGGAGGAAGAGTATGGAATATCTCGATAAGGTTATACTCTTTTCGTAATGATAGTTCTAGACTCTAGGAAGGATATTAGTCTTTGAAAAATTTGCCTCACGAATTTTAAGACAAAGTTTTCCTTCTTGGGTTTTACTACAAACCCTCACTATAATTTGAAAAAATCCTTGAACATAGAAGTCTAGAGAGATTTTTTTGGTCTCATAATAGGAAGAAATGACCTTGAGGGTGCCTATTTGATGAATCATCAAGGTAAAAGCTTTAACCAACCTTTATGCCATAAATCTCTTGACAATACCTTACCCAGGTTACATACAACACTAGAAAATGTTAAGAAGGAAAAGAAAGCAAAGTAAGAGTCTAAGTGGATAATTGAAAACATATACAAAGATAAATTAGAGGATAAAGGAGGATAAAGGGAAGACGGGACTTGAGAGGACCTAAATATTTAAAACTTTCGTCAACTAATGGATAAACCTATAATATTGTATTAGAAACTATGGTTTGGTTACATATGGATGAGAAAATGGCTTACAAAATGATTCAAAGGCCAAAATTGACAAGATATTATTTTGAGAGGATGAAAAAGGAGAATATAGTAGTTTTATAATCTAGCTAGGTTGTTAGCACCTGATTTCTTTGATAGTATGTTTGAGAATATTGTAGCAAAATAGCGAGACCTAAATTGAAGCCTTGAAGCATGATTTTGAAGCATGGGTTACAAAGGATCCTAGGGTGAAACTTTGTACAAAATATGTTTATCCGAATGGGTGTCTAAAAAGGTAATTTATTTTTGGATTGAGTCACTAAAATAAAAGATACACTTGATTTGGTCTTGAGGTAGGGTTAGTAGTAAAGGATTAGGCAAGAAGATAGGATAGTGAAGGAAAGGATATTTTCTTTGAGATTTGTACCAAACCATTTTTCCCACACTTGAACATTAGAAAAGGGTGTCCATGAATGATTTTAGTTTGTTTTGTGATTTGTAGATTGTTCTAACTCATAACCCACAATCATCCATGTTCTCAAGAGGCCTAACTAGAAGTTTTAGTAAAAGAAGGAAAAACACCTAAATCCATTGATTTCAACCCATTTGATGCTTTTTTAGGAATGGTTAGAGGATAGTAAGTGATTTTTAAGGTTTGAATCAATAAATTTGAGCATTAGAGGTCAAAAATTCAAGATTTGGAGGTTTCTTGAGTTGGGAAAAATAATCATTTTGCAAGCTAAGAGTGATTGAATGATTTTATGGAACTAACTAAATTATTTGAGTGTGTTGAAGTTTTGTAGACACTGCGTCATTTGTTATCAAAGTGGGAAAATAATTTGAATAAATTAAGAAAATGATTGATATAGTGAAAAATAAGGAAGAGAAAGAGATTGTTAAGAAGATGGATGAAGAGAAGAGCCATGAGAAGCAATTGGAACCAATTAAAGGACATGGGTATATGATTCCCAAGTGGATGAATTAACTAGTAGTAGAGAGAGATGAAATTAAGGAAAGACAAGTGAATGAAAGGATAAGATAACAAGAGCAACAAAGAAGATTAGAAAGGATGATTTCATAAAAGAGACACTTGATGGAAATAAGGAAGGCATGCAAAGAGAGAGTTTAAGATTGTTGAACCTCATGAATCGAGTTGATAGATGATTGGATGAAGAAGAACCATTATCGAGATATGGTAAGAGGATTAGTAGATATTTTCAGCTACGGGAAAAGAGATCAAGAGAGAGAGAGAAGAGAAAAAGGAAAGGATGAAGAAGAAAGAGTTATGGTTTCAATAGGAGATCATAGAGTGAGACAAGATGTAGAGCAGATGATGGTACTCATTTAAAGAGAAAGAGAAGAGAAAGGACAAGGGACATGGATAGTAATAAGAAAGAAAGAAAAGTGGCTAGTTAGATTTCTTGTGGTAGGGAAAAATTTAAGGGTCCCTCGAAAAAATCCTTAGAAAATATTTGGAAAATATTAGTAAAACACTTTCGCGTGTATGAAGAATTGCAGGATTTTTTTTTCATGTGGAAGGTCATTTTAACATCATTCTAAGTAAGGTAGGTGTGGCGAATAACAAATGGCACATTTTTTTATGCTACCGATTGACAACATTCTACTTGCTATTAATTGATTACATGCGAATGCAATCGACCAGTAACATTATACATGCTACCAACCGATAACATTCTACATGCTTTGCCGCCGCAGTAGAATTTTACATGCTACCGGTCGGTAGCATTTTGCATGCTGTCGGATAGTAGCATTCTGCAAACTCCTGGCTGGTCACCCAGTGGAAGTCTACATGCTACTAGTCGATTCTGAGTTTATATACTACAAACCGACAACATTTTATATGCTACAGGATGACAACATAAAGAATTCTCTTGACCGGTAGTATATAGAATGCCACCAGCCGAAAAAATTCTACTTGCTACCGGCTGGTAGCATGTAGAATGCAACCAGACTATGGAATTATACATGCTATCGACCGGTAGCATTATACATGCTGTCGACCGGTAGCATTCTACATGCTGCCAAATGGTAGCATTATGTATTCTATCGACCAAAAGTAGCATTATTCATGCTCTCGATCGGTGGTAGTCTACATGCTACTAGTTGATTGTAGTTTGTATGCTATCGATGGTAGCATTATGCATGCATTCATGACCGATAGCATTTTGCATGCTCATCGTAGCCTTCGCATGCTTCGCGGCGGTGAGCATTCGCATGTTACCATTCGGTGCAGCAGCATTCGCATGTTACCATTCGGTAGCATTACGCATGCTACCTGACCGGGATTATTCTACATGTTACCAACCGATAGAATTCTACATGTTGTCAACTAGTAGCATACATAACGCCATTGGTTGGTAGCATTTATAGAGATGTTCAGAGGTGGTAGCATGTGTCATGCTATCGGTCAGTAACATTCTACTTGCTATTAGTTGGTGGCATTCTACATGCTATCAGTCATTAACATATAAAATGCTACCAACGGTGATAACATGTAGAATGGTATTGATAAGTGACATAAAGGGTGTCATTTTCTATGCAGCCATAACCAAGAGTAGTATTAAAAATCCTATATATACATGAAGGGAAGTCATTTTCACTCTACATAAATGAGAGAACCTAGAGAAGCCGAGAAAAAACCCTCGCAAAACAAGGTGATATGTAGAATCCATACAGAGAAACTAGATTTCCAAAGGATAGCTTCAAATAATAATTTTATAATAGATTGAAAATGTGAAGAAGAAAGACAATTTATATAGTCACACACCCAAGATCCCAGCTTGCATCAACAACAAATATGAAGAATTTTTCATTCAAGAGTCTGGTCTTTCCTCAACTGTACACATTTCTAGAGGATCCTAATACATTTTCCCAATGGATCGAAGTGACTAGTTTCATAGGGCTAGTGTATATGCCCCAATTTGGATAGACCAGAAAACACTCAACAATCTTCTACTCAACTACGACACTTCCACTTTCACCTTTCATTATCAACTCCCATCTCATGCACAGTCATTTGGAACTTCACCGAGGACATTGAGCATTTGACAAGACTACCACACAAGGATGTGGATCCTGTCACGATGAAGGATATTTTATCAGATGAAGATTGCAAGTATTTGGAGTCTCATTTTCAATTATCTATTGATGCAATTACAATCTATTGCTCGTAAGTTTATTTTTAGTTTTACATTTTATTTTTATTATTTTCAATTTTACATTTCATTTTAGTATTAACAAAATGTGTCTCCTTGTATTTACACTAACAACTTCCCAAAACCCTTCAAAAAGAGGAATTCAACTCAAGGATTTTAGTCACCCATTTCTTCAGGCCATGGTGCAATTCTTCCAGGATAGAATTATATTACAAGGTCAATATACAGATATTCCATGGTGGGATTTGGCTTATATCGTTCGCACCCTAAGTGGGCATAAATTTGGTAGTGTGTAGTTACTTATCCTCCAGGATAAGAGGTGATTTGGCCAACATTCATTTGAATGAAAATGTTACCATCAGCTACACAAATTTTATTCTTGGTTTATATTATGAATCCCTCTATAATTTACGTGGCACCACTCCTCCAACAACAATGCATGTAAAGCTATCAGATTTGTCATTAACACTTCAAGAGAAGGAGGTGAGTCCCAATTATTGATTATTTTTTTTTTAATTTTTTTGGTAATATATATCTAGTATAATTTTTATTTGGGATTAATAAATAGTTTACTATTGAATTATAATAGAAAATAGCTGATGTGATTGCATCGTGAAGGGACATTGCTTTAAGAGGTCATTCCCACCAGGTTTAGGAGATTCAATTACTATATCGGATGATCAACACAAGGAGGACACCACTCCACAATCTATCAAATGGATGAGGAGTTCCTTAAACCCTTAAACTAACACATCCACCATACCACATGCATTAATCACATGTATTTTAATTTATGATGTATATATGACATATGTTTCAATATGTTTGAAAATAAATGTAATTAATTATTTATAACTTGTATATGTTTCAATATTTCTTGTAACTTATATTCCTTTGCTATGCAAAACCTCTAGTAGCACAAGATTATATCATCGGGCTCATGGTAGCCCAGAAAAAAATGTATTTGAATTTGATCAAACACAACAGGATGTAGAAATATCTTCGGTACCTCACTCTTTGGCTCCAGGTATGAATTTCATTTTTTTTTTTTATGATTTTATTTTTTAAACAAAAATTTGACAAGCTCATCAATCATTGATGCTTAATAATGTTTTAGAACACACCTACCAGTACAACTCCTAGACATTTCAAGTCTACTTCTCTACAACAACCACATCAACTGCAACAGGCCCAATTTACACCTCAGATGGAATCCTTTCAACAAAGTAATATTTATAATCATATATGATATAATGTTACATTTATTATTATTTCAATCCTATTATGTTTTTCATTTGAATTTTCTTATGTTATTTACAAAATTACATTTGATTATTGCAAGGCCTCCTCCACATCCAATTCAAAATCCATCTACTATGAAGAGGAAGATGCCACCTCCTCCACCTCCACCACCAAAATATCAAGACAAGTGGAAAGTATATTTCATTTGTTCCTCCAACTTCAAGTAGGGGCACCCTTAATTTTATAGCTGACTTTCCAACGTTTTCATTGGGCAATGTTCCTAGTGGACAAGGTGTTTCTGTTTTGAACGAAATTGATTTGGATGAGGAATATCTAGGGATTGAAAGTAGGGTTTAGGCCCATGGAACTTTTAATCCCCAAGATATGATTCATGGGTCAATGAAGCCTTCTCCAATAAGAGTGGATAGATCAAGCACACCTTCTCCAATACAAACTGCCTTAATCGATGACCAAAAAACTACTTTTTCACTTAATGCTCTTTTGGTGACAATTGTGAAGCCAATGTTGATGTTATATTGAAAGATATTAAAAAATTAAAATTGTGGGAGTTTAGGGCTAAAATTATTATTAAAGAAATAAATTCATGATTTAAAATCACTCCCAAAGACATATATTGTATTCTTTAGTTCAAATCGATCTAGATAATTTGATATTTTTTGAATCAAGCGTGCGTGTCTCAGGTTCTATATCTTTTGAAAATAATTATGATGATGAAGTGTTGGACATTATGTTGAATAGAATTGAGAATTTAAATACAGAAGCATAAGCCTACCACAATATGTGGTTGAGAGACAAGGGCCTTATAGTTATTGCAAATGTGGAATGAGATAAGGCATTGGTAAGTCTTACTAAATTTTCAAATATTTTTTACAATTTTTTAAAACTTATTAATTATCTTTTTGTTTTTTGAAATGCAGTCAAAGTATGAAAATTTGAAAAATGAGGCTACAGTGCTTGATGTGCATTTAAAAGTGCCATAAAAAGTTTAAATGCAACAATTGAATTGAAGAAAAAGCTTGTTATATTAAACAAGCATAATAATACCTTGAGAAGGATCATAAAGGCACATGGAATGGATCCAGAGATACTGTTGAAGAAGAAAACAAAATAGGATCCAACATTACTATTTGTTGGTGATGCAACAAATCCAAAATGAGAAATTCTTTCGAATATCAAAGTCTGCAACAAAGGATCTTGTTTAGTTGGGTGTTGTAAAAGAAAGTTCTATTGTGTAGAGGAAAAACTAAAAACACACAGAGAAGAATCTTCTCAAGGATGATGTTGTAAAAACAAATTGTGAAATTGTAATTGTTGTTTTTAGAATATTTTTGTAAAATTGTTTCAAATTCAACATATAAATATATATACTTATTAATGAAAATATTGAAAGTTTCAAATTTTCAATCAATGTGGTTTTTACTTTTAATTATGTTATATTAGTGCATAAGTTATTCAAGTGGATTCTTAATGTGATTATTATTCTCAATTGTGTTTGATATTACTATTACATATTACATTACTGATTATTATCATTTTCAAATACTTTATGTGGACAAAACTACAAGTTTCATTTCCAAACACTGAAATTATTTTTCAAAGAACAAACACTCAAATTATCTAAAAATATTGGCAATTAAAAAATTATATGTTGTTGTATTTGTACTATATTCATGTGTAAGACTGAAAAATCTACCATAAATGGAATGATATTATTATCATTTAAAAGACAACAAAAAAATAAGTATGACATTTCTCATTTAAAAACTCTAAACAAATTACAACATTGAAAATATTATTCAATAATGAACATGCGTATAAAAAAAATAATAATATACATACTTATATTCTGATATGAAATTTTCTTTCCAGAATTAAAATGTACATTTAGTCTTCTTTACTCAATATCAACTAGCTCAAACTGAAACATATCTTTTTGGTTCCCAACACTGTTATCTAATCTTTCGCTATGATTTTTAGTCACAGTTTCGTTGTTATCCGTAGTCCCTGTATTAGAATTATTGATCCCTCTCCTCTCTACAAGAGAATTCCATACTATCCATTACCCATTCATAAGGAAATGTATCCACATCATATCGTGAAACATAATCTCAAACAAGTATCAAGATTTTTATCTAGTTTATTCCGATATTTTGATTTTATAAATGTAGTGTGTTGAAAAATCTTTCGTCTTCAATTGATCCCAATATCATTGTTTGACATAATTCATACAATTAGAAATATTCACTAATAATTTCACGAAGGATGGTACTAGGATACAAATTTTTCCATAGAAGTGTAATTGTTCCTTTTTCTGTTGGCTCACTCAGTAATTCAAATTGTTCACTCATTACTTGGCTAAAATCAGCTGATTACAATGCAAGTGATTCTTTTGAAGAACACCATTAATCTAAAATCCATTACATTCAATTGATTGTCCAAAATGCTTAATGATAGTACCCATGTGTCTTTTAAATGAATCAACTATAGCTCTACCTCCTACATGATTCCAAAAGTTTGGATTGACCACTCCCATGGCCTCAAGAATCTCACATTTTAAAAACGATCTCTGATCTCATTGGATAAGCATTTTGAATTTTTTGTAATTTTTTCTTGTTTTAGATATGAGAGAATCATATAAATTACATGTAACAAACACTTCTTCAAGCTTTGATCCAACAATATCCACATGTTTTTGAATGTGTGCATTTGAATCTCCTTTACGTTAACAAAGATATAAAGATGGCCACATATATTGAATCTAAAGTAGTTGTCAGGATCCTTTAAATCTGTTAGAGTTTTCTAGTTACTGAATACATGTCCTTGAAATATTTTATCAGAGTTGTATAACATATCTAGAGTCTGACACACCCTTTTCCTGAACCTAATGAAGTCTGCTATATAGATAGATATTTCTTGAGAAAGCTTTGTTATGTAATTCATTTCATGCAACATTGGAAGAATACCACAAAGTATAAACAATGTTTCCAAGTATATTAGGTGGTAAAGAAAATATTTTTCCCTGTTAACTTGCCTATGGTTCTTAAATGAAACCAGTTAATGATGGATATTCCTCAAAAACTCTACT
The DNA here is from genome assembly GCA_018340775.1 of Taxus wallichiana var. yunnanensis. Taxonomy (NCBI): domain Eukaryota; kingdom Viridiplantae; phylum Streptophyta; class Pinopsida; order Cupressales; family Taxaceae; genus Taxus; species Taxus wallichiana. The sequence continues at coordinate 763,318,429 of CM031244.1, forward strand.
TGCAGACTAATACATATAAATCCATCTTGTATCAACATCTTTAAGAAGTTTCTTACCATCTGTGACCCCAAATGAAAACTTTTGAAACTATAGAAATCTTTTCAGACTACTTGACATATAGGCATGCAATTCATGAATAAGCTCTTCAACTTTTTCAACACATTCAAATGTGCTTACTTTATCTGTACATATAATATTCATCCTATGAGCCATGCAATGAATATGAATCATATAAGGAGAAAAAATGTTTGGAGATGCACACATAGACCATTTCTATGACCTGCATCACTGATGCACCATCAACACCAATGAAAATAATATTTGTAGCTATAGAATAATTATCCATTCTTGTTATGTCCTTCAAATTAGATATAACCAATTTGAAAATATTTTCAGCATTGTAATTTTCTTACATTTTATGAACATATAGCAAGATGAGGTGTCCTTGTGTGGTTTTGAAAAGTATATACATGCATACAAACCCAATAAGTGTTGTCAATAGTTGTAACCTCATCAATGGAAAGGGAGATGAAACTTGCATTCTTGATGTTTTCTTTCATATCTTCTTGTTTGACCATCAAAAGACATCTCGCCATCTCCCAAGCACTTCTCTTTGACCAATGTGAATGTGGAAGGTTTAGAAACCCATTGAACTTGAAAATTTCTTATATTATGAAAAATATGAAATTGTTCTGCCCATTTTAAGAATAAAGAATATGGTTGAAAATTGTGAAATTTTTGCCTTCATATTTTCATTTGCAGCTTTTCCAAAATTTTCATTAATGGTTCCTCCTTTCTCTGAAGTTTTTGAGAGTGTTTCATCTTATTTTCATATTCCTATTTATATCTTACACTCTTTCATTTTTGCATGCTTTTGTTATTTTTCCATCATTTTTAGTGACTATGTAATATACTTTGCCACAATGTTTCTCAATAGTGTCCAATTTAAGTTGCATTCTATGTTCTTTACCCAATTTCCAAGTACAAATAGTACATATACATTCTTTTGGAGTATCACTACCATTATTTGGTTGTACAAGTTCAATGAATGGTATTTTTCTACCCAATCTACTTAAAAATACCTTCCAATTGTCTAGGATGTTTTCTTCTTTCTCCCAAACTTATTTTTTTGAAGGGTTCTGTCATTATCATCTTCTGCTGGAATATTTTCATTTGAACATTCATCTATTAAATGCATTTAGCATTCGAGACAATCTTCTAGCTCGACATGTCTAGGTCAATTATATCTTCATCTACTGAAATAATTGTTTCTTTAGGGTTTATGTTTTAGTTTATTGTTTCATGCTGAATACAATTAATAATAGGGGTTTTGTATTCAAAAATGAAAAATGTTTTGACTATTAGTAATATTTTAAAAAAATAAACTAAGCTGACCAAAAGAAAGTTAAAGATCATATATTACAACTTACCAAGTACCCATTTTAGTTTTTCCAAAGTGGATGCATGTTGGGTCTTCATTTTCTTTGGTTGATTGAATTTTTTTAATATGCTACTTTTTTGAGTTTATTTTATGTGCATTATTCATTGAATCCATTGTACTATCAAAGAGTAATTTTCAAATAGATCGATGTTAAAATTATTGTAGAATGAGATTTAATTTTTCACATCAAGTATTAGTTAATTAATGGAAAATGAAATAAATAATATCTATATAACCTTTAATAAATATTACGAGAATCCAATGATTTTTCATACATAATTAGAAATGTATGTTAAAGCTTTAAAATTGTTAATTGTGTAATCAATAGAAAATAAACAATTGAAAACCATTTTTTTTTCTAATTTTATAATTAGCATATTGATAAATTAATATCTCAATTACATAAATATAAATGTTGAAATTGAACACCGATAGTTACCGTATGGGAGTTTTAAATTGGAGGGTCAGATCATTTTGTGCCCACGGTAGGTAAAGCTCTGCGCTTTGCTTTACTAGATGCTAACAAAGTGCGCAATGGTGATACCACTGCTCCTTACAATTGGCAAAGATCGTGTGTGTTACTACTGACTAGTAGCAATTTGAAGTGCTACCGGTGGGTAGCAGCATTGCATTTTACTATAGGTGGTTAGTAATGCTCAGTGCTACCGGTAAGTGGCTGTAAGTCTCCCAAATTTCCAATTTCCAAATGTAACTTATTTTTACCATGATTCCTTTAGCACGAGGACATCAAAAAATTGTAATATACACTTAATTTTTGTATTTGCATTATAGAAAAATATTATTTTTAATTTTGTAAGAGATTTTTGTTGTGATTTGTACTGTTTGATCTGGTAGATTCTTTGTAAACTTTATTGACATGGCCATACCTCTGCAAAGCAGTTATGTTGTGTGTATGGGATTTCAAATAATTCTCATAGCTATATGATTTTGTCAAGAGATTTGAAGAATGGAAACATTATCTTCCACAATTGGTGGCTTGTTTCTGTAATCTTTGCCATTTTATCTATTAGAATGCTCATTTTAGTCCTAGAATGGATCATTTCTATATTCAAGGAAGCGATCAGTCATACAAGTGATGAAGAGAGATAGACGACATATTATTGATTTCAAGGAAATTTAAGATTACATACTCATATTTCATGGCACAATTTTCATGGTCATATATTTTCCTATGCCTTCTTTACATAATCTTCTCCATAGTCATTGTAAGGGAAAGTTATGATCTTTACTTTCTATGCAAGCCATATGTATCAAGATGAACCTAGATCCATTTCAATATTTGTAGGCTTCCTATGTAATTGATGAAAGAAAAAATAAAATGTATAAGTTTGATAATTTTAAATAGTCTTCTTTTTATTTTGAGTTTTTCATTGTGTTTATTATAAAGAGTGCATTGTACCTATTTAAATTTAAGAAGAATATTACTTTTTTTTAAAAATAATAAAAATAAACGATAATTATGTGCTTTATAGCCTTAGTTGCCGACGATAATCTAAATATGATACTGGGTGATATAGCATACATGATGCTAACGGGTAGCATACATTATGCTACCAGTCGATAGCATAAATTATGCTACCCTCCCGTAGCTTACATTATGCTACCGCCCATTATGCAGACATTATGCTACTAGTTAGTAGAATATAATATGCCATCGTCTGCGGTAGTATACAATATGCTATCGATTGGTAGCATATTATATGCTAAGATACGATATCATATGTATGATGTGTCGGCAGTAAAATACACTTTAGCTACCAACATTTAGCATATATATGCATATGGACAATAGATGGTAACATATTGAAAGTAAAAATTCTACCAAACAATGAAACATAAAAGTACCTTTAAAGAAAAAATCAAATATCACGGAGACCGGTCAATGACAATATTTAAAGCACAAAGGAATTGTGACTCGTGAGGAGTATTTGATCTTTAAAGAAATATGAAAAATGAATTATCAATACTTATTAGTATATACATATGGGGTGAATTTCACCTATTTTAATTTCATGCTAAGGGTGATTCGAATGGTAATAGTCGGTTATTATTGGTGGAAACTCCTTGGAAAACCGACCCTAAAATTAATCGTTGACCAAAATAAGCTCACACTTATTTTGGGTCAATTGACATAATTTTCCCCTTTTGTGCTTCAATATGAATTTTTACATATTTTAAGCACTTAAGGCCCCTAAAATCATTTCCATCAGATAGGAAATTTCTTCCCCTTTCCAAAGATATAAATAAGTCCTTCTAACTCTTCGTATTTTTTTAAGTTACGGGCCAAGGAAATTTAGCCTTAGAGGATTTTTTTTGCCAAAAGAGGGCCATGGGCCTAGGAAGAATTTTTTGCCTTTGGAAATTGCGGACTGATGAGGTGATGGGAGACATTTTGATATTTTTTCCTTTTTCACAAAAATACACAAGTATAATTGTAGGATGGGAGAAAGATTAATTTTTGCAAAGTGGGAAAAGGGGTGGTGGGTCCGAAAATGTCTTTTTTGCCCAAGTGGAAAATGCTTTGGCGGTGGGCTCGAGGATGACCTTTTGCCAAAAATGGGTCCCGCGGGCCAAGGAGAAATTTTTCCCAAGTCTTAAAGTGGGCTGATGGGTTTGCGGGGGACTTTGAAAATTTTTGACCTTTTCACAAATATCGTAATTTTCAAGTGCGGGCCCCGAGCCCACAGGTCTCGTCGGCCATTGAAAAGTCACAGAGCCACGGAGAGTGCCACATGCCTCATTAGTGCAAATCCAAGGATTGAATCCAAAATGGAGACCCCAAACAGTGCACATGGCTTCCACGTGTTCTAGATCTAAAAAGAGATAGAGTTGCGTAGTTGAAAAGTCAAAATGGGGTAGAACTGGTGGAAGGAGCCACACGTCAACTCGGCGCAACTTCAAAGGTAAAATTTGGAGTAGGTTTGTAAATGAGCGTGAGGCTTCCATGTGTCCCAGGTCTAAAAAGGGGATAGATCCGACCATTTAAAATGACTAAGTATAAGGGTGTCGGTGGAATCCTCCACGTGTCTCATCGTGCAACACCAAGGTTGGGTTCAAAGAGTAGTATCCCAAATGAGCACCCACTCTCCATGTGTCAAGGGTCCAACAGAGTCAAAAAAGGGAGACAGAACATGGCCAAAACAAATAAGTATAGAGAGCAATCGAGACAACACCACGTGTCTCTTTGGTGCACTTTCAAGAGGTGAATCCAGAGGCGTTCCCCAAACATGTGCCAAATCTCCATGTGTCTCATTATCACAATTTCAAAGGCGCGGTCCAAACAAGCGCTAGCCTGCCACGTGGTTAAGGTTTGAAAAGGTAATATTAGCCGTTGAAAAGTCCAAGAGCATGTAGAGGCTGCCACGTGTCTCGCCCCCGTAGCTTTAAAAGAAAAATCTGGGGGCAGTTTCCAAATGAGCACGAAGCCTCCACATGTCTCATGTCGGGCACAATGTCTCCACCAATAAGAGGGATTTAGAGAAAACGAAAAGGAACACAAAGGATCACGTGGAAGCCAACACGTGTCAATCTGATGCAATTTCAAAAGCAAAAGGAAGGAGTTGAATCTTCAAGATGCGTGAGGCTGCCATGTGGACCCTGTATGGACAGACTCTTTTGAATATTGTGAGCCCATGACCTTGAACCTTCAGACAACCATATCTTTTGACTGAAAGCTCAATTTTGAGTGGGAAAGGACTGTTGGAAAGGTCTCGACCTCCTCCATGCCATGGAAACATAAAATATTATTTTTAATGGGCCTTGGTGGGTAAAAATAAGAAAACATATTTCAGACCATTAATATGCGATCCAATTGCTCCAACAACCAGATCAGATTTGATTTGATCCACCATTCTTCCTTTTTTAACATGCCAACAGACATGGGGAACCAGGATTGATAGATTGTGGGAAGATTTGTAGGGGGCATTGATGGTTGGTGGTTGAGCCCTTCAGGTGAACTCAATATTCTTCTAGGAGTGTTTGGAGCAGAGTTTGAATTCTTTCCTCCTCTCTCTCTTATTCTTCCTATATATTGTAATGGAGGGGCATATTCAAATGGTTGGTCATTTTTTTCCTTCTGCCCCCCCTCTCTCTTTCTTCCTTAGGGTAGAATGTGGAGTCTATGCCTCCTTTCATGGCTCTGTAATGGAATCTCTTTCCTCTTGCCCACTAATGATGTACTGTGTGAATTTTTCGAGCAATAAAATCTATTTTGTGATGCATATGTCCATCCTTTGCTTATTTTATTGTCTCTTCTTGCCTCTCATCATTGTAGGGTATACTTGTGTATACTCTAATGTTTATTGCAGGTTCTAGGAGCTGTGCTTAATGGGTTTTGGAGTGGTGTTCCATGTGAATCTATCTTTGGTCTTTGGTGCATCTCGTCTACCCTCTCCTTCACTTGCTTCTCTCCACTTCAGTGCAGCGAGTTTGGGTCCGTGATCAACCACTTCCTTTTCTCGGTGTATCACCGCTTAGTGTAGTCTCTCTTTCCCTCTCTCTCTCCCTATCTCCTTGGAAATGTTAGATTAGGATTAGGATAGGTTAGCCATGCCTGCACTTTGGAGTAGCTTGTGCGGGGGTAGATTAAGAAGTAGGAACCACCTTCTCTAGAGGTCTATCTCAAGGTTTTGAAAATCCATGACTTGAGAGATGGTCCAATTTTTGCAATCACATTGAATGACCCCACTTCAACTCTAGGCCATTCTGGGGGGTGTTTTGATTCTCGCACTAACATATTTAGCATGCCCTATGTGGACACTGAGGTTAGATTCTCTCATCTTTCCAAGGTGTCTCATTATCCAACAACAAATCTTAAGCCACCGTGTAACCACAATAACAATTTTAGCACGTCGGTGGGACACCGAAGTTAGATATCTCATATTTCCAAGGTGTCTTATTATCCAACAACAAATCTTAAGCCACCATGTGTAACCACAATAACAATTTTGGCATGTCCAGTGGGACACTGAGGTTAGATATCTCATATTTCCAAGGTGTCTCATTATCCAACAACAAATCTTAAGCCACTGTGTGAGCACACTAACAGTTTTGGTACACTGGTGGGACCAAGAGGTCTTCACTTTATTTCACCAAGTTGATGTGTTCTTGGTAAGATTCAGCCTTTAGAGGCACATTCAAAGCACATCTGGTGACTCCATCTGGTCAACAACCCATCTCTAAAGTTGTAGACATTTTCCATCCATTTCCACCCATCTTCATTCATATTCCTTTCCACATCTCCCATTTTCTTCCATTCCATGAGGTTGTGCAATCATGACTTCATTTCCATCTTGGAACTCACACTTGCAACAACAACAATGCAGTCCACCTCCAATGTATTTCTCAACTCCTCCAGATCAACATTATGATCAAATTCAGAACCATTATGCTTACCCATATGAGCAGTGTCAAAGCCAGTTCAGCTATGGAGCTTATCAAGAACAAGGGGACATACAATGGTGAAATCTACATGGAAAATGCTGGTTTGTTGGAGAAGATCCAAAGAATGGAGGCTAGCATGGTGTAGTCTAGGGCTACAACATCAGATGAAGGCATTCAGGATTGGTTTCAAGGCACCTTGTCCATGGGGAGGCCCTTTTCCAAGACATTATAGCCCTTAGGAGAAGCTTGACTTCATGGTTGAAGTGTTGCCTCAACTTACACAAAGTGGATTGAGGATATTGAGGCATATGAGAAAAGTGTGAGACAACCTTGTCAATGGGTAAGTCAATCACTAGCTCCTATCCTTCATTTTATCTTTCTCAAACTTTATCATTTCAGCATGATCAAGAGTCAAGCCCCTCACTTTCTGCCCCAAGTGTTGATTTCCCTTCTCCATCTCCTAGTCTTCCATCTCATTTCAATTATTCTCCCCTTTTCCTTCCCAAGAAGTCATTCCCTCCAAACAAACAAGAAGTTCCACTCCCTCTCCACCACAAACAATAGTAAAATTGGTTGAACTCCAACTTGTCACTCCTCTTGCTTTCCCAAGTCCATGTCGGGAAGAGACTCAAGAATCCAGTCAAGGAGAACAAAAACAAGAAGGGGAGCCCAACAGAGAAAAGCGACAAAAAATATGAAAAGTTGGGCTGCCATATTTAGATTTACAAAGATCCACTTAATGGTTAAGCCAACAAACGAGGTCAGAGTTGAAGATCCAGTGGTGGCTGAGGCTGAGTTTGCAGCAAAAGAAGAGCAAGAACAAGAGGAAGAAAATCAGCAATCTATTTATGGAACTTTTTTGAAGAGAATGTTGATCTAATCCAAGTTGCACAACTAGTCAAGGAGGAAGAACAACCAGATCCAAGTCCCATTGAAGAGGAGCAGCTGGGAGAGATCAAATCGAGTTGAGGCCACTTAGTGAAGAAAGCATTATTGAATATTTTTTTCTTTCATTTGAAGGGCCTGATTTGATTGATGAACCCATGATGGAGGAGGACCATATAGTTTTAGAGGCTCCAAGTGTGGATCAGGCCATAGAAGAACCTTCAGTTCTTCCTCCCACTTCATCCCCTTCAAGCTCTAATGTTAAAGAGGAGTTTGAGCTTTCAAACTTCATGTTTGAGGATGAAGGGAACCATGGTGAGCTAGTTACAGATTAAGAGGACACCATGGAGGAGGTAGAGCACACATGCAACATGACAACAACAAGGAGGTAGATTGCCATGCCGACTTGGAGGATTACTTTGATGGAGAGGAGCCCATGGAGATCACATCATTTTCTCCTCCATCTTCCACTTTCCAAGCACATGAACCTAATGTCATGGAGGAGATCATTCAGGACAACATCCCATATCTCAAAATGGCCCTCTAGAACCAAGATTGGAGGATCATGATATTCCATGTTCACCTACTACAAAGGAAGGGAAAACACAAGAGTATGTCATCATATCTCTCACACCATCTATCCGAAGGGTCCACATGAATACTCCATTCTTGGAGTTGAAATTGAGAAGCAATGGGCACATTCAAAGAGAGACCATGCCCAATTAGGTACTTGGCTTCATTAGAGCCAAGGGAGAAGCCAAAACCAGTCATGCCTACTTCAAGGCATGAGGGTGAGTATAAAAGTACCAAGGGTCACCATCAACACCTCTAGGAGTCCAATGCCAATCAACTTGAGGAGGTATTTTTGGTTGATGTGGATTTCTTGATCATATGGGTAGAAGATTGACCTCTTGTTAGTTTTTCACTCATGCAAGCAACCATATTCAGTTTCAAATCATTTGCATGACTTCCCCTCTTAAGGAAGGGAAGCTACTTCTCCCTACCAGTTGTAGGATTTGTTTGAGTCCCCTTTCTCTCTGGTTAGCGTAGAGTAGGAGTAGGTTTATTTTCAGTAGAAGAAGTTCTTGTGCACACTCTGCATGTTCCACTTGGAGCATGTATGATTTCCAGTTTTGTACATAGTGTGTCATGGTGTTTCATTACTCCAAGGTTGTATCACTATGTGGTTTAGTGTGCCCACGGTCCATTTCTAGAACAGGTAAAATCCCCAGGTAAAGACAATTTTCTACTCTTAGAGATCTAATCTCCATGATTTTCTTGAAAAATGAGAGTGCGAGACAGTGGGGCGAGTTCAGGAGGTCAACTCCGTTGTTGGTGGCATTACAAGTGGCTCAGGGATCAGATCTTCAAAGTTTAGATCATATTTGTGTTTACCAAGTAGAATCCATGCCCAATGGATGCTTCAAGGCAACTGATCATTTCACCTAGTAGGCAGGTGATCCCCATGAGTCACCAAATTGTTGACCAAAATAAGCTCACACTTATTTTGGGTCAACTGACACCATTTTCCCCTTCGTTCTTCAATCTGATTTTTACATATTTCAAGCACTTAAGGCCCTTGAAACCATTTCTAAATTTCTTCCCCTTTCTATCAGATAGGAAATTTCTTCCCCTTTCCAGAGATATAAATAAGTCCTTCTAACTCTTCGTATTTTTAAGTTACGGGCCGGTTTATGGCCTTAAATTGATTTTTTTGCCAAAAGAGGATCGGTGGGCCTAGGGAGGATTTTGTAGTGGAAATTGTGGACCGATGGGGTGGTGGGAGACATTTTGACTTTTTTCCTTTTTCACAAAAATACACAAGTATAATTGTGGGCCCACGGCCCGAGAAAGATTACTTTTTACAAAGTGGAAAAAGCGAGCCGGCGGGTCCGAAAATGTCTTTTTGCCCAAGTGGAAAATGTGGGCCGACGGGCCTAAGGATGAATTTTTGCCAAAAGCAGGTCCGTGGGGCCAAGGAGAAATTTTTCCCAAGTCTAAAAGCGGGTCGGTGGGTCTGCGGGGGACTTTGAAACTTTTTTACCTTTTCGCAAATGGCACAATTTTCAAGTGCAGCCCACGAGCTCGCGGGGTCTCGTCAACGATTGAAACATTATAGAGCCAAAGAGAGTGCCATGTGCCTCATTGGTGTGACTCAAGATTGAATCCAAAGCAGAGACCCCAAATTAGCTACAGGCTTACACGTGTCCCAAATCCAAAAAAGAGATAGAGTCTACGGTTGAAAATTCAAAATGGGGCAGAACTAGTGGAAGGAGCCACACGTCAACTCGGCACAACTTCAAAGGTAAAATTAGGAGCGGATTCACAAATGAGTGTGAGGCTTCCACATGTCCCAAGTCCGAAAAGGGGACAGAGCTAGCTATTTTAAATGACTAAGTATAAGGGTGTGTCAAGTGGAATCCTCCACGTGTCTCATGACGTAACACCAAGGTGGGTTCAAAGAGTGGGTTCCCAAATGAGTGCTAACTCTCCATGTTTCAAGGGTACAGAGTAAAAAAATGGAAACAGTAACGGGCCTAAAATGACTAAGTATAAAGAGCAAGCGAGACATCACCATGTGTCTCTTCGGTGTAATTTCAAGAGGGGAATCCAGAGGCATTCCCCCAAACATGCACCAACTCACCACATGTCTCATCAATGCAATTTCAAAGGCATGGCCAAAAAGGTATTCCCAAACGAGCACAAGCCCACCACATGGTTAAGGTCCAAAAAGGTAAGATCATCCATTAAAAAGTCCAAGAGAAACTGCTTGAGGCTTCCATGTGTCTCGCCCGCATAGCTTTAAAAGTAAAATGGGAAGTTCCAAATGAGCACATAGTCTCCACATATATCATGTTGGGCACAGTGTCTCCGCCAACAAGAGGGATTCAAATAAAACACAAAGGAACATAGAGGAGCCAATGTAAGTCTGTCAAGTATCATTCCGATGCAATTTTAGAAGTGAAAGGTAGGAGCTAAATCTTCAAGATGCGTGAGGCTACCACGTGGACCTTGTATGGACATACTCTTTTGAATATTGTGAACCCGTGACCTTGAACCTTCAGACAACCATATCTTTTGATTGAAAGCTCAATTTTGAGCGGGAAAGGACCCGTTGGAAAGGTCTCGACCTCCTCCACACCATGGAAACATAAAATATTATTTTTAATGGGCCTTGGTGGGTAAAAATAAGAAAACATCTTTCAGACCATTAATATGTGATCCGATTGCTCCAACAACTAGATCAGATCCGATTTGATCCACCGTTCTTCCTTTTTAACATGCCAACAGACATGGGGAACCAGGATTGATAGATTGTGGGTGGATTTTAGGGGCATTGATGGTTGGTGGTTGAGCCTTTAGGTGAATTCAATGTTCTCCTAGGAGTGGTTGGAGTAGAGTTCAAATTCTTCCCTCCTCTCTCTCTTATTCTTCCTATATATTGTAATGGAGGGGCATATTCAAAGGGTTGGTCATTGTTTTCCTTCTACCCCCTCTCTCTTTCTTCCTTAGGGTAGAATGCAGAGTCTACGCCTCCTTTCATGGCTCTGTAATGGCATTCTCTTGCCTCTTTCCCACTAATGATGTACTGTGTGAATTTTTGGAGCAATAAAATTTGTTTTGTGATGTATCTGTCCATCCTTTGCTTATTTTATTCTCTTTTTCCTATTGGCACCTTGTAGGGTATAATGTGCATACTATAATGTTTATTGCAGGTTTTAGGAGCTGTGCTTAATGGGTTTTGGAGTGGTGTTCCATTTAAATCTATTTGTGGTTTGTGGTGCATCTCTTCCACCCTCTCCTCTGCTTGCCTCTCTCCACTTCGAGCAATTTGGGTCTGTGATCAACCACTTCCTTTTACGGTTTATCATTGCTTAGTGTAGGCTCTCTTTGCCTCTCTCTCTCCCTATCTCCTTAGAAAGGTTAGATTATGATTAGGATGGTTAGCTCTTCTGCCTTTGGAGTATCTTGTGACATGTAGATTAGGAAGTAGGAACTAACCTTCTCTAGAGGTCCATCTCAAGTTTTACAAGTCCCACAACTTGAGATATGGTCCAATGTTGTACAATCACACCGAATGCCCCAATTTAATTCTAGGACATTTGAGGGTGTTGTGATTCTACACTAAAATTAACTTGTATCTGGAAAATTTTAGCGACCCAAGTCCCTATTCATACTTGAAAATTTTTCCAATTTCAAAATTTGAAAAGCTGGAATATTTGTGAATTAACGAATATTCACCACTAAAATTTTCCTATCTTGTGGAAAAGAGGCAAAGAAAGTAGTTGAAGACAATGATAAAGTAAGAGGAAAGAAGATAAAGTAGATGAAGAAGAGGATGAATAGGAAATACATAGAGGTGGTTAAAGAAATGGTACTAATAAAGGACAAGAGTGAGGAAGAATAAGTGATAGAAGCATATTTTCTTCTCTTGAGAAAGATGAACATGGTGGTGGCAGATTTTATGTAGTGAAAGATAAAGGAGAGTTCAAGAGAGAAAAAGTGAATTGATGACATGGAAAGAAGAGAAACCCATAGGGGTGGCTAAGCCTGAAAATTGTGATTCTAATATTATGTGCAAGTCTATGTTTGTAGGTATGCAGAGGGAACAAGCATATTTCTAATTAGAGGCATTAAAAATTGAGATGAGTGATGAGAACAAGAAGCCAAAGGATGTGTTGTTTATGAAAGTCTAGAACATTTGGAGATGGAGATAACAACATTATAGAATGTTATATATGAAGTGAAATCATGTGGAGAAGAGGTAAAAAATAGTTCAATAATAGAGAGAGAGCAATAGATAAAATCCCATAACAAGAATATGGAAAGAAAAGTTAAGGATATAGAGATAGAAGAGACAAGAATCAAAAGTGTAGCAACAAAGAAAAAGGTTTATGATGAAGAAGATGAAGTTAGAGATAAGAAACAATAATAGGTCCCGAAGGAAGGTTTGACAATTAAAGCGAGAGAAGAATGGAGAGGATGAGGTAGAAGAAGCTCCGTTGGAAATATACCTTAATTATGAATAAAAAGTAAAAAAATGAGAACCAAACATAGAGTAGGACTAAGGAAATGTAGAGAGAGAAGGCTAAAGATGAAGACCATATTAAAGAAAAGATGAAGATACAAAGAAAGCTGGAAGAAGAAGAAGAGATGGAGCTCACTAATTTTCTTACCCTAGAGTATGATGCAGGAGCATCATCTCAATCTTGTAAATATATCATGTGGTCATCAAATTTTTCTTGAAGGGGAGTTTATAGGTCTTGTATGTGTTTGTGAGTCACTTAGATGTGCTATTTTGGGCTTTGGGTTTTAAAATTTGAAAATTGTACTTTCCCTCTAAAAGGAAAAATTCAAATTTTAAGACCATTTCTACTTTTCTTAGGAGTTTGAAGCATTTTAGAGGTCATTTTTGGCGTGTTAAATTTTAAATAGGTGGTTTAGGAGTAATAACATGTGTGTTTGGGGTTAAGGTCTTGAGACTAGTAAATCTTAGTGTTGTGTATAAAGCAACCATGTGACCAAGAGGTATCAAATGCTCTTATTTGAGTAAAAAAATGACTTGGGAGGATATAAATGCCATTATGTAATTGTTAATGACTTATCATTCAAAGGATAAAAAGATTGGGAGTTTAGGATCTCCAAGATTTTAAGATAGAAAATTCGGTTTGCAAATTATGTGGATGGCTAAATACTGTGTATGATATTTTAAAGAATTGTATTGCATAATTTTCAAAGATGAATCTAGTTCATGAAGGTGTATTTTAGATTGAAAAGTAGGTTAGTCTCTAATCATCTCATTGTATGAATGTTCATGTGTGGTTTTTTTTATTATCGGTTGTATAACTCTTGAGAATATTTTGTAGAGCATCTTGGTACAGAGTTAGGTTTAAAGGAGACAAGAAGAATGAGCTATGAAGGAATATTGTGATTGAGAGGGTTTATAAATCAAGTTTTAACTCGTGCATGCAATTTGAAGGTAATTCAAGAATTTAGTATTCTTTGTTTTCTTGAAGCTATAAATTATTCAACCTATTGAACAAGTTGATACCCTTTCGGATGATACTATAGTAGGCCTTGGAGATTTCTTGCACGAAGGATTAGTGGGTGGATGTGAATTAACAACAAGATTGAAGGTTTTGAGTGTTTTTAAAGATATAATCTCTTTATATTCCCTTTCTAATCATTTACAGTAGTAAGAGGACATGGTTTTGGTGTTGAAAACCTTGAAGACCAAGAAAACCCGACTTAAGAGGAAGAGTAAGGGAAACTCGATGAGTTTTTACATGATAAAGAGTATGGAATCTATACGATAAGGTTATACTCTTAGTAATGATAGTTCCAGACTCTAGGAAGGATATTAGTCCTTGAAAATTTGGCCTCACAAATTTTAAGACAAATTTTCCTTCTCGGGTTTTAGTACAAACCCTCACTATAATTTGAACAAATCGTTGAAAAAGAAATCTAGAGAGAGTGTTTTGGTCTTCTAACATGAATAAATGACCTTGAGGGTTCCTAATTTATAAATCATCAAGGGAGAAGCTTTAACCAACCTTTATACCATAGATCATTTTGTGATAGCTTACCCAAGTTATATGCATCACTAACACGGTGTTAAGAAGGAAAAGAGGGGTTAAATAAAGTAAGATTATAAGTGGGTAATTGAAACCATTTAAAAATATAATTAAGAGGATGGTGAAGTATGATAGAGAGAAGAGAGGACTTGAGAGGACCTAAATATTTAGAAATTTCATCAACTAGTGCACATACATGTAGCAATGTATTGGAAGCTAGGGTTTGGCTACCTAAGGAAGAGAAAATGGCTTACAAAATGATTCAAAGGAAAAAATTGACAAGATATTATCTTGAGAGGATGAAAAAGAGAATATGGAAGTATTAGAATCTAACTAGGTTGTTAGCACCTTATTTTTTTGATAGTAGGTCGAGAATAAATCGGGAGGCCTAAATTAAATCCTTGAAGCATGGGTTACAAAGGATATCAGGGTGAAACTTTGCACACAAGATGTTTTCCAAATGGATTCCTGAAAGTGTAATTTATTTTTGGATTGAGTCACTAAAACAAAAGATACACTTGATTTGGTATTAAGGCGGGGATAGTAGTAAAGGACTAGAGCAAGAAGGTAGGACAATGAAGGAAAGAACATTTTCTTTGACATTTGTACCAAAACCTTTTTAAAACACCTAAGAATTGGAAAGGGTGTCCATGAATGATTTTATTTTTTTTTTTGATTTGTATATTGTTCTAACTCATAACCCACCATCATCCTTGTTCTTAAGAGGCCTAGCGGCGGTTTTAGCAAAAGGAGGAAAAAACACCTAAATCCAATGATTTCAACTCATCGATGATTGAATATGTATATTTATAGGATAGTAAGTGATTTTTAAGGTTTTAATCAAGACATTTTAGCATTAGAGGTAAAAAATTAAAGATTTGGGGTTTCTTGAATTGGGAAAAACAAACATTTTGTAAGTTAAGAGTGTTTGAATGATTTTGTGGAACTAACTAACTTGTTTGAGTGTGTTGAATTATTGTAGATTATGCACCACTAAATTATAATTTATTTAAGAATTGGAGTTTTAATACATTTACATGATGGTTTCAGGTCATGGTTGTGCCTTTAGAATGTAAAGTGTTCCCTATTTATGAGAACTGTTTTAGGCGGTTTTGGAGCAGTTTTGAGTAGTATGGGAAAAGAGTGGTTTTGGAGGTGCTATAAGTGGAGTTATGAATTTGTTTTATTTTTTTTCATGATCCTAAATTCAATATATTTCCAATGATATATCAAACTTGAGTTTTTTCTAAGATATGAGCAAGTTATGACATGTTCTTTGAAGGTCAATTTTGAGGGTGCTTGGTTGAGCATAGTCTAATGAGGGTTTCATGGTGTGATGATTGTTATGATTGTGTTTAATTATTTATAGATATTTTTGAGGGCTTAAAAAAAAAAGTATAAGTGTGTGTCATTCTTGGTGAATTTGGTTTTTGTCCTTTTCACTCCTTGGTTGGTGAGTTTCTTATTTTGGGGTTTTAGGACTTGTTATGTCCCAATGGAGGTCTAAAGGTTCTTGGTGATAGTGGTGACCTAATTGGTCCTTTGAATGATTTTTCTATGATTTTATAATTATGATTTAAGTTTTTTTAATATATGAAGGCCGACCCATCTGTTTTGAGAAAAATAAACAGGTATAAAGGCAAATTAGAAAGATCATTTGAGCGGTTGTGTGTGTGGATAAAAAGTGTGACCTTCAAGGATTGTTGAGGAATGTGATTAAGGTCATTGTGGCCTTGTTGAGAGGGAAATTAATCAATTATTATTTTTGGAGAGAGATGGTTATGACGAGATGGGGCAAGATTGAAATCAACAAGAGAAGGTGTAGATTTGAGCAAAGAAGAAGAAGGTGTGTTTGAGAAGGCTTTTGAGTGAGAGAAGTTGAACTTGTGATCACAATATGTTATAGGAGAAACAATATATTAATGATATTATTTATAAGTTTTTGATTGGGTGCTTTATCATCTTGGGGGTAGTATCCTCCCTGTATAATGGGTGTCTATTCGACGGGGGTGGGTGCTCCTTGTGAAGTGGGTGCTTCACTAAACAAATCTTGTGTGATGAGTAATATTCATGAAAGTATTTTGGATTGAGTAATATATTCAAAAGTTTCAGTGGGTTTTCTTCCCCTTGAGGTTTTCCCACTTACATATGGTGTTCATATGCTCTCTTCTAGTTGCATGTACTTGTGAATGGATGATACACACATAATAAGCTCATAATTACATATGTATGTTGAATGGTTGTTTTGGATGATGTTGTAAGCTATGAAAAATGAAATGAATGTTTTATAAAATGGATTCACCCCCTCTTAATCTCTTTTCTTCTAAAATTTTATGCCTCTTGTCCAAAAATTTTTGTTTTAGTTGGGATGTATTATTACATATTGGCCATATTATATGGTTTTGGAATGACATGTTTTGAACTAGTTATTTCAATTTCATAACATTCTTATGAAAAAATATACCCATTTAGTTGACATTTCATGAAATCATAACCTTTGAAAGCTTATATAGGAAAGTAAATCATACCTCATTTATGGACTGAGCACTTTATGAAATCCTCATAGAAAAGTAAGAACTAAAGGAACTCAAATCTCCCTAAACAATGAAATAACTCATGCACATCCATTAGGGAAGCACCATCTACTGGTTTGAAGTATTATCTCAGGTCTAGGAGTATCCATATTAATCATACAAGCAAGAAAAGTGAACCTTCCCAAGTATTTGAGAAAGTGTGAAAATCAAGTGAAGCATTGCCAAAGCACGGTTGTCAAGTTCTGTTTGCACTACGGTAGATATCAAATGATCGAGAGAAAGACGTGTGGTTTGAGTCATATTTGGAATAGTGGTGATGTTGGTGGTACACAAGGGTGCTCACAACCCACTTATATTTTTTTACAAGAAATCATTCTCGCACTACTGGGGTTTAGGGTTTGATCGGGGTTTAAAAATCCATTTTGAAGGTGAGTGAAGAAGATCGAAAATAGTGACACACATTCATAGATAGAATAAACACTCAAGAAGTTGCAGACTCATATTCCAAGTAGGTCCAAGACCGTACATAAGGGTAGAGAGTGTATTGATTCTATAGACTTAGTTTAATGGTTTGACTAGGCTTAGTGTCATGTTACAATTTCATTAACAAAGCATTTCCAGTTCTAGATCTTCCTTTTCTAGCACTCAGACCACTTAGACTCTTCTAGATCCACACATAATCAGTTAAGTGCACTCTCTCCCTTTTGTTTTGGCATTTGTTAGATCAATAGTCACTTTGAAAAGAATTATTTTGATTTGTGCAATTAATGTTGGAAGTTAATTAAATCATAATATCCAGTTGTGGCATTATTCATCCTTTTTATGTATGTTGATTGAAATATTTAAAACTTTAAAAAGGTGAGATTCACTCTAAAAAAGTGAAATCATTTGGTGAAACCAATCTAATCGAGACATCTTATCCCTAACCCTAGTTGATTTAGGGTTTCACTTTCTAAATTCTTAGGCCTGATTTAATTGATAGGGCTTCCATGTTTTCCATTTATGACTATCTTAAGCAAAATCCTACCTATCAATCATCATTTGAAAAGTATATCCGTCGTATTTGATAAACCCTAACAATGATATTTCTTATGTGATCTCACTTGTTCCTAAATGTATCAACTTTCAAGAAAACCATGTTTATTTTGATTCTCAAGACCTACCACCTCAAGATGTCATCGATAATGAAATCCCTTTGTATATGCAAGTATACACTAATAAGACACTATTTAAGAGGGTATTCATCGATAATGGTTTGTGGATTAATATTTGTAATATTTATTTCTTACATAATTTAGGCATTTTTAATGAATATTTTTCTTCTTCTACTACTAGTATTCGGGGCTTTGATAACATACCTCATCAACCATTAGGTCAAATCATGTTAAATATCATATTGGGATCACACACTCTTCCTACAGTTTTCCATGTCATGCCTAATGATATTAGTTATAATTTATTACTAGGATGCCCCTGATTCATGTCATGCACACATAACTTCTATTCTTCATTGATGTCTCAAATATTCTCATTAAGGAAATGTTGTCGCTAAAAATTTCACCCTAGATATGATAATGAAAGATCAATAATTTGAGGCAACATGGGGCTATCTCTAAGTGTGGTACCTTGAAAATTGAGACATACCTCCAGAGAATGTTGATTCTTCTTCCTATCCTAATGCTAAAACTACTCCTACAACTAAAAAAACTATCTAAGCTATAAACGATGTGATAGAAACAAGAAAAAGGGGATCAATCTCCATGTGAGGGAAATGAAGGAGAGGGAACAATGTACCACAAATCCAAAAAAGAAAATCCACCCATTCCATACATTACAAACACAAGGAAAAGGAAAACATGCACGTATAACTCATACACAACATAAAATGAGAGCACAAAGAGGTATGAGACACAACCAAATATAAGAAAAAGGAAGAGAAAAGCCAAAATTTATAGATTTAATTTCTCCAGAGTATACAAATTCTATTACATCCATTTGGGAGACATTGAGAGCATTGTAATCTCCAAAACACAAGTCTGCAACTCAAATTTGTTTGGGACACAATTTCATGTCGCCTTTGTAATAGAGAGAAGGATACATTACAATAAAAATGAGTTACATATATAGAAGAAGAAGAGGAGAGAGAGGAAATTCAAAATTAAGGATCCCAACCACCTCTTCAACCACCTAGGACTAATCAACATTAAATTTTACAAACCCAACATGGGCATTGTCAACTTTGCGGAGCCCATACTTGAAAATAACCGCAAGTTATTTTTTTGAAAAAATTCACTAATAAAGTACATAATCGTGACCCAAAACTACTTCCAACATGTAGTACTCTTCAATAATTTTCCAATGGTAATTTTTTTGTCTCATTTAGTGATCTGAATCAGAATTTATGATCATTTAAGATTGTACATTAATTTGCACGAGTAATTGTGACCTTGCAAAAAGTCATGGGGCCCCCAATTTGCTGTATTTGTAAAATGTAGAACTAAAAATTTCAAATTAAAAGACTGCCAAAAATTCCCAAGACCCCAACTTATGAACATACAAAAAAAGTACCCAAGGCCCCAACTGCAAACATGATAAAAAGTCCCCAAGGCCTCAACTTACGAACATGCGAAAAAAGTCCCGGGGTCCCAATTTGTGAACATGCAAAAAAATTTCTCAAGGCCCTAAATGTGAACATGGAAAAGAGTTCCCAAGGCCCCAACTACAAACATGTAAAAAAATTTCCCAAGGCCCTAGCTGTGAACTTGTAAATTTTTTTCCAAAACTTGAAATTTACAAAATATGCAAAAATTCCCAGGGGCCCCCAAACTATATTTGTAAAATGTAGAAGCGCAAATTGCAAGACTATACAAAAGTTCCCAAGGCACCAAAATTGAACAATGATTTTTATGGATTCAAAGGTTCCCAAGTGCTTAAAATATTTGAAAAACAAAAATTAAGAACTTCAAGACAAAATCGATACCGAGTTTCCCCAGAATGAAGTGTGAGCTCATTTTTGTCAACATGAACCATGTACACATTAAGGATAATCCATATCCTTTTAAATATTGTGCTAATATAACTCCTTAATAAGCCTCATTCCCCTGTGTATGACCTCACAACCTTCTTACAAATATTATGGAATAAGATATAAATATTTTTTGCAACATGGGTTTTCTTGATCAAGGGATTAGATATCATGCCCAAGGTATTTCCTAGCCTATTATGCTTAAGTCACAACAAACTAAATAAGGAATTGATTACTCTTTACATCCTTTGTGCAAACTATTATAACACCAATATTTTCCCGCATCACATAATCATTCACAATAGGTATTACTATACATTCTACATTTACTTTGAAATTAAATCTACTAGATCTTATTGATGATAGTTTTTCTTTGCAAATCCCTCGTTAGCTGAATTTTATAATGAGAAATCCATTCTTGAGCACACAGGTGCATAGGTTTCCTCATACATTGTGCTATCATGTGTATTTTGGTGAAGAGATTCCTTTCGATATGTTACCTAATTCTTATGACACTATCTCAAAAAAACCTTATATTGAATATTGTTTGACTCTAATTAATAAGGAAACTACATATTTCAATTTCGGAACTAGTGATGACCCTCATTTGGTCCTTTCTCTTTTTATCCTTAGTGATACCGAGAAGTTTGCAATACAAAAATTCCTCCGAGAATTCCTTGATATTTTTCTTGGAGTTATAGTGTCATGCCTAAGATTGACACATTTGTTCTTATGCATAATATTATGTTGCATGCTAATTCTAAACCTATCAACAAAAGATTCATAAAATACATCCTCGCATGGCCCTTTTGGTGAAAGAAATGCATCAGATCCTTGATGTTGTATTTATTTATTCTATGGATTATCCATAATGGGTGTATAACATGCTTTTTGTGGGTAAACCCAATGCGAGAAATACGTTGCTATATTGATTTTGAGACCACAATAAGGCTTATCTAAAAGATAGTTTTCCTCTTCCACATTGATTTGATAGCTAAATCTACTACTAGATATGACATAATTTTATTCATGGAGGTTTTTACTAGTATAATAAAATAAAAATAAATCCCGAGGATCAAGAAAAGGATTCTTTATTATTACCCCATGGGGCACCTTACATTAATTGTTATGCCTTTTGGCTTAAAGAATGTAGGTGAAACATACAATGAGATATGAAACATATCTTTCATGACTACATTCACAATATTATTAAGGATTATGTTGATTATATACTTGCTAAATATACCAAACAAAAAAATCATGCCCATGACCTTTGATTAATATTTGAGCATTTATGCTAATACAATGTTTGATTAAACCCACATAAGTGTGTTTTTGGTGTCACTTATGGCAATATTATTAGATATATTATATCCCATCGTGGTATCAAGATTGATCCTATAAAAATACAAGCCATTGTTGGTATACCTCCCCATGAAACTTGAAGCAATTCAATCTCTTTAAGGAAAAATCTAAGCTATCCGTTGTTTTGTAACACAACTAGCTAAAAAAACTCAACCATTCACATGATTGTTAAAGAAATATACTAATTTTAATTGGGATGATGAATGTCAAAAATCATTTGATGATATCAAAAGTTATTTATTGAACCCCCGGTTCTCGTTCCTCCTATACTAGGTAGACCAATATTGTTGTATCTTTTTGCTATAGAGCATGCTTTTGGTGCTTTAATTTCCCAATATGATGATAAAATCATGAGTGAGCCATCTACTACATCAACTACAATTTTTTGCCTTATGAGCTCAATTATACTCCAATTGATAAGTTATACCTTGTATTAATATTTTTCACTAACAAAATACACCACTACATGAGTAAATTTGAGTTGCATATCCTTACTAAGGTAAATCCTTTACACTATTTACATTATCTTGCACACACCTTTCCGACATCCTAGCATGATGGGTGATGTTATTAACTAAATTTGATCTTAAGTTCATATCCCAAAAATCAATCAAAGGGCATGTAATAGTTGACCATCTTGTTGAAGCACCACTATTTGATCCCTCACCCATTAATAAAAAGTTTCACATCGAGTTCACCATTTATAAAATTGACACTAAGGTTTAGATGATGTATTTTGATGGGTCCCAGTGTGCTACGTGAGTAGGGGCTGGAATTTGTTTTTCACCCCCAAGGGGAAACTATGCCCTTTGATTACTAGTTGGTCTTCTCATGCACTAATAACATCATATAATATGAAACACTAATACTAAGACTTTATATGGATAGAACTTTGCAAATACAACATATCCTAATTTTTCATGATTCATAACTCATAATTCACCAGGTGAAAGATGTATATAACACAAAAGAATAATGTCTCATTCCAATTTACAATTTTGTTAGTGTTTATTATCAAAATTTACGTCCTATACTATCACTAATATTCCTCGCAAGGAAAATCAACATGTTGAGGCTATGGAAAGTGCTACTTCACTAATTCCCTTAGATATCACCAATGATTGTGCCACTTTTACTATCTAGAAATTGCATAAGACATATGTTGATACTAACACACTTGACTCTCTTCATGTCTTAGATTTTACATGTAGCATTGATAATCCTAAATGGTTTACTCGCATCTATAATACCTTTATAAGTAACAATTACCGAAAGTGCTTCTTTACAAGAGGGCCATCATTGTACATGATGCTCAACCATTCACTATTTCCTTATAAGAGGATATTTGTTCAAATGATCATCGATGGTTGTCTTTTATGTTTTTAGGAACCAAAAATGCCCAAATAGTTTTTTCATGATTACACATGATAGAGAATGGATAAGTCACTTTATTGGCAAGTAAATGTCCCAGAAATGAATACCACAAGGTTATTATTAGCCAACTATGGAACAATATTTCCACGAATATGCCAAATGATTTGATCGATCCTAGTGATGTATAATAATTTTAATATTTCCCCATCTCATGCATTGCAGTTGATTGTTTCCCCATGGCCCTTTTCCATTTGGGCGGTTTTGATTTGATTGGTAAAGTTAACCCTGAATCCACATAAGGACATAAATTTATCATCACTACCAATGAATATTTCACTAAAAGGGTTGAAAAAATACCTTTAGAAACTACCATTGATGATGACATTTGTAACTTCTTTCTTACACATATTATCACTCATTTTGGGATCCCCTTGGCCATTGTTATTGACAATGGCTCATCATTTAAGAATTGTATTGTTAAGAATTTTTTTTTTTTTAAGTTTAAAATCAAAAATACTTTTTCTACCCTTACTATCATTAGGGAAATGGCTAGGTTGAGGCCACCAAAAATTAATTATCAACATGTTGCAGAAAACCACTTTTAAAAAATGGTACTCACTAGCATAATTTCAAATTTTATACGATCTTTGGGAATATTACACTAGAAATCACACACCTACTAATGCTACACCATTCTCCTTGGTTTATGGGACAAAAGTTTGTTTGCCTTTAGAGTTAGAAATCCCTTCACTCCATGTGTCACTCAAACATATTATCAAAGAAAATGATTAACGAAATTTTTTTACATGAGTTAGAATTTCTTGATTCCAAATGGGTCCATGATTTGGAACACCTTCACATGTACCAAGATCACATCAAACATGCCTACAAAAAAAGTGTTCATGCTTGTGAATTTCAGGTTGGTGAATTATTTCTCAAAGAAAATAAAAAAACTAACGTGGAGGAAACATTAAAATGAAAATTTAAGCCTAATTGGTTAGGCCCTACACTTTTACAAAGTGATTAAAATTTTGTGTCTACCATTTTCCACTCTTGATGGTTGACCTCTCAAAACTTCCATGAAAATTATGCACTTATGACAATATTACACTTGAGTTTAATAAACCATTCATGTACATAATTAAACCATGGTTCCACTTGTACTTGACCCTCCATCATCTTTGTCGAGTTATTTCACCTCCTCGTAGGGTTATGTTGGCTAGCTCTCATTATATTCCACCCTTGTTTCCTGAATTACACACTTTATTTATAGGTTCAACTTGACTATTGAGGGATCCGTTTCCACACCCAAACCTAAATTTATGCGTGTGCACACTTTACACGCGCGTACACACACACACACACACACACAGAGGAAGAAAACCTTATTTCCCATATTTAATCACATACTTTTTTAAACACTAAAATATTTTCAAAATACAAAAACATTCAAATATTTGCAAAAATATAAAATCAGGACCTATTTTTATAGCATACATTGTTTGCACTTTACATTATACATGTTATTTATTCCTTTGGTTTGATAGATAGAATTTATTCTTTACACACATGCATTCACATGGTATATTAAGCATAATGTAGGACATACACAAAGTGATACATGATGAAAAAAGTGGATTTTTTATTTATCTAGATTGTTAACCTTTGGGGCATCTACTTTCTCATATTATCTCTAGGTGATATATTTCCATTATAGTTCCTTTCTTTCCTCATTACGCTTGGCTAAAAATATATCATGAATTTTCTATCTATTGGAGTAACACATAAATAACACATATGTCTTGTGTAATGGTTACAATTATTGCTTCACTAGATATTTTATATCATATGCTATGTACTTTTCATCACATTTTGATAAAATTGATTTTCATACATGCTTTCTAGTTGTGTGTGTGTATGCTTGTTTGTTATGATGATTATGGCCTAAGGGCCTTGTTTGTCTCGTGACACCATAAGTGTCCCTTATTTTTGGTGTAATGAATTGTATGTGTGGTTATGCATCTCTTATTTTCTAGTCTAAGGGCCTTTATTATCTTGTGACACTGTGGGTGTCCCATGTTTGTAGGAACTTTTCCTTTTGTGTGAAATTGTTTGATATATTTGCACTTGTTTCTACATTTTATGCACTTATTTTCTCCGACATGTGGTCTTCTATCAAATTTCTTACTATTTTTTACATCGAAACTGCTATGGATATCATGCTTCTTATTGTTGTTGCTCTATTTTGTGCCATCAATTCTAGCATGTGCATTCCCATTATAGATACAATTTCTTCTTATTGGCCATAACATCATCCTTTTATAGGTTATATATAAGTTATCATCTTCTTAGACATGGGTATGGGTATTTTATTTTGATTTGCATGCTCAAATTCTTCATCACATGTGCCTTAAAAGAGGGGAAAACATCTAAGGTTAATTCTACACTTTAGTAGACAATTTTTTTAAGGCACAAACATATGCGAGAGGAAGAAAAAATGACTCGAATTAGAATTAGATACAAAAATATAGTAAAAATATGCGGGGTTAGAAATGTATAGATTGGTTAGGACCGTATGGAAAATTCGACCCTACTATATGGTTTTTCCCAAGGGCATTTTCTATAGATTTTCCAGTAGTTCCATATTTTTCTCCATTAACACAACATTCTCATATGGTTTCATACTCATATTGAATTAGTTTGGCACCCATTCAGATGGCATGAATTATCTCATTCTCTATTTTTTTAGGGTGCTCTATTTCATTTCCAATTTTGGATACATTAGGGAATGGATCTCCTTTCTTTGGTCAAATATCAACATGCATAAGTGCTACTCAGTTGTATGAAACATGGGAAGAGTATGGGGACACTTGTTCTCTTTTATAATTTGTGTCCTAATTTAAAAAATTGGGCTTATATCCTTCTACAATGGTATGGTTTATGGGTTTATGGAAGGTATCAAAGTGGATAAGTTCTTTATATGAAGACTTTCCTATTCTTTTACACTCAAGGGAAGATATCAGAGTTGTTGAATGAATTTGATACACAATCTTCTTCCGTGGTGGGGTGCATTGGATCCTTTTATTTTTGGTTCTTTTCTTTGGAATTATTTTGTTGGGTTGGTACACCTAATGCATCAACCTCTCCTCAACGTAATTGGGGATTGATCACCCCTAATTATCCATCAAAATTTAGCAAATCCAAAATCTATAAGGCATAAGAATGGGAGCACATTCCCTCTACAAAAAATAGGTGTATTCCTTCCATGTTTTACATCTCTTTTGGAATTTATTATTGTACATATATTTATAGTACTTTCATTACATTTGAGTCATAGTTAAATTTGCTAGCTTAGGTATTTGGTTTCCATGATCATTCCCTTCCTTGGTCGAGGATCACTTAAAGGTCTAGAATTTGTTTTTTTTTCTCTATCCATCTGAAGGAGTCTATAAATTGGGTGTAAAACTCGGGTTGTTCCTTTCTTCCATTTTCCAGATCACGTATTGTTGTCCTTGTCATTTTTGTCCCAAATACCTGAGGAAACGTGATTGGATGTAGCTCAGAAGATCATGTTTGAGCCTTATAACATTTCCAAATTTCTCGTCCTTGAAGAAAAATTCATCTCCGGGCTCAAATGGTGGTTTTCCTGCATTTTTACGGTTTGATGGGTGAGTTTTCCCGTCAAATTTACATCTCTGCATTAGTGGAAATGTGGCCTTTTTGGTTGGATGTGGCTTGGTGGGGCACTAAAAACTCTATGGCTCACTTCAACCCAAAACTTGTCCACGTGGAGGAACGACGCTCATTTGAAAATTCACCTTTTGGTTTGGCCTTGGAGTTGCGCCAGGGGACACGTGGAGGATTCACTACTTTTCTTAGACTTAGACAAATTTTTCATGACAGTGGTGGTCGGCGCTCATAGCCAGGTTTTTGGTGGGCCATGGAGACTTGGTGGCTGGCTTGGCTCATTTGAGGATCCGCCTGGGGTCCCACCTTAACAATTGCACGATACAAGAGGGATAAAGGTGGAGGCTTCCACAGCAGCTCCACTTTGTACTTTAAACTTTTCAAGCAACTTTTAAAGGGCCTGGGACACATGGAGGGACCACACATGTTTGGGGACCGCCCCGAGTTTTATTTTGAAGAAGTGCCAGGAGGACACTTGGAGGCTTTCGCTCACTTTCCTTTTTGCTTGGACTTTTCAATGGCCGAAGGAGACTATCTCAGACCTTAGACACATGGCGCCTTCCACTGAACCTTCAAATTTTTAACAAACTCTTCCAGACTAAGAGACATGTGTTGAGCCATGCTTTTTGGGGTCTCTACTTTTTGGGACCATCTCAAAAAATGCCATTGAGACACGTAGCAGGTGGGGAAATGGAGAAACAGAGCTTTGGGGTTATTTAAGGTTTTTTGCCTTTTGTAAAAAGGGATAAAATTGTAAGTTGAAGTGCAGCCCCAACAGGAAAGTAATGCCAACATTGAATAGTCAAAAATGGAGGTGTGGGCCCGTGGGGAAAATGTGGAATTTTTTCCTTTTTGGAAAATAAGTATAAAGTGAAAAAATGAAGCGCAGGTCCACTGGAACCCACATCAGAAGCTAAAGGAGGAAAGGCGGAGCTATGGGGAAAATTTGGAAAATTTTCCTTTTTCCAAAAATGAGGTAAAATAGCATAATCAAGCCACGGTTCCTGGGACCCACATTGGGACACGTGTCAAGCCCATTTTCTAAGGGTGGAGGGGTGGAGAAAAATGTCAAAATTTTACTTTTTCCAAAAGTTATAAAATGTCAAAAAGTGCTCCCTGTGCCCGTTTCCAATCACATTTTTCCATGTGGAAGGCTCAGATTAAAATTTGAAAGGCAAGATCAATGGTAGTTATGCATTTCATTTGATTTTTCCACCATTGAAGCTCCAAGATGTTTGGAGATGCATTTTTTGCATCATTCTTCATCATTTTTTGGCAAATTTGTGTCGTTTTGGTCTGCAAAGTTCAATTGAATCAATTTGGGAGCTCAATTTGTAAATCTGAAGTACTTTTGAAGTGGATTTTTGCTCAGGCTCATGTAAAAATGCAAAATGCCAGATCTAGAAGTTGTAGAGTAAAATTTTAGAGGAAAAGGAGGAAAAAGGATGAAATGATGAAAGTGCAGGCAGTGCAAAAGGTGAAAAAGGTGTTGCCTCGAGAGAAAAAAGGGATGACCTATCAAGTCAAAGCTATGCAGAGGCTCAAAAATGATTAAAAAGGGGATTTCTTCACATGAAAGAATCAAAATGATTAAAGGGACTCCCAAAAAGTTGTGGCATGACATCCTAGTCATTAGTCGAGGGCCCAAGAAATGTGATTAGTTCACAATTGGTCCACCTGGTAGATTTGGATCTGAATTTGTTAAATGTCGTTGTTTGAAACAAATTGGTAACAAGCAAAGGTCCCTGAATATTCTTCTCTTTTGGGGGAAAATTGAGGGGAAAAATGTATAAATGCAATGAGAATACTCTTGCAAATGGTCAGAGTTTGAATTCTTGAGAAAAATTTGAGAAAGTCATCTTCCGAGAGACCAAAGCCGAGATTACCTGTTATTTTCTTTTGTGTTAGATTTTTTGTCATGTCAAGTTGGTTGCAGATGTATAGCCATTGACAAGCACTGAGATTTCTCTGGAAGCTTTCCCCTGTTGATGAATCTAAGCAATTTTGGAATTAATTTGTGTCTAATCTCTAGCAATTTTGTGTCTGCTTTATTTTTAGAATGTCTGCAAATAGTTTCTTTCATTCCTATTGCAATCTTACATTGAAATTTTTGTGAAATCACACAGGATCTCATCCCTGTGATAGTCTAATGGTATTTGTAATTTCATTTCAAGAAGAGCCTTCATCTTGGATGAGATAAACAAATTTAAAATCAATTCACTGTCATTTGTTGATAAATATTGTTCTGTAAGTCTTGGGTGTACCTTAGGCATGATTAATCAGAAACTTTAGTGTTTAATTGAGTCTTCCAATTTGAGCCTTCGTGTTGGAGTCTCAAAGATTATGTGAAAATGTGTTGATCTGGGCCTCCATTGAAGCACACCTTCTAGTTGAAGGAACGTCTTGACTATTCTGAAGCTTTCTGTTGTGAAGTTGTTCATTATTGTGAAGTCCCTCCAAAGATCGGTATAATCAACTTTATCCTGCTTCATCTCCCACCAAAATCATTTAAAAACCATTGATCCACCCTGAACTACCCCTGTTTTCCCTGTGTATCAACAAAGGAACAAAATCTACTTGCAAAAATATGCAGAACAATCAGGATTTCTTAATGTCTTTAGTAACCTTTGCCTTGTATTGAAAATATCTCCATAATCTAGAAGTGACAACTCGTGAGAGTCAGATTTGGTGTGTTGATCATATTTTCCCAAGGTCTTCTCTATAAAATTTGTGCAAAAGAAGGATTTACCAGCATTCTTCAATAAAAGAGGTTACAAAATAGGTTCTCTTACCTTGGTTGAAAGGCACAACCTAAAATAGTTAGGATAAGATCACATCCTTTTAAGGTGCTACCCACTTCTTCAAATCTGAGTGCTAAAAATTTAGATAGATTGCTTCCCCGACTACAAAATGACATACATAATCATCTATCTGTCTCTCCTCTGAGTGTCTTTCAAATCCATGATGTTGCTTGGCCTTCAAAAGGAGATTAAAATGGGTACCAACACACACTATGATCTTCTGGGACTCAATTTGATCCATGGGATACTTTTGGTATTTGAAACATTTTATACATTTCACGCTTCAAACCAGTGCCATAATGATTTTTTTAATTTGATCCATGTGCAAATATTTGTATTTAAGCATTTCACATCTACATGAATATTTGTGAGATCTTTGAAAGTATTTGAACAAAGGTGCATCTGTAAAGACCCTGGTAATTTTTTATAGATTTTAAAGTGCAAATACATTTGTAAAAATCATTATTTTGAGATCTGTAAGAATTGTTCAAAGTTGTGAGTTTAGTGTAATATTTCCAGCTTATACAATTATTGCACTAAGATTTGTATCATCATTGATAAATTTGGGTAAAAGAAGAGTCAGATCTGGTAAGCTTTGCATGAATCTAGTATTGATAGACATTTGATAGGTCTTTCATAGTGCATTTGCACAAACTAAGGTGAAAATCCTTAGTGGTGACTTCCGTGTTATTTAAATTCTTTATAAATACTAGTGTCTTAACATATATCAAGTGAGATTTGTCATTAATATCTACAAGATGGAAGGAAGAAGATCTTTCTTCACCAAGGACCCTAGTAGAAGGTTGTTTCAAGAGTTGGGAAAGTCTAATTCAGAAGGAAGAAGAATTTGGAAGGCATGTTGGAGATCAAGCATCAAGAAAAGAGATCTCCATTGGTGAAATTGATCATCCTGTGATTGAAGATTGTAGTACTTCCTCAAGTGCTTCTGAATCAGGTAGCCTCTTTGTTGAATTAAATTCTCCATCTGGAGAGGGTCCATCATCTGTATTTGAAACATTTTCTTCTGATCTACCCTGTATTTTCAAAATCTAATAGAGTTTTCCAAGAGACAAGAACCTTTAGAGGGTAGTCATTCTAAAAATTGTATCCCCTATACCACACAGACCCCTCACTCCTCATCACTTTGTTTCTCTGTAAGATCACCTCCCAGAATAATATGGCTCAACCTCCACCTAGACCTCCATTTTTTGTTAATACTTTTGGTCCCATCAGTTTTAGAGGTATGGTTGGTTATCCAAATGTTGTGCCATAGGATGTAAGAAACAGATTGCCTAAGTTTCAAGGAAATAATGCAATAACTAGTGATCAACACTTGAAACTCTTTTTCAATATGATGGAGGATTTTGAAATAGAGTTTGAAGATGTATACATTAAATTATTTATTCATACTCTAGAAGAGGATGCAAGGGACTGGTATAAATCTCTACCAGATAATTCCATTGACTCCTGAAGAGATGAAGAATGCCTTTAGAATGTAGTATGGTGATAAAACTGACCCTAGGTTTCTTTTATCAGAATTTGAGAATATTAAAAAGAATCCTAATGAATCAGTGCATGATTTTAATACAAGATTCAATAAGACATTGAGAATATTTCTATGAATTTGAGGCCATGTGATGAATCTTGTCTTATAAAGTATGCTGATGCATTTGACAAGAAGGTTGCATACTATTTGAGGGATAAAAACCTGGCACTTTGAGGCTAGGCCTTTACTATGGCTCTACAAATTGAGAACAACATTAAGGCCATTGGAAAACCTCCTAAGAGGGAGGGTGTTAAACTGATAAACCCTAGAAAAACCTCAAGCAAGAAAGAGTGTGGATCTTGAGGAGGTTGTTAAAAATTTGGCAGGGGTTGTCAAAGAAATCTCTTACAAACTAGCCTAGGAAGAGAAAGGAATTGGGCAGAGTTCACAAGGTCAACAAAAGGCACAAAATCATGATAGATTTGGAAATCATCCTAGGGGTGATCAGAGGTCAGATGAAAGAGGTAAAGGACCCATGGGATCTACAAATAGACATCCCCAAGCACGTGAAAGTAGAATGGTGCCTGATCCTCTGACTTCCCAGGTTGTTGTTGTTGATGAAGCCAATGAGATTGATTGGTGTGATAGATGCTTTCTGCCCCATCCTCCATGTGAAGTAAATCAAAAGAAGAAGAAGTTGATAATGATGATGGTACTGATGATGATGTTTGCATGATGGGTTGCTCTTCAAGCTCACAACAAGGAGCAACTTCAACCGAAGTGATAAGTGCTCGAACTGCTGCAAATTTTTGGGATTGCATTCACTGGGTACCACTTCTTCCTCTTCTCATACTTTTGAAGTAGATGTAGTGCAAAGATTTTGAAATACCTAATAATGACTTTGAGTATTTAAGAGATTTAATGATAAATAAGTATGATGGAGGAATCCCTTCGGAGGAAGATAGGCAATTATTGATGAATGTTGTTGTTGCTCAAGAAAAGGATTATAATACTAGGAGTAGAGTTGTCAAAGGAGCAGGGCCTCAAGCCAAACCTAAAACTCCATTGCTTACTAGTATTCCTAAAGAGGCTCCTAAGAAAGATACACCTTCCAAAGGCCTTGTTGTCCCAAACAAGATTCATACTTCTCCTCATGCCCAAACTGTCAAGAATCCCATGCCATCTGATGAGTTTGCTAATCTCCCTTCCAATGCTGCCTTGCCAAAGAATGTTCCATATGACATTGCCCAAGTTTTGAGTCAAATCAAAGTTAGTGTTCCAATTGTTGAGTTGCTTAGGATTCTTGAGCACAAGAAGAGAGCATTTGAGTACTTGGGATTGAAAGAAGAAAAGAGTACCCAAGTAGAAATGTAAACATTGTAGAAACTCCTCCTCCAACCATTGCAGACCTTGAAACACCACCAAGCATTGGAAGAGCTTGGAGAAGCACCTGAGGTTTACTTGGGGACATCTTTGGTTGAATCCCAATTAAATGTTGATCCATTTTTTACAACTTTGATCATTAAGGAAAATCTTTGCACAATTGTATGTTTGATTCAGAGCATCATGCAATGTCATGCCTCTTGAGGTCATGAATGAGATGGATATCAAAGTGACAATAGCATATGGAAGATGCACTACCATGGACTCTAGAGAGGTGCCATTGTTGGATGTGTGAAAGGTTTGGTGGTACAACTTGCAGCTTATCCGGGTAAGAACTTGAAACTTGATGTTGTCATTGTTGATTTGCCCTGCCAAATGGGGCATGTTGTTATCAAGAAAGTGGGCTGCAAGTGTTGGTGGAAGTGTTCAGATGGATATGTCTTTTTCCACCATTCCAATTGAAGGCAGCCTTGTAAAGTTGTATGGAGAGAAGAAAATGTTGCACCTCATTGAAGATCCAAATAATGCTTCTTATGAAGTGTTATATGTTGATGTTGATGCAGATAATTTTGTGGGGTTTTTGATGGGAAAGAGAACAAGATGGATCAATGTAAGTGTCTTGAACAAGGTAGGTTCTCCTTGGACCTTGTTATTTGATGGGGCTTGTTCCAAATTTGGAAATGGTGTTGGTGTAGTTCTGATTTCTCCAAGCAGGAAGAGTTTGTTTTCTCTTTCAAACTTAACTTTGAATGCACTAATAACATTGTTGAGTATGAAGCATTGTTATTAGGTTTGAGAATTTCTTGGAAGTATTATATTAAAGATATCATTGTCAAAGGAGACTCAGAATTGATTGTCAAACAAATTAGAAAATTGTATGCTACTAAAAATCAGAGAATGAAACAATACAAGCATGCAGTTTGGGATTTGATTGAAATGTTTGACTCATTTAATATTGTGCATCATGATAGAAAGTTCAATGTTGTTGTAGACCAGCTTGTAGTCTTGGGATCTGGTTTGATGTTTGTTCAATGTCCCCCAATTGTGAATATAATGTTGAAGTACTAACAAGGCCATCTGTCCCTGACAACGTAAAAAATTGGCAAGTATTTGATGATGATGCCCAGGTGAAATGGTTTCTATAGAACAAAGGGGAGTTTTTGATCAAGTGTATTGATTGGGAGCCAATGGTGTGTGTGCAAAGAAGGAAAAGAAACTTTTTTGGCAAAGACATCATCCAATTGAAAACTAATACCATTCCTAGAGGGTTGGTTGCTCTTGAATCAAACTTTGATAATGTTGATTGCATTATTAACAGACATATAGCAGCCTCAAGGGATGTTGAAGAGCATGACCTTGGCACAAAGGAGAAACCAAGGAAGATCTGGTTGGGAAGCAATCTGAAGTAAGGAAGAAAAATAGTCCTATGTCTAATTGTTGAAGAAATATCAGGACTGTTTGGCTTGGTCTTATTCTGAGCTGAAAGCATACAGAGAGGATTTGTTTCAACATGAAATTCCTCTCAAAACAAATGCAAAACCATTCAGAGACAAAAGCAAGAGGCTGATTAATCCACTCCTCTCCATGAAGATGCAAGAAGAATTGAAGAAGCTAAGGGATGGAGGGATTATTCAGCCAACAAGGTATTCTTCTTGGGTTGCAAACTTAGTGCCAGTTAGAAAAAGAATGGTGATATCAGGCTATGCGTGGATTTTAGAAATCTGAACAGAGCATCAATGAAAGATAATTATCCTTTGCCAAACATGGAAAATATGTTGTAGTTAGTGACTGGATCTGAGTTGCTTTCTACATTGGATGGTTTCTCTAGCTATAATCAAGTTGTTGTAAAGGAATCAGAAAGAATTAAGACTGCCTTTACCACTCCTTGGGGAACATATGTCTATGTTAGAATGCCTTTTGGTCTAATGAATGCTGGAGCAACATTTCAAAGGGAAATGGATGTGGCTTTTGCTGGTTACATTAATGATTTCATTGTTGTTTATCAAGATGATGTAACTGTGTTTTCCAGGAAGAGAAATGATCACTTGCAGCACTTGGAAAAGATGTTGATTAGATGTAGAGAATTTGGTATCTCTTTGAATCCAAAGAAGTGCCATTTTGGAGTGCAAAAGGCCAAGTTTCTTGGTCACATTGTATCAAAGGATGGTGTCATGATTGATCCCAAAAGGGTAGAGGCTATCAACAAGGTTCCAATTCCAAGAACCAAGAAGGGAATCCAATCCTTCTTTGGGAAAATCAATTTCATTAGAAGATTTGTGTCTAACTTTGTTGAGTTGACTCTCCCCATCACTTGCATGTTGAAGAAAGACCAGATTATCAAGTGGGAAGAAGCATCCATTCAAGGATTTTGATGGGATCAAAGAAGCACTAAAGCATGCCCTATTTTGGCAGCTCCAAATTACAAGAAGCCTTTTCAAAGTGTTTTCTTTTGCTTTAGAAAACACCATTGCATCTGTTTTATTATAGAAGGATGATGAAGGGGTTGAGAGACCAATTGCCTTTTTCAGTAAGGCATTGTAGGAGCTGAGTTGAAATACACCATCATGGAGAAGCAAGCATTTGCCTTGGTGAAAGCAACAAAGGTTTTAGACCCTACATCTTGAGTTCTAAAGTTGTTGCTTATGTTCCCCACACCATGGTGAAAGACATCTTATCAGAGATGGAGGTCTCAAGAAAAAGATGCAGATGGGTGAACAAGTTGTAGGAGTATGACATGGATATCCAAACCAAAATTGGTAAGAGGTTTGGGCCTAGCTAAGCTTATGGCTGAGAGAAACCTGCAAACTATTGAGGTGAATGAAGTAGAAGGAGAAAGGGTGGATGTCCTTGAAAAGTTGGTAAGTTTTGAATGGTACAAAGATATAATATTTTATCTAGACATCTATGCTGCCTGAAAATCTGAGTAAAAATCAGAAAAGAGCTCTTAAGTTAGCCTCTCAAAAGTATGTCATTACTGATTTTGGGTTAGCTTGGAAGAACCCGAGGGAGTGCTCTTGAGATGCATTACTGAAAATGAGGCCCCAAAAATAATTGTTGATCTCCATGGAGGGGTCTGTGGGGGACATTTTTTGGAAGAGTTACAACACATAAAATCTTGAGGGTTGGTTATTGGTGGCCAACTCTCTTCAAGGATACAACTCTATTGGTGAGGAAATGTGAAGTTTCCAACATTTTTTTATGGAAGAATGAAAGCTTTAGGCTCCCTTCCTTTGTGCCCTATGTGTCAGTTGAAGCCCCATTCAGACAATGGGGAATGGATTTCATAGGGGAAATTTTTGATCCTTCCAAGTGTTGGTCATAAATGGATTCTTGTAGCCACTGATTATTTCACTAAGTGGGTGGAAGAAATCCCCACCAAGAAGGAAACACACCAAGTTATCATGGACTTCATGTTGAATCAAATCATATGCAGATTTGGAGTGCCAACTAAAATTGTTGCTGATAATGCCATGAGTTTAGAGCCAAACCTTTGGTGGCAATGTGCAAAGAATATGGGATCAATTTGACATATGCTTCTAACTACAATCCCCAAGGAAATGGACAAGTTGAGTCAGTAATAAAAACTTGTTGAAGATCATTAGAAGAACCTTGGAGCTGAACAAAAGGAAGTGGGGTGAGAAATGAAGTTTGTTGTTTGGGTTGACAATAATCACTATCAAAAGAGCTACTGGTAAAATCCCATTTGAATTGGTATATGGAACTCAAGCTTTGTTGCCCCTCCATTTGCAATTGTCTTCATTTCAGTTTGTTCAATAGATTGAAGACCAAGAAGTTAGTTCATATGATGCTCGAATCAATCAGATTATTGAGTTGGATGAAGAGAGAAGGGCATCCCATCAGTGGCATGTGAAGTTTAGAGAAAATTTGAAGAAGCTATTTGACAAAAAGGTGACACCTAGAGCTTTCAACATTGGGGATCTTGTGCTTTTATGGGATAGCAGGCATGAAGATAAGGGCAAGCATGGTAAATTTGATGCATTGTGGATGGGCCCTTATTCAATTGATATTCGAATTGGTGAAAATACCTTCTTCCTAAAAGACTTAGATGGGGAACTACTTGAATTTCCTATTAATGGTAGGCATTTGAAGCATTTCCTTGATTGATTTCTTAGAATCAAGGTATACTCCATTTGTACAGTGTATAGTTCTTTGTTCTCATCTACTTTTGTGTTTTTGTTTGTTTTGGTCCTTGGTGACCTAGTTTTTTTGGTTTCTCGGTTCATTTTTTGGAGGATGGTTGTGGTTTTCGCTCTGCAAGCTTATTCTTTGACTTCATTGCCCAATGGTCTATTTTTGGCACTTGGTCTACTTATTTGTTCTTGTGGCACTCATAGGAGTGCCCATCCCCGAGTCGGAGCTGATGTTGGTGCTCAAATTAGTCTCACCCCATTTGTCATTGAATTTCCTTAGTTTTGTGGCCTCTGTCATGTTTTTATCTCCCCATGTTGGTGCTTGAAGACTTTGTCCTCCATTTGGTTGCCATGATCAGTCCCTTCCTTGGTCGAGGATCACTTAAAGGTCAGAATTTTTTTTTTGTTTCTCTGTCCATCTGAAGGAGTCTGTAAATTGGGCGTAAAACTGGGTTGTTCCTTTCTTTCCATTTTCCACAGTCATGTATTGTTTTCCCTGTCATTTTTGTCCCAAATACTATGAGGAAACATGATTGGATGTAGCTCGGAGGATCATGTTTGAAACTTATAACATCTCCAAATTCTTTTTCCTTGAAGAAAAATTCATCTCGGGCTCAAATGGTGGTTTTCCTGCATTTTTATGGTTTGATGGGTGAGTTTTCCCATCAAATTTACATCTCTGCATCAGTGGAAACGTGGCCCTTTTTGGTTGGATGTGGCTCAGTGGGGCACTCTAAAAAACTCTATGGCTCACTTCAACCCAAAACTTTTCCACGTGGAGGAATGATGCTCATTTGAAAATTCACCTTTTGGTTTGGCCTTGGAGTTGCATCGGGGACACGTGGAGGATTCCGTTGCTTTTCCCGGACTTAGACAAATTTTTTTCATGCAGCCTGGTATAGTTTTGGTGGGCCATGGACACATGGTGGGCTAGCGCTCATTTGAGGATCCACCTCAGGGTCCCACCTTAACAATTGTGACATAAAGGGGACAGGTGGAGGCTTCCCTTTGTACTTAAGCTTTCAATTTTCTAGGACACTTAGACTTTTCTCGCTCTTGGGCAATCTTTAAAGAAGGTTTCCTCGGGCCTTTCAAGGACACGGGACATGTGAGGGACACATGCACATGTTTGGGGACCAGCCCCGAGTTTTATTTTGAAGAAGCACCAAGAGGACACTTGGAGGCTTCCGCTCACTCTACCTTTTGCTTGGACTTTTCAATGGCCGAAGGAGACTATCTCGGACCTTAGACACATGGCGCCTTCCACTGAACCTTCAAATTTTTAATAGACTCTTCCGGAATGAGACACGTGTTGAGCCCGCACTTGTTTGGGGTCTCTACTTTTGGGACCATCTCAAAATGTGCCATTGAGACACGTGGCAGGCAAGGGGAAATGGAGAAATGGAGCTTGGGGTTATTTAAGGTTTTTTTGCCTTTTGTAAAAAGGGATAAAATTGTAAGTTGAAGCAGTGGCCCCGAAAAGAAAGTAATGCCAGTGTTGAATAGTCAAAAATGGAGGTGCGGGCCCGTGGGGAAAATGTGGAACTTTTTCCTTTTTGGAAAATAAGTATAAAGTGAAAAATGAAGCGCAGTCCGCTGGAACCCACATCAGAAGCTAAAGGTGGAAGGGTGGAGCTCATGGGGAAAATTTGGAAAATTTTCCTTTTTCCAAAAATGAGGTAAAATAGCAGAATCAAGCCTGTGGTTCCTCTAGGACCCACATTGGGACATGTGTCAAGCCCATTTTCTAAGGGTGGAGGGGGAGAAAAATGTCAAAATTTTACTTTTTCCAAAAGTTATAAAATGTCAAAAAGTGCTCCCAAGCCCATTTCCAATCACATTTTTCCATGTGGAGGGCTCAAATTAAAATTTGAAAGGAAAGATCAATGGTAGCTATATGCATTTCATTTTTTTTTTCCACCATTGAAGCTCTAAGATGTTTGGAGATGCATTTTTTGCATCATTCTTCATCAATTTTTTTGGAAAATTTGTGTTGTTTTGGTCTGCAAAGTTCAATTGAATCAATTTGGGAGCTCAATTTGTAAAGGATGAAGTATATTTTGAAGTGGATTTTTCTCAAGCTCAAAAAAAATGGAAAAATGCTAGATCTAGAAGTTGCAGAGGTAAAATTATTAGGAGAGGAAAAAGGATGAAATGATGAAAGTGCAAGGCTGTAAAAGGTGAAAAAGGGTTGCCTCGAGAGCAAAAAAGGGATGACCTGTCAAGTCTAGCTATGCAGAGGCTCGAAAAATGATTAAAAAGGGGATTTCTCACATGACAAAATCAGAATGATTAAAGGGACTCCTGAAAAGTTGTGGCATGGCATCCTAGTCATTAGTCGAGGCCCAAGAAATGTGATCAGTTCACAATTGGTCCACTTGGTAGATTTTAGATCTGAATTTGTTAAACGTCATTATTCTGAAACAAATTGGTAACAAGAAAAGGTCCCTCGAATATTCTTCTCTTTTGGGGGAAAATTGAGTGGGAAAAAATGTATAAATGCAATGAGAATACTCTTGCAAATGGTCAGAGTTTGAATTCTTGAGAATTTTTTTGAGAAAGTCATCTTCCCGAGAGACCAAAGCCGAGATTACTTGTTATTTTCTTTTGTGTTAGATTTTTATGTGTGTCAAGTTGGTTGTAGATGTATAGCCATTGAAAAGCATTGAGATTTCTCTGGAAGCTTTCCCATTGATGAATCTAAGTAATTTTGGAATTAATTTGTGTCTAATCTCTAGTAATTTTGTGTCTGCTTTATTTTCAGAATGTCTATAAATAGTTTCTTTCATTCCTATTGCAATCTTACATTGAAATTTTTGTGAAATCACACAGGATCTCATCCCTGTGATAGTCTAATGGTATTTGCAATTTCATTTCAAGAAGAGCCTTCATCTTGGATGAGATAAACAAATTTAAAATCAATTCACTATGTCATTTGTTGATAAATATTGTCTGTAAGTCTTTGGGTGTACCTTAGGCATGATTAATCAGAAACTTTAGTGTTTAATTGAGTCTTCCAATTTGAGCCTTCATGTTGGAGTCTCAAAGATTATGTGAAAACGTGTTGATCTGGGCCTCCATTGAAGCACACCTTAGTTGAAGGAACGTCTTGACTATTTTGAAGCTTTCTGTTGTGAAGTTGTTCATTATTGTGAAGTCCCTCCAAAGATCGGTATAATCAACTTTATCTGCTTCATCTCCCACCAAAATCATTTAAAAACCATTGATCCACCCTGAACTACCCTGTTTTCCCTGTGTATCAACAAAGGAACAAAATCTACTTGCAAAAATATGTAGAACAATCAGGATTTCTTAATG
This sequence comes from Taxus wallichiana var. yunnanensis, assembly GCA_018340775.1. Lineage (NCBI taxonomy): Eukaryota > Viridiplantae > Streptophyta > Pinopsida > Cupressales > Taxaceae > Taxus > Taxus wallichiana. The sequence continues at coordinate 763,357,857 of CM031244.1, forward strand.
TCTTTAGTAACCTTTTCCTTGTATTGAAAATATCTCCATAATCTGGAAGTGACAACTCGTGAGAGTTAGATTTGGTGTGTTGATCATATTTTCCCAAGGTCTTCTCTATAAAATTTGTGCAAAAGAAGGATTTACCAAGCATTCTTCAATAACAGAGGTTACAAAATAGGTTCTCTTACCTTGGTTGAAAGGCACAACCTAAAATAGTTAGGATAAGATCACATCCTTTTAAGGTGCTACCCACTTCTTCAAAGCTTGAGTGCTAAAAATTTAGATAGATTGCTTCCCGGCTACAAAATGACATACATAATCATCTTTTGTCAAATCCATGATCTGATTGGATTTTGAAGGAGATTAATTCTAGAAGTATGGAGCGAGGAACGGGAGTGGAATTTGCTAGAAATTTCAAATGAAGGTTTTGAGTAGGAATCTCCAGTGGGTTAGAGGCGAAGGAAGAGATCGCATGGACCTGCACTAGGTAAACGATCATGTGATTGCTGCTCCCAAGGACAATAAGGAAAAGGATGGGGCTTCAAGCATGTGGGCTGAACGTTTGGTCAGAAAAAGCTTGGACAAGGAGATTTTGGAGGGGCTAGAACCGTCTAAGGAGAAAGGTAACTTATCCCTTAAAATCCCTGAGACTCTTTTGGCAAGAACAAAAGCCTCCATGGAAAATTCTATCTTTGCTAAATTCCTTGGCTCTAGACCAAATATTGACTACTTTAGGGGTTGGGTCAAGAGACATTGGGCGTCCAATGGAAATGTTGAGGTTTCAGATTATGTAAATGGTTTCTTCCTAGTTTCTTTACCTATTAAGATTCGGTGGCAAATATTCTTTCTGGAGGTCCCTGGTTTATTTGAAAATCTCATGTGGTTGTTTAGAAATGGGAACCAAATTTTAACCCATTTGTGACATCTGTCTCTGAGTTCCTTATCTAGGTCAAACTTTTGGGATTACCCATGGAGTTTTGGGAGACAAAAGTCCTTATTGGCATTGCTAAAAGCCTGGGAAAGCTGATAGCTTTAGATCTGGTCACTAAGGATAAATCTAGATTAACCCACGCTAGATTATGTGTCAATATGGGTCAAGATGCTCCCTTAGAAAGTAATATCAAACTATTGTCTTCCACAGGGGTTTGGTTGCAGAGATTTGATTATGATCCATCCCCCTTTGCATGTAGAAAATGTAAATAGGTGGGTCATGATCATAGGAATTGTTCTCTTCATAAGAAAAAAATTGATCCCTGTTGTCGGTCCACAAAAGACAAATAATAAGGAGGCAAAGGAATGGAGGCTGATTGGAGAAAATGGAAAAGTTGTAGAGGTAAAGGATCTTCTTAACATCCATAAGGTGGTCAAAGAAGTGATTCCCTTGAGTCATCATAACACCCCCGCAAGAGAACCGGTGGTCTTTGGTTTCTTGATGCTTTGATAAATTTGAAGTGAAGATGAGAATGAGAATGAAAATGAAAACCTGAACTTTGAGGAGGGGATTCTGAATTAGGGAAAGGGGCCAGCCAAGTTTCGGAAGGTGACACTCTTTCTTTGCAAGTGGCCTGTGGACCATCATTAGATGAAGTTTCTTCCATTGGTTAGAGCTCCTTTGGTTAGAGACAAGAAGATCTATTAACAATGTTTAATGGCTTTAGAATTCTTGTGGACTTTGTTGTTGATACTTACAAACTAGTGGTCTCTCCCAAGACCCTAGTTAGTAAATCTAAACTAGTCATGCGAAGCACCTCCAGAGCTGATGTTGGCAAGGACTCAACTCCTATGGGTAGGAAAAGAAATAAGGAATTAAAGGAGACTAACTCTAGGAGGGAAGTAGAAGCTGGTATTTAGGGTACTCTAGGGAAGTTTCTTCTTAGTAATAAGAAATGTTAAATAATCCTACTCTTTTGGAATATTAGGGGTTTGAATTATTCTAGTAAACACAAAATTTCTAAGGATCTTAGAGTTAAAGCTAAATTGAATATTTTCATGCTCCAAGAAATGAAAATGAACATGGATATATTTAAAGAGGTGGGGAGAAAAAACTGGAAAGATAGTCACTGGGAAGGCTGTAGCTCTCTCCGGAGCCTCGAAGGTGTTGTCACTATGTGGGATCTTAGTTTAGTGGATGGAGTTATGATAATTTCCTCCCCTGGTAATGTGGCTATGAGTTTTATGGAAATCATCTCAAAAAAATCCTGGTATGTTTCTAACATTTATGCTCCCAATAAACTTAGTAAAAGACATAATTTCTGGAAGGATCTCTCTAGCTTTAGACAAATTTTTAATGATAAAGATTGGATAGTTGGAGGAGACTTCAATACCCCCCTTTCCTCTAGTGAAAAGAGAGGGGGTTTGATCTCTTATTCTAAAAGTATGGAATATATAGCTGACTTCCTAGTTAGTAATAGTCTGTTTGACTTAGATTTGGAGGGATCCAAGTTTACTTTGGTAAATAGAAGGACTGGATCTAAGCTCATTTAGATAAGAATGGATAAATTTGTGGTAAGCCATATTTGTATGATCAATCAAATTTATTCTCTAAAAACCCTTCCCAAAATTGGCTTGGATCATAATCCCATTCTTCTCGATTTGGGAATGAATCATCTAAAAAAAGCTAGGCCTTTCAGATTTGAAAAGATGTGGTTAGGCTACCTGGATATTTACAACAAGATTCTAGAATGGTGAAATATCCAAGTTCGTGGGGTTGTCGATTCATATTGTGTTTTAAACTTAAGCACATCAAAAGTAATCTTAAAAGATGGAACAAGGAGACTTTTGGAAATATTTTCAAGGAAAAATCAGAATTGCTAAAGATCTTAGAAATATTGAGGAACTTATGGAGAATGTTGGTCTTAATCCAATTTAAGGATCAAGAACAAAAACTCCTGGCTGATTACCATGGAATTCTGGCTAAAGAAGAGGTGTATTGGAGACAAAAATCTAGGTTCAAATGGCTTAAGGAAGGGGATAGGAATATTAAATTCTTCCACTTCTCTGCTACTTCTAGAGCCAATATCCTAAAGATTAATGAAATAAGAGGTGAAAATGGGGAGTCATTTATAGATAGTAGGGACATCAATGCCTCTATAATAAATTACTTCAAGGAGCTCTTCAAATAGGGGTAGAGGTCAGAGGATTTGGTTTAGAACAAAGTCTTGGATCTTTTTTAGAAAGTAATCACCCCTCTTGAGAATAGAGATATTTTAAGGATCCCCTCAGAGGAGGAAATCTATTTTATGATCTTTGATATGGAACTTGATAAATCTCTAAGGCTGGATGGCTTCCTTGCCTTTTTCTTTCAAAAATTATGGGAGGTGATTAAACATGAGGTCATTGAAATGGTCCAAGAGTTTTTCAACAATGGTCATCTCTTGAGGGAAATGAATAACACCTTTATTGTCGTGGTGCCAAAAAATTGTTGGAGCCAAGGAGGTTAAGGATTTCAAACCTATAAGCCTATGCAACACCAATTATAAAATTTTGACTAAAATCATAGCTAGGAGGATTCAAATGGTTCTTCCCAACTTTATCTATGGGAATTAGGGGATTTTGTTCTGGAAGGCAAATTATTGATAACATTATTGTGATTCAAGAAGGCATCCACTACATTGAAAGCTCTGAAAGATCAGCTATGTTTCTCAAGTTGGATATGCATAAAGACTTTCATAGGATAAATTGGTATTTCCTCCACGCCATCCTGATAAAGGTGGTTTTTGATAAATTTTTGCTTAATATGATTATGACATGCATTTCCACTACCAATTTTTTGGTTCGATCAATGGAAAACCGGAAGGTTTTTTCCAAGCTAGTAGAGTGTTGAGACAAGGTGATCCTCTCTCACCTTTCCTCTATGTCATAATGGTTAAATCCCCGAATAGAATTTGTCAAATTTCCATGGCTTCCAACTACATCTAGGGTGTTAACATCTCATATTTGTCTTCCCTCCATTTGTATCAATCAATTTTTCGATGATAATTTTATGATGGGTAAGGCCTCTGTCCATGAGGTCTCAAATTTTAAGGAGGTTCTTAATGATTATGAATAGGCTTTTGGAAAGATGGTTAACTTCCATAAAAATGATACCTTTTTCATAAATGTGGAGAATCAGGTTCAAGCCATATTAGCTCACATCCTGGGTTGTAGAATTAAAAATTTTCCAAATTTTTATCTGGGTATGCCCCTAATCCATAAGAAGTCTGATCTCATGGTTTGAAATGCTCTATTGGATAGATTTAATAGAAAAAACTCATCTTGGAAGGGTCTCTTGCTCTCTCAAGTTAGTAAATATCAATTGCTCCAAAGCTCCCTTCAAGGCATTCCCATTTGTGTGATGTCTCTTTTCATGCTCCTGCTAAAATTAAGGAAGCCTTAGAGAAAATCCAAAAGAGGTTCCTTTGGATGGGAGCTGGTGAGAAGTTAAAATTTCCTCTTGTGGTCTAGGATAAATTTACTAAACCTACGCTATGTGGAGGATTGGGGATAAAAAAAATTCTCTTATGAATAAGGCCTTAATTGCTAAGGCTAGGTGGAGGATTGCTAGAGAGGAAGGTCTTTAGGTGCAAATTATTAAGATGAAATATTTACGGAATATAGGCGAGAATGGAATGTTTTTAAAACCAAAATAACCTCCCTAGAGGTTATTTTTCTAGAATTCCTTTATGGCCTCTAAAGAAATCTTATCCAAATGTAGGATTTAGGAAATTGGCAAGGGCTCTAAAATCATTTTTGGTTTGATAATTGGCTTTAGGATTCCCTTTAGCTAACTTGGATTTTTGGAAATAAGTTGCTTAGTACTAGAAGGAATCTATAAATTTTTTGATTCATGAATTTTGGATCTAAGAAGATTTTGTCAGATGGGAAATCATTGAGCCTCCTCCGGATTTTGATGGTGACATCCAACCTTTCCAGTTCTCAACAATAAATTTAAGGCTTTCCACATCCCCATGTTCCAAACCAAGGAGGACTCCATCAAATGGAAATAAGAAGAATATGGAAATTGAGGCTTTCAATGGGAGAGCCCTTTCCATTTTCCTATCTTGATACGGGCCGGAATAGCCCTTCCTCATTTTTGGGGGTTTATGGAAATCCGGAATGATGGTATCTTTCACATTTAGAAACCTCTTCTATGAAAGTTAGAAGAAAAATTTTGAATACCATAAAGGAAAACATTAAATTGTTTAAAGGTAAAGTCAAGAAACCTTGCCCGAATAGTGAGAAGTTAGTTCTTGAAAAGTTCTCCCTTGGTCTGGTGGAATTACACATTCCTAAAAAGAACCCAGTTGGAATAGGCCTGGGGGAAATGTTGTTAAGTTAAATTTTGATGGAGCCTCAAAAGGGAATCCGAGACCAAGGGTGGGAGGGGAAATTCTAAGGAATAGTGAAGAAGATTGGTTGTTTTCCTAAGCGGGACCATTAGGTCACCAAACCAACAACATGGTGAAGCTAGAGCTCTTCTTTGGGGGATTTTTTAGATAAAGAAAAAGGTTTAAAGGAAATCTAGATCGAAGGTGACTCTCTCCTTTTAATTAATTCCCTCAATAATCATGGTTCCATTAATTGGGCCATTAGTAATATCCTTGATGATGTGAAGGAAACTTCAATTTTTTTATAGCATTTCTTATAATCATACCTTACATCAAGGGAACAAATGTGCGGATAAGATGGTCAATTATTGAATCAATTGTAATGATTATAAGATATGGTGTAAAGTTGATATATTACCTGCGGAAATTAATGAGATCATTAGTAGAGATAGAGGGCACTAATTTTAATAAAGTTGTACGAGTTAGCCTTGGAGATGACAACTTACTTAATATATTATTTTCCAAGATTTATGCTAGTGCGAAAGAAGGTCTTTTTTTGAATTTTAGTAGCAATCAGAAGAATCTCAGTCTGGTGAAAATGGGGGTAATAGGATTAGAGTTGAACTTGCTAGCCAAAGCATTAAAGCTTTTAATCAGCCTCTGTGGAACAAGCTTAGGATTGGGGGTTTCAATAATTTCATTGCCAAATTACATGGTCATGACCCTCCTGTTAAAGGATTTGGTAAAGATTGGAAAGAGGATAAGTTTTTTGTTAGAGGGATGGAAATTGAGGTTTCTGAGTCCACCATCTCCTAGCCACAAACATGAAAATGGATGGGCTTAAAATTTTAAGGATAGAACCCGCAAAGAATAGGAAATTGAGATGTTCTTTGTTAGTAAGGAAAGATGTTCTTTTTTATGGATGGTATTGCCAGGTCGTGCATTCTAAGTATATAGAGAGAGGTGTGCCTTCAAATCATGAAGTACATCACTCTGGAAGGAAAATACAGAAAAATCTATACTCACCACTTGACCCTTCTGAACATGTTCCGCCATAAGGTCATGGTGAGCATCCCCTTCTTTTGTTTATGTCTTTGACTAAATATTTGATGGCTTTCCAAGTAGGAGAAAGTGGAGATGCCTCTACATGAAGGGATCATTCTTGATGTTTGAAAATGGGAAACTGCTCTGTCCTCTTCCTGAAAGAGCATGCGGATGAGGATGACCTCACTCTCGCAGATTGCCTTACTAAGATGAAGGCTAGAAAATGCAAAATTATGGGGGAGGATTTTGGTAAAGAAATGGGTGAGGATGGTCATGGGGAAGTGAGCACTTCAAGAAAAATAAATTCGAGATGGTAATTTAAAGGGTTTCAAGGATTTGAGCAGTAAGGTCCAGTACTTAGAAGGGGTGCTTCAAGTGATGGAAGAAACCAATGTTGGTCAAAGGGAAACAATGATGGATGTCATCAACACTTCTAAGAAAATTTCACTACTCAGGTGAAGTCCAAGAATAAAGTTTTTGGAGCTAGAGGATCAGGTCAAAAAGCTTAGTGACAAGCTAGAAGGGATAGAGGAGGGCACCAAAAGAAGGAAATTTAACTTGTGCATTAGTGGCTCTCGAGAAAAGCTAGAGGAAGATACTAATGAAAAGGTACCGAGGGTGACGTGATCAAAGATAGCCACGATGGTAGTAGTGGGTGATCTCCTAAAATTAACTTATGGTTCTAGAATGTTGGTAGAATTTTGGTGAACTTCGATATTTTATTGTTTTGGAGACTATTTCTCCTTCTCTCTGGTTTTCCCACCTTAATACAAAGTCTAGTTCTTAAATGTAAGAGTTAAGCATGTTTAACTCCTTTCTTGGAATTTTTCATTTTCTTCTTGCTTGTTGTTTTTTGTTCCTCATCTTGTAATGGCCCCACAGGAGCCAATCCATGTTCCATATCTAATAAAAAAATATATAAGAAACTAAATCATACCTCATTTAGGGACCAAGAACTTTATGAACTCCTTATACAAATGCAAACACTAAAGGCACTCAAAGATCCCTAAAAAATGAAATAACTCATGCACATCCATTAGGGAAGAACCCTCCATTGGTATGAAGTATACTATTAGGTATATGAGTCTCCATCTTCATCATATAAACAAGCAAAGTGACCCTTCCCAAGAATTTGAGAAAGTGTGAAACTCAAATGAAGCATTGTCAAAGCATGGTTGTCAAGTTTTGATTGAACTATGATAGATATCACATGATAGGAGAATGATATGTGGTTTGATCCCTCTTCGGGTAGTGGCAATGTTGGCGGTGTGTAGGGGTTCCCACAACCCACCTAACTCTATTTTATAGGAAATCCTTGCACTACAAGGTTTTAGGGTTTGATCATGGTTTATAGAACCATTTTGAAGGTGAGTGAAGAAGACAAAAAAATAGTGACACACATTCCCCTACGAAAAAGCTCTTTAAGAAGTTACAAAACCATATTCCAAGTAGGTCCAAGACCGTATAAAAGGGTCGTCGATTTTCCATGCAAAACTGTGACTAAATCTACCAATTCTATAGAATGAGTTGTAAGGTTTTGGGGCTCAATTTTAAGTTATAGTTTCATTAACGAAGCATTTCCAATTCCATATTTTCTTTTTCTAACACTCATACCACCTAGAATCTTCCAGATCCACACAAAATCAACTAAGTACACTCTCTACCTTTTGTTTTGAAATTTTTAGATCAATAATCACTTTGAAAAGCATTATTTTGAATTGTATAATTAATGTTGGAAGTTAATTATATTAGATTATCCACATGTAACATTATTCATATTTTTTATGTATGTTAATTAAAACATTTAAAACTTAAAAAGGGTAAGATCCACTCCTAAAAAAGTGAAATCACATGATTCAAAACAAAGAAGCAATAATGATTGAATTTATGAAAAATCATAGAATTTTAATTTTTTTTTCCCAATCTACCCTATGGTTCTTCTCTCTTGATTTAAATGAACTCACACATTAATGTATGCATGTCAATCATTTAATATAAAATAAAGTTAACTCTAAGTTTAATTCTTGGATCATGATTCCTTAGAAGAAATATGAATTTATTGGAAAATATATTCTCTCTTTATTTCAAAATACCATGAAATTCCAAGTCCATTTAGACCAAGTGAATTTTTTATTTCAATTTTGGAATGATATTTTTCTAGAAATTTATAGTATGGTTATTCAAAAATTGGGATTATAGATTTTGATAAAACTCTTCAATTCATTCATATACAAAGTTGACATCTAAAATTATGTAAAATTTGTTTTCTTAATCATGATATTATCAAGTGTCACAAATTTTTAATTTTAATGGCCGAGTTTGAAGAAAGGATTAAATATTCCTTTGTGAATGATATCTTTAAGAAATATAACCTTTTCTTAGATTTTTCCCGATGTCAATACTATGAATCATCTTTTGATAATGAATACTTCTTAGCTAGAAATATATCCAATTCTCTTTTAAATGTATATGACACTATGAAAATTCTTGAGGAACATTATCTCAAATTTTTGAATCAATAGTTGAGAATTTCCTTGATAAATTAGATTCAAGACATGAAGTTATCTCTCCTCATGGTGACATTTTTATTTTGATATGGAAGAGTTAAAAATAGATGTCATTTTTTTCATAGAACTTGAATAATTTTCTAAAACATTTAAGCGTATATATAGTTTTTATATTGGAAATTTCAATATCAGTAATGTTATTCAACATACATAGAAATGTTATATATTGACCATAATAATTCTACATTTTCAACTATTCCAAATGTAGAATTGGTAGATGATGTAAGGATGGAACTTGGACATGAATCATTTAAATTTTAAGTGGGTGCTAATATTTTGGAGGTAGATCATGATACATATGCCATAGGTAAGTTGTTGAATTATATAGATTATTATAAGTCTAAGATTATTTTCAAAGGTCTAAAGTGAGTGAGGAAATGATGAAGTTTGATTACAAATATTTTCACATTTGTGATATCCTATAACTTGAATCAAAGTGAATATTATATATGTATATATTTTTATAATTGTTTACTAAAAAGTATTAAGATAAATATCTAGATAACTTGCATATGTTGACTCTTTTGATGAGCCCGAATCTCATATTTGCAATGCCACTAATTTTTATTTCTTCTCAAATCAGGTCAAAATTTTCTCATTTAAACTTCATGAATTTGAAATGACCTGAAAGTATACAAAGTATGATGAATATATAACTTACTCCTTCACAAATGTACCTTATCAACTATTGATCATTCTATACTTTGTTCTACAATGGAAAATATTTGAAATTAAACAATTTACTAACTTATCTTTTTTCTTGTATACACTTTCCAATTTTGGTTTTATTTTTGTAATTTAGATATATTTTCTTAATTTTGTTGTTGTATTTCTTAGAAATATGTGTTGGTTACAAAATGTTTTCTTGTAAACATGAAATTAATCCCACTTGGAAAATTTTAAATTAGTTGGTATCACAAAATTTATAAGTTTCTCTTTTAGTTTAAGTTATTATCTGAAAATTATTTGAGAATCATTGGATCATATTTTTGGATATGAATATATTTCACTATATATGCACATCATTTAATGTCTATAGGGTGAATTTATTAAATTTAAAATATACTTCTTATCCCACACTTTGCAGTCCTTGTTCTTTCTCTTTCTTCACTCACACTAAGCCAAACTCACATCCCTCATTTTTGAAATCTTGGAGGGGTTCATGCATGGTGACTCAAGGAACAATTTTCTTGTGTTACAACCATGAAAATATTAATATTTTTGACTTAGTCCTTTTCTCTACCAAAATATTCCAACATGGTCATTAGTCTTATCTAAAAAATTTGCATCCCTCTAAAAAAATCCTATATTAATTTTTTTGACCTTTCTACTTCAGTATTGAGCCATGTCATATTTGTGGTGGGAACAACTCTTATTTAGTTTTACAAACTTTGTTTTATTTTTATATATTTACATTATTAGTATTTATCACATTTGTTGATGTGTTTGGTGATTACATGATTTAATTTTGAATAAAGTCATGAAAATATCACATTAGTGCTCACAATGGGTAGATTTAATCAAGATTGGTTTTGAAAATGAGCTTTATATTATTAAGTGAGATTAAGATGTTATTTTGATATGGTTTTAATTTTCTAAAAAGGTAAAGTGGTAATAATTAAATGTAATGCATATAAATTTTGATCACTTCATTGATAGCGATATTATGCCTAAGTGATAGTTTTTTCCTAGAATTTTTCTCTTGAAGGTGGTTGATATTGCATTGGTATTTGATAAGTTTTGTGAGCTAATTTATGGTTTGTGTAACATATTAAAATATCCTAGAGCATGATCAAGGTATGGTTCCACATCATTTGTTGGGGTCTAATGTGTTGTAACTCTTTTTGGGGCCATTAATACTACTTGATAAGTTATAACACTTTAAGATACATTAAATGAAGTTATTAATTTGAATTGTGTGGTATTTGATTTAGTAGTTTTTGGATTTTATAAGTATATTTGGATAGTGAAAAACATTTCCAATTTGGAGACTTGATGATAGTTGAGAAAGTGAGTTAGGAAGTAAACATTTGGAAAAACCCTAATCTGAGCTCATTAAATTGAGAATGAATTTTATCTAGATATATGAGTCAAGTAAGATAAGAAACATATATAAGTTTATCTATTTGTATTTATTGGAAAATTTTGGTGGTGGTGGGTACATAGCTTATCCATGAAATTATTCTTAGTAATTACAATTGTATTAGGTGGAGCTTGAGGTATGTAGAGGAACTTGGTAGGTCACTGAAATTCATTTTATTATTTTGGACGTTTATATAGTTTTTCCTTTTTTTTTTGGGTTTTGGTTTCCCATTTGCTATGGTTTCAAGCTCTATTTAATGTTTTTTTCTTAAATGGTGTTATTCATTCCATTTAAAATCTATTTTTTTATATTGCAAAGGAACATTTATTTTGGTTGTGAATAAACTTTAAAGACTTTTCAAACTTGAGCTAATATATTTGGAAATAATTTGTCTCATTGGCATTGTTTCTTGAGATATTTTGGTTTGAAGCTCTTGTTATTTTGAGTGATGGTTATTTTATTTTTCAACTTTTGATATTCCCTAGATATTATAGTGATGAATATATGGTGTTTTAGAAGGAAAATATCTCATAAATTTCTCTTAGTTGTGCCCTAACCAAGATAGGAATTCATACATGTAGAGCTAATCCACTTTGAGTTCATTTAGTGATTTCTTTATTCAATCTCTCTGTCATTGAGAACATTATTGTTTCCATTGGAATATATTTTAACATGGTATGGGTTTATATTTCTAATATAGATCAAGGTTGGATGAATATAATTGTGATTATTTTCTTTGGGTTATGTACAATTGGGTGTCGGAAATACTTTTGTTTCATTTTAAATCCTGCCCTAAAACTACTACCAAGGCATTTTAGTTGTCATTTTTATTAGGATTTTTTAACCTCATAATGGCATGAACTAGAAAAGACCATCTATATGTTTTGGAAGAAGTGAAGGATTTTAGTGAATAACAATATTTGTTTTCTCACGATTTAGAAATTTTGTATCTTTTCTTGGGTAGTAGAGTTTGCATGATTTGTATGATGGTGGTTATAAGGGAAATTTTGAGAAGTTTTGATAGTTAGTGGGATTTTTACTGAAGATAATTTCTTTACTCAATAAAGGTCTCTCATTTTTTCTCTTTTAACTACACTGTGTGAATATTATTGAATATATATTCAATCCCATATTGATACAATTATTTTTTATGAGATTTTGTAGAGAACTCTATGTTTTTTTATCACGAATTTATTTCTTAGGAAAAGTAGATAATATTATCATTTGTGTGTTAATATGATCATTGGTTTTTCTAATATAATGAATGGTTTAAGTTGATGGGATAACATTCATGTTCATTTAATGATTTGAATACGTAAATTTTCATTTATTTTTAAAAGTGATCAGACCTAATGGTAGTTGGGGTAAGTCTCTAATCTATTTTCTTGAAGGAATATAAGTGAAAATTGAGAAAAATGTTTAATTAAGAAAACAATTTAAGGTTGTGATAGTTGGCCTTTTGTGGACTTTGAGAAGATATGATTGTTGAACTTAGTCACATAGTTTCTCATTTAGTGATTATGATGTACTTGTTGTTGGTTAGATTGGCTAGGAAATCTCTTGAAAAATGTCTTTTATCACTTGGGTTTTGTTAATGCAAAAGTGCAGCACCCCAAATGAGTTCTAAAATATGCTTTTTAAGGAGACTCATTTGGTGTGATTGCATAACATTGAACTTTCCCCAAGGTGTGGGACCTTGAAAAATGGGAAAGCTCTCCAGATTAAAGGTTGGTTCCTTATTCCTCTATTTAGGTGCGTGCGTGGGAGCTTGCAGAGGATTTATCTCTATACTTAGTCTAAAACTTGAAAAGGAGATAGGGGTAAAAGGAGTATAAGAAATAAGAAATGACTAAACTACTAGGTGATGCACCAAAGGAATGATGAACACTTATTTTCTAATAGACAAAAACCAACAAAATGCATACAATAAACAAGCACAGATAGCTAGATATGTAATGGAAGACCAGATGAAAGCAAAAGAGACAAGAGAGGATCTAAAATTGATCACAGACATGTTTTATTGCTCGTAGATTGATAGGTCCATTACAAAGTAGCAAAGAGGCATAAACGTAATGCATTTTTGATAGAAGGCCTAAACCCCACATATCCCTTTGCTAGAAGGAGGAGGGAGCCTGTAAAACAAAGAATGTCCAACCCTTTACAATGAATCATGCCCCGTATTTATAGATTCAATCAGACATGAGGAAGAGAGAGAGAAGCGGGAAAAGTAGGTTGAAGCTCAACCACTATTGTTAATGCCTTTGAAAAAATTTACCCCCAAATATGTCTTTACTACATCAATCCTTGGTTCGGCACCTTGAAGGAAGAGGAAATGGTGGAAACATATCAAATCCGATCTGGTTGTTAAGACAGATGGATCCTGCATTGAAGTCTCGAAGATGTTTCCTCCATTTTTCTTCACCTAACCTCCTCAAAATCAAAGTTTCAGACCTCCATGACATGGGTGAGGCCAAGATCTTTCCAACGGCATCATATTTGCGATATTTTGAGCCCCAGGAGTCGAAAGATATGCCCATTCAAAGTTTGTATTAGGTCCACTTAGGAGGGCGGGAAAACAACTTGAAAAATGGGTCCCCTTTTGATATAACACGTGGAGCCACCGTGCTTGTTTCAAGACCCGGCTCAAGTTTTCATTTAGAGAAAGTTGAGTTGACACTTATCGGCCTCCTTTGGTTTATGGACTTTTCAATGGTTCCTCTTATATGGGATTATGATCAATCCAATATTTGGCAAGGGGTGAAATATGGATAACAATTTGTCGACTCATAGGGGTATCTTCTTGCTAGATGAAAAGACCAATTTCCTTGTTGTATCCATTGGGCATGGAGTTGAGAAAGATGGTATGGTATTGATTTTGCCTTTGATTCATGAGCCGATTGCTTGCACTCTCCATTCTCATAAGAAATCTTGAAATGAAGGTTTCTGAGAGTAGAAAATTGTTTTAACCCGAGTTTCATCTGTCTTTCCGAATGGACTGCACAAGAGCCACAAAACAACACCACACTATATACAAAATTTGAAATCATACATGCTCCAAATGGAACATGTAGAGCATGTAAAGCACTTAGGAGAAAAGCAATCTATGCTACAACAAGACAATGTGCATAAGCACTTAGAGGAAAGAGAAAACTAAACTAATATGTACAGGGTGAGAACTCCCTTTTAGTATTAGTGCTTAAGATAGATCCCATTTAATGGAATCTACAACTATTCACCCTCCAATGTAGACAATTGGAAAGCATTGCTACTTTTGCATCTTGTGATCATATAGGGGCCACTCCAAATGGCGTCAAATTTGGAATGCCTTCTTGTTTTTTCTTGATCTACATCCCATTTCAAAACCAGATCTCCTTCCTAGAAGGTCCTTGCTTTTGTCTTCTTGTCAAATCATTTCTTGATTGAAGCCTGATTCTTCTCTATTGCTTGGAGAGCATGCTCTCTAGTTTCTTCTAATTTTATCAGCTCCACATACCTGGCCTCCATTGGTCCAAATTTAAACATCTCTAGTTGCTTCATGAGCTCCAATGTTGGAAACTCAAGTGATATAGGCAACACTGCCTCTTTCCCATAGATGAGCTTGAATGGAGAGCTACCTGTAGATCCCTTGGGTGTTATTCTATCAGCCCATAAGGTAATTTTGAGATTTTTGTTCCAGGTCCTCTAATTCTCATCAAGATTTATTATGATGATCTTTAGTAGGTACTTGTTTCTAGACTCAGCCTGGCCATTACCTAGAGGGTAATAGTTTGATGAAGTACTCAAATAAGTCCCATTCTTAACGGCCCATCATGTGCTCTGGGAACCTATAAATGCTAATGCATTTTCTGATATGATGGTGGTGGCACTCCAAATCTGGTCCATATCCCTTCTTAGAAATCCAGGATACTAGACTCATTTGCTTCCTTGAGTGCCACTGCCTTGGTCCATTTGGTGAAATAATATGTCACTGTCAGGATCCATTTGTGACCTTGGCTTGAGTTTGGATTAATAACTCCAATGAATTCCAATCCCCATTGCATGAAAGGTTGGTTGAGTGAGATTGGGTGCAATGGAAGTGTTGCTAGCCTTTCCTTGCCTTTGAAGATTGCACAATTCTTGCACCTCTTGATCCATGTGTAGCAATCGCTAAACACTCTGGGCTAAAAATATCTTGCTTTCATGATTTTGAGTGTTGTCACTCTTGGAGAAAATGGCCTCTAGCTGCTTCAACGTGGAATTCTTGTAGCACTCTCTCCATTTGATTTGTCTCAATGCATCTCAAGAATGCCATTGATGTCTCTTTTGAAGAAGACACCGCCAATAAGAACATATGGGATGGCTTGTAACCTGAAATGTCTCCTCTTTTTTTTATTCATCCCATGAGGACACATGCCTATTCGAAGGAAGTGAACCATGCCTTGGGTCCAACAAGGGGTAGGTACATCATCTCTCCCTTCTTCTTGATCATCTTGTAGAACAAGAATAGCCTCCTTTTCACTGTTTGTTTCATCTTGCTGACCTGAGGCTAGTTGTTCACACAACCCCTTCCCATGGACCAGCTTGGTGACCTTGATCTCAATGTCATATTCCATGACATGGGTGATCCATCCTGCACACTTTTCATTCAGGTCCTTGCTGAGAAGGAATTCTTTAACTCTCGCATGGGAGACCAATAGTTGGATTTTGTTATTTGAAACCAAATGCTTAAAATTCTTTAATCCTCTGATTACCTCTAGGATCTACTTCTCAATGAAGGAGTGCCTTATCTCATAATCTTCTAGACTCTGGTTGAAGAAAGTAATTGGCTGTTTGTACTTTCTTTGTTCTGCTGCACCAAGATTGTAGAAATTGTGTTTCACTGCCACCAAAGGCATACAATATGAAGTCTTTGGAAAAATATAGGTTCACAAGAGTTGGGGCTTGTGATATGGCTTCTTTGATAGCCTCAAAACTTACTTTTCCTTTAGCTGTCCACCTGAATGTTAAGCTCTTCTTTAGCATCAATGTTATTGGCTTAACAAGGGTAACAAAGTTTGGAACAAACTGCAAACAAAATTGATTTTTCCCAAGAAGCTTTGAAGAGCCTTCTTGTGACTTGGCAATGGTAATGCTCTTATTGCTTGAACTCTTTCTAGGTCAATTGCTAATCCTTCCTTTGATACGATATGGCCTAGAAGCTTGCCTTCATGGGCCAATAATATGCATTTTTGGGGTTAGTGACACCCCAAAACTCCTGCATCATTGGAACACCTGCCTTAGATGGAAAAGGTGGTCTGTTGCATTCTTGGAAAACACTGTAATGTCATCCAGATAGATCAACACTATTTTGTTGATCATCCCCTTGAATTCCATATCCATTTCCCTCGAAAAGTGGCTCTAGCATTGGATAATCCAAATGGCATTTTCCTATAGGCATAGGTGCCCCATTTGGTAGTGAAAGCTATTTTGAATTGATCATCTTCTTTCACCATGATCTGGTTGTACCCTGAGTAGCCATCTAGGAGGGAGAACCTTTCTAACCTAGACACTACTTGCAAGATCTGCTCCATTGAAGGGAGTGGGTAGTGGTCTTTAAGGGAGGCTCTATTTAAATCCTTGAAGTCAACACACAACTTGATTTATCCATTTTTCTTCTTGACTAGGACCAGATTTGCAACCCAACTTGAGTGTTTAATTATAAATATGATGCTTGCCTCTATCAGCTTGTTCAACTCCTTCTTCATCAAAGGCTCAATATGTGGGTTGACTGGTCTCTGCTTCTACCTGATGGGCTGAGCAGCTAGATCTAGTTCTATTGTGTGTTGTGCTAGCTTTGGATTGAATCCTCTTAGGTCCTCATAACTCCAAGAAAACACATCAGAAATTCCTAGAAAAGTTGTATGAATTCATACCTTTCTCTTTTGGTGGCCACTTTTCCAATGTGAAGTGTTTTGTCTTCTCCAATTGGGATTGAATTTGAATCTTCTCCTTTGATCTGCATGTTAGCCTTCTCCTTTTGAACTAATCATTAGGATTTAAAATGGATTCCAGTGTCACTAAGCTCGCAACTATACTATCTCGATTCCCATACTATTAATCTAGTCTGCTATGATTTCTAGCTGAGAATTCAACTTCTTCTTACAAAAATTTAATGATCTACTGATCATTCTCAAACACCTACCAACATGTATTATTATCTGGCACTGTTGGCCTCACAACCACATGGATATGTGGTTTTTCTCTATCCCTCTTGATGTTTTCAACCACATCAAATGTTGCTCCAACTACTGCAAGTCTATCAACAACTTCATTCTCCTTCTTGGGTATGGACACAATATGAAGGCCTCAAAATCCTCCATGAGATCCCATACCCTACTCTTGTAGTTCTTGAGCAAGTCATTTTTGACAGCATTAAGTCCTCTAACCTGATTGGCAACCAGTTCACTATCACCAAACACTTACAAATTCTTGATTCCCATCTTCCTTTCCTAGTGAAGACCTTGGACTAAAGTCTCATATTCAAAATCGTTATTTGAGCAAGCAAACTAGAATCTGAAGGCTGAATAATATCTCATACCTCTAGGGGACACAATCATGGCTCCTTCTCCAGCCCCTTGTCTACTCCTTGAGCCATCAAAGAATAATTACCATACCTCATTTTCATCCTTGCATTCTGGCTTAATCAGGTTAGGAAGAGGGTGGTTCTCTTCATGTAGGTAGTAGACACCTAGCTCAGATTCTTCCATCTCCCTATAGGGATCAAAAGCATGGATTTTTTTGTCCCAATCATCGAGAGTCAAGTTTGGGATACATCCCACCTTGGTATTTGCTTCAAAAGTTCTTGGGAGGTCCTCTTGATCAAAAGCTGAGCAGTTGGCATTGATTGGGCTAGGCACACAGGATTCAATATGATATTCAGCAATAGGTTTAGATCTAATTGTGGCTTCACTCCATACCTTTTCCTAAAGAGCATATGTGACTAATCAATAGATAGGTAGCCTCCAATTTTGGTAGTGAATTCCCTGGCAGACACAAAGCAAAATGTGGTGACAAGTCTATGATTGATATGTTTTGCAAAATAGTCACATTAAGGAAAGTGTGTAGAGTGAGACTCAGATCCTTGATGATTCCCACAGTAATCACTACTGTCCCATCTAATTGGAGTACTCCTCTAGAGATGACCTCATATTGGAGACCCAACTGATCATCTATTTTTTTGCGCATCACAAAACTACTGGCCCTAGAATCAATCATACAATTATGCACTAATTTATCTCTAATAATCAGTGAGACATATAAGGGAGGAGGTCTTAGGTTTGTACCTTGTTGTTCTCCATGGTTCCTCCCAGGATGAACTACATTGGCAAGCACTTTCTCTTGCTGGTTAGGGGTTGATTTAAACTTGACCAATTCTGCATGGTAGTCTGTAATAGATCCCTCTACCCTGGAATGGCCAGTGACTCCCATAGTGAAATTTTCACACTTTTCCTTTTCATCTGATCAATAATATTGAATGTGTTGTCCTTTTTCTACCCTTTCCCAGACACATTTCTTTCTTGCACATGGGATGTTAAAACCAGTGCTTGACTGGGTTTGGGAGGTGGCTTGGATTGGTTCTATATGTTTGGAGTTGTACTTGGAACACTAGGACCTTGTGGAGTGATGGAATATTGAGGGTCTCCTAAATTCATTGGCCAACCCTCTCCAATACTTCTCTTTTTGGACCGTGTATTGGCAACTACACTTTGAGAGGGAACTGATTCATCCCACAGAAGTCTTCGGCTGCCAGGTTTACAAGCATAGTCTTGTTTGGGGGCACCTTGTTGAGATATTTGTTTCGATCTCCCTCTTGGCTAGGTTCTTGTGGCACCATACTAGTTTTCACCATCAAGGCTGATTTAGAGCACCATTAAAACACGTTGATTGGTTATGTGGCTAATCACATGGAAAACACCAATCATATTCATGTGCCATATTGTTCTATGCTAGGACCAATGCTCTTGATGTTGGGATCATACAACCTGAAAGGTCTAGTAGCTTGGGGATTTCCTTGGTTCTGGCTCTGGTTTATAGTCTGAGGTGGTGGCCTATTCTGCTGATACTGGGGTCTAGCTTGATATTGAGCCTGGGGCTGGTATGGCCTGGAACTCTGAGCTTGTTGTCTTTTGATGGTCACTAGCTCATTCCCAAAGTTCTGAAGTTACTTCATCACTTCTTGAAGCTCTTTAGAGGTATTAGATGATGAAGTGGAAGCTTTAGCTGAGCTTTGACTCTTGGGGGTGGGTATAGGAGCTAATGTAGGTGCTTGGCTAGTATCTAGGCTTCCTAACTTAGGGTACAGAGGCATGGATGGCCTAGGAGTGATTTTTCTAGCTTGAATCAAATGGTTCTCAGCCCCTATGGAGAGGCTATAGGCTATAGGTAATGTAGTGCCCCCCATTGACTGAATCATTAGAGAAATATCAGAATTTAAATCCCTAAGAAAGTATAAGAAGGCACCTTCATTAGTGGGCTTTACTGTTGTTGGAATCCTATCCCAAGTCCACTGGAATCTAAGGTTGAAGTCTATCAGCTACTCATTTGGGGCTCTCTTGATTGTTGTTAGTTGCTCCAACAAAGACAAGTCACCTTTTTCCCTAAACTGATTATGAAGAGATGTGCACAGTTAGTTCCAGTTTTGGATGGAGCCTACTTCAAGACTCCTAAACTATTGTGAAGCTTTCCCTTTGAATGAAGAGGTGAGCAGCTTGACTGCAATGTCCATCTCATGGATCTCATGGATTGTACAAACATTTACAATATCTTGGACATGATCACTAGGAGAAGTTTGATTTCCTCCCAGTGAAATATGGGATGCTCTTTAATCCTGCAATCGAACTAGGTTTTTGCATTCAAGGCAAGTGGACTATTATTGGTGAAGTTGACATATGGATTTGGTTGTGCCATTCGATGGCCTAAGTATCCTTGCAGATCGAAAGAAAGGCCTTATAGGTGGAGGTGTTGACAAGGTTTTGCTTGGTGGAGATGGAGACCTCCGAATTCTTCTTCCTCTCCTTTCTCTCGGGGATAGACACAAGTATTCAAATACACCTTCTTTCCTTGCTCTAGACTTGGTTTTTCTCATGAATCTAACAAGCTTGGGCTGTTGAAATGAGTAGATTTATTCCTTTTGGAGTCGCAGATGTACAATTTTAAGGGATTCTTAAAAGCTAAAATCATAGCAAGTGTACATCAATCCCTATTGTAATAAGATGGAGACTTCTTAGTCCCACTGGGCATTCCAAAACTGTTAATGCAAAATCACAGCACCCCCAAATGAGTTTTAAAAATATGCTTTTCTAAGGAAGACTCATTTGGTGTGATTGCATAACATTGAACTTTCCCCAAGGTGTGGGACCTTGAAAAATGGGAAAGAACTCTAGATTAAAGGTTGGTTCCTTATTCCTTTGTTCAGGTGCATGCGTGGGAGCTCACAGAGGATTTATCTCTATACTTAGTCTAAAACTTGCCAATGAGACAGGGGTAAAAGGAGTATAAGAAATAAGAAATGACTAAACTACCAGGTGATGCACCAAAGGAATGATGAACACCTATTTTGCTAATAGAAACAAACCAAAAAAATGCATACAATAAACAAGCACATATAGCCGATATGTAATGGAAGACCAGATGAAATAAAAATAGATAAGAGAGGATCTAAAATTGATCACATGCATGTTTTATTAATTTGTAGATTGATACAACTGATCCATTATAAAGTAGCCAAGAGGTATAAACATAATGAAAATTTGATAGAAGGCCTAAACCCCATAGATCCCTTTGCTAGAAGGAGGAGGGAGCCTACAAAACAAAGAATGTCCAACCCTTTACAATGAATCTTGCCCCCATATTTATAGATTCAATCAGATAGGAGGAAGAGAGAGATAAGCAAGAAAAATAGGTTGAATTTCAACCACTACTGTTAATGCCTTGACAAAATCTACCCCCAAATCTATCTTTATTGCATCAATCCTTGGTTTGGTGCTTTGAAGGAAGAGGAACGAAGAAAATAGATCGAATATGATCTGGTTGTTGAGATAGATGGATCTTTCATTAAAGGACTCGAAGATGTTTCATCCATTTTTCTTTACCTAAACTCCTCAAAATTAAATTTTCATACCTCCATGACATGGGTGAGGTCAAGATCTTTCCAACGACATTAGATTTGCGATATTTCAAGACTTGAGTCGAAAGATGTGCCCCTTGAAGTTTGTATCGGGTCCGCTTAGGAGGGCAGGAAAACATCTTGAAAAATGGGTCCCCTTTTGATATAACATGTGGAGGCACCACACTTTCTTGAAAACCTGGCCCAAGTTCACCTTTAGAGGAGCGTGGAGTTGACACTTGTTGGCCTTAGCTGGTCCTGTGGAATTTTCAATAGTTCCTCTTATGTTGGATCGTGATCAATCCAATATTTGGCACATGATAAAATATGGATAATAGGTTTTTAAACTAATATTTATGATTTTTTGACTTTGTGAAACTTAATTTATGACTTTGGGTGATAATTTATCTTTTTTATAATTATAGAGGTTATGGCATGACACAGTGACCACTTGATTAGTGATGAAGATGGATTTTTTGTAAATGGTTGGTTATTTTTCATCAAATTATGTTATTAGAGGATAATGCAATTTTATTTCATAATTTGATGATGTGAAATATTTCATGGGAATGTGATATATGTTATTCTAATTTTGATAAGTTCTATGGAAATTTCTTAGAGTAATAATGCACCTAGTGAAATATTGAAAGTTAGGATAAATAATGTCACATGAGACATGTGTCATTGTTTATTATTTCAATTTTATATTGTTATTATTATCTTTGAGAAGAGTAATGTAGCATAATATTTCATATTTGTTATGGTCTATTATGTTAAATAGATTTGTGGCTAAAATATTTATTTTAAAATTTAGTGGCCCCCACCCACACTTTAGATATTCTATTTAAAACATCAAATGAGATTGTTTATATTTCAAAGTATTTATGAGGATAGTTATTTATAAAATTTTCTTTCCCAATTAATCACGGGGAAGGAAGGAGAGAGGTGGTCATTTGGTTAAAAAATCCAAAACACGTGTGATCACAAGATTCTACATATTACCCCTTATTTTTTTTTAATTTACCACTACATAATCTCACTATCCGGCCCACTTTTTACGTTGATACCCATATCTATACCGATATACCTATACAAAAGTGGTAATAAAAATTATCCCTTGTATGATCACACATGTTATATACCACCTTACCAAGGTGACCCCTATGTAATTAATGTGATTTAATATATATAGGTTTTATTATTATGTGAGATAGTTTTAACTAACTTTTGATAAGGAAAAAGGATATAAATAATTGGATGAAAAAATAAAATGAGAGATATATATGTTTCTATTTACACCCTCAATAAATTACATTATAACATGAACACAACAATAAATAGGATCTAAGGGTTTGTTACAGGATATTTTTATGATATAATTAATTCACAATTAATAATACATGATACGATAATGCATTAATACTGTAATAATGATAAATGATGAAATGATGCCTTAGATACACAAGAGGAGATGAATAATTAGTTGTACAAGGTAGAAAAGAGGAGATATGGATATCTAGAAAGGTGGAAAAGGAAGATAAGAAAATGTATATTCTTTTCTATTAGTGTTGGAACTATAAGCTAAGTTGGTGCAAAAACATAGGAATTTTATAGGCCGAACACTAGAACTACATGATCCTAACTTAAGATGTATGATATTAGAACCGTATGCAATTAGGATATACAAATTCCTACATGATTATATTTTATATAAATGTGCAACAAATTAGAAACCCTAGACACCTAGAATACCCTTAATCAAATTATTAAATAACCAAATGGATAAATCATATATGTAGCGAGGTTGGACTATCCTTGGAAGTCGACCCTACCAATTCAATCCAATTGTTGAACTACATGCCCTTATGTGGGATAAAGCCTCATGTAGTTATCCTAAGTTCTTGTGCACATGAGAGTGAAATATAAGGAAACCCCTATGAGTTCCCTTATGTATTTTTCCATAAATATAATAGGATAACTATAGAAATGAGAATATACCCAATGTAGTATTAGTGTGGTGTATTTTACTTTAGATCTGTTACCTAACCCTTTTCCCCCTGAAACCATTTGAGAATGCATGGATTGACTTTAATCCTATTAAGGCATGTATCTAGGACTTTTGCATACTTGGAAATGGAGGAAGATATAATAAGTGATGTGAAATTGATTTAGGAATATCTAGGATGTCCTTGAGTAATTTAGGAATGATATTTATAATAGTATCTTGTAAGCATTCTAATTGAGTTATAAAGTGATATTGACTTGCTTATATAACCTTATGTAGGTTTACTATTATGATAAAAACAACCCTAGGAAGATGAAATGATGTTATAAAGATATTTAACTTGAAAACAAAGTCGAAAATGAAATAGGGAAGGAATGTACAAGTAGGCCAAGACCATTTAACACATCATCACTAAATTGTACGGTCTATGACATGAACCATGTGATGTGAAATACAAATTTCTAGCATGATGCATAGGGACAATTTATGGATTTGATTAATTATTATCTCTTAAATTTTGTGACAGACTAGACTATGGAGATTAGTAAATCATGAAAGTGATAGAGAGATGTACCTATTGGACTTTGAATGTGAGAATTTTTCTTAGTAAGGGAGCATAACAAAACTTTTCATTTCTAAATGATAATTTACCAAATTTTAAAGTCTATATTTCCTCCCCTTTAAGTGAAAACATACCTAAGTGAACACACACACTTTTTCTTCTCTAAGAATTGAATTATGATGTGTTAGTGTTAGAACACTCTGTGTTGAAACCTAAAACATATAGTGTAGTCAATGTCTACCAATGTAAATTTTAGTGGTGAATCTTTGTTAATTCATGAATATTTGGGTTTTTGAAATTTGGATTTGACTAATTTTGAGGTGTTAAATCACTTGCTATTTCGCCTAAATGTTTTGGGTAAAAGTTAATTTTTTGGGTTGATTCACCTAGATTTTATAGTAAAAACCAAAAATTTATATTCAAATTTCCTTTACCGCATGTAAAAAAGAGAAATTTTCTACTGGTCAATAGCATTATACTATCGGTCGAAAAAATTATGCCACCGATTGGTTGAATTATGCTGCCAACCAATAACATATTATGTTATTGGAAGATACCATAATACTACTAGAAACTAACATAATGTTGTTGGTCAAGTAACATTATGCTACCGGTTGACAATTTCTATCAAATGAAAACATTTCCTTTCAATTTGTGGCATTCACCAAGATTTTGAAAATTCATTTTTAAATATTTTCCAAGTAATATCTATGGTTTTAAAGGGGGTCTTAAAAGTACCTAATAATGTCTATGATAGAATTGAACCGTAACTCAAAGTACAAATAATACTTGTAACTTTTGTAACTTTAAAATTGCATAAAGTAAAGTAAAGGAGATGCAAAACATAGAAGAAATAGACTTGTTCATTGACAAAGGAGAGGATACCATTATTATTATACTTTGGAGATTTGGAATTCTTGATGAGATGTTGAAGGATTAGGGGTGATCAATCCCCAATTACGCTGCTGGAAAAATTTGAGTTTTGAGCGCATGAAACCAAACACCAAAGGATAAGATAATATTATTAATGTCCAACACATGACCAAAAAAATAGGTCAATGAGATTGCAGAGTACAAAGAAAACAAATCCAACAAGAGGACCCAAACGGCTCACCCGAAATACAATGAGAGAAGAAGAGGAAGAGAAGGAAGCAATAGAGGCCGAAAAAATAGAAAATAAGAAGAATAGGATGATGGTGTGGGGGAATGGAAAAAGGAGAAACACCCCCAAAAATATCACCTAACACTCAAGGCCAGATGGGAGTGACCCGTAATGCACCGATGACCAGTAGCTGAGACTGTAGAATGCCTGGGAAGCTAGTGTCCGGGAGGAATGTGGTGCCTCTTTGTAAGCTGGTGGATATCTGTCTATGTGGAGGGGTCCTAAGACATGCCTGGGTTAGAGAGCCTCGGTTTGAAGAAATGGAGTCCCAAGCGATAGATCTCGAATGGGGGTCTAGACTCGTGTCCAAGTGCCACTTGGTATCCCTCACTGGGGAGAGCACCAATAAGAAATAAGTGATCAGTGTAGTATTCATTCATCTAGGAGGGTAGAGGAGCTTTTCCCGAAGCTCGAGGGCCTCCCGAGGGTAGATAAAAAGACATATTTGATTATAGTATCTTAGGAAAGATGTGAAGGAAGGAATCTCATGGAATAGGAAATGGAATCTCCCACGAATCTCATAGTAAATAGGCCACTGGAAAATGAAGTGTTCTTCGGCCCAACATCCTAGAGAGATCAAAGTAGGAAATTCTACTCCAAGTGGTATAAGTGATGATCGGTCTCCACACGAAGTCGATGTGAGATCCCTCTAAACTAACCTAGAGAGATATGAATGACCTATAACCAATGTTGTGAAATGTACATGGGTATGATAATGACCCCATCACATATCTCAAGAAATTGTGCCACATAGATTGAGATCTTCAAACGTAACCCCCTGGGGTTGGTCCAAGTGTGCTAAATGAAATATATGTAGATATCATCTATGATTGTTCTATAAACGTCCTATTGGTTCGGTAGGAGATGGATAAAAGTAAATGAAGTACCCTATTAAGAGAGAAGACTCACATATCATAATTTTTAGTAACCCTAATATATTTGCCTTCAATTTTGTGAGAGGAAATGAAAGACAACCTACAAAGAACTTAACCACTTCGATAGCTTCGTCATCACCAATCCGGCACTATGATAATTCTTCACCGGGAACTCCTCGTGCTATGATTATTTACTAATGCACAACCTTTAGTTTGGTGGATGTAATCTGGAAACAAAACAACAACATAACACAAGAATACCATCGACTATGATAAGACGGAATGATGAAAAATATGAAATATCAAAGTAAATTATAATATTAACATGAAATCATTATAATCTCACCCATGAGGTATTTCAAGTGTTTTGACTTCACTTGCCTTTCACCAAGACTATGGGAGAAACTTTACAATTACACCTCTTAATGGCTTCTTCAACACACCTTTAAACTGATGGCTTCCTTCGCACACTTCCTACAATATTTCTCACTACTTCCTTCTATGCTAAATGAGGGGGTGGCTCTCTATTTATAGAACTTCCAGGGCTTATCCATCTTATCTCTAAGATAGGATAAGAAATCCACTCTAACGAATCATATTCCATACCTTAACTCTTATCCAGACACATGTAAGCTTATCTTTTAAGAAAAGATAAACCTTATCATTTTACATGGGTTCCACATTTTTGGACTTTTTACAAATAAAATATACAAAATACTTATGACCTCACTCCTTGTCCTTATTACCAATATAATATTTCTAATTCCTAATCACGTAGACCCTACTTCTCTAATTACCCAAACTTTGACATTTTAACATTACCGGACCACTTACGACAAATATTTACTTTTTACAACATTCCTATTGTACTTTGACTGTTACCGTACTCCACATTATTGGCGGCACCGTACTGATGGCACCATTATCTTCTATCAGATGCTACTACTAATTATACTTAACAACATCCTATTCCTAATACATACATTAATGAAATAGAAATTATGGAGGAAAATTTTAGTGTCGACATCTTCCCCCTTCCTAGCTTCTACTCCGTCCTCGGAGTAGACTATTCTAGTGCTTGGAAAATCTTCAACTTGTCGTGGTTGACCCATTTCGTAATGGGAGTGCCATCCAATTCCTCCAGTGCATTACCATTTTCATGCACATTTGCTATTTTGTAGGGCCCCATCCATTTTGGAAGAATTTTTCTGCTTCTTTTTTTGTATCCGGAATCATATACTAGAACCAAGTCATTCACACGAAATGGAGACCAATTTAGGATATTTTGATCAAAGTATTCCTTCTCGCTTCAATTTCTTCTTATGGCTTGTATCCTTTACTATTTCCCTCATTTCCTCCAGCAAATGAAGATGTACTAACCTTTCTTTTATTGAATCACTTTCATCCATCCTTTCATTTTTCATAACTCTCACAGGTGGGAATATCAAACTCAATAGGAAGAACTGGATCAATGTCATAAGCCAAGTGAAATGGAGAGTATCCTGTCAGCTGACTTTGATGTTTCCCTATATGCCCACAATGCCTGCATGAATCCTTTTATCCCATTTATGTACTTGCAAGGCTGCATCTTTTGCTAGAATTTGACACAACACAAAATTTGTTCGCTCCCCGTCCATTTGTGCTTGGCTTGTATGTTGTTGCCTTCCGTGCTTAATATAAAACTTATTGACTAGGGCTTCTACCACCTCATTAATGAAGTGGCTTCCTTGATACGTTACAATTTCTAATGGGCAACCAAATCGGGTGAATATGTTCATACATGAACCTTGCCACTTCATCCATGGAAGTTGTTTTCAATGGCCTAGCTTCAACCCACTTGGTTAAATAATCTATGGCAACTACAATATACTTATTTTGGCGTGATGTAGTTGGAAGTAGACCTCACAATGTCTATTCTCCACTTTTCAAAGGGACCAAGGGAAGAATAGGACATAATGGAGCTGATGAAGTCTTACAGTTACCATGTGTTTGACAAATATCACATGTCTTACAATAATTATAACAATCTTTAAAAAGAGTGGGCCAATGATAACCTACATCCAAGATCCTTCTTGCTGTAAGTTGTCCAGAGAAGTGCCCTCCACATGTACCATTGTGGAATTCTTCTAGTAGTTCCTTCCCTTGATCACGTCCAACTACCCTCTTGATCTTGTCCATCGGTCCTATTCGAGATAATACTCCATGAGAATAGAATATGGACAACTAGCTTGAGTAATCTTTCTCTTAGTCTTTGCATTGACACCATCAGGAAACTTGAATTCATTCAGATAATTCCAAATATCTATGTATTCACTAGGGATTGTGTCAAGGGATAACAAGGCTACATCAGGGAAATCATCATCATCACAAGATGATCCTAAACCATCATAGGCTCGAGAGAGTGCATCTGCATTGACATGCTTCTTTCCTAGCCTATCTATAATATCAAATTCAAATTCTTGTAGAAAAATTATCCATCTTGCTATCCTCCCTGATGGGTTAGGCTTATTTACAATATATTTTAGAGCCTGATGATCATTACAACTAGAAAGTTTTTCCCTAAGCAAGTCATTCCTAAACTTCTTTACAAAAAAAATGATAGCCAGAGCCTCTTTTTCAGTTACAATATAATTTACCTCAGCATTGCTCATTTGTCTGCTCCCAAAGTAAATTGGATGTTCATTCCCATTTTCATCCTTTTGGCTCAAAGTACTTCCTAGTGCTGCATCTGAGGCATCAGTGTACACAATGAATGGCTTGCTCCAATCTGGATTCTTCAAAACAGGTGAAGACACCAGGGCTTCCTTCAGTTGTCCAAAAGCTTCATGCGCCTTATTTCCTGGTTCATAAGTAACATCCTTCTTCAAGAACTAGGTTAGTGGCTGTGCAATCTTTGAGAAATTCTTGATGAACCTTCTATAGTAACCCACATGGCCTAAAAATGATCTCAACTTACTTCTATTAATAGGAAATGGTAAATCTTTGATTTTTGAAACTTTATCAGGATCAGTACCAATACCATCTCTGGATACAACATGCCCTAACAAAACACCTTTAGAACATCCAAAGACACACTTTGTAGGGTTTAGTGAGGCTTGTGCTTCATCTAACCTTTGAAATGTTGTCTCCATTTGGTGCAGGTGGTCCAACTTGCTCCCATAGATGCAAAAATCATCCAGAAATACTCTGATGAAGGTCCCAATGTAGGGTTCGAACACCCTATTCATCAAACGCTGGAATGTTGTTGGAGCATTACACAACCCAAAAGGCATAACTCTATAAGCAAACGTTCCCCAAGGAGTGGTGAACGTGGTCTTCAGCTGATCTTTCTCTGCTATACGAACTTGGTTGTAGCCGCTATATCCATTAGCAAAACTATAGCACTCCTGGCTAGCTACTTTGTCCAAGATCTGATCTGAAAATGGAAGAGGGTAATGATCCTTCTTTGTTGCCTTATTGAGCTTCCTGTAATCAACACAAATGCGTAGCTTCCCATTCTTTTTTATTGAGATCACAATGGGAGAAACCCATTCTGAATTCTCCACAGCAAATATGAATCCTACATCAAGCAACTTATCTATTTCTTCTTTTACAATCTTGAAAAATTAGGATTTATTCTATATGGCATTTGCTTTATGGGCTTAAGCACCATCTACCACTCAATACAATGTTCTACCCAACTTACTTGACGGAGTTCCTTGTAATCAAAAGTGAATAGGTGTATGTACCTTTGAAAGATTTGGAGGTAGGATTCCTTCTCACTCTCCATCACAAAGATCACCAATCTTTATTTGTTGGAGATGATCATCAACTTTTTCTTCAAATAATTTTATGGGGTCATGAGTTGGTGTGACGGAAGGATATCCATGACTGAAACATCCACCTCGCTTTCTTCATCTTTAGTGTCCACTTCTTGGTACTAGAGTAATCGAGAGGATGCCCAATCATCAGTTTCATCACTTGAATCCATGGTTCTACTTTATGATGTCGAGGATCACATTTATCTTCACCCTCTCTCTACCACGTCCAAGTGTCATGAAACCTTCATTCCAGTAGTTTCTTGCATGAACTCTCCTTAGCCATGGTCTTCCCAAAGAACATTGGGTACGCTTAACGCATTACCATTTTTCATCACCCGAAAGTCTCGCCACACATACAACACCCATAACAGATATTGCCACATTTGAAACTACACCCTCTGGTTTAGTTTTTCCTTTATTTAATGAACTTAACATAAGTGTTGAAGGGTGATCAATTTTTAAACCCAACATATTCATTACAGACTCGGTCATTACATTAATTGTAACACCTCCATCAACTAAGACATCATGAATTAAAATACCATTACATAATACCTCGGCCTGTGGAGCATAAGGATCCGCCTCTACCTCCAAAATAGGGACCTCAACCTCCTTTCTTCGTCGAGCATTGAGTCCACTTCGTAGCTCCCGCCTCTCCTCTCGAAGACATAGCTAAGAGTTGACCATATGTAATATTTGCAGCCTTTTGGACAGATCTTCCAAGATGGAGTATGGTCCTTGCCCTTGTGAAATCAAAAATCCCGCACACCCAACTTTCTTCTCCTATGTTTCTTACTAGTTTCTTCTTTCATCTTCTTAGGATCATTTCCATCTTGATTATCTTTTTCTTTCTTTCTTTTTGTTACAAACACATCCACTTCATTATTTCTACTCTTATCTACTACATCAAAAGAATTCATAGGTGCTTTTCCTTTATCATTATCTCCTTTACCAGATGTAGAAGCTTTATACGGATAATTATACTTATAATGACCCTTTTATAACAACCATAACATATAACTTCAGAAATATTTCTTTTTGGACCTCTATCTCCTCCCCGAGAACTAAATTCCTTTCTCTTGAAGAAGATTAATAGTTAATCGACCCATATTTTTGAGAAAATCTTCATACTGGTAGATGTACTAGGAGAAATATTTGTGCTCACCGGGAGTGGTTGTGGATTACGGACCAAAGGTGTTGGTGTAGGCTCTACTTTAGTAACAATTTCTTTGGGCTCCTCTTCCATGCTTTCTTCTTGCCTTCTTGCAATCTCCTTTGCTTGTTCAATGGTAGCTTGGTGGTCATAATTCACTCGTTATCGATCTCTCGGCTTCATCCCAAGAATGAAGTGCTTACATAGGAGATTATCCACGCCATTCATCAACCCATCCGCTAATCCTTCTCTCGGATCTCGGGCATCGAGCTTCCTCCTTAGCTCGAGAACACGAGCATGATAATCCCTTATCTTCTCCTTCTCTCCTTGGGTTAGCTTTATGATATCGATCATGAGATCTGCATATTTCTCGTTGTTCACCAAATTCTTCAAGAAAACTTTGATTAATAAATCCCATGAATTTTTCACATTATCACCTAGTGTTTCAAACCACCTAAGTGCTGAACCATCCAAAAAGGTAGGAAAAAATTCAGTCCATTGTTCCCTTCTTATAAGGCCATTACAAATACAAGATCGCTTAAACTCTTGAATGAAAGAAGAAGCATCTTCATTAGATTGAGCTGAAAAAATAGGAATCTTTCCCATTTTCAAAAGTAACCACCGTGAAATACCAACCCACAAGTACAATCAACAAGACTTATGTGCACAAATAATTGGAATCACTATACTAGAAAGTGACTTTACACCTTTATATAGTAAAATAGAAATGACCACGGTAAACTATGGTAAAACTTGACTTCTGCTGCAAAAACCGACTTTTCATTGTGGTAAAAACTATTCACAATAAAAAGTGAAGTTCTTGCGGTAAATACTATTCATGGTAAGAAGTGACTTTTTTGTGGTAAATACTATTCCCAAAGACAAAATGACTTTACCATGGTAACTACTATTCATGGCAAAAATGAATTTACCATGGTAACTACTATGCACGTAAAAATAAGGTTACCCTCTAATTGATTTTTGACTAAGTGGGAATATCTCTCCGTAAAATCCACCAACGAGGAATGGTCCCGAACGAAACCAAAATGTCATCACCAATCCGGCACTATGATAATTCTTCACCTGGGAACTCCTCATGCTATGATTATTTACTAATGCACATGACCTTTAGTTTGGTGGATGTAAACTGAAACAAAACAACAACATAACACAAGAATACCATCGACTATGATAAGACGGAATGATGAAAAATCTGAAATATCAAAGTAAATTATAATATTAACATGAAACTATTACAATCTCACCCATGAGGTATTTCAAGTGTTTTGACTTCACTTGCCTTTCACCAAGACTATGGGAGAAACTTTACAATTACACCTCTTAATGGCTTCTTCAACACACCTTTAAACCGATGGCTTCCTTCGCACACTTCCTACAATATTTCTCACTACTTCCTTATATGCTAAATGAGGGGGTGGCCTCTCTATTTATAGAACTTCCGGCTTATCCATCTTATCTCTAAGATAGGATAAGAAATCCACTGACGAATCATATTCCATACCTTAACTCTTATACGTACATGTAAGCTTATTTTTTAAGATAAGATAAACCTTATCATTTTACATGGGTTCCACATTTTTAGACTTTTTACAAATAAAATATACAAAATATTTATGACCTCACTCCTTGTCCTTATTACCAATATAATATTTCTAATTCCTAATCACGTAGACCCTACTTCTCTAATTACCCAAACTTTGACATTTTAACATTACCGGACCACTTACGACAAATATTTACTTTTTACAACATTCCTATTGTACTTTGATGCTATACTGCATCGCGCCGTTATCTTTCATCGATGCTACTACTAATTATACTTAACAACATCCTATTCCTAATACATACATTAATGAAATAGAAATTATGGAGGAAAATTTTAGTGTCGACACTTCCACAACCCCATGGACCACACCACTACAAATGAATCTAGGTTCAATTTTATAACTAATAAGCAAGATAATACCACATAGATAAAAAGGAATGGATATAACATTCCTCTATCATATCTAGTAATGCTAATATTGAGTCTTTATATTTTGGAATAATATAGAGGAGATGAAGACCCATGCCCCCAAACCTTGTTCTTGTAACTATATCTAAGTAGTCTAGAGGAGACTGAATGAGGTACTCATGCCCTCTTATAATTCTCTAAAGTGAGAAATCTATGTATAAAATTGTATAAGAAATTTTTTTAATAACCGACATAATATGATACTATTAGAAACTTACAAGAATATACCCTTTGTTTATGAATGTATAGTGTGGCGTAATTGTACTATGAAATTGATAATAGTGTACGGTTTTGACTTGTATTGAATTATTCCAATTTTTATTATTTATATGTATTTATACATATTCAAAGCCTATAATAAAGTGTTTATGTATCTTATGAATTTTTTTAGATGTAGAATATATCTTGATGAATTCCCTCTATTTTAGGGTGTGCATGATAAAGAATTTGAGTGCGTGGCTGAAAATAAAATATGTGTACCCATGTGTAATAATTCTAACAATATTCATAGGATCCCATGAAAGGATTGAAAGGTGGCCACCCATGAGAAATTTCACATACAAAATGGGTTGCACGTGGTAAATATCATAACACATAGAGAAACATACACACAACACAAAAATAAGAGTAATAACAATACATGTTTATAGAAGTAACAAAACTATAGAAAGATTCAATAATTTGAATGATAATATTAGAAATAGTCTCATAGTAGCCTAATATAAGACTCGGCCCTTAGTAGTTTTTACAGTGAAGAAACATTTGATTCTCGAGACCGAGCGAAAGTTATGATTACGAGACAACGAACACCTAGATTGAGGAAAAGGAGGAGAAATTTCCTAAAGAACTTGAGATTGTGGACACCTAGACTATGGAAAAGAAGGAGAAAAGACCAAAATGTGTGATCATCAAAGTTGTAGGTAGGAAGGATAGTGGGCCATGTGCGGAACCCACAAAGAAGGCTACAGAGAACTAATGACAGCCAGGCCTTTTTTGCCCTTTTTGTTTCCTTTGGACTATAGCTTTGTTTTCTTTAGTGGTTAGTTTCTCTCAAAAAATGTAATTGTTAATATTCAGACATGGTATTATCTGGCTCTATTCTATGGTGGTTTTTTGTCAAGATTTTTGACTTTGCCTCCCTGGTTTTTGTTGGTTTTGTTTAAATTGGCTCCTTTCTATGTACGAGGTTTTTGGTCCCCTCAAAACCAAAATCTTTTTATCTTATCCAAAAAAAATAGAAATAATCAACTTGACATAAGGAGTGGTAATAGTAGTGTAAAGATAAGCATAAAAATAATGTAGAAATAGTCAACATAGCAATAAAATATGTGTATGGATATAGAAACAATAGCGTATAGACAAGTAATCAATAGTATACAAACATAGTCACATGGAGGCATAACGACACAGACATTGGGACACCCACAATATCACAAGATAATCACATTAGAAGGAACTATATGTCGCATACAAAGAAATACGTGTATACACACAAGATAGGTATATAACCACAAACATGAGACACCCAAATTTTCACAAGACAATCAAGGCACTTAGGATGTATAGAGTAAGCAAGCATAGAATTAAGTAATCAAGTAATAATATGTTAATCATAAGAAAGGAATCACAAAAATCAATAGTCAAGTAAATAATTAAAAGTAAATTATCAAGTAATTATATGAAACATTGATTGTAAAATCATATATAATAAGATAAGATAGTGTTATAGAAGACACATGTGTTAGTCATCTTAGCTTAAAAGATAACATAAACACTATGTATATAATCAGGCAGATGGGGAAATGTAAAGTAACTGTACTGAAATAAAATCACTTGTATAATGAAGAAGAAGCCCCCAAAAATAATGTTAATGGGAAGGAACCAAGATGAAACCTGTTATTGTGTATCAACATGTGTGTATCCTACATCAAGGTCAATATACCTTTTGAATGACTACGTGTAAAGAGCATATAGAAAATATATGATATCTATTAAACCAATATGATAAATAAAATGTATAAAGTAATAAAATAAATTATCAAACCATGCAAAAGTACTACTTTTGTACTTTTCTAAAAATAAGTATTATGTCACTATTCAAATAATTTTAAAATAGATATCTACAAGAAAGGGGGTACCTTAAGAGTTATCTAATAAGATCCTCATAAGGAGGCACATCTAATCTAGAAGGTGAAGGATGTTGATGTAGAGTACCCTGCCAAAACTCTTCACAATGCTCAAACTCTATTAGGAATGAGACTAATTTCACCTAATATGTCGAAATGCTAGTTCTTCATTTTAAAAAAAAATTAGTCAAACCTATTATCAAGGAATTTTCCACCTTTAACATACTCAATATCATCAAACATGCATGTTCAAATCATTCAAAAAGTTTTAGAATGTCATTTCACCTTCATCACCTTATTTGCTCTTTCTAAGTCCTATGGTATCCCTAAAATAATGCAGCTCTTATAGCTCAAAAATATACACGGGGTTTCAAAACTAGCTAAACATAATTCTAGGTACCAATTAATCTCTTACAACTCATAAAAAATTCAAATTCATAAAGTTAGTATAACCCCTTTAAATTGCAAGTTTAGTTCACAATTAGGCCTCTTTTCTCACTAGGCATGTTTGAATGCAAATCCTCATGTTGAAAACAAGTTAAACAACTTCTTAAGAAACTAAACCACATTTCAAGTACCCTTTAATCCATATGTTCTGTCCACTAATTTCATGACACAATTCTAGGGTTATATCCACTAACCACACCTCTATCATTTCCTCTCTTAGGTCACTTTAACTCTTCTTCACTAAGTTTCTTTGTTTTCCATGTAGTTTTATTGATTACAGAGTTATATAAATTCTTGGTACACCTTG
Organism: Taxus wallichiana var. yunnanensis; assembly: GCA_018340775.1. Taxonomy (NCBI): domain Eukaryota; kingdom Viridiplantae; phylum Streptophyta; class Pinopsida; order Cupressales; family Taxaceae; genus Taxus; species Taxus wallichiana. The sequence continues at coordinate 763,393,443 of CM031244.1, forward strand.
AAACTTCTATACACAACTTTTTATCAGCACTTCCACCCTGTTTCACCTTCGAGACTCACTTTCTTCTCTTACCTTGCTCCTAAATAAGGTGGTTCTAGACTGAGTTTCAAGACTCTTGCTTTTCTAAGATTTTGCTTCCTTCATACTAATGTATCACACCTTATTCACTATTACTATACCATTGTAAACCTCGTATGCACCCTTACCACACATACTTTAGGCTTTTATAGAAATTTCCTCTTTGTTATGGCTTAAGTCTACAAAAAAAGAGTTAGAACACTATGTTGTTCTAGATAGACTTAGAAAATATCTTCCTTGAATGTTAAAACCTATTCCAATCCATCTCAATGCATCATTTCACCTTATGACCATTTATGAGATTTTAATTCTAACCTCAATGCAAGATATGGTAATATTTCCTCTTGAAACCCTTAAAATAGAGTTTAAACATAGTTTGATTTGTTTTGATCCTAATTTGGCATACCAAAACCCATTGATTCTTCTTAAAACTTTGGGAAAGGAAGTTAAACCAATTTCTTTCCTCAAACCCTATTCATAGACCGAGACATGATATTTAGGATTACTTACACTTTTCATGGCTTCACAAATTATTTGAAGGATTAGAAACCTTTTTGGAACTCCTCCCACATTCATCAACGTCTCTAAACAAGTTTAAACCATGCAATAACCTTCTCATCCTCCTAAATTATCATTTACTAATCAAGTCTTGTATTCACAAAGTTGACACTTAGAACTCTTTATTAATGAGATATTGTCAAGTTTACACCTAGAAACTTATAGTCAACTCCACATAATCATATTAATATGTTATTATGCAATGTTGACTTGTATCCAACTCTTTACCACATTGTTTCTACCTCCAAATATCAAAACACATAAAAACACTTACTAAATCATTTTCTCTCCTATTCTGAGTGATTTTTATCTTTTTTTCATCTTATATATCTTAATGCCATGTTTCTCATGTTAGATATGTCTTATAGCTCCTACATAACATGTGTAAATAGATTTATACACCAACACACTCTTTTCATCATGTCAATACAAGAACCTCCACCATATATCCTATAAGCTCAATCAATAATATACATTCCTATAATTCATTCACCACCATTGTACAAAATACTACCAAGACAAAAATATCAAGATATATAGACCACAAGAAATACATAACTAATATTTCATGAATAATTCATATTTTACAATTTCAAGATATAATTTGCAAGAAAAATCCATTAAATTCATAAAAAGATATTTCATATAAGATTATTCAAGACTTCCTTAGACCTTTCATTATCCTCTAGGGATTTCAAAATCTATTCTTCACCTGTATTCTTCCTCTTCTCCCTAATACCTCCCTTCCATTCAAATACTCATGTTTTAAATAACAATAATGTGGTGGCTATATGGAGTTACTTGACCTTACCATAGTGAGGATTAACTATACCTCAATAACTTGACTTAGGAGGACATGAGACATGTACCACACCATATAAGGCCCATTTACAAACTTTATTTACCGTAACTAACACCTAGACCACAAGTTATATCCTAAGAAATTCAAATATTCAAAAGGGCCATTTTGGAGGGAAAACTCCAAATGGTCACTTATTACATATTCATGAGTCCAAATGGACTAGAAACACCCTATGAACATCCAAATGGACTAAATACACCCTAAGAAACTAGGAAAACCAAAATGTAGTATACAAAAGTGATGCCCTACATCATACTCCCTAAGTGGAGAGAATTGAGCTCTATACAATTAAGGCCTTTCTTCCTTTTCTTCCAATCATTTTGTACTCTTAATATTCACTTCTCTTATGATGTTATCTTATTTTCTTCATGAAAAACATGTATTTTTGTTCTTGTTTCTTTGTCTTCATCTTTTTATTCATATGTTTTTCCTCAAAAATGAGGATTTCATGCCTCTTTCTCTTAATTTGAGCTCCTCTAGGAGCTATTTCTTCAATGTACTTTATTTTTTCATCAAACAAACCTACACATTCAAAAACAAAAAAACCTTGGATGAAAAATAGAGATAATTTTTAGTCCCTTCAATTGTTTCCTTCATTGCTTTTTGCTTCTCCGTAGTAAATTTTCCTTGTTCTTCTTCATTTTCAATGCTTCCATCCATCAAATCAAATCTTTCCTCCTCATTCTTCACTTCCTCACTATTTAAATCACATTCAAGTACTTGAATCTCATCATGTAACTATTCTTTACTCTCATATACAAACTAAAAATACAATTGTTCTTGTTTCCTTTCAATTTCTTCCCCACCAAATAGTTCATCTTTCACCATTTCTTTTATTTCTTTTTTATCTTATTTACTTGCCTTCTTATCCATCCTATTTTTCCTTCTTTCCTATTCTCTTATCTATTCCTTTAACTATATTTTTTATTCCTCTCTATGAGTGACCTTATAGGCCACTTAATCACTTTCTTCCACACTATTTCAACACTTCATTTTTTATTACTTTCAATCTTTCCATCAACACCTCCAGCTGCTCCATAACTTTCCTTAACTCTCTTATCTCTTGTTCTTCCCGTAACGTTCTATTTTTCTATAACTATCCCATTCTCTCTTCTTTTATCTTTTCTATCTCTTCTCTTTTTATTTCTTCCCATTTCTTATGAACTTAAATAATTCCTTCACTATTTCTTCCTCCATATTTATTCTAGAGAGTATTTTTCACCTTTCCCAAGCCTCACCTAGGTTCTCTTTCACACCTAGTCTTTTGAATTACTGGTTTATTTTTTTCCCTTTTATCTATTTTCTTGGAATTCTTAACAATTTTCTTGTCTCTTCTTCTTCTCTTTTCTCTTTCTTAATTCTTTCTCTCTTAAGGAGCCACCTCTCAAATTCATACAACTCTCACAAGAAGGCAAATAGTTATCTCAAACAAATTCATTTCAATTCATCAAACTCAAATTATACATATATATAAATGCTTGTAAATAGGATGAATTCTTACTAATAAATAACTCCTTTCTTCTTATCAACAAAGATAAAACCTAAAATTCTTTAATATTACTACTCGATACCAAAATGATGTAGATTACTCTGCCAAAAATCAATGCTCAAAATTTGTTAGGAATGAGACTAATCTCACCAAATATGCCAAAATTCTTAAGAAATGCTAGTTCTTCAAATTTTAAAAAAACACATTTAGGTAAAACCTGTTATCAAGGACTTTTTCCACCTTGACCTGCTCAATATCAACAAACATGCATGTTAAAACCATTCAAAAAGTTTCAAAATGTCATTGCACCTTCATCACCTTATTTTCTCTATCTAAGTCCTCTAGTATATTAGTTATTTGGGATATTCTTTAGTTCATTATCGTGGGAATATATCCCATGCTAATGAGAGTGGGACTTTAATGCATCGGGAATCATATCACATACTTTTTTAGGATTTTGGGTGCCTGTAGGCACCTATGAGGTTGATGATTCTATTTTATAACCTAGTTAGAATGCTCAATGGGCTAAACATGGTTCTCAATCAGAGGGAAAAATCATGATTTTATGTTGGACAATATCATCATCAAATATGTTCTCTGAAGTCAACCTTTGGTATTGAACAACATGTAATTTTACATAAAGTTAAATGTGACTTAGTGTATAATTTTTGTACTAAAATTTATAATTAACAATATTAACTCATTATAAATGAAATTTAGTGAGTAATGTGTATTTCTTATAAAATGTTAGGGTTAAATAACACATCATATACCACATTCCAATTTCTCACATTTTTTTGTTGACACGAAAACCCTCAGTCTAAATTTTAAATAAATTAGTAAATATTTATGTGTTAATTTGTTTCATATAGCAATGTTAATCTTAAAATTGCAATTTGGTGTTGAATAGGAGGTTGTTAGACCTTCCATATTTAGGGATATTGATAGAAGGAAACATGTCATGGAATTTATTGATGTGCATTTTATTATTTTTAATCATCATTTATGTAGATAATGAATTATGTTTAATGTATGTAAATAATGCCACGTAACTTTTACGTGTGTAAGTTTCACTTGTTTGGTTAGATAAACTTGTTCTTGTTTTCATTAAATTACGTCATTAGATTCCTCTTGACATTTAACAATCACTTGATATTGGGTTTGTATGGGTATAGCATATGTTGTGCCTCTTATATAGGTATGAGCTAGTAATGTAAATTTTATTATGAATTTATTGTATTAAATAACATCATTTAGCATAAATAAGTGACATTCATTCGTACTTTAATATGCTTCTTCATGGTTTCCATAGGGAGGTAATAACTCTAGTTTTTGAGCCTACCCCTGAGGTTTATGTGCCTAAGTTTTATTCCCCAAGGTTGATGTTGAGATGTGTATGATGATTAATAGGGATTATGATATCACGACAAGTGTGTATTGTAACTAATGTCATTTTATATGTCATGTTTTGTATACTAATGTGTATATTGTTTATTTGTATTAATAGGTGGAGATATAATAATCCCTTGAGCATATGAGGTATGAGCATTAGAAGGGACATACCACCTATGAGATTGGTTCTTCATCTTCCCAACAGACAAGAGAACCCAATTGTTCGATATACCCCAAACTTTTTATATATAGGCATATTTTATATGCCTTCGTGGCATGTAGGCATATATTTGTATTTTGTTGATGTATATCACTTTGTATTCCTATATAAAACATTTTTACATTCATTTTGTTCAAATTTTGTATATCATCATGGCTTTTGGAAATCAATATTATATATAAGATAAAAATTTATGATTTCAAACTTATATAGTGGATTGCACTCTTTATATGTAGAAGTGGACTAATATGATTCTATATGTATGTTATGCTAACATGTATTACTAATTTTATTAATTTTATTATGTTTTGAACATGGGTATTAAAATATATACAATTAACATATAATTTAGTCATTATTATAATCATATCATGCCAATGCCAATTCCATGCACTTCTTAGAATCTCAATATAATACTCACAACACTATGTAGAGGTGGTTTATTAAAATAGGTGATATACATTATCCTTAATAAACACAACCCCTATAAACTATAGAAAATAATTTCATCTACTACATACTTATATTTCAAAGAAAGTGCATAAATAAGATTGAATTTAAGCTTTCCACACACAAACTTTTACAAGATACTCTTATACATATGTATGAAAAATGTGGATTTTTATTGGATGATCGTTAAGTGTTTTGTTGGTCGGAGAAATGGATAAGTGTTAGCCATGCATGGAATTCTAAGACCATGAGCATAAGTGTGTGTAAGGAGTTAAAATAAACATCTAAGGTTGCAAAGAGGGAAGATCAAGACAACACACAAAATAATGCATGCAAGAACAAGGATTGAAGAGAGGTTGATGTGCGAAGATGCACACAATATAGAGGAACATGTTAGTGTGAAAGGGTTTGAGCACATGTAAAACATTCAGGACTTAGCCAATTTTAGAAAAATTCTCAAAATATGAAAGAAATAAGAAGATGACGTGACACACAAGGAAGGTATATAAATGGAAAAGCACATGTAGAAAATGATGGAGATGACACATGAGGGAAACTTATTTATAGGATTAAAGTGGGATAAAGATGAGCTATTTATAGTTCGATATATAGTTAAGGTAATTTTTAAAAACATGTAAGTTAAGAATAACACATCTATTATTAGGAATAACACATGTAAGCGATGAAGGGCAAGTCCCCACCATGTGTAAATATGTATATCAATCCATAATGATGAGAATGTAGTGGTATATATGGTATGTAAGTGAATTATGTATGCACACATGGTTGTAGGAAGTGTTGGATGTAGTCAACATATCTATTATGTAATAATGTATGTTTACAATGGATAATTGAGTCTGTATAGCAAATATTACCATGCCGAGTATGGAATTATGGTAATTCAAGTGCTTCTAATGATTGTTTATGTTGAATGAATTCCTTATTATATGTGTTGCCAATCTTGTATGTTGTATCTCCATTATTTCATGTTGTAATGGTTATGATGATTGTATTCACGCTAACCACATCTTGATAAGTGAAGTAAAGGAGGGAATTGGTGATTGGACACGCTTTAGGTGAGCATTAAGACCTATGTCTAGATGAAGTTCCAATGTGCCCAACTAACTTTGGTTAACAAATAGGAGTAAAATTTGGTTCATTCTTCGGGAACTATTTTTATTCTTCTCTCGGGATGTGGTGTAGACATGGAATTTTAGTAGTCCTTAGAGAATATTGAGCTTTGGGTACATGAAAACCAATAAATTTTTCTCGGATACACAACACTAGACCATAATTTAATGTCATAAGTGGGTGGAAGAAAACCTCTATGATTACTTATATGAGACGTTCTTCAACTTCTTCCAACTAGAATTATACCAATGGTTGGTATCTTACAAAGATAACATGGGTGTTTGGATAGGAAGAAAGAAAGTGTGGAGCTAGGATAATTACCAAGCACTCTTTGATTTTGACACATCATGGACTAGAGCTATAAATCGCTGGTGGGAAGGTGTGTTGCATAGTTATACCTTAGAGTACGAGATTTTTATATACTTGTGCCTAGATGAAGTAGAGTTATAGGTTTTACATGATCCAAAGGGATCATATTTGCACGTTTTACCCTTAGCTATTAAAATATTGGTGATTGAGCTTGGGATGGAGAACCTACCAATGGTAGGATAAAACCCCACCATGAGAAAGCACGGGAAGAAGGTTTGGGGAGGATGGTGTTGGTCTAAGTGGAAGAAAGAGGGAGAGAAGAGAGAGTATACAAGTATAATTATGCACAAGGGAGGGAAATTGAAGAGGTGTTGAGATTGAATGTAATGATGACAAGCGGTAGTGATGAGAACCCTACAGAAGGTAAGGGACCGCATGATCATGTATTTCCAGTATTCGGGAAGTGTAGTAGAAGGACCCCTTCGGTATCAGATGAGAGTAAGTATGAGGAGAGAATGAGAACCATTGGCATGCATCTAACCCAACCTGACCACCTAGCCCTTGTGCAAGGTGCTTGGAATATGGAAGTTGTTGTAGAAGATCATCATAGTGAATTTGAGCATGAAGGAAATCAAGTATCACAACATTGGGTAGGAGATACATGTAGGCACATATTGGTATCATCTCAAGAGTCACAACAATTTAAGGATTCCCATATGAAAACACAATAGGCACCTATGTTTGGACATAGTTTATTTGGAACCAATTTGGTAGGCGCATTCGTCAGGAAAAAGTAGTGGCACACTACCCATTAGAAGTAGTACTATTGGTGGAGTTCTAGGACAGACAATTGGTGTGTAGTTTAACACTACCATGGGGATGCAAGGAAGTTCTTCAAAGGGTCCCCAAGTCATAAAAAGCATCTCGGGAGGTTCATGTTAGCCACTACGCATGGAGGTAATCCTATTAGAGGACTAGGTTCGGATCTGGCCCACTCTGGACAAGGACCACAACAAGCATTACAACAACCTCATCAACTACAACAACAAAACCTCAAATTTTCTTTGAGATGTATCTTCATTTTCTAGAATATAGAGGTGTGGAATACGTAGCTAAACATGTTCATATGTGTGAGTTATTTTGGAGAGCTAAGGGAATAATAGCTCAGGATGGAAGGAAAGTCAATTTTCCACCAAACTATGGGCACACATATAGTTGGTACAAGAAATCTATGCATTACCTTCTTGGATGAGTTTCATATCCCTAAGTTCGAGTAGTAAAGTATTATAACACCGAAGGATATTAAGAAGGGTCTATCGAAAGTGTAAGAGAATATGATGTGCATTTCAAGACTTTGATATCTAAGATTTATTATGATATTCATTAGAGCTAGCATGTGCAAAGTGGTTTATAGGAGGTTTTTTTTCGACACCTTTTGAGAGAGATCTATCACACAAGACATTTATTGACCCACGTGAATTATTGGAAACAAAATTACATGAATAATTAGTAGGATGTGTTGACACAAGGGTAAGTCCATTCCTTGAAGCCTAGATAACAACAATAACTACTCATTTAGAGAAATTGTCTTCCAATTCAACTAATGAGAAGTATTGTGGATTATGGTGCACATATTACAAATTAGAAGGACATACAGAGAACATTTTCCCATGTAGGAATGTACGCGCATTTTTCACTAACCACATATTGATAAGAAAAGCAAATGAGGGACTGTGGTTTCTTGTGCTTCAAGTGAGCATTTAGACCTATGTATAGATGAAGTGGCAGCATGTTCGAATAACATTAGTTCATAAATAAGACAACATTTTGGTTCCATTTCCATGACCTTTTTCATTCTTCTCTCGGATGTGGTATATAGATTGTGTTTCAATTGTCCTTGGAGAATATTGAGCTTTGGGTATATGAAACCGAGGATGATTTTCTCTTAGAGATAAAACACTAGACTTGACTTTAATGCCATAAGTGGGTAGAAGAAAACCTCTATGATTTCTTGTAGGAGATGTTCTTCAAATTCTTACTAGTAGAATTATACTAGTGGTTGAAAGCTTATGTAGATAATAGGGGTGTCAAGATAGGAAGAAAGTAAGTGTGGAGCTAGGATGATTACCAAACACTTTTTGATTCGACACACCATAGAATAGAGATGTAAATCACTGGTGGGAAGGTGTGCTATGTAGTCATACCTTATAGTATAAGATTTCAACATACTTGTTCTCAGAGGAACAAGATTTTTGGTTTTTATATGATTCAAGGGGATCATATTTGCATGCGACACCCTTAGTTATTAAAATCTTGATGATTGAGCTTGGGATAGAGAACCTACAAATGGAAATCTAAAACCCCACTGTGCACATGGGCAAGAAGCAGGTTCGTGGAGGATGGAATTGGTCCAAGCATAAGAAAGAGAGAGATATGAGAGACTACACATGTATAATGATGTGCGAGGGAGGGAAGTTGAAGAGACATTGTGATTTAGGGGAATGATTATGAGCAATAGTGATGAGAACCTTGTAGAAGGTGAGGGACCACATGATCATGTATTTCTAGTATTAGGGAAGTGCAATAGAAGGACCCTTTTAGCATCAGATGAGAGTGAGTCGAGGAGAATGAGAATTTTTGGCATGCATATAACCCAACATGGCCACCTAGCCCTTCACTTGCAAGGTACTTGAAATCTAAAAGTTGTTATGGAAGATCATCATAGGAAGATAGGTAGGAGGAAATCAAGTATCACCACGTTGGGTAGGAGATATAGGTAGGCATGCATTGGTATCAACTCAAGATGTGCATCAGATTAAGGATGTACATATGACAATGTAACAGTGCCTATTTTTGGACAAAGTTTGTTTGAACTAATTTGATATGAACGTCATAAGGAAAAAGTAATGGCACATTACCTATTGGAATTAGTACTATTGGTGGAGTTTATCACTACCACATGTATGTACCACATGTACGGTTCTTCAAAAGGTCCCCAACTCACAATGGGAGGCTCGAGAGGTTCGGGTTAGCCTTACTATGCAGAGGTAATCCTAGTAGAGGTTCGGAGTTCATGATCTAGCACCATTCCAAAACAAGGACCACAACAAATATTACATTAAACTCATCAAGCACACCGACAAAACCCTCAAATTTTCTTTGAGATGTCTCTTGATTTGCCAAAATACATAGGTATGGAAGATGTAACTGAACATGTGCATAAGTGTGAGTTATTATGGAGAGATAAGGGAATAATGGCTCCATACTTGAAGGAAAGTCAATTTTCCACCAAACTTTAATGGCGTTCGGATAGTTGGTACATGAAATATGATCCACATTAGATAGTAGTTGACTATGATGCATCACATGATGCCTTCTTAGTTGATTTTCATATCCCGGAGTTCAAGTATTAGAGTATTAGCGCATTGAAGGATATTAAATAGGCACGTTTGAAAGTGTAAGAGAAGATGATGTGATTTTCAAGACTTTTTTCTAAGCCTTCCTATGATATTCATCAGAGCTAACATGTGTAGTGGTTTGTAGGAGATTTGCTAAAACCTTTTTGGAGAGTGCTATCACATAAGACATTTACTAACCCACACAAAGCATTAGAAGAAACATTGCATGCATAATCGGTAAGAAGTGTTGAAACAAGGGTAAGTCCATTCCTTGAAGCCCAGATAGCAACAATGGATAATCTATTGGAGAAATTTTCTACCAATTCAACACATGAGACACTAGTGGATTATGGTGCACATATTATGAAGTAGAAGGACATACAAAGGATATCTTCCCATGTAGGAATGTGTGCACATTGTTGACATCCTGTGAGATATGTCATAATAATAATGATGTATGAAACTATCCACTTTTACGAGTGCACAATACGAAGAAGAATGTCTCTATGTATTGTAAAATATGTGATGCGCATACCCATGACATAGTTGATTGTCTCTTGATTGATCATATTCACAAGGAATGTGAAATAGGGTTATGCCAAAACATTGTGGCAATTAGCTCATAGGAACATAAACAAAAAAATAGTGAAGGGCACAAAAATGGGAATGGAGGTTTTAGAGGTGGATTCTAAAGCATAGGTCATGATGGTCATAGAATTTTTACGTGAGTGACATGCTATACATGTGGATCACTTGATCATTATCAGTGTGAGTATCAAAGAACTAGGTTTTTGCATATTGTATAAAGGCACACTAGGTGGAGGATTTCCCATATCTTTAATCCCATATGTGTATGAACAATAAGAAGGACAAGGGTGTAGATATAATTAAATTGGTGCATGTTAAGTAGGAGTAATGGGCACCTAAGAAGATGGTTGAGCATGAGCATTAACATTTATTATTCACCACACATAGAGGGTGTGCATCTATGAGCAAGGGAAGGTGTGACTTCTTATTAGATGGGAATAAGTTGTACATGCGAAGTATCTAGACACATCTTAGTAGAAGGAAGTTTATTAGGAGACCATGGGTGTCATTAGGGAGCTACAAGGAGAGATATAATGTTTGAAAGAAAAATAGGGTGAGAGGTAATGTGCGAGGGTTCTGAACTACCACATAAGGATGTTGATGATCTTAGAGAGGTGTGCAGAATTCTAGGAAAGAGAACATAATACCTCTTTTGGGAGAATGGTTGTGAGATAAGATGTCATGCATAGGTGTGGAAAGGAGCACCTAGGATCCTACATGCTAATTTACCACCGCAAGACCATGAATATGACAAATAAATCACATTGGATGTAGTGATTAATGGATGGTTGGTAAGTAATATTATTATTGATACATGCACAAAAGTCAATGTTCTCACCCTTAATGCTTGGAACTAAATGGGAAGGCCACCATTACATCCATCTTCAAATGTGTTATATATGGCTAACAAGACAAGAGCCATGCCCATTAGAGTATTAAAAGATGTTTCTATCACTATTTAAGGAGCCAAGTTCATAGATGATTTTGAGGTTTTGGAGCTAGCTGCAGCAGATAACTTCCCTACACTTTTAAGACGTCCTTTTGATATGTTAATAACGCAGAATTTTACTTCAACAAGAGGTACATCAGATTTGAGAACAATAATGAGTGCATTGTAATAACCTTTGATGATTAAAAGGTTTGTGCCTTATATGGAGCCTATTAACGAGGAGGCTATCAACATAATTTACACACACACATGATGTACATGACCCTAAGAACATGGAGCCATTAAATGAGGGTGTGCTTCATTGGGAAGATGACCGGTCCATTAGTGATACTACTATCATATCATGTGACAATTGGGCCCATGACACTTATGAAATGGTGGGTCGTGAGGTGCATGGAAGGGTGACAATGATGGTTAGGCCATGACGCTTTAGGAATTTGGCAAAAACCATCTTTCTAAAGTATCTTTGGAGAGAAGAAACATAAGTCATTCTTATGTGTGATGGAATAATAGTGGTGTAATGAAGGTTATAAAAGAAAAATGATGGTATATAATTTACATAGGAAAACATCGTCGTTGGTGGGAGACACATAAGGATAGTTTACTTGGTTGGCACGAGATCAAGGTGACATTTTTACGGGTTTGTCGGGAGTAATCTTCCTTCTAAAGTACAAGAATATGATAAGAAAACTCCTTCTTTAGTACATGTTCACAGTTGTGAAAGGAATTAGACATAAGGAAAAGATGCTTTGTTTCCTTCTCTATGGGTACACAAGTTTTATTCTACTTTGCATAGATATGCATGTGCTTGGTATGTACATGTTGAGTTGGAGGGACTTGATTGGAGGTATTGTTCATAATTTTGATTATTTTTCTACTAAGCCACCAATTCATGAAGCCTTGTATATTATGAGGCACGTCACATTGGGGGATAATGTGAAGGCTGAGGAGCTTATGGTTCAGATTTTTGGTGATGTTAATACTGAGGTGTGCGAGGACCTAGTAGAAACAAAAGAGACATAGTTGGGGCACGCTTGGAAGGAAAAAGAGAAGGGAAAGATTGTCTACCTCATAGATGATGAAAATTTTTAATATTTGGATATAAATAAAATAGAAGGTGCATGTGATCTGTTAGAATCTGAGATGAGTAGACACATGCATACCATGTGTCATTAAAGACTAAGAAAGTGAACATTGGGACTGAGGATACACCTAAGGAGGCGATTATTGGTGATTACTGGTATGAACCTAAGGTTACAAATATTATTGAGTTGTTGTGTGACTTTCAAGATTTGTTTCCTTGAAGATGTCATGAGTTGAAATGTGTACATATGTCATTGGGAGAAATGAAAATTAAGCTTAAGGAGGGTGCACGACTAGTTTGAAAGAGGTCTTACCACATGAACCCTAACCTATGTGTCAAGGTGAAAGAGGAAATTGATAATATGATCAAGTTAGGAATTATTGAGCCTATTGAGGAATCTTAATAGATAATCCGATGGTGATTATCATTAAAAATGATGGTTGGATAAGGATCGGGTGGAATATAGAGTTTGAAATTCTTCATGTGTCATATATCCTTTTCCTACTCCTTTCACTAAAGAGATCCTGAAAGGAGTGACAATGAGTGATATCTACTCATTCATAGATGGGCTTTTAGGTTACCATTATGTAAGGATTGCACACTAATATATAGATAAGACCACCTTTGCATACACCTTCATGTTCTTTGGACCGAAGAATGCATCAATAGTGTTCTCGTGCATAATTGTTTAAGATTTCCAAGATTTTATTCACAAGTGATTACATGTATAATTGGATGATTGGACCATTTATGGGTCGGTGAAATATCATTGTGACTACTTGAGATTTATGTTTGAAAGATGCGGGTAACTTATCGTATCTTTAAACATTAAGAAGTGAATTTTTGTAACTCATTTTTGGTACTTTACTTGGACATATCATTTGCAAAGAAGGCTTGTTGGTGGACCCAACTAAGATTGCAATTACCTTGGGTCTAGAGGAACCCACTAATTAGAGTGAAGAGTGTGGTTTCGTATGTACCCAAAATTGTAAGTCTTGTACTACCGAGGAACAACGTGACACGTGCCCCAATGATGATACAAGTCTCCTCGCAAGGTGTTCGGGATCGGAAAATCTCTCCGAGTGTGCGTTAACATCCCACATGCCCCGCTTAACCCCGCGTGCTTTATTTTTTTTCCTTTTCCCCTTTTCTTGGCCTTTCGCTTTCAAAGGTGGCAAACCACCACCCCGAACAGGCGGCGATCCTCCTGTAACCACCACCCGCTCGGAGCGATGGTCCTTTACACATTTTCCAGAAAGCTCTTTTAACACGACTCACGTAAATTCAATATTTTACCAGCTTTCTTTCACTACCATAAGCTTGCATTTATGATTCTGCGGTTCCCTGGAATAGTGTTTTGCCATTTTTATAGTTTAAGAGTTCTATTTGGCTTTTACCTTGGGTAAATGCAAATGCTATAAATAGTTGGCTTGTGCTCAAGCAAATGGCCCCTCAAAATTTCCTCCTCGATTTCTCTTTGCATAGATTTAGTTTTCCTTTTTGCTTAGAATGTTTAGTTTCTTTCATTGCATGCTTAATTAGCATTGTTTTCTTTTGTTAGTAAGCCACATATCAATCTTGTGCAATCACTGCTATTATTTCATCCAATCCATTGGAGTAGAATAACTTAGGAAGCCATTAAAGTTGTAGGTTTTGCTCCTCAAACAGGATAGTTTCGGAGTTCTAGATGCTTTATGTTGCATGACTCACAATATATCCCACTAGGAATTTCATAAGCCAAGCTCTGTACTCTTACACTATCCCTCTCCTATTCGCATTGTATTCGGTTAGTGTTCGAGCTGCCTTTATCCCAATATCTACTTCTATTGATGCTAGCATTACACGCTTTTACGGATCACGTGAACACGAAGGAATGAGGAGATCACACTTTGAGGGACAAGATCACACACATCATCGGATTCGCCCGCGTTACTGTAGAATCCAGGTTCTAGCTTTCAAAGTTATAGTTAGAATAATATCAAATAGAGTAGTTAATTGCTTTATTTGATTAATTCTACTCTCGAGATTGCAAGGAAGATGTGGGGATTGATAGTTTACGAGAAACTATGATTCCTCCTCACTTACGAGGTAGGATCGAGAGTATTACAAATAGATTAGATAAGCTATTTTATTGTTTAGAATAGATCTACAAATTGCACGAAAAAAATAGCTACACTCGGTTGTTTTGTTTGTTTTAAATTGATTATTTTAGTTGTCATTTCTAGATATTTTAAATAGTTGCTTTCTTAAATTCGTAAAGCTCATCAGAAAACACAAAAAAATAGAGAAGTCATATATGCTATAGATATACTTCACATAGGTAAATTTTATTTTATTGTAGTTCGCTTTACTTTGTTGCTTTTGTATGACAATCACGGGACCTAGAGAGCCCAGGGAATACGTATTCGAGCCAATCGTGCCTCAGCCCAATCTCATCACAGCGATAACTGATATAGATCAAAATCTTAGGATTCAAGTCTTCCGAACAACGGTAAGCTTGCAACAAATCAATTCCCAATTGAGTGGGTTAAACATAGAAGATGACCAAGCACACACGTTTTGGTCAAATCAACCGAACTACAGATTACACTAGACAACATTCATATGACTGTAGAAGGGTTCGAAAGAGAACAAACCTTTGGTTGTGATCCTTTGGTCCCACAGCCAGATGCAGGAGACACTCTTCTAGATATAGATACCAGCCTAAGAATCCAGGTTGCACGAACGCTTGTAGGGTATTATGAGAAAATCACACAGTTATTGATCCTAAATATAGAAGCTGAGAAAGCATATGATTACTGGATATTAGGGATTAGGACTTGATTTCACGCATGACCATAACAGGTCCACAACAACTAAGAATCTACGGTTGTGACCCACAGATCCCGCAGCCTAACGAATCCATAGGAGAATTAGACATAGACACGGGCCTACGCACACTAGTATTCCAGTCTACTCCACTTCCACCTATCATCATCGAACAATTATCCTTGCTAGACACACGGCTAACTATGAGAGCTAGGAATTACGGACTAGGCAGGAGAATCATCCATAGAATTGGCTATATTTACCATCCACCATATGACCTTATCCGGAAACGTATATGAAACTATCCCAGGTCATTTTCCATGTATTCCACAACCCATAGATCGAATCACGCCAGAGCTCGATATTGATTGGAGCCTTCGAGCAGTCATCCTTTCCGATCAATCTATCACACCAGTTCAGGTTAGAAGGGCCTTCTTTGCCTTAGATTCACAAATTCCACTAGTGCGTATTGAAGACATTAGATTTCCTAACTAGTTTTTCTGCATCCCATACATATTCCATCCCCACCGGCTGTCTCGGCATGACCTCGGGAGGTCGGGTGTGAGGAAGAGTTGCTTGTAGATTCCCATGCTCGCATGTCACTTTTCCATCGTACAAAATTGGTGAACCCAACGTGAACTTACAATTGTTTCACCTTCTATACCTCATCGGCCTTCACATCAGCTTCACCACCAAAATTGGTGAACCCGACGTGAAACTTCCTACTTTCTAGTTTGGAGTCATATTATTACGTGTTCTTCCAAGTTAGTATACTTTTCATCTTTTTCACCTCATTGGCTTTCACCATCACCTTCGCTCCTTCCCATTATTCTCGCAAGTATTCATATACCCCCCGAATATGTCAGGATTCGATGCATATGACAGACCCCTCTTAGGTCTTGAGGCATACTAAGCCCAGCAAAATAGACAATCATCACCCTCACTCTCGGTATGGGGTGACAACTATTGAATAACCAATTATCAACACAAACTCCAAGGATCGATATAGCTTGTCCTTCCAAAGCAGAGGAGTTGGAGCAACAACTCGCTCAAACGCAACAAACAAATCCTTGAGGCTCGAACAATATGACGTTCACCGGAGAATCCGGTTCATCTCCTTAGGTGCTGCTTAGACCACAAATTAGTAGACAATCAGACTCATACCGAGGTTTAGATGATGAATATTCGGTATGTTATGCCAGGAATGAACAACGCTCTTGAAGTATGTATCCACCTGTAGGAGGTTTACAAACACAACCCGAGGTCTCTTTTCAAGAAAATACCTCTATGCCACTGCATATAGGAAATACTCTCGGAGAAACTTGGCAAGATAGTGATCAGTTCATAGCAGGGTATCATAGACCTATACAACACCATGATATACAACAAACGCCACCAAGGCAGAATATCGTGACTTCACCAAATAAAGTCATTTCAACGTTGGTAGAAAAAGTGAGAGGGTTAGAACTTTCCCAAGCAAGTCAAAATTCACAATTCATGCAAGCGGGGAGTTCGATCCTCCACACCATCCTAGCCATGTAGATCTCCTCATAGGAGTAAGCACGTTAGGCATGACTCCTCAGTATTCACAACAAATGCCAACTAGACCCACCATCTCTAACACACTGTTCCTCCGGTCTAGTACTGAAACAATCCATTCTAGATGGTACCCCATCATACTTAAACATATACTCCAAATCACCACAAGGGGATATGTTCTCCTCTCCCGGCATGTTTGCTCAAACACAGGGGCTTCCTTATGCCCCTGCCAATGCATACGTTGTGCCATATCAACAACCCATTCCACCGCCGCTCCCTCAATAGGCACCATCTATGGTCGAAACATATGCGATAGGGACTTACTCAGAATATTTGAAAGAGCCCTTGGATTTCACCATACGAAGCGTCATGCTTCCAAGACCTCTCCCCGATTTTCCCAAATACAAAGGTGAGGGAGATCCAAATGCACATATCAAAGCTTACGCTACGGCCATTCGAGAACTACTCCCATGGGATGGGGTTGTTGCTAAAATATTCCCAAAAACCTTGGAAGGCATCGCTCTCGATTGGTATTATAGAATACCTGAGGCTTCCATACATTCATTCAAACAACTCGTGTCAGAGTTCATCAAGGCCTTCGACATGAACAAATTATTAAGAACAGGAATCAGAGAGTTCTTACACATCAAACAAGAACACAATGAATCTATCACCCATTTCATCCAAAGGTGGCATACAGTTCTTTATTCTTGGCAAGTTCTCCAAACATGGATCAAATGGAACTATGTGATTTATTCCTTCATTCTCTTAGCGAGAGAAGTGAAGGAAGAAGTCAGAAGTTCCCATTAAGAACTTACTGATGAAGTACTTGAGAGCGCTCTTGAATAGATCTGTGGCAATTGATAGTGGTCGCAAAACATATGGAGCAAGCGGGAGGTTAATCACCCCCACTGACAGAACACTACAACTTATCCTACTACCATGAGCGTCAATCAAGGACCTAAAATCCTTAACAAAAATCGGGGTGTAACAATAGATGGAGTAACCGAGCCAGCCTAAAAAGGTAAATGTTGTCAATACTTCATCACAAGCTTACAACCAACGAAATAACAACTTTACCCCAAACAATCAATACGGTGGATTTTAACCATCCACAATAACAAGAAACAACGGCGAAATCCCAAACGAGGTTGAAGTCAAAATTCAACTAGGTACCAAAACCAGAATTCAAACTAAAGACAACAAATGCAAAATTTTAATAGACAACGGTTTGATCAAAATTTTGGGCCACAATACACATCAAACCAACAAACTAGGAATTACAATCCTAATTCGTATTGTGGTTTCCACAAAGTCGGGGCCATGACACTAGAACGTGTTGTGACTACAACAAATTCATGCAACACTTGCCGGATGAACAAAGACAACTTTTCATGGATATGTTCTTGTGAGACCCTATGCCATCAACATCAAATACCTTTTCAGAAGCGAGTTTCCCCTCAAAACACACCCCTGAATATCTTTAATGATCCACTCCCAAATCATGTAACAACAGGCTAAATTTAACTAGGACGAACAAGGGTGCGATGACAGGAAACAATGATCATGAAGCCTCGACCTCGCTAAATCCATTAGTTGCGCCACAACTAGGAAGTCAGCCACGACCTAAGGTAGTCGGTTTAGTGGAATTAGACGTTGAGCTACCCATCGAAGCTATAACAAGGATGCGAGAGTATTTCTCTCAGCCAAGTCCAAGCCACCTGCCAGAGGTGGATGACATCCAACAAATCGTAGCAAAACCTGTGGGTGCCTATGATTTAATTAACGACCTAACAAAAACCTTCTCGCACATTTCATTCTTAGACTTACTAAAGAACTCTCCTACCCACAGGGCTGCTCTTTTAGAAGCATTAGGTTTAGGTCATCTAATTAACATCACTCCACTTTGCACTGAAACACGGTAAATCATGTGGACTTTGATGTTCATCCTCCGGGCAGAGGCAGATAGGGATGTCGAATTCATATTCGAGATAAACAAAATGCCGACAGATGCTGAGATCGCACGCCGAGGTGATCCAACCTTACATTTGCAAGTATGGGTTTATAACAACTATGTAAAGTGTGTAATGGTTGACGATGGGGCGGTAGTTAACATAGTCCCCTTCTCTTTCCTCCAAAAGCTAGGGTATGGAGAAACCAATTGTTCCACAACTCGAAATACACTAAGGGGCTATGATAGTCTTAAAGCCACCTCGGTTGGAACTATAATATTACCGGTCACCTTAGGACCCAAAACCATCTTGGTGAGTTTATATTATAAATCGGAAACTAACTATAATATGATCCTCGGCCGACCATGGATACACCGCATGAAGGCAATCCCTTCTACACTATTTCAAGAAGTAAGGTTTTTACATTTAGGAAAGGTATTCGTGGCCAAAGGTGATCCAAAACCATTTGATGTACACCTAGGAACTTAAAGAAAGACCGGGCGTACACTCGGAGTTTGATCTCCCAACAAACCAACTTAATAAACCTACACGCAAAAAAACAAAAGAAAAGTTGGTACCTCGGAGATCTTGAAACTATGAGCCTAGCCAAAGTAACCCCAACCCCCAAAGATGAGGCTAACACTATAGAAATAGTATCATTAGGAACTACTGCAAAGATCGTTGAATTGCTAGAAAATGATCTACCAATATTCTTACCATTCGATTCAGTAGGCATAGGATATTCCCTAGGCATTGGCTCTCTTCCAGCAGAGGATCTCTGTACGGTGGAAGTAGAATATGCAAACACAACAGATATCCCACCGTCCATATTCCCAGTCAAATATTGGACACTCCATTTTGATGGAGCTAGATGTCGTTACGGAGCGGGGGCAGGTATAATCTTTACTTCCCCTGAAGGAAAAGTCTTACCTTTTGCCTTTAAACTAAATTTCGAGTGCACAAACAATGGCGCTGAGTACGAAGCCCTCCTCCTTGGCCTCATCTTAGCTAAGAGAATTGGTGTTGATAACATCAGAGTCTTAGGAGACTCATAATTAGTAGCAAACCAAGTCTCTGAGGTATATGAAACCAAAGCCGAGCACTTACAACTTTACAAAAAAGCTGTATTAGATTTAAGCAAGGAGTTTGACTTCATATCAATTGAAGCAATCCCGCGAGAGAAAAATCTTCTCACCGATTCAATAGCAACTTCAGCATCATGTTTTACTCCAAGCAATGAGTTAGAGGATACCCGTTTCATGGTATCCCTTCGTGATGAACCATTGATAAAGAAAATGACAAATTCTCTTTTAAACGGAAATGAATCTACTATCCTAGACCATGTTGATAGTGATATGGCCACTTTGGATTACTTAAATGCCTATGCAGCACTACATCTCTCCTATCGTATGATAGATTTGTCCTTAATCCCACATTCGTCTTCCTACTTCGGAAATCCCATGATGGATCTTCCCTCACAAATGGAGCCTAGCATATGCACAGTAGAAAATGGGGATGATTTGGATTTACCTCCAGCACCACCTGAGTTTGAAGAGGGTAACGCCTCTTTGATTGAAGAAACCATTGATATTAACATCAAAACGGAAGATGAACCAAGGATATTGAAACTAGGGTCCTCGTTAACCCCAGAGGAAGTATAAATACACACTCGGATCCTCAAAGAACATCAGAAGGCGTTTGCATTTAATTATAAGGAAATGACAGAGTTGCCCCACATCGTGGTGCACAACCTAAATCACTAAATCTGATCTGCTTGAGTTAAACAAAAATCGAGACCCATGAAACCCAAGGTATCTCTTATGGTAAAAGAGGAGGTAATAAAACTCCTCCAGTAGGATTCATCAAGCCCCGTAGATTACTCCCAATGGGTATCTAACATCGTTCCTATTCTCAAGAAGAATGGAAAGACACGCATCGCATAGATTTCCGATACATCAACAAAGCATGTCCTAAAGCGACTTTCCGTTGCCATCCATTGATGTCATTGTTGATGCAACAATGGGTTTGAACTTTTGTCTCTCATGGATGGATTCTTGGGATATAATCAAATTAAAATATCTGAACAAGATCAAGCTAAAACCACATTTATAACTCCTTGGGGAACCTATTGCTACGTTATTATGTCATTCGGTCTCAAGAATGCTGGTGCTATATATCAGCGAGCTATGGCATATATATTCCACGGTCTAATTCATAAAATCATGGAATCCTACGTAGATGACTTGTTGGCTAAGGCCAAGAAGCGTTGTGACCATCTGGAAGTACTCCGCATCATTCTCTCACGGCTGATAGAGTACGGAGTCACGCTAAATCCAGAAAAATGCGTCTTTGGTGTAACAGGAGGGAAGCTCCTAGGTTACATCATATCATCACGAGGGATAGATGTTGACCCAACCAAAATTCAGGTTGTCCTCGAAATGGTTTCACCTTCGGATGAATCTGGAATCAGGTCATTTCTCGGAAAGCTGGGTGCAATCCAAAGATTCATCCCGGACCTAAGTTTCGCCATTCATCCAATCAACAATTTACTCAAGAAAGACTATAGCATTGATTGGATTGAAGATTGCAATAAAGCTTTCAACGCGGTTAAGCATTTCTTGTTGTCACCACCTACGCTAATGCCACCTAAGCTAGATCGCCCATTAATTTTATACTCACGAGCTACCAATGTCTCATTAGCACGCATCTTTGGCGCAAGAAGATGATGACAAGAGAGAACGTGCGATTTATTTCATTAGCCAAACGTTGCTCGACTATGAAACACATTATACACAAGCAGAATGAGAATGCCTCGCCATAGTCTTTGCAACCAAATGCCTAAGACATTATATGCTAAATCAAGAAACAAGGGTCATGGTAAAAATGGACCATTTATGAACTTCCCTCACACAAGAGGTCCTTGTCAAAAAGGCTGGGCGTTTTATAACCTTAATGGGAGAATTTGAATTAACGTTTGTAAATCGAGAAGTCGAGTTAAGGGACAAATCATCATGCAGTTGGTTAGTTGATAACCCATTAGATGGAGGCAATCTAGTAGATCTATATTTTCCAGATGAGTGCGTATACTACATCGAAACCCGACCTTCTATCTCTGAGTGTCCCTGGTACATTGATATCATTAATTATATCATGGACCATATGTATCCAGAAGGAGCTACACCACAACAAAGAAGGTGGTTACGTATTATCGTAGCTAAATACATCATTATAGAGCAAGTGCTCTATCGGAAAGCATTCGATGGAATGCTCCTAAGATGTGTCGACACGGAAGAATCCAAGAAGATTCTCCATGAATCCCACAGTGGAATGTGTGGAGGCCACTTCGGTGGTCATGCCACCACTCATAAAATACATCGAATGGGCTATTTCTGGCCTACTCTAGAACACGACGCAGTAGAGTTCGTACGCAGGTGTCATAAGTGCCAAGAATTCTCCCATGAGATCCATATGCCGGCACAAGCTCTGCAACCAATCGCTACTCCATGGCCCTTTTCTACATGGGGTCTAGATTTAATAGGTAAATTCTCTCCTCATCCATGACATTGGCTATAATTTTATAATCACGGCTATCGAATATTTTACCAAATGGGTAGAGGCTATGCCTCTTACTACTATACTAGTTCTATAATCGCCAAGTTCATTTTGAACCAAATCATTTGCAGTACATGGTATCTGCAAATCATTATCTCCGATAATGGAACTTCTTTAAAAATGAAGAGGTTTGTGAGCTATGCAATAAGTTTAAAATAAGCCATCATATGGCTTCCTTGTATTACTCTCAAGCCAACTGACAGGAGGTGAGGCGAGCGAATAAAACACTAAAAGCCATTCTCCTTAAAACGGTGAAAGAAAACAAATGAGATTGGCACTTGAAGTTATATCCGGCCTTATGGGCCCACTTTGAACCTCAATAAGAACACCAGCGGAGCAACTCATTTCTCGCTAGTATTCGGAGGCGAGGCGGTTCTCCCACTCGAGGTTGAAATACCCGAGTCTCCGCATTTCATTACAAGGATTCTGATGAAGATGCTTACAGGGAAGCACGTCTCTCCCAATTGGAAATCCTAGATGAAGCTAGGTTAGATCTTTGAGCAACGGCATAGAGTCTATCTTGACCGGATGTGCCAGCAATATAACAAGAAAGTCTATGAACACGACATATATGAAGGTGATCTAGTTCTAAGGCTAGACGGCCGGATCGACAAGAAGGCCCGATGAAGGAAGGAAATTCCGGCCTAAATGGTTGAGCCCATACCGAGTCATGAAGGACTATGGAAATGGTGTATACCTCTTATGTACGCTAGAAGGTGAGGAATTTGGTGAAAGCGGTCAATTCCTCGCACCTCAAACGGTTCTACGCGTAAGTGATTAAGCACTACTTTTTATATATATCTACATTGCATCTTCATATAGATTAGGATCATATTGTCCGCTTGTTTCATACACAAATGGTGATCAAGGAATCTATTCTCAAAGCAATTCATTACAAACTCATGATGTTGTTGGCATAAACATTTTAATCATACTTCTCCATTTTCATGATATCATCAAATTATCTGGAATCACTTTATCAAATAAAGCTAGACATGACAAAGTCTTAACGGTAACCATACCAAGATCTGCAAGTTTATTCTCACTTTGTTGGTTTCTTCTTAGGGTAGGTGTCTTGCCTATGGTGCATTCTAGAAGCTTCATGGTGTCACATCTATCCCATATGTATATCTCTTTGGAAATAAACACATCCGACATTTTACTCAAATAAACAATTCAAACATTGATCAAGCAGAAGATTTTAATTTTACAAATTTCCTTGCCCTGACCTTTGGTGATGAGCTTGCATCTCTTACTAGTGACGTAGGGTTGGGAAAGGATGGAAATGCCCTTACTCACCTATGCTTTGCCCATGGTGATAAACCCACTCTTCTTACTAGTAGCATGGGGCAAAGTGTAGGGGTCCTCTTGACAAATAAATTAAAAAGTCATACACAAACAATTCAAACTTTGAAACTTTGAGTCAAAAACAAATGAATCAAATGTTCAAAAATCCCAAGAGAGTTAAAATCCTAAAAACCCAAATTTTGTCTACTATGTGGCCATCTACGGGTCTAAGTCTGGATAAACCGCAAAGCAAGTTGCATCCAAAACTATGAAGTCACTCGAGTGGAGTGGACTTGTAGTGTCCTAATTTGGTTCCGCTAAAGCTTTGTCTGTCTTCCATCACTATCATTTCACTACACCTCATAACTTGCGCCCTTCCCAACTCTTGGTGATAAGCCCTCGCATCTTACTAGTTGCGTGGAGTTGGGGGTAGGGGTAGGTTTATCTTCATCATCTCTTGGTTTATTTTCATCACTTTTCCAAAACAAACATGGAGTATCCAAAATTTCTTACAAAAATAAGATTCAAAATCACATTATATCTACATTATCATATATCGCATCATGAAACACAAAAGGAAAGTAAAACACTTGCATCATTTGTTCACCATTGCATATATTCTAAAAAGAAGCATATAAACATACATCATAGTATAGGAAACTGGAAATAGAAAGTGAGCCATGAATACCAAGAGTTTGATCCAGAACAAAAATACATATATATAAATAATCAATGTTTATATACAATGCCATCATGCACTAAGCATGGTCAAAATGCTCAAAGAGCCGGGATATACAAAAGAATATATAGTACAAAATCTACGAGAGCCAAGTGGCTTCTCAATCCCTACGAGACCCCTCTGAAGGTGCACACCCACGCCTAGGACTTTGGCTATGCCGGCACTCTGAATGCATGGAGGGCTCAGGATCCGAGGGGCAGCCGCAGTCTCACCACGAGAATGGCTCCTCATCAAGCGCTCAGCCGTCCTGTACCCCGCTAACTCTGTGCAAAGGGTCGATACCATCCTGGCCACATGCCAGACTAGAGCGAAGATGTGGTATATCACGCACTCATCGAAGGCTCCCCGCATCCACGGACAGCTCTGTGTGGGTCCTCTCCATGGGGATCATCAGGGTATCGGTGCATACCCTGCGAATCAAGTCCCGCCACTCATCGGCGGTCTCTGCAAACAAAGGAGAAAACAAATTAGAAACCAAACAAGAAATTAAAAGATACAAGATAGCAACTAAAATGATCTTAAATTAAACAAACACTAGAAGGGAGAGAAGGTAACTTACTCGGATCACCAGGCCTCCAAGATGGATCTATGGGATCAGCGCCCGCCACGGATGCCGCTGGCCCGAGGCGAGGGCTGCTGTGGCTAGAGCAGCGTAACGCCCCTGACAGAGACTCATCCTCCCCATGGCCCTGGGAGAGTGGCTCCTCACGAAACCGAGTCACCCTCTCTACACTGCTCGGCCCTCTCCGCTGCATAATATCTGGGTTTTGTGCCACTCGGGATCACTATCCTCGGTCTCCTCCTCTATCTCTCCCCGTTGCAAACTCCTCAGACTCGGAGTCTACCTCAATGGGGTCATCACTGCTATGGGTAGGACCCGCGGAAATCTGAAGCAAAGGTGCCTGAGGTGCACTGGCTCTCTCCCTGCAGCACGTACTATCCTCCTGGCTGTAATAGGAACGCCAGGAGTAACCACTGTCCAACCCCGGCCTCTAGGCCCCCTCAGCCTCTCGGGTGATCTCATATCTTGGCGCCCTGGGGAAGCATACCCATGTATGGTAAGCCAAACTGCTGAGGAACACGGCCAAAGGGGTGCATCTCCACTCACCCCACTCTATCAATAAGCTGCCCTATGGTGGAGTAGGAGATCAAAGTAAGAGCCTCCTCACCCCATATGCCTACCATAGTCTGGTATGGTGTGGCCTCCATGTCGGCAGTAGTCAGTGAGGCAACTGGCTGATGAGGTGCTCTAAGCACCGACATGTCTGTCCATCTGGCTGCCCTCACAGCTCCAGGATCTGCCACCTCCACACCCCTACCATAAGGGATGAAATGCTCATAGACCCAACTCATGACTAGGGTCGGATGGCTCAAGGACTGCCCCTGTAAACGGACCACCCTGTATAAGTCGTGGTAGGTGGTCCCAAGAATGTCTACTCCCTAGGCATATATCCGACCGTGCCCCTCTATCTGTGCAATAATGGGGACTAGCAGTATAATAATGTATCTCCTCCCTTATCCCCGATCAGTCTCGAGGCAAGGATCCCCATGATGGCCTGGCAAAGTAAGGGGATGGGCAAAGAAGGAATGGATCGAACTCTAACCCCCTTCTTCGACCCCATAGAGATGACTACATCTCCCATATATGTGGCCCTTTGTGTGTCTGTGCCCGTGAGCCTGTTGTCTCTAGGGTGAGTCATCTCCCGATGATTGGGACCCCCAGAATGTGATAGACATCCTCCAATGTAATAGTCCACTCACCGCGGACCCCTGGCAATCGGAAGGTGTTCCGATCTACATCCCAGTATGAGAACAAATCATAAAGGATGTGACTAGATGGTGTAACGTGGGGCACATGTGAAATGCATAGTATCCCAGCCCGCTGAAGAGTGTCCTCCTCATCCTGTGAGAGGGCATCTAGTACCCCTGGGAGCCAATCACACTCCCTCTCTCGACTCCACCGGATATACTCCTCTCTCACCTGCATACACCCAAAAACACACAAAACAGAGCAAGTTAGCATCCAAGTAATACTGGAAAAATCATGAAAGCACGTAGAAATGCTAAAAATACAAACACAATCTCAAATAGATGTTCCTTTTGCATTCTATGCAAAACCGCCGCCCTGAGCAGGGAGGCGGTTTTGTAACCGCCGCCTTAAGGGTGGTGGTCATGTAACCGCCACCCCTGAACAGGGGCGGTCATGTAACCGCCGCCCTGGGCAGGGCGGCGGTCGTGGTCCGAAAACCCACATGGGTTTTTAAATTTAAAAGGCCTAAAAAGTGCAAAAAATGACCATTTTACCTAAAAACAAAGCCTACCCAGTAGGCGCCCCCCCTAGGTGGACCTTTTAACACTAACATTTTCAAAAATTACCCCCCCATGACAAAGTATTTAGCATTTCAAATTTAAGGGGGTAAAAAGGATAAACTGAAGAAAACTAACCTGTGATCTCGCGGGTCGATGTTCCGCACGTGGAGGCATGATCACTATGTCGTCATGGACGTTTTGACTCTACTCACGCAAGAAACCGTCACCGTGGGTCCCAGAGCTCAAAATCAATCAAATCGACTCACACAAATGAATAGGAAAATGGGCCCACTTTCATATATATAGCGCCCTGGTTCGTTTTAAATGACTTTTCACAGGTTTGGAGCACCGACGGAGGTAAGCTCCTATCCCCGCACAAATGGTACGTTCTCATTCCCTATTATTTTAGCGTTTATTTTTCAAACTATTGTGTCTATCTGCACTTGAGTTCTCTTTTTGTTTTATAGGTAGCGGGAATCTTGGACAACGTCATTTCAACACACGGATGTATCAGGTATAACTTCTAACTTCCCATTTCGGGACCGCCATACTCGGACCCACCATTTTACGCCTCTTCATGGCTAAAATGCTTCTCCGAGGGGGCAATATGTACGTACCCAAAATTGTAAGGTACTGTACTGCCAGAACAACGTGACACGTGCCCCAATGATGATACAGGTCTCCTCATAAGGTGTTCGGGATCCGGAAAAGATCTCCAAGTGTGCGTTAACATCCCGCATGCCCCACTTAGCCCCGTGTGCTTTATTTTTACTTTTCCCTCTTTTCTTGGCCTTTCACTCTTCGGTGTGACAATACCGCCGCCCTTTCGTTCTTGGGTGGCGGTCCTTTACGCGTTTTCTAGAAAGCTCTTTTAACATGACTCACATAAATTCAACGTTTTACCAGCTTTCTTTCACCACCATAAGCTTGCATTTATGATTATGGTTCCCTGGAATAGTGTTTTGCCATTGTTTATAGTTTAAGAGTTCTATTTGGCTTTTACCTTGGGTAAATGCAAATGCTATAAATAGTTGGCTTGTGCTCAAGCAAATGGCCCCTCAAAATTTTCCTCTGATTTCTCTTTGCAATAGATTTAGTTTTCCTTTTGCTTAGAATGTTTAGTTTCTTTCATTGCATGCTTAGTTAGCATTGTTTTACTGTTAGTAAGCCACATATCCATCTTATGCAAGCACTGCCATTATTTCATCCAATCCATTGGAGTAGAATAGCTTAGGAAGCCATTAAATTTGTAGGTTTTGCTCCTCAAGCAGGGATAGTTTTGAGTTCTAGACGCTTTATGTTGCATGACTCGCAATACATCCCGCTAGGAATTGCATAAGCCAAGCTTTGTACTCTTGCGCTATCCCTCTCCTATTCGCATTGTATTCGATCGGTGTTCGAGCTACCTTTATCCCAATATATACTTTTGTTGATGCTAGCATTACACACTTTTCTCGGATCCATGTGAACACGAAGGAACGAGGACAGGAGATCACACACATCATCGGATTCACCACATTCTACGAATCCAGTTCTAGCTTTCAAAGTTCTAGTTAGAATCATATCAAATAGAGTAGTTAATTGCTTTATTTCAGTTAATTCTACTCTCGATATTGCAGGAAGTGTGGGGATTGATAGTTTTGAGAAACTATGATTCACTCCTCACTTCTGAGGTAGGATCGAGAGTCTTGCAAATAGATTAGATAAGCTATTTTATTGTTTAGAATAGATCTACAAATTGCACAGACAAATAGCTACACTCGGTTATTTTGTTTGTTTTAAATTGATTATTTTAGTTGTCATTTCTAGATATTTTAAATAGCTACTTTCTTAAATTCGTAAAGCTCATCAGAAAACACAAAAAAATAGAGAAGTTATATATGCTATAGATATACTTCACATAGGTAAATTTTATTTTACTGTAGTTCGCTTTACTTTGTTGCTTTTGTATGACAATCACGGGACCTAGAGAGCCCAGGGAATACGTATTCAAGCCAATCGTGCCTCAGCCCAATCTCATCACAGCGATAACTGATATAGATCAAAATCTTAGGATTCAAGTCTTCCGAACAACGGTAAGCTTGCAACAAATCAATTCCCAATTGAGTGGGTTAAATGTAGAAGATGACCAAGCACACACGTTTTGGTCAAATCAACCGAACTACAGATTACACTAGACAACATTCATATGACTGTAGAAGGGTTCGAAAGAGAACAAACCTTTGGTTGTGATCCTTTGGTCTCTCATGACCATTCAGGAGACACTCTTCTAGATATAGATACCAGCCTAAGAATCCAGTTGCACGAACGCCTGTAGGGTATTCTGAGAAAATCACACAGTTATTGATCCTAAATATAGAAGCTGAGAAAGCATATGATTACTGGATATTAGGGATTAGGACTTGATTTCACGCATGACCATAACAGGTCCACAACAACTAAGAATCTACGGTTGTGACCCACAGATCCCGCAGCCTAACGAATCCACAGGAGAATTAGACATAGACACCGGCCTACGTACACTAGTATTCAGATCTACCCCACTTCCACCTGTCATTATCGAACAATTATCCTTGCTAGACACAACAGCTAACAGAGCTAGGGAATTCTGGACTAGGCCAGAGAATCATCCATAGAATTGGCTATATTTACCATCCACCATATGACCTTATCCGAGAAACGTATATGAAACTATCCCAGGTCATTTTCCACGTATTCCACAACCCATAGATCGAATCATGCCAGAGCTCGATATTGATTGGAGCCTTTGAGCAGTCATCCTTGTCGATCGATCTATCACACCAGTTCAGGTTAGAAGGGCCTTCTTTGCCTTAGATTCGCAAATTCCACTAGTGCGTATTGAAGACATTAGATTGCCTAACTAGTTTGTCTGCATCCCATACATATTCCATCCCCACCGGCTGTCTTAGCACGACCTCGGGAGGTTAGGTGCGAGGAAGAGTTGCTTGTAGATTCCCACGCTCGCATGTCAATTTTCCATCATATAGTTTCCTTGGTCACACTAGCTATTACATGAATTTAATTAAGGGATATGGCAAGATTTTGTGCCCTTTGATGAATTTTGAAATCCAAATGAAAATTTTATTAGGGTGATGTGCAACATCAATATTTTAAGACCTTAAAGGAGAAGCTAACCACCATGCCTATCCTACATTTCCATTCTTGGAACACAAATTTTCATGTTCATGTTGATGTTGCACGGTACAACTATAGGAGCAAAGTGTTAGCACAAATAGGTAAAGATAATGTTGCTAATCCCATATGTTTTTACAAGTAAGAAGATGACGCTAGCAATTTGAGAAAAACTATACAACTATGGAGCACAAGGCCTTATCAATGATATATGTTCTTCACAAATTTAAGAAGTACTTTTTGGCCACCCCCTTTAATTTATATATTAACAATATAGCATTGAAGTACTTGGTAAGTAAGATGGATTTGCAGGGTGCATATTATGTTAGATTATCTTATTTTAGGAATTTGAATTTTTAGTTATAGTGAATCCTAGTAAAAAAACTTGGGAGCTGATCATCTATCAAGGATTAAATGCGGAGAGGACACACAAAGCATCTAATATACTATGCAAAATGTAAAATTGTTCATATTGAACTACAAACCAGCTGATTTAGAATATATTATAGTGGGACTGGTGTATGAAAGAATGAAGACCTTGGAGGAAAAGTAGCTTGTTATCCACACAACACCATATCAAATCATTAGAGGAGACTGTATAAAATGGGTAGAGATGAGGTCTTTCACAAATGTCCGGTAGAGCGTGAGCACGAATCTATCATGGAGGAAGTAGTGGAGGACACTATATAGGAGAAACATCATCGCACAAGACCTTATTGATAATTTTATGGTGGGAAACAATGTACAAGGACACCAAGGATTTTTTTAAGGATTTTGATCATTGTCAAAAGATAGGTAAGTCGGGAAACAAACATGAGATGTCATTGCGACCTATAATGATCACATAACCATTTGAGAAGTGGGTGATTGAATTTGTAGGACCTATTGCACCACCTATGCACAAGACATGAGTGTGCTATCATAACATGCATAGATTACTTAACAAGGTGGGAAGAGGCTACGCCTACAAAATATTGCCTTTGGAGAAACAATAGCTAGATTTATATTGGAGGACATCATCGGAAGGTATGAATGTCCATTGAGCCTTACAAGTGATAGAGTAACTCACTTTTTTGAATGATACAATAAGGATATTATTGGAAGAATTTATGGTGGCACACCATACGACTACACCCTATCATGCACAAGACAATGACACTACGAGGCCTTCAATAAGATTATGGGAAATACCTTGACAAATATATATGTTGTTGGAAGAAAGGATTGGGATGTAAGGTATCAGTTGTGTTATGGGCATATAAAACAACTTACAAGAGGTTAAATAAGGCCACACCCTTTCAATTGATGTTTGGCATAGAGGGAGTGTTTCCCATGGAGCTTATGTTACCCTTCCGCATATTACGAATGGAAGAAGATTGTATGATGAGAAATCAATATAAGAGTGCATTGGTAAGATGATGCAACTAGATGAGTGACACATCATTGCAAGATGAAGTTAGAAAATAGAAAAAGATAAAAAAGTCTTGGCATAATAAGAACATCAATAATAAGTCATTTCCATGGGAAGATTGTATTCTTGTATGAATCCAAGTTCACATACCATCCTGGAAAACTAAAAGTGCATTGGTTGGGACCATTTGTGGTAACTAAGATATTGGAATTAGGAACATGAATTACAGGTGCTAGAATGCACTATGTTTCTTGGTTACTTCAATGGGAATAGGTTGAAGCCCTACTATAAATATTATTCTTTTGTATTTGAAATAAGGCAATATTACCATGTTATATTAGATTTATCTTTCTATTTTGTTTTGTTTTGGTTTGTTGTAATAAGCATGTTCACACGTGGAAGCTACTTATTCTATGGTATATTGAATCACAAACAACCACACATACTTTTAGTGTGGGGTGAAGTAGATGAAAGTGCCATAAAGAGAATATGTGATGCCGATACTTCTTGAGAAGTTGGTAAGTGTGTTTGTGATGGTGTGGAAGGATGATGAACACTAGAAATAGATATTGGTGTGCAAAATATGGTGCTATGAAAATATTGATACGGTGTGAAGGTGCTTAAAGATGTTGGTGTTTAAAGGGAATGGAAGTGCTTAGATTGGAAAACGATGTGAATGGAAATCCATACAAAGTTGTAATAAGAGGGAGGCAAAGAACAAGCTAGAATACTTGACAAGTGGCACATAGAATAGTGGGTGTGACACAGGAGGTGTGCACAAGGAGGTCATAGCTTGGGAAGAAGTTTCATGCCCGAAGGTTTCAAATACTACGTACATAAGAGAAAAGTGTGAGAAAAAGAAAAAAATGATTTTAAAGAAAATAGTGGTGGTAGGTGAGGAATAATAAATGTGGATAAATTTGATAAAAAAATATAAACAGTGCGCAGTGAATTTACTCTTACCTCTCTTTTGAGAACTTATGGGTTTGTGTGATTGAAAGTGTGATTAAGTGCAAAGAGCTAGTATGAAAAAAATATTGAGAAGTTGTAAACACGTGAACTAGAGTTGAGTAAAAGCACACGATTTGACAATATTTACACGCTACCTATTTCATATTAGTGAAAAACTCGACGAGAATTCAAGAAACCTAAAATTATAGGAGGGTTTAAGGAACCTCATGGTATGGATAAGATGATATGGTACATGAGGTGCAAAAATAATGGTCCTCCTCACAATGAGTCCTCAACCGAAAAAAAAAAGGAATGAACACATGAAAGGGAATTAGTAAGAGATATGATGGGTTTCCAAAAAAAAAAGGCTTCGATAAATGCAAGCTCCCTCAAGAGGATGTCAACCCATGTAATGATAAAAAAGAGAAATAATGTGATAATAGAAAGGAAATGCTAATAACAAAAATTGAATTGAATAACTAATAAGATAAAATAAATGATATAATGATTTAGGATGAAAGTGATAGAAAATGAAAAAAAACCACATAGGGTCAACGAAGACCCGAGAGTAGAACAAAAGTCGACGGTGACCTGAGATAAAAATAGACAATGAGATTCGATTCGTAAAAATGTAAAGGGAATGCAAGCCTTCGGCCAAAATGTGGGTGATAAGTTGTAAGAGATAAGCTGGATGTAAGAAATGAAAAATATGTCATAGGGATGAGTCAGATGTAAAATAAACTAGATGGGATTGCATTTAAAGTGGATAGGATGGATTAAGGATGAGATTGGGAAAAATGTAGGCTATGGGTGATGGTGACTAGGTCTAATTGATAGTGACCAGACGAGAGATGGGATGCTAACAAGGAAATATGATAAACCTGCTAGATCTATGGATGATTGAAGTTGAATGGAGGCTGAGGAAAATCTTGAAGAACACCTGCAAGTACCTACAAAATAGAACAAACAATGTTTAAAATATGGCGGGTGGGGAAGAAGTGGAAAAGTAAAGGCATGATTCCTTAAAGGATCTTAGACTAAAAATTATTAAAGTATGGCGGTGATTTTATGAGTCACGTTGGTAGGGAAGAAAGGGTATGGTCTTCAGGAGATGATGACAATGTCCCAAAGCTAGTGAATCAATGAAAATCACATGCGGAATGGAGGGAATCCAATGAGAAACCACTCGAATGGATGCAAGCCATGGGGACCAATGGGTCATAGGCATACATCAAAATCATGTGCAACCAAATGCAAATAAAGTGTGAGATCCTTCATATATGAGGAATCAAGTAAAAACTATGTGTATTTTAAATAAGATGGGGATGATGATAGAAGTAATGATGATGTCCAAAGGAGGGGCACAAAAAGTGTTTTATGGATGTTGTTGTAGATTGTGGGAAAAGGGAAATGTAGGTCAAAGATGCT
This sequence comes from Taxus wallichiana var. yunnanensis, assembly GCA_018340775.1. Taxonomy (NCBI): domain Eukaryota; kingdom Viridiplantae; phylum Streptophyta; class Pinopsida; order Cupressales; family Taxaceae; genus Taxus; species Taxus wallichiana. Next base: position 763,427,141 of record CM031244.1, read on the forward strand.
TGTGGTGAGGTAGGATGTGCACACATGCACATTCTAGTTCGAGATGGGTGAGACGACCATCACCCGGAGGATGTGTACCACATTCTCAAGTTACCAATATAGGTGGAGAGATAAATACTATTACGGTGGATGATCGACTAGTAGTGTTGACATGACTATTTGGGGCCGATGTAGCAAAAATTAGATTCTCTTCAGGGGATTTTGGATATGAGATGAGATATGACTACGGGAACCGAGGGAGTAGATTGATTTATTTATCGATGATGGTGATATCTTGATATGTACTTCCTGATTAAGGGGTGCGAGGTTTCCATGGGAACTAGCAGGGGTTATAGAAGACATAGTGGATCACTAAATCATGTTTTTTTGGGACACCATTTTTGCACATGTGTACCATGAGCTATTAGGGATGAGGATGGGGTTAGATGTTGGGTTTATACTCCACTATTGGGCTTATGAGAACATAACAGCTTATCAAGCCACCAGGCTATCGTGGATCATAGGGGATCACATTGAGTTACCCGTGGGGTTTCTTGGATGGATGGAAGACAGGCCTTCGGGGATAAAGGAGGTTGGGATGTATATTGGTACTTAGATATGTTTACAAAGCTCAAGGAGGATCAGATTAGATATCATCCATATAGAGACTTCCCCGCATAAATCGGGAGCTGACATTGAGTTAGCAAGGATGAGGAGGACTTGGTGGGTTTAGGGCCATAGGCGAGGATATGATCAAAGCCATATATTTTGATAGGGTCCAATGGTAGTTTGGTGTCATGGAGATAGTGCTCGGGAGCCTATTATGAATATGAAAGAGGAGGGGGAGAGGGATCTACCAAGCCCTATAATGATGGATCCATTGGAGGATGCGCAACACCATGGGATGAAGATGATGATGTGGGAGTGGGAGTTGGATTTTCCATATTGTATGATGGCTATGTGGGAGGTTTGGGTCATTGGAGAGGGATGAGAGAGAGAGATGATGATGTAGTGGAGATGGAGATGGATGAGGGGGTAGCTAGAGCTGGAGATGGAGGTGGTGATCATGAGGAGGTTGTAGAGATGATGCAACTACACGTAAAGTTAGAGAGGACTCACATAGAGAGGGACACGCAAAGACGGGAGCTCATTATGCAAGCAGGAGAGGGATATAGATTACATAGGAGAGGGACTGAGCCATCCATGATAGGGATCAAAGTATCACATGTAGAGGGAGGTGCACATAGCCTAATTCGAGACCTGTGACTATACTTTCTATAGAGTCAAGCAAGTAGAGCATAGGTGGCATCACAAGGGATGGGGCAGCTAACACCTCCTGACATGATATCCATGGATCGATACAGAGCCTTAGTAATAGAGGCTAAGAATTATTAGGGGATTGTGATCAACAAATTGTTGAGACATTATGATATTTGGAGTATGTGAATACGTGAGGAGCAACAGGAGTGGGCCATCTCGAGAGCATAATGAGTGTGTCTCACCCACACCGAAAGGAGGGACATGGTGGGGAGATGAGGCCTATAGAAAAATAGAGGTTCTTGCCTAGGGGGCAATATTTGAGGATATTTGATGTATAGTTTACTAATTTGGATAATATATCCACTCGAGAGAGGGTCCTTATAGACCAATCATGATGTATTGAGATATTTATATGATATATGATATATGATTTTTCATGGTTTAACATGTGTCATATATATGATGATTTGATTCATTTGGATGTTTATGTGAGATAATGATGATACGTGTTTGATTTTGTGTCTGATGATGATGATGAGAATATATGTATGTGATTGGTATATGATTAGAGGAAAACATTGATTTATGATTAATGTGATGGATAAGCATTTTAAAAATATGTGAAATTATAGATAGATAGTAGATGTGATTGATGATGTATAGAAATTTGAAATTTGGGATAGGAATCATGCGGAGATGATAGGTATGTTTGATGACTAGGATAAGTAGAAGAGATAAGTACAACTAGTTAGAATAGAATTCCAATTTTTATTGGTGACCTATGGGTATGAACAACGCTACATTGTATCAAGGAACATGTGGGGAAATGATGCCTCCAAATGTAGTGGAGGTAAACGAGAAAAGGATCCAAGTAACGCAGTCCATACGCGACCATAACAAGTGATAGCATATAACCAATGATAGTTAGTTATACCAAAATACCATGAGGAAGATATGGATAAAAGAAGCTCATAAACCTAATGTTGACATGACAAAAGGGTTTAGGATGTAACTTGTACATGGGAAGAGGGTTCTACAAAGTGGATTCTCTAATTCTATAACCCATCTCTAAGTAGGGGAAAAGAGAGAAAACTAATCAATGTAGGAAGATTTCTATGGATGTTACTAGAAGGTTGATTGATACGGGAAGCCTTCAATGCCATGATACAAGATAGTATCCATCCTTCGAGGGTATGGTCTACTTTATACATTTATGATTTTTATGGCAAGAATGATATACATGATAGCCACCCTTTAAGTGGCCAAACTATTTATTTGATTTGATCTCTATTCTTCTATCTCTCTCTTTTGAATAGTTTTCCCGAGGGAGAAGTTTGTTTTTAATAACTTGACTTTTGATAAGAGCATCCATGAATTTTAATTTTTACATGGGGAAGAGCTGGGAATAGCTAGGTAGACTACTAGGAGGGGATAATGGATGTAAAAGTGACACCTTTAGGACCCTTAGTGTGGTTCCAAGAGGTAAACAAGAGGGTGATGAATGTAATGATTGCAAAGTTCTCACAAAAGAGGGAGAACCTATCCATAAGGAAAATGCTATGGAAAAGTCGTGGTGCCCATATTTAAGGTCATGACTAGGAAAGTGATGGTAGACCACATTATTCTAGATCATTACAATGATAGATGGAAGAGGGATGAAGATGGAAGGATAGTTTAAGAGTATGACTAAGCACTTACTATTGGATAGGATTACAATAGAATGGTCATAAGTGCAACACATTAAGAGGCTCTATTTCTAGTTTACCATCAAGGGAGGACAAATGATAGGATCCCGACCCATACTTATGTGTGATAATGTATGGTCCAATCTAGTTAGGGGTGAAATTTCCACATTATCTCCTCTCTAGATTAGTGACGTTCGATTTTCTTTAAGGATGAGGTCACCAAATTTGAATTCACAAGGTTTCATGTGTTTGTTATAAGCATGGATAATTCAATCTTGGTATACTTGATGATGTTGAAGGGTGATGAGGTGATGCTCATCTAACAACTCAAGTTGAGTTAGACTCTCCTTACAATAGTCTTCGTTAGAAATAAATTTGTGAAGGGAGATATGTAAGGAAGGAATCTAAACCTCAAGAGGAAGGAAAACTTCTAAACCATAAACAAGAGAGAAATGTGTAGCACCAGTAGGGGTGCAGATGTTAGTCTGATAGGAACAAAGTGAAAAAGGAATTTGAAGGTGCTCAGTTCACAACCTACTTTATCGATGTTTTTAGCAAGGATATTACATAGGGTATTATTAGAAGCCTCGACTTGACCATTGAACTAAGGATAATAAGGAGAGGAGAAACTAAGTTTGATGCCAAAGGCATTGCTAAGTTTCTTAAGGTATTTATTTTTGAAGGAATTTCTAGTTGTCCATTATGGGCCTATGGGGGATGAGGATGAAAGTGGAGATAATGTGTTGGTAGATGAAGTTGATGATTAGGTTAAGTTTAGTTGAGGTGAGTGGAATTTATTCAACCACTTGGTAAAATATTTAGTTACGGTGACGATAGAGTGGTGTTTCGTGAAGAACAAGGATTGGTGGCAACGATAAGATCAAGGACCCATTTTGAGAAGGGCCAAAGGTCTCGAGCCAAATGTAAGGCCTGACTAGGAATGTGGATAAGGTTGGAATGCTGCTGAAATTTTTCACATTTCTTGACGTATTCACAACAGTCTTGATTAAGAGTAGGTCAAGTAATATCCCAAGAAAAGGATGTTCTTAGCGAAATAAAATCCATTAAATTTCCCACCACAAATATCATCATGGACTTCTTAGATAGTGTGAGAAGCCTCATGGAATTTAAGGAATAAAAGGAGAATACCATGAAAGTCACATTTATAGAGAATACTACCAAGTATGACGTAGTGGTTTGTGCATTGGAGAAAGGACCTTCTATCATTTTTATAAATGTCAGAGGGGATCTTAGATTGTGATAGGTATTCAAAGATCTTAGAATACCAAATATTAGAAGAATTGGTGTCAATGTTCTTAAAATGAGGAAGCTCATGAGTGGGATGATTTTATATGAACAATAATGGATATTTTGGATTCTTCCATTGTCCAAGGAATGAGGGAGGTAAGGGAATCCATAGTATCTATGAAACGATTAGATGAATGAGGAACAACATGGATGGAATAAGATTTGAAAGCTTCAAGGAGGAGAAGAATGATATCTCTATATTTCTGAAGGGTATCATTTTTACATTAATATTCACTTGTGACCTATTTGATGATAAGCTTAGAGTCCCCATAGATGTCAATAATTTGAAAACCTAAGAAGGAAGTAGTTTCAAGGCCTAAGATAAGGGCTTCATACTCTGTCATATTTTTGTGGACTCAAATTTAAGCTTATTTATGAGGGGAATATAGTACCCCAAGGAGGAATTACAATGATGCCAACACCTCCCCCTTGTTCACATTTAGATCCATTAAAGAAGAGGGTCATCTAAGGGTACCATACTTATGATGAAAGTGATTTATGGATTTGTCGAGGAATCACTCATGAGGAATATGAGTGTTTGGAAGAGGGTCTTTCGTAAGTTGATCTGTGATAGCTTGGCCCTTAATATATTTTAGAGAAATGAACTTGAGGTCGAACTCTATCATGAGAATGAGCTAACGAGTGATGTGATCACTATGATATGGCTCGGAATGCATATTTTTAAGGATGTGGAAGTTGGTAATGACAAAATTTTTATGATTAAGGAGATAGTGACAAAGTTTAGAAGTGATGAAGAAGAGAGCGCAAAACATTTCCTTAGCTTAAGTATAACATGTTTCATAATCAAGAAGAGTATGAATGATATAATATACAACCTATTATCTACCTTTCTCATCGTAGTGTGCCAACATGGTGCCCAAAGCATGATTGGGGGCATAGATGTAAATGTAGAAAGTCTCCCCCTTGATGTGGAGGTGTGGGCATGGGTGGAGAAAGAAGATATTGATTGAGATCATAGAACGTTGTATAATAAGTAGTATCCCAATTAAATTGGGTGTCCTTACAAAGGAGGTGATGGAAGGGTTGACAACATTCAAAGAGACGTTAAATGAAATGTTAGATTGACTGGAGATGACTTTGAAGGTTTTGAAGTTGAGTTAAGTTAGAAGGGGGAGGAATTTCAAGAATGGATTTGATTTTTTTGGGGTCAACCTCAATGCCCCTAATAGAAACGATTAATCAAGGAGTTTCCTAGTTAGGACCTCGAACACACACTTGACTAGGTTAAGGTGAAGAAGAAAGTGAATAAAGCATTCAAAAATTATTTCAAGGACTAAAATATGGTCGTATCAATGCTTGGATTTACCCAAGAGGTCATCAAAGTAGTATTCATTATTTTATGGATAAGTTCATGGAAGATATAGGTCATCACATGCTGGTAGGTGGCTCTAACATTTTTCAAGAAAAAAGGCATGACACGATAACATAAAATCCTCCAAGAGGTGATGAAGGAAGTCTTATCCTAGTCTTTTGGAGAAATGAGGATCTGATTATATCTAAAAAAACCATCGATAAAAGATATCATATCATGGTCGGCCATGAGGTTGACAAGTTGATCGGTGTTGGGAAGAGGAAAGTCATCCTTAGGACAATTTAGATCTCGGAAGTTGATACAGATGCAAAGCTTTCTAGAAGATTTAGCAATAGGTATGATATTGGAAACCCATCATGGATAGTCAATAGGTTGGATGAAGTTAGCATAAAGAATATGTTGAATTTATTCTTTGACGAGAAGAGCTATGGGGTGCATGCAACGTAATTTGTGTCTAATGGGTTTAGCGTAAGGAACAATGATGATGTTATGGATGATGATGGAGGGTCAAGACCTGACATGTCAGAGTATGACCATGCAAAGGTATGGATATGTTTGGATAAGAAGGATTTAAAGGCCTCGAGCTCTTGAGGATCAAGAGATTGGATGACAAATTTGAGGATGCGGGGCTCTTGAAGGGTCCCTATGTTGATATCGATAGTTGATTCATTTAGAAGGGAGTAAGAATTAGAGGGAAGAGAATTTTAGATATGAGAATTATCTTGAGCCCCCATGTAAGATAGAATTGAGTCATCATCGTTACATTTGAGGATATCGATGTTAGGGGAATCTTCCCCTATCATTTCAGGATGTTTAAGAGGAAAGGACCGGGTTTCATTTTCAACTTGATAAGTGACCATTCTAAGGGAAATGGTGGAGACTAAAAATATTCATGGGAGGGATAGATACAATATCATATATATTTATGAGATATTGGATGGAGAGAAGGAGGTGAATCAATGTCGATGGGAGGGGATGCATAAGTGCCTAAAGGGGGATGGAGGGATCTTTGTATCCCAAGCCAAACTTTTCATATGGTTCATGGGGTTACTTAAAGGGAAGGTCATGGACACTATGTTCATAACATCCAAGGATGTATCCTTCCAAGCACATCAATAGAGGTATGTGTAGGAAAAGGATGGTTTGTTGAGGAAGTCCAAAACCACTGGTGTATGGTTTGGTGTGAGGGTGATCTTCAGAATGAGAGGAAGGATGATCAAGGTTGTTGTAGACTAGATTGGTTTTGATAAAATAAGTGCTAAATGAGATGATGTCCCTAATGTTATATTGATACATGTGGGCATTATTAGGGTGGCCAAGGTGGTTAGGAGAATGAAAAGAATTAAGAGTGAGGAGTCGATACTCCCCAAGGTAAGGTGCTGCATCACATCATCAACAGATCCATCATGGGGTAACTTGGATGCAGGCATAAAAGAACTGGTGGATACTTCGGAAGAAGGGTTTGATTTAGGAAAAAGCACATCATTTGGTCGATAGGTCATTTGACATGCCCTGAAAGGTGGGGAATAGAAAAATGAGGTGTGAATATTCCCCTCATATTCATACTTAATGCAGTAGTAAAGGGTAGATGGGATGCAATGCATGGCATGAATCCAAGGGAATCCAAGCAAAACATTATACTAAAATTCCCCTTCTATGATGTAGAAGACCTCATGAAGAAGTTTATGGCCAACAAAAATGGGAAGGATAATTGTTCCTAATGTGGGGGCGAAAGTGTCATTAAAGGCACAAAGGAAAATATGGGATTGAGTGACAATGGTTTTAGGAATTTGAGATGATTGAAGGTGTGAGAATAAATTATGTTGATTCTAGCACCATTATCAATCATATTTCACCGGATGAATGTGTCATGATGCTAACTATGATAAAGAGAGGAATATCATGTTCATTAGGAGGAATGGTTAGGATCTCAGAGTCCTCAAAGTATATGGAATTCAATGCTATAAGAGCATCAGCTAGACATGAGGGTTGAGGCTCATTGAATGACACATGGATGCACTATAGGTCTTCAATGAGATATTTTTGTGTTTGGGAGAGCTTTAGATGAGCTCGTAGAGGGACATCTTAACAAGAGATTGGTACAACTTTTTACAATGGTTTTTTCAATGGATGTGGGATTATGAGTGGCCAGGATAGACACCTTAGCCTTGGAGGAAGAATAAGGAGGTAATGGTAGAGGATAAGTGATAAGTTCACTGAGAGGGGAAGTGATGATGATCTTGGGTTTGGATGAAGTGGATGGTTGGGCCTCGTAAGGGTGAGATCTAGTAGCAACATGGATAATGTCTATGTAAAGAGGGGATTTTCTTTGGTAGAAAGAGAAGCCAAAGGTGGAATAGTGGTGAAAGTGGACTTAGAAGTCTTTGATTTGATGGGAAGGTTGGATTTTGGTGAAGATGGGCCAAAGGGTGGAAGGTGTCCTCTTTCATAAGGTTATCGATGAGGGCACAAAGGGCCTTACAATGCTCGGTAGTGTGACCAAGAACACGATGATAGGAACATATAACATTAGGGTCAAACCTAGTGGGATTTTGCTTACACATATAAAAGGTTTTGATGGGAGGAAGGGTAACCACGGATGCATGGAGAAGATGTCATAATACCTCGGTATAAGACTCAATGGATGGTTTGGAGGTCAATTTTCTAGAGTGGGTGGGTTTGGTCTAGAGGAAGTGGATGTGGGTCGAGAGGAGGATTTTGTCCTTAGGAGTGTTGACCCAATGATTTTGATGTGGAAGGGATGATGGTGGTTAATTAGGGTAGAGGTAGTTCGGATGATGGTTGTGTAGAAGTGGTGGTAGATGATTTGGTTGTTGAAGGTTGGGTTTTATCATTTTGTGGTTTATGTGTCTAAGATTCTAATTTAGTCTAATGAAATTACTTGTATAATTTAGATCATGAGCAGAAATATAACACCAAATAACACAATATTTTAGAATAATGATCTCAATATGCAATTAGAATAGCTTTTCCACTTTGAGGGGGAAACCTCCAAACCATAAAATAATACTCAAATGCTCTAATGATGATGAATTACTACCTACAATCCCCTATATATACTATTCATATGTTATGGCCATCACCAAGGCCGACCTACTAAGCATGAGAAAGTATAAATGATATAATAAAATGATATGGTAAGCCACAAGTTGGCTACTCATATCCTAATACAAGAAATAGGTTAAGGGCATAGCATGCCCTTCCCCTTCAAAGAAACATTGTCCCCAATGTTGAGAAGCTTTGGGTGCTACTGTAGGAATGTCATATCTTCCCATGTTGCATCTTCATTGTCCATATTCTTCCACTTGATCAGGTACTCAGTAATAACCCGTGTCCTCAATCTTTTAGTGTGTGTTTAAAGATGCATTCAGGTTCCAAGATGACCCTCCCCTCCTCATCAAGCTTAGGTAACACTATTTGGGCTGATACTCTCTATCCAATTACTTTCTTTAGGAAAGAAACATGAAAGACTGGATGTATTTTGGTGGATTGTGGAAGTTCTAATTTGTATGCTATAGTACCAATCTTCTGCAATACTTGATAGGGGCCATAATACTTTGGTGAAAGTTTGTTATCCTTTTGTTGTTGTTTCAAAGACATTTTCTTATATGGCTATAACCGCACAAAAACCCAATCACCAACTTCAAAATGCCTTTTGTGTGATGTTGATCAGCCTATTGCTTCATGCGGTTTTGTGCCATGACCAAGTTCTCCTTGAGACTAGAGAGGACCTCTTGTTGATACTGAATGTGTTCTTCTACTGCTCTAACCCACGGTTTTCCTCTCAATGATGATGTGATGGATGGTGGATGGTACCCATAGAGTGCTAAAAAGGAGACATTTTAGATGAAGTATGGAAGGAAGTGTTATACCACCATTCTGCAAGTGGTAACCATTGGACCCATCTTGCTTGTTTATCTGATGTAAAGAAATGAAGATATCCCTCCAAACACTTATTTACAACTTTTGTTTTCCCATCAGACTGGGGATGATAAGAAGAGCTACGAGCTAACTGAGTACCCAAACATGAGAATAAATCAATCCAAAAATTACTAGTAAATATAGGGTCTCGATCACTTACTATAATCTTCGGTGTCCCATAAAGCTTCTGAACTATGTCCATGAAGGTTGTTGTTACCGTGCTTGCAGCAAATGGGTGTGCCAAGGCACAAAAATGAGCATATTTGGTGAGTCTATCCACCACAACCATGATGACATTTTTTCCTTCAAATTTAGGAAATCTTGTGATAAAGTCCATGGAAACCTCTTCCCACCTCTAGCTAGGAATAGATAGAGGTTGTAGAAGACCTGGGGATCGAACTATTTCACCCTTATTTTGCTGACAAACCATTCATTCTGCCAAAAAAATTTGGACATGCCCTTTGAGCCCTTCCCGGAATAAATCTTGTTTGACTCAATGATAATTTTTCAAGAATCTAGAGTGCCCCCCTATTGGAGAAGAGTGAAGCTCAGATAGAATCCTATTTTTAAGAGTGGAGTTCTTACATAGGTATAATCTATCTTTATACCATAAAGCATCCCCTTTCAATACAAATTTTTCAGACATGCTTGGATCATTCTAGAGATGATGAATGAGGTTTTGTGTGGTTGGGTCATTTCTCCATTCGGACCTTGCCTCATCTATCCAATCTTCCTGTAATATGGATATGGCACATAACAAGGCTGCAGTTGAGTCATCTTTCCATGATAGAGCATCCGCAACTACATTCTCCTTCCCTTTCTTATAGATAATCTCAAAATCATATCCCAACATCTTGGAGACCCATTTTTTTGTTCTTCAGATGATAAACACTGCTCCAAGAATTATTTCAGACTATCATGATCTGTCTTCACTTTAAAGTGTCTTCCTATGAGATATGGTCTCCATTGCTTTACTGCATGAAGTATGGCTAGCATTTCCTTCTCATAAGTTGGATTGGAAAGATTCTTACCTTTGAATTGATGGCTCAAAAAGGCAATAGGATGGCCTTCTTGCATGAGAACCGCCCCATACCCACCCCTAATGCATCACATTCAACAATGAATGTTTTGGAAAAATATGGAGTAGCCAAGACTGGAGTGGTGCACATGGCCTCCTTTAGTTTCTCGAATGCTTTGGTTGCATCCTCACTCCAATGGAAGGAATCCTTCTTTAATAAAGCTATGAGAGGTGCAGCTATGCTTCCATAATGCCTTACAAATCTTCGGTAATAACCTGTAAGCCCCAAAAATCCTCGTAGATTCTTTAGGGTTTTTGGAACCTTCCACTCCATCATGGCTTTGATCTTATTAGGATCCACTTTAACCCCTTCATGAGAGACAATGTGACCCAAATATTCAACCTCCTTGAGTCCAAAAGAACACTTAGAGGGCTTTACATAAAGTTGATGTTGCTCAAGGGTTTCCAAAACATTATTTACATGATGCAAATGTTCCTCCCATGTTTTGCTATAAATTAATATATCATCGAAAAACACTAAGACAAACTTCCACAGGAATGACTTAAAAATAGAATTCATCAAACTTTGAAATGTAGAAGGTGCATTTGTGAGTCCAAAAGGCATTACCAGGAATTCATAATGGCCTTCATGTGTTCGAAAGGTGGTTTTATGAACATCCTCATCCTTGATTCTGATTTGGTGGTATCCCGAACGAAGATCAAGCTTTGTAAAATAAACAACACCATGCAACTCATCAAGCAAATCATCAATAACAAGAATAGGAAACTTATCTTTGATTGTGTACTTATTAAGTTCCCTATAATTAGGACACATGTGCCACATGTCATCTTTCTTTCGTACCATCACTACTGGAGAAGAATAAGCACTGACTATATGGAAGATGATTCCTGCTTCCAACATCTCTTGTACAATCTTTTGATTTCACTCTCTTTTGCACATATGGGTACCTATAAGGTCCGATGTTAGGTGGTTGACTTCTGGTAATAACCGAATATCATGATCATGATCTCTTCGAGGTAAGCCCTTTGGTATATTTTCAAATACAACAGAGTGTGCATCAACACTGCTGATGCATATCGATGGTATAATGTCCTTAGAATGATGAGCCTCAATGAAAAGAGTTGTGCCACAAATCCCTCTACACCCTTTATTAGTATTTCGTGCATCCGATGAAAACTTACTATTTGTGGAGACTTTCTCTTAAACCTCTTAGCTCAAAAGTCCTTCCTTTAGAGTGAAATCGATGAACAAGTCTTGGAAGTTCATCTCAATGGTTCCCAAAGTGGTAAGCCATTGAACCCCTAACACAATGTCTACTCCTCCCATAGAAATAGCATACATGGGACTATTTAGTATGTAATCTCCCATGGAAATCTTAATGCTATGGAATTTTCGAAACAAGTAATAGTAGCTCCATCAGCAATCATTACTTGACATTCAGGAGCTGGATAAATGAAACAATTTAGGCGCACTGCTAACTTATGATTGATAAAGTTGTGAGTACTTCCTGAATCAATCAACACTGTGACCCTCTATTTTTTTAGGAATCCAACCACCTTTAGGGTTTGGGGGTGCTAATACCTGAAATTGCATGGCATGAGATCGTTGGTTGAGGATCTCCTGACTCCTCCTCTAGCTCAACCAAGACCTCTGACTCTACATCTTCATTATTCTCTTCATCTTCACTAGGCCCATCAATGTAGAACAACTTCTTTTCAACACATTTATGTCCAAGTCCAAATTTACTGTCACAGTTAAAACATAACCCTTTTTCTCTTTTTTCTTCAATTTGTTGAGGTGTCAATCTACCTGGCCGAGGGAGTCTTTGGGGCCAAGGTGTTGCGATCTCTAGTAAAAGTGAAATGTTGTCTCCTACTTGAAAAAAAAATATTCTCTGCCCTTCTTTCCATAATCATCGAATCAGAAACCTTATGAGGATTAAACATACGCACCTCATGCTCAATGTGATCCTTAAGACCCCCAAGAAATAGGTCATTCAGATTCTCTTCAATAATATTTTCCACCCACAGAGAAAGGTTTTGGAAGTGATGAATGTAATCCTTAATAGATCATGTCTACCTAAACTTTGCTAATTAGCTGAAGTAATTATCCGACACAATAGAAGCTGTGGTGTAATGCAACTCTTGTGAAGACTATCCATGTAACATTAAGACCACTCTTCTTCCTTTGAGCACATAATCATCGATACCATATGAATTAGTCAGGTTCGAGATACAAAGATGTCATGGTCACCTTTTGTCTGATGGAATCTGATGTAGTTCAAAGAAATTCTCCATTTGGTTGATCCAATTGAGTGGATCCTTTCCATCAAAATTACACATATCCACTTTTGGAAACATAGTATGGGCTGCAGAGTACTTGTATTTGGATTGTGCACACTCGAAGATCCACTCTGGCTCATGTGTCTATTATGTTGACTTAAGGATCCACCTTGATTGACATAAGTATGATTACCCATCATATGCATACTGAATTTTTGCATGAAATCCTCCAATCTATGTCCAATCCTATCCACATCTTCTTTGTTGGCCACCCTAGATTCGAGGTCTCTCAGGTTAAACTCAAGTTGGCTTACTTTATGGTCTATCAAAGTAAACCCTAACCCTGAGGAATCTATAGTTATATCTTCTATCTCCAACTCCTCAACTACTATCTCATCCTTTTCTGGTGTTTTACCTGGAGTGATGGGATTCTTTTTTCCCCTTGTGGAAGGCCCCACCATGATGCCCTAAAATAGTAGGATGTAGGGATCATAGTCAAATTTTAGGATTTTGGATTTTATAAGAATTTGGAAAAATATAAAAAAACTTAAAGAAAAAACCCCAATTTTTTTTTAATTTCCGAAAATGTAAAAAATTTGAAAAAATTCCAAAATTTGCACCCTAGGGAGAAATTTTATGAAAAACCCTAAATTTGTAATAACTTTTGCAAAATAAATTTAAAAAGTCTAAAATTTTCAAGGAACCTTACTTGAAATGTTTCACAACTTTGGTAAAAATATCTCCCACCAATTCACTCTGGTTCACAATATATAGTGGAAACAAAAATTAGGGTTTTTACCCTAATTTTGGCCCAAATCGTAGCTCTGATACCACTTGTAATGAAATTACTTGTATAATTCATATCATGAGCAGAAATATAACACCAAATAACATAATATTTCAGAATAATGATCTCAATATGCAATTAGAATAGCTTCGTCACTTCGAGGGGGTAACCTCCAAACCATACAATAATACTCAAATGCTCCAATGATGATGAATTACTACCTACAATCCCCTATATATACTATTCATATGTTATGGCCATCACCAAGGCCAACCTACTAAGCATGAGAAAGTATAAATGATATAATAAAATGATATGGTAAGCCACAAGTTGGCTACTCATATCCTAATACAAGCAATAGGTTAAGGGTGTAGCATTTGGGGATGTTGATGGTTTAGAAGAATGATCGGAATTTAGAGGGGCATTGGATGACTTGGGTTTGGATTGATTGGTTGATTGTGATGTCCTGGATGAAGGTGTCAGTCCTAAGAGATACGGGGGTGGTCCTAAGATAGATGGTGTGGTATCAGTTGGTTTGATCTTAGGAGGGGAATGTCTATCTTCTTGTGAGGGCGTGACAAGTACTTTTGAGGAAATACACCAAGGGGCTTGGATCTTGATTGTGAATAAGGACCCTTGGGAGGAATGATAATGATTTCAATTGGGGAGTCTGAAGGTTGGGTTATTGGTGGTGATGTTGGTGGTGGGAGTAGTTTTTGTTTAAGGATGTCTAAAGATGAGTTAGATTGAGGTGATGTGAGTGTGTCGACTTCATGGATGGGATGGGGGCATCATTTGAAGTTATGGTGAGTTGGAGTGCTTTTAAAAATTCCTCAAATGATGAGAATGATGTAGAGGGATGAGATAGTGTCGATGTGATGGGTGTGGGTAGTAATGTAAGAAGGGGGATTGGGGTTGATTCTAAGGATGGTATAACAAGTAAGGGAGGAATATATGGAGGTGAAGTGGTAGGTATGATCAGATCTGAAATGAACGGTGGTGAGGAGGATGTAGAAGGTGGTGGAGATGTTGATTTAATGGGAGAATATGTAGATGTTGAAGAAGATGGTGAAGTAGGGGCATTGTCTAACTCAATGCCTAAGGATGTTGTAGAAGTAAGAGAAGGAACATGATAAAATAGAGGAGAGGAGTGGATGTTGATGATGTAGTCGAGATGGTAGGAAGAGAATTAGTGGAAAGTGTGGGAGTAGATGAGGGGTAAGATGTGGAGATGGGTAATATGATGGGAGAAGTGGGTTCAGATATAGTAGATGTAGGCTTGATGATGGAAGCGGATGAAGTTGATGAAGTGGTTAAAGAGGATGATGTAGGGACATGACTTAGGGTACTAATGGTGTGGGCTTAGGTGTTGGGGATGAGGAAGTAATTGCTTGGCTAGTAGGAGGGTGGTTAGGAAAATGTTGTTTAAAGACATCTAGTGGTTGGTTAGGAGGGGCATTAGGATTACTTACTTAGAGGTCCCCTTGATTGATGAGCCATTGGAAAAGGTCCTTGAAGGTATGACATTTCTTAATTTCATTCCCACGGACATAATGATGTTTGCGAAGCATCCTCATGATACCGGGAAAGTATTTTCTCATGATTCATCTAATGGTCAAATAAGAGGTAATTAGATAAGATTGACAGCCATGAGTTTATCAAATATGGAACTATAGGATTCTCGAGAGGGGTATATTTTAGGTAGGAAAAGGAGCTCTTTGTGAGGGCTCAACTTGGGAGGAAGGAGAAGAATAAGATTTGATAAGAACAACGTTTGTTGAATTCTTTGATTTATCATGATGGGAAGAAGAAGAAGAGGAGGAAGATTTTGTGAACTCTACCTTGGGTTTTTTGGATCTAAGTTTTACATGGCCCTGTTTAAGGGTGTGAAGCTCTAATTTCTGAGCCATGGTGAAGGCTTCCTAAAATATTTTAAAATATTGGATTTGGAGAGTAGAGGAAATATGTTTAGCACAAGATCAGGAGAATATATCAATGAGCCCGGTTTGAGGAAGAGAGAATGATAGCTAATTGGTAATACCACACCATCTAGCAAAAAAATCTGAAATGGACTCTTCTTAAAACTATCTAATGGTGTATGAATCAAGTAATAGTGAATTTATGAGCAATATTGATGGAGAAATGCTTGAGGAACAATTGGGAAAGTTGTGTGAAGGAGAATAAAGAATGTTGAGGGATACCATTATACCGGTCTAATCATGGAAAAATAATGACATGTGAAATGTTCTAAGCATAAGGTCCTAGTCATCTCGCTATGAGGTAGAAAGCATGTGTAAAGCCTAGAGGTTTGTTGAGGATCCTCCTTGTTGAATTTAGAGAACTTAGGAAGTTCCCAATGAAGAGGGTAAGGTTTGACTTGGATGTAAGGATGATTGGGCTCATTACAAATTTTTTTGTATGTGAATGAGATTTTGGGACCCAAGTTAACGACCTCCATATTAGCTAATCTACTCATCAATGTTTTCATGGGGTCATTGGAAGTAGGTAGAGGAGATGTTGAAAGATGTGGTTGTTGGATATATGAATGATGGATGGGATAGATTGAGCATAAGATTATAGAGGATAAATAGGATCTTGAGGAGGTGGTTGGTAGGGAAGAGAATAAGTGATCGGCTAAGATTGGATGGGTTGAGAAATGGATTACTGAAATGGCATGCAAGTAGAAGGATAAAATTGAGGGATTTGTTGTATTATAAGAGGATTGGTTTAAGAATTGGTGTGATGAGGTGGTTGAGATGTTTGAATGAGATGATGATAGAACATATGCTGAAAAGTAGAGTGTGGAGGAGGTTGATGTGTATGAGTGGAACTTTAATAGAGTGGTTGTGAGGATACCATGTTAGCATGAAATTGAGATATGGGGATGGAGATCAAATTTTCATTAGGATTCTTGATTGTAAGAGGAAAGGAAACAAACCCAAGAAGGGGTTAAGTTAGGATACTAGTGACTAAAGTAGATGATGATGTGATGGGAATAGAGGATGGAGGAGTGGTTTTGATGCAAGGAAGACCAAGTGGGATGGGGAGCACCAACTAAATATATTGTTCACATTTTTTTATGGCTAATTCATTCATCGCTCGAGGGAATAAGACAACAAGTTGAGATGTTAGGACGTGGGTAGACTTAGGGTAAGCATATATCTATTAAAGGGAGGTCCATCAATAGGAAGGTGAGTGGATTTACGAATGAGTTAATCATGGAGTTTAATGGGATTGGGATATAATATTTCTTGGAACTCCACACATCCATGGAGGATAAGAGGGGGTCTAAAGACCTCAACGAAGTGGTTGATGAAGGTGTGGCTGGTCGAGAAGGGATTGAATGGTGATAAATGTAAGGATTGGTTTCAAAGATGAGCATGAACCACAATAAACTCACTGGAAGAGATGGTAGGTGGAATGGTCGTAGTGACCATAGAGGAAGAAATGATGGGAGGGACTGATGTCTGTGTAAGAGAAGAGGTAGAGGTAGGAATGTTGGATGAATATGTTTGTTCCATTTTCCTTTTTGTAACCGAGTAAGAGTGGGCATGAAACAAGAAAGAAAAACCTATGTTGATTAGTTACTACAACAGACAATACACACAACACAATTTATTTTAATCTTGATTACTTAGAGAAGATGTGAAAAAAAAAAAGAAAAAGAAAGCTTAGAAAAGACCTAGAAAATGCTCGGTCTAAGACTAGTTTCGGGATGTTGTGGCTATGACATCCTCAATATACCTGAAGGTACATGCGGCTTGATTTTGTATAGGATTTATAACATGGCCAGAACATCACAAAGAATTTCCTATTGGGTGATGAAATCCCAATAGTTCCACCTAAAAGGAAATGTTTAGATGTGTGGATTGATATGTGATGTTTGGATGTGTGTGGAAATGAGTGAATGCAAGAATATTACCCCCTAGTTATACTATGTGAGAAAGAAAATAATGAGGAGGTTATTTTTAATACCCAAAAATGAAGTGTGACGATTCAATGAAAACAACAGACAAGATATGTAATGCGATGAAAGAAAGTGAGAAGAAAATAAAGATGAGGAATACCTGGTATTCACTTTTCCTATTTATCTGAATTTAGAAGCAAATAAGCACGTGAAAAGGAAAATCCAAGAAATTCCCATGAGCAAGTAAAAGTAAATTCCTACCTATGTTGTTAGTGGAAAGGAGATATATAAGAATATGAAATGGAAGAAATGAAAAATAAAGAGACCTCACCAAAGGAAGGGGGTCACACTAGGTGTGCTAGAATGCTTGACAATATTTCCGTGCTACCTATTTCAGATTAGTGAAAACCCAATGAGAAATCAAGAAACCTCAAATTATGGGAGGGTTTAAGGGATAGGATGATATGGTACATGCGCACAAAGAATGGTCCTCCTAGTAGCGGGTCCTAAACTTGAAAAACAATGAAGGAATGAACATGAAAGGGGATTAATAAGACACATGGTGGGTTGCCGACAAAATTTAGCCCCGATAAGTTCAAGATCCCTCAAGAGGATTTCAACCCATGTAGTGATAACAAAGAGTGATAATGTGATAATAGAAAGGAAATGTTGATAACATAAACTAAACTAAATAGCTGATAAGATAAACTAACTGATACAATGATTTAGGATGAAAGAGATATAAAATGAGAATAAACCACATAGGGTCGATGGAGACTTGAGAGTAGAATAGAGAGTCGGAGGTGACATGAGAGAAGAATAGGTAGTGACAACAATCCAAGCAAAACTATATAAAGGGAATACAAGGTTACATGGCAAAATGTGGGTGATAAGTCAGTAATAGAAAACTAGATGCAAACATGATGAAAAATATGTCATAGGGATGAGTCAGATGTAAAATAAAGAAAATGGGATTGCATGCAAAGTGGATATGATGGATTAAGGATGAGGTTGGGAAAATGCAAGCTATGGGTCGATGGAGACCAGGTCTAATCAACTAAGACCAAACTAGAGATGGGTTGCTAACAAGGAAATAGGATAAAATGTGGATATAGGGATGATTGAATCTGATTGGAGGCTGATGCAAAGCTTGAAGAACACCTACAAGTACACTGTAAAATAGAAAAAGTGCATGCATGAACCAAATATCTAAAATATCCTTAAACCCCAAGCTCTTAATGCATAAGGGATAGACCAAATATATCTCAAGCTAATCGAATGGATTCAAATAACTCAGAAGACATAACATTCACAAAAGCACATAGAAGTCTCAAGATTTTTCATCCCTTTGGAAAGGGGGATAGGTGTTGTTAAATAGCTCAAGCGCGGGGTAGACGGTGACTGGGTCAATCGATCGATGACTGGAGTGAGAAGACGCCACTTGAATGTTACAATGACAAATGAGGATGAGAATAGATTTTTAAATGGTTGGTGGGATATTTTTAGGTTTGTGTGTGTAAGAGGGTTTAAATGGGTGTAAGGTAGGTGGAAGGTATCCTAGGGAGGAATAAATGAAGGGTAGTAATGGAGAGTGATGGGAATCCCATGGGGGATAATTAAATGTGGGTAATTATGATAGATTTAGGATAATTAAAATGATTTAGGATTATTTAGGATTTAATTGATTTATTTTAGGATTAATGGGATTAATGTGAATTAAAAAGGGGGAATATGGTAATTATGTTAGATAAGGGGGATAATGATAAAATAGGATGGGGGAAAGGATATGATTTAAAAATAAGAGGGAAGTGAGTGTGCTAAGGCGGGTGGAAAGCGAATGAGGGATGAAGGCACATGGAAGTGCCAAAAATAGGTGTCTATACACGACCTTGTGTTTAGAGAGTTCTTCAAAGTGGAAGTGGAAGCTAGGAAAGAAGGTGTAGAAGCAATAACAAACTAGGGTTCAAAGTAAAGGAGTCGAGTAAGGTTCGTGTAGTTAGAATTCATAGGAGATAAAGCAATTTTTTTTAAAGCCTCACTACTATGTGTAGACACAAAATCACACACTTTGGGTAATTATCTAGTCTTGATCACATACTACTACTCATATGGTTCCTAAGTAAGAAAAGTATTAATTAACCCATGTATTTGACCACATTTCTTTTCTTTATGCTTATGCTTTTAGTCTTGCACTCTTAATTTATCAATCTATATTTTTAAATTTTGGTATTCATCATTTTGGACACTAGCACCCAACCAAGATGCCAACGCAAGGCACACCCATCCCTCTCTAGGCACCCTTTTCCTCTTTGTATGTTACTCACACTTTTGGGTCCTTTCTATCCGTTTGAGCATCTTATCTTTTTGGTAGTCAAACTTTTTGGGGTTAATTATGAAATTCAAACAAGGAAATCATATAAATATAAATCTATGTGATCATAATTAGGGACCAAACGCTAAGCATCTACTATATCCACCTAAGGTTACATCCATCAAAGATAGCCCCATTTGCATCCATATAGCTCCATCACAAGGGAAAAAGTTGGTTCATCTGAATTACACTTCATAGGAGTCTAGGTACACATTAGCATTCTACATCTATTGTTTCCATGTACATCATGATTTGCATTTACAATATGGGTATCAAGCATACTTTAATAGATAATGGATCTAAGCTCAATCCATGTCCCATGTCATTCCATAAAAATGAAAAGATTCATCTTTCAGTCACTAATTTTAGTCCATATTGTCTCTCTCTTTGTGAAATATGATCACTCTATTCTTTCCATGTGTAGGTCACATTATTTTACCGTGTGATGATCCTCCACCTCGTACTGGGGCCAACTTCTTTGAAAAATATCAACATTGATCTTTCATTACTTAATTTTGTATTATTTTCATTGATTTATTTATGGCAAACTGCATTAAATAACTATCTTACATTTTAGCATAATCATTTTGGGGCATGGCTCTTCATGGCCTAGGATCCTCACACTTTTTTTTATCTTCCTAGGGTCTCATCATTGTATGTCAATTAATGAATTTATACATAAGACATAGGTGTCAACAGTATACTATTCTTCATGCATCACTCATCCATACAAATATTAATCCTCATGTTTACCATGATCCATGAAATACTACATACTATGTGGATCTAAGCTATCTAGAGCTAACACTACTAATGACTTCGTGCATATGTAGCCTATAGGTCACATTGAGCCAAAAATATCAACTGATCTTCCACATCTTACCACCACTCGAAGGTTTTATTTACATTATATATTCCATCCAATACATCTACGTATCCCCTTGCTTCTCCCACTACTATTCTTTTTATTAGGGGCTTTTCCATATAACCTACGTCACTTTAGCTACTCTTTTTATATTTTCTCATGTACTTCTCATGCCGCTCCATCAATATGACCTCCTTTCACATGCACAATTTTTATGAATGATTCTTATTGGGAGCATATTCCATTCGATCCTACTTGTGATGACATAGTATGTACACATGATGGCTTGAGTTGGATAGGATTTTTTTTGAGGATCTCTATCCTTTGTCGCAATCTTCTCACCTTTATCATGGATTCATTTACATTAATGTCAATTATGGTCTATTAGGAAAATTAATATTTATATGGTTATGGGTTATTTATAGTATGATAAATGGTTAATAGTTGTTTGGGTGGTTATTCAAAACAACAATATATCATGAATAGTTAGCTAGTTAGTATTTGGTTAAGCGTAATATTGTTATTAACAATATTTCGTAAATAGGATTATGGAGATATTTTTGGGAAAGTAGTTTCCTAAGATATAGGGATGTAAATACCTATTTATATGGAGTGGTGTATGTTGTATAAACATTTGAAATGAATTAAATGAAAGATTATTATTCCGTGAATAATATTTCTTTTGCTATGTAATATTGATCCAAACTCATTATTTGGTATCAAAGCAAGTAACATTTATCCATGAGAATTTTGTGTGGGGAGATTACTTAGGTTTGAATACTTTTCATATTTTGTAAGGTAGTTTTGTTTGGAATCAAGGTAATACTTTTGTCAATACCGTGTGTCATTCTACATAACTATTTTTAAATAAGAGTGACTTGATCTACTTCCAAAGGAGTTGGAATGATTTTATCGAGTAAAGAATAGCTCAGATCTGATCAAAGCGCCCAAGGAGAAGTGTCTAAAGAAAGCACCCAATATTTGGATCATACTCAAATTGTTCATGGTTGTTAAGTATGTTACAGATGGATCCATGTTTTTATTAATATTCACCCATGTGGTAGACCTACAGACCCATTCATTTGCATGTGTGAATTATGACATTCCAACTGGTATATTTAAATGTGCAATTCTAATATTTAATTTTCACTCCATAAACGTCAAGTTAATCTCTCAAGAAACATGAAGGATTGAATTGGAATGCGTGAAAAGTATTTTCTTGTATACTTTTCATACTCTTGGTGCCTCTATGCAGATCGATGTACAAGTTTGTAATTGTATTCATTTCCTTCTCAATTGTTTTCTTAACCAACAACATATGAATTAACGTTGTGTACATCCCTATCACATACAACATTGTGACAGTCCACTGGCATTAGCCTTGGATCTCCATTGGAGTTGTATGCTGGAACATTGGCATCGGACTTGGAATTTAAAAATTTGTGTTTGGCATTTCATCTCATGGCCTAGTCAAAAGACACGTCCCTTGGGGACCCTTCCATGCAAATCCATCCACTGTGTTGTGACATTCAACCTTTTCCTGATCACTTTGAATAATGTGAAATCAAAGTGCTACGTGCATCGTGTCAGATATCAGGGGAATGGATCAATATAATGTATTTTGTGTTATACTGGAGTTTGCATTCTGCTTCATCGCTCTTATCTCTTCACATCAATGTCGAGTTGTACAAAGCTAGAACCTAGTTTTCAATGCAAACAAATAGCATTTAAGGAGTTGAGCCCCGCAAAATACCAAGTCTATGGTTTGTCCTTATAAATAACTTCATGTCTTTTAGTTATTTTCCTTTTTTTTTTTTTCCAAGTCTACAATTTCTTTTGTCATTAAGGCAATTAGTATATATGAGTATTCGTTCATATGTATAAAATTGTTGTGTGTCCATTGTCGACATCCAAAGTCTATAAGTTTTTTTGTTGTAGAGTCAAATAAAATCCTTTTAAATTAAATTTCATAAACTTGTTATTCAAGTCGTTAATAGTCAATAATGTGTTAGTCAGTATAGGAGTTTGTCTGTAATTATAAAGGTTGTTAATAGAGGTCTTTAAATCAATTTATAGTTGTTATATTTTGTCATGTCATAATATTAATGTCAATAGTCATTGTGAGTTGAAAGTCATTGTCAATCAAAGAGGTGATTTAGGATATTCATGTTAGATTCAAAATTTGAAAAAAAATTCCTTATGGACGCTTTTTGGATGTTACCCAACGTCTGGAAAATAAACTATTTCATATTATGAGGAAGAAGTTATACAAATAAATCCAATGTGGAAATTGTTTAGCTTCATATTCAAATGAGCCATATTCAAATCCATTGAGCTAGTGGCATGTTGATGGAGGATGGAAGCATAAGAGGTTGGAAGACAACCGATGACCTCTCGTTAGTCACCAACGACAAGGCCACACTTCTAGTATGGTGACTTGTGTTTTTAGTTGTGTGGTGTGGATTTCAATTTTTCATCTTGTTAGTATGGTGTGAAGAATAAGAACAGAGGTTCATTCCTATTCTCGTGTGTATGTGGCTATTCCTACACAATTCCTTAATGTAATAACATAGTGAAGAATAGATAGCATAGTGAAATGCAACATCATGAGTCTTGAAGAGGTTGAACAATCAAATGTGTTCCTATTCATACCTAGGTTTGTGGTTAGCCTCTGGAAAACCATTAAAGGTTGTTCAGATGTGTTCCTACTTGAGTTCCCACACTTCTAGGTCAGATGTGTTCCCTAGAGTGACTGGTTGATAAAAAGATGATTCTTGAGTGTGTTCCCATCCTTGTCGGTCAGATGTGTTCTCGACATTGCATGGTTGATAAGAAGTTGATGTGTTCCTTATTCTACCTTCAGTTCAAGTGTTGTACCAAGATCATGAGCAAGCACGGGCAAAAAGCTGCAAAAGATGTGTGACATTTTTTGCTACCATGTAAACATTAAGGGGGGAATGTTAGGAAAATTAATATTTACATGGTTATGGGTTATTTACCATATGGTAAATGGTTAATAGTTGTTTGGGTGGTTAGTTGAAACAACAATATATCACGAATAGTTAGTTGGTTAGTATTTGGTTAAGCATAATATTTTTATTAACAATATTTCGTAAATAGGATTATGGAGAGAGTTTTGGAAAGTAGTTTCCTAAACTATAGGTATGTAAATACCTATTTATATGGAGTGGTGTATGTTGTATAAACATTTGAAATGAATTGAATGAAATATTATTATTCCGTGAATAATATTTTATTTTCCTTTGTAATAATAATCCAAATTCATTATGGTCTATGTGTTTCAAGTCAAAATTCCAAAGGAAAAGCAAGAAAAGTGATTTCTAGTGCTAACACACTCTTGAAATGGCCATTTCTAGCTTGAGGTTGAGTTTGAGTTGCACATTGGAACATTAAAATTTTGCATGGTGGTCTAATCTCTTCATCAGTGTTGGGTAATTGAGCTTATATCATTTTAAAAGAAGAATGAGTCAAAATAATGTCCTATACTTTATTAATGAAGTTTAAGAAGCTAAGGAGGTTAAAAACCCTCTTAAAACCCCAACTTCAAAGTGATGGAGGAGAGTTAAATTTTTGGTCATGAAATGAATATGGCAAGCTGATTTATGATTTGGGCTTGTATAAGATTAATTATACTTCATTTTGGTGGTGGTCTCACTCTCAGGTCAGTTGGTAAGGTGCTCAAATACCTATGTTTTGAAGAAAATTGATGTCAAATTCATGCATGGAAGAGTTAAAAGTGAAAGGTATGATGTGGGAGAAATTTTCTGAGGTTTCCCAAGTGTCCATGAAGTGATTAAGGTAATTTCTTTGCAAAACTTTTTGTGAAATAGATCTACCAAGACAACCTACCTCTTAAGGGCTAGAAGATCCAAAACTAGCCAAGATGGATTGAAGGGATGATGATGTAAAAACATGTTGTTGAAGTGAAAATAAATAATGGATAGATGATATAGGTACAATAAAACATTTTTAATCTCATAAATTGATTTTATAAGGTGATTTGGTGTTCAAGTTTCAATGGCCAAAACTGCTCTTTTAGTCCTGTCAAGTATGTTTGAGAAACAATGGTGTAAGTGTGATTTTCTCCACATAACTACTGCATGTGAGTACTTGAGATTGAATTAGAGGACCCTATATAAGTTTTCCAAGTATTTTTGGGCTGAAAGTGTGTTTTAATGTGTTGGAGTCTTCTTGAGTAAGATTGGGTTTGAGGCCCTAAAACCAGATTGATCAGCCTCGAAATACATGTATATCCATGATGAAAACCTTGAATTGAAGATTTGCTGTAAGTTTAAAATATGCACAAGGTAAAGATATTTCCAGAAAGGTATGATATGTTCCATGAATAAGTGGTTTTATGGGTCAACTAACCCATTTTGTGAGGACTGGTTTTCTATGTTTGAAAACCCTTTTAGACCTTTTCCAAATTAGTATCTATGGTGAGATTGAAGGTTATTTAGATCCTCTAAGTTTTAAATGAAGGTGATATAGAGATCACATATTAATTATTCCAAGCATCATAAGGTTTTGAAATATTATACATTGTTGTTGATGAAGCATTCTTATGACTAGTTCTTGAAGATGTCATGATTGTGCATACCTAGTTGAGCATATGAGCTCTAATGAGTCGTAAGGAATAAATGGAAATTTGAAGAGTTTTCAAGGATTTATAAGTATATGAGATGTCTATTTTAATGTGAACACTTTAAAACAATTTTCATGAGTTACATTAGCTATATAACAAAGATTCCAATGTTGAGAAAAGGACAAAAATGGAAGATGATGCGATTCAAATGACAATGTCGATCTGAAAAGGGTATCTTATCATTTATTTCAGTTATGGAGTGAGTTGAGGAGTGTTTTTCCAATCCTCATAAGTGTTATAGGTGTCATGAAAAGATTAGATAAGGACAATAGTGTAATTGACATAAATATGCAATCATTGCATGTTGGTAGTTTTTGGATGATGTCATACAAGACCTTCCGTATGAGTTGAAGGGTAAGAATTTGAATTGTTTTGTAAGTATAAGTGAAGAGGTTCTAAAGCATATAACCCTCTAGTATAAGTATGTATATATTTTGCAATAAAAATATATTTTTATGCATATATTGAGAGAGAGTAGGAGTTAATTAAAAAGTGAGAATCATCCTAGTGTTTGTGATCAAGTGTGTGTGACATGACTGAATTATGAGAAGAAGAATGAGATGATGAAGAGTGGAGGAATATCATTCCATTCATGTGTGAATGAGGGAAAAATATGTGTATGATGAGAGAGGCCATTAAATTTTGTAGTTGTAAAAGATTTAGAAGAGGAGACAAGAGGTGAAACATGAGGTATGTAAGAGACAAAATAGGAGCTAAATAAGTGATCACACCTTGTTTTGTTAGACAACCAAATAAAATTGATCAAAACATTGTAAAAATTATAAGTTGTTTATTAGCATAGTAGGGAGTATTTTATTCCTTATAGGATGTATCTTGCAAAATGTTAAGTATGTGCTTGAATTAATCCTTGGGAGTTGTTGCTTCCATGTAAGTAGAATCTTGTTATAGGTCAAGTGGGAGCTTGGCTAAATTTTAAATTAGGTGCTTCAAGTTGAGTGGATTCTCAAAAAATTGAAATATATGTAATCTTTATTGGACATTTGTCCAAGTAGTGCATTGATTTCAATGGGTTTTTCTCCCTTTAAGGGTTTCCCACATTAAATATGGTCTTCATGTGTTCTTTCTTGTTATTTTCTCATGATTGAATGTTGTTTCCTCATGGTTGAGATTGAATGGCTAATGAGATTTTAATTTGGTTCCAAAATTTAAAGAATCATTAATTCACCCCTACCCTTTTAGTGTTGGTGTTTCCAACAATTGGTATCGAGAGACAGTCCTCTTAGTACAAGTTTGACAACTTGGAGGAGATCCTTGAAGCACAAGCATGTGTAAATTGTCTGAAGTAGTTCTTGAAAGGAAGTTTGAGATTGCAGAGAACTTGATTGATGGATTGAAAAAGGAAATCAATTATATGGAATTTGAACATGGCCAAGCCCTCAAGGATATGGAATCCCTAGTTGAGAATGTGTAAAAATACCTAAAAGACAAAGAATATGCTTACCTCAGACATGAAGAAGAATTGAGAGCCTTGAAAACTGAATTAGAAGAAGAAAATGATAGGTTGAAGATGTATACAAAGCTTTAAAATATCTCTGAAGTTATTGATGGAATTTTGGAGAGTCAAAGAGCAGTAGGTGACAAGAAAGGCTAGGCTTCAAAGGAGATCCTATGAATAAGTTTTAGGATGACAAGGCTGGTCCTTGTATTCAAGAAAACATGAAGAAGGCCAAGGAGATAAACTCAAGAAGGTATAACTTTTTTAGAAAACCTAATTCAATAAGGTATGGTGTTTCTTTCAATGGGTATCACTTTCTTGTCATAATTTTGGACATATAGCTAAGGAGTTTAGGAAGCATGTCAATATGATTATTCATGGAGGTGTAATGAGAGATGAGAGAGAGAGGAATATAGTATGCTTCAAATGTCAAGAGAAGGTTCATACTACTAAGTATTGTCTCTATGAATCATATAGTCAAATTTGGAGAAATGAAGGTCCTAGAGGAAGGAATTATGTTGTGTGTGTTAGGAATACCTTGGATAACACTCACATTATATATTAATATGTGGGTTTTATATTGTTAGTTATCTTATATTATTGTTATGTAGGTTGTTTAAAAAACCTATGTATATAGTTTATTGTTGTGATTTGTTTCCTAAATTTTAGGAACAACCTCACCTATATGTTTGAAGATCCCATATGAAATAAAAAATTTTATTGTGTTTATTTTGTATTATCAAAGTACTACCAAATTCAATGACATGAATTCTTCCAAGTGCATGTGAATAAGGATGGATGCTGACAATTTTTGTGTGCAATATCTAGCATATATGTTGTCTTTATGATTATTTCCACTTCATATACAATTTTTCATGTAGATTCGACTCACCTGCGTATAGTCTTGATCAATTTCAGGACACAAGACTACATGTAGTTGAAACTCAGCTTATTATAATCATTTTCACACTTGTATGGAGGCATCTAACATCTAAAGTTTCAGCTATGCTATTAAAAATGTCATAAGTAGAAATTCATGTCAACCTTCGGCCATAGGTGACTCGTGGTTGTCTACAAAATTTGAGAAATATTCATTTCCAATATATATGTGATTCAAAAAAATGTATTTAGAAGGATATCTTAACACTACGTGTTTTCCATTAGTGGTGCCTTGAAGTTTTGGAAGGATCCAACCATGACTCCTATCTTGGAAGATTATTGCAACTCCTACTAAAAGACATCACATGAAAACATGACAACATAGTCTACAACCAAATAATGCAACAATTAAATCTTATAGTGGATTCCTCTTGAGCCAACTAAATAAATCCTTGGTCAAATTTAATCCCTCCAATTCGATTCTTGAATTATCCATCTATGACGTGATCTCCCAACTCTACACTATCAAATTTGGTTAGCTACCCCACTAACTTGGTCCACACATAATTTGGGAATGCATTACATGTTGGTAAATCTTCGTGACTAATTTTTCTATGTGTCAGAGTCAAAATAATTATTGTGTCAATAAGTCAATTTTTATTTATCATTGTCATCAAAATTTTACGTCAAAAGTATTTTTATTATTACTAATTGAATTTATCTATCAAAATAGTGTTTATTTTTAAAAGAGTCAAAATTGTAATGTCATAATAGTAAAAACTTGAGTGTCAAGTAATTTTTGTCTTTTCATACAAAAATTGCATTATTTTTTTATTTTTGTGTCATTAGATTTGTTGAAAATGTCCATTTTAAAAGGAAAAATATACCCACATTTCAACATTGGATGCATTTTTGCTTCTATGCGATGTCCAAATTATGTAGGGAAGTTTTTAGCTTCATGATCAAATATAGTTGAGGTAACAACATGTTAATTGGAAGATGGATGAAATGGAGGTAGGAGGATGATGAACATTCTCGAGTTTGTCATTATCTTAGAGGACGAGATATTTCAGTAGTGACACTTTTTGTTTTTTGTGTGATGAATAAGAGCAGATGAGCATCCATGTTCTCGTATGCAGATACATTGTTTGTGTTTCCCCGTGATGATGATGTGGAGATTTGTACCATTGATATTATAGCAAAAGTGTTCTTGATCAAATTAACTTGATGGTTGATGTGAATTAGTTAATGGGTCCCAATTCATGTATTCACATGGATAGGTTGATGGTCCCTATTCATGGATGATGTAGTTCCCATAATCAGTGTTGAAGATCGAGACCATTTACGGGCTATAGAGCGGCATGTTACTTGGTTGAAGATGGTGTTTTCCCCATGTTCACACTAAGGGGGGAATGTTAGGAATACCTTGGATAGCACTCACATTATATATTTATATGTGGGTTAATATATTGTTAGTTCTCTTATATTATTGTTACGTAGGTTGTTTAAACAACCTACGTATATAGTTTATTGTTGTGAGTTGTTTCCTAAATTTTAGGAACAACCTCACCTATATATTTGTAAGATCTCGTATGAAATAATCAAATCTTTATTGTGTTTATTTTGTATTATCAAAGCTTTGCCAAATTCAAGAGTGTGTTTCAATTATCATGGACTTAGATATTTTGCAAGGAACTTCTATCAAAATCAACCTCTTAGAACAACAACAGAGTTCGAGTATTTAAAGGGCATGCTAAGAAGGTATAAAAATGAAGATAAATCTTAAGAATGGGTCTAAATCAGTCATACCTAAGATAGTCACTAAAAAGGAAGGTTATTGAGCATAAAATTTAGGTCAAGGAAGCCAATTCTAGGATTGAAGAAGTAAAGAATGACAAGAATATAGTATGTGCATATGATAGAAAAGAGAATAAATCAAATATATCCATAGGATAATGTAGCTCAAGAATTATGTCAAAAAGTGTTGATCAAGACAAGAAGGAAGAAAGAAAACCTAGTACTAGTCATGAAGAAATCTTACCCCTAACGTGATAGAACACATGAATGGGGTGTATCATGTGTGTTTTTCAGGACTTCAATAAGAATATGAAGACATAGAGATGAAATTATTACACCTAAAATTACATCCAAGAATAATATGAAGATCTCAAAGGCAAAAAGTAAGAGGATAGAGTCATCAATATCCTCTGATGACTATCTACTATTTTATAGATCCAATAAGTAGTATATGCCTTCTTTAGGCTTCTAAAAGGTACTTATAATCGTAAAGAAGCATGTGTCCTTGGAGGTACATCATCATTAGGAGCAATTGATCAAAGTCTTCAAGATGTTGTAAGTGTTATGAAGTCAAAAGGTATGTATATTTTCCCTCTCATAAGGTCTTTTAAGCATGTCTAATTTGTGTAAGGTGGTTTGAAGGTCATGGTTGATCATCCAAAAAAGTAGAGTGTCTTCATGTATTTTGTATAGCTTTACAAGCATGTTCCCAATTAGTCCATCAATTTTCATTCAAGTTTATCTACATATAAAATTCCTAGTTGGCTTGATCAAAGGAGTTATCCTCTACAATCTATATAAAAGCTATGAGTTATCTTCAAATAAGTCGAAAGAGTGTAAGAAATTGTCTTGAAATCATATCCTTTGATAATTTTCTATGTTTTTACCCAATTATTTTATTAAGTATTGATCAAATGTGTGACAATGTTCTATTATAACTATCGCAGCCTTTAAGAACATATTCATGAATGAAGTGAACCATTAAATAGTCTATTAAGGTATGCAATCATGAGAGTTTGGTCTTAATTATTGATCCTTGCTATAAAGAGTATGTAAGCACTTGTCATAATTGTAAAAAGTTGTGGTAGTCCTCAAGAAGGAATAACCATGGGTTGATTGATAGTTTTCAAGAAATGTCATGTTGAATTCGAGGAGTAATGAGCTTGTCCTCGTCAAAATATATGT
The DNA here is from genome assembly GCA_018340775.1 of Taxus wallichiana var. yunnanensis. Taxonomy (NCBI): domain Eukaryota; kingdom Viridiplantae; phylum Streptophyta; class Pinopsida; order Cupressales; family Taxaceae; genus Taxus; species Taxus wallichiana. Next base: position 763,457,883 of record CM031244.1, read on the forward strand.
TGGAGGGACATCCAAGGTTTGTGGAAATATTCAAATGTGATAAAGATCATTATAAGTGAAATCATGATGCTAGTATTGGTTGACCATCCATAAGCTCTTTTTTACAAAGGTGGTCATAAATGTAAATGCTCATCTTCAACTTAAGAAGATTGAAGAACTAATATTATTTCTTAGTTCATCAGTCCACAATGATATGAGAAAGAGTGCTCCAAGAATGTAAAATGATCTTATCTCATAAATTGAAGGTAGTCTTCAAAGTGTTGCAAAGATGGGAAAGTATTAATATTTTATTATCATTTTAAGAGGTCTAGAAATTTAGTCTTATCTATTGTTTCATCATATCCTCAATGTGATTATTACAAGGGGTATGAGAAATATCAAACCAAGGGGGTAACCTGATTCATGACCTAAAAATGGTCACAAAGTGATATGAAGTGATGCTCAAGGAGAGTTCAAGTTGGTTGTAAGAAATGCTACTATCAAAGATGTCAAAATAAAAATTATTAGTATGAAAACAATGTTGCAAGAGGATAAATGAGGTCAAGAAGTATGTGGTATGCTCTTGAAGGTATCCAATCTATCTAGGATCCTAGTTAGATGTTGAGAGTAACAAGAATGGTGTATTCATGAAGTAAAGAGTCATTTTATGTGATGATTGAATTTATCCATCAGAGATAGAGTTCACAAGTGCATTTCAGGTATGAGCATGAGTTGATTGACTTTACATTCTATGCTACTAGTTCTTGTCTTATGGCTTGTGGTGCATCAAGTGTGTCCATGCATCTTAGAAGGTGGTGAATCTATTATAACCAATTTAAACTCATAACTATGAAGTGGTAATAATTAAAGCTCTAGGTAAAGATAACTAGCTTAAAATTGTAATAGTGGTGTTTAGAATAATGAAATAGAGGTATAAAAAGGATTATATGAGAAATTGTAGTCTAACATGATTGGTAAAGATGTATGTGGATGATTGAAGTAAAAGGAAGCAAAATGAGGTCATAAAGTCACTCAAGGTATCCTTGAATCATTAAAGTCCAATAAAAGGTGTCAAGCAATCATGAGGTGAAAACATGTGGAAGCTCATATTCAGTATAAGACAAGGCTTACTACAAGCTCAGAACCATGAAGGAGGAGAAGAAAAGCTGATGAAAATTTTTTTAGTCTTGAAAGTGAAATTCCTCGTCTTATACTAATTTTAACCTTCTCAAGGGCAGAGTAAGGGTTAACTAGGGTTTAACAAGAATTTTCTTATTGATGACCTTTCACTCAAATTTGAAACTTGAAACTTTCTACTTATATCTTAGACAAGGGATGCATCAATATTTTAAGGTTTTAAGTAACAAGATACCTAATTTTTGGATATTTATGTCACAATCAACAAAATGATGAAAGCTACATTCATGGAGGCCTAATAGGAAAGAGGAAATGGCTAAAAAGTGGTTTATGTTTGTCATGAGACCTTGAAACCTTGGAATTCATTAAAAACTTAAAATGGTATCTAAGAATGCATGAAAATCTCTTGAGCATGGCTAGTAGAGTTAAGTTGAACTAGAAAAGAGAAATGGTGATTGAGAGAGAACTAAAAGGAGTTATCCCATGAAATTTTTCATACACCTTGAGGGACATAAAGGGTAATTGAGAATTTTTCACTTTATTTTGGGTATTTCTAGAATTTTGCAACCATGAATCCACCAAAAGCTTGATCTTAAGAGTCTTAAGGGACAGTGAGTAGTCGGGTAAAGGCTAGTTTTTTTCAAATTGACTCATGTTAATGGTTGAGATAACATTGAATAAGGTGTAGAGACATGTGGTAATGATGAGAGAAGACATGGATGATCAAAAAGGAAGAAATTTTCTTATATTGAGCATGGTCCTAAAGATATATTAAAGGTAGTTTGATGGAAGGGTACTAGAACGAGTTGTGAAGTCACATTCTTGATTACAATATGTTCATAGTGATTTATGGTGTTTAAACTAATCAATATGAATGAAAGGAGGCCATAAATTCTAGAAAGAAGAGTTAAGGAAAGATGGTCTACTAAAAATGTGTGCAAAGACATCATAGTCTAAGGTATATATATTTTTTCTTGCTCATGATGTTGTAATAGAGTAGTAAAGTCATGAAGGTATTGTTACACTCTTCTCATGATGATGAAAACAATGATTTGAATTAATGTATGAGGTTAGAAATGAGATACAATGATCTTTATCCCTAGAATATGATAATCACAAGGTTGCAAAACTGGTAAGAGTTAATATCAAACTTTGTAATAAAGTATGCTACAAGTCGAAATAGTGACCTATAGGTAAGAAAGGTCCTTTGGAGAAAAGGGAGTTGATAGTGACTCACTATCAAGTGATCTAGGTGTTTAAAGGGATAGAATGGAAGGATGATTGATGTTTGTATGTCCACTCTAAGGGGGAGAAATACTAGCAAAATCAAATGAATTGACATGAAATAAAGACCAAGAACATTAAAAAAGTAACTTTGGGGCTGAGTTAGTTTGCTTAGTTCATCAATATGGCATGAATGCAAGCTATATAGTCCAATTATTACATTAATAGTTAGATAGTAGTAGTATGTTCCTAGGAGGGATATAAATTAGAGTTTCATGTGATATGTGTCCCTCTACAACATGAAAAAATTGGACAAAAATGCACTAAAAGATGTTTTAGGGAACTAGGTGCTAAAGTTGCAAATTGTTCACATATGACAAAAATCATGTTATGAGATACTTAGAAATATAAGATAGATGAATAAGGTATTAGGAATGATTTTTTGTGATGATTTAGGCTCAGATTGATTGTTTTCATATGAATAATTATCTATCCAGGGGAGTCACAATACTAAAATGCAATAATAAGGCCAAAAACAAAGTTTAGAAATGTAAAATCAGAATGTGAGATTGAGTGATGAGTTTGATTGATATTTTCAACCAAGAAGAGGTACCAATATGATAAAATAATATGAATAAGGTGTGATTAGGTAGTACTTTTTCATTAATGTAAAAAGGGGAAGAACAGGAGGTTTTCCATCAATGACAAAGGGGGAGATTGTTGGCATGGGAGTGTGTGTAGTATTGTCATTGATAAAAAGGTAAATACCCATTAATGAAAAATGTGGATGAGGTCAGAGGATGTTGTATATGATTATGTCATGTTAATCATGTGGTAGCATGATGACATGAGTGGAAACAATGAGACTTTCTTAGTTCAGTGGCCTAATCCATATGCATAATCAACAAGATGACCTGGAATGGTGGAATGAAATCATGAGATAGATGGATAAGCATGGTAAAGGCATGGAAAACATGAAGAGGGCATGTTAAGGAAGGTACATGATGAAAAAAGGTAGGTTCATGTAACATGAAGTGAAACTACACAACTATGCATATTTATAAGACTAGTGTAGGAATGACTTGAGGTATGGAGCAAAGAATGTTATAAAAAAGTATTACAAACATGATAATAGTGGCATGACATAGTATAGAGAATGTGGAAGGTGGAACATGTCCAAATTCAGTTGTTAGCGCATGATTAAGGTCATTTGGAGGCATGTTCTTAAGAAAATCTAGATATGTATGCACAAACCATGGTGGTGGATGAGTTTCAAGAAAGTTCAGACTAAAATAAGTCTTGGGACATGTGAAGGAGGTTTTCCTAGTGTTTTGGAAAAATTTTCAGGTCAAAATTCCAAAGGAAAAGCAAGAAAAGTGAGTTTTGGTGTTAACAAGCTCTTGAAATGACCATTTCTAACTCGAGGGTGAAGTTTGAGTTGCTCATTGGAACATTAAACTTTTACATGGTGGTCCAAGATCTTCATCAGTGTTGGGACATTAAGTCTAGAAAATTTTTCAAGAAGAATGAGTCAAAATTATGGCCTATACTTATGAATGAAGTTAAATAAGTTAAGGAGGTTCCAAATCCTCCTAAAACCCTACCTTTAAAGTGATGAAGGAGAACTAAATAGTTTGGTCATGAAATGAATATGGAAATTTGATGTGATGATTTGGTATTTTAGAAGACTCCTACTTAATTTTGGTGGTGGTCTCAATCTCAAGTCATCTTATAAGGTGGTCAAATACCTCTATTTTGAAGAAAATTGATGGTACATTCATGCACATAAGAGTTCAAAGTGAAACGTTTGATGTGGGAGTAATATTTTGATGTTTCCCAAGTTTCCATGAAGTTATTTAGGTAAGTTATTCACAAAATTTGTGTGAAACAAATCAACCAAGAAAACCTACCTCTTAAGGGCTAGAAGAGCCACAACTAGCCTAAGATGGATTGAAGGGATGATAATGTAAAAACATGTTGTTGATGTGAAAAACAAGAATGGATGGTTATAGAGTTAAAATAAAACATGTTGAATCTTATAACTTGATTTGATAGGGTAATTTAGTGTTCAAGTTTCAATGTCCAAAATTTCTCTTTAGGCTTGTCAAGTAGGTCTAAGAAACAAGGGTGTAAGTATGATTTTATGCACATAAATCCTCCATGTGAGTACTTTAAATTTAATTATAGGACCTTGTTGAGTTTTTCCAAGCATTGGTTTGGGATGAAAGTGTGTTTTAGTGTGAATTATTCTTGAGAAATATTGGTTTTTATGTCTGAAAACCAAATTGATTAGTCTCTAAAATGCATGTCTATTCATTATGAAAACCTTGAATTGAAGCTTTCTGGTAAGTTTAAAATATGCATGATGTCAAGAAATTTCTAGAAAGGTATGATATGTGCCATGAAAAAGTGTTTTTTTAGTGAACTAACTTAGTTTGTGAGGACTAGTTTTTTGTTTGAAAACCCTTTGAGACCTTGTCCAAATTAGTATGCCATGGTGAGATTGAAGGTGATTTACCTACTCCAAGTATGTGAAGGTGATCTAGAGATCACATATGACTTTTTACAAGAATAATAAGGTTTTGAAATATCATACATTTTTGTTGATGAAGCATTCTTATGACTGGTTCTTGAAGATGCCATGACTATGCATACCTAGTTGAGAATATGAGCTCTAATGGAGTCTTGAAGAATAAATGGTGAGTTGAAGAGGTTTTAAATTATTTATAATGATATGATAGGTCTCTTGTAACATGCACACAAGTTGAAAACACTTGGCATGAGTTACATTAGCTATAGGACAAAGATTCCAACGTTGGAAAAACGAAAAAATGGAAGATGATAGTTATGAATGACAATGTCAGATCTGAAAAGGGTATCTTATCAGTTGTTTTAGTTATGGAGTGAGTTGAGGAGTGTTTTTAAAATCCTCATAATTTTTATAGGTGTCATGAAAATATTAGATAAGGACAATACTGCAACCGACATGCATACATATGTAATCATTATATGTTGGCGAGTTTTGGATGATGTCATACAAGACCTTTTGTATGAGTTGAAGAGGTAAGAAGATGAAGTGTTTTGTAAGTTTAAGAGAAGAGTTCTATATCATGTAACCCTATAGTATAAGTATGTCTATGTGTGCAAGAAAATTATTATTTGATGCGTATATTGAGAGAGAATAGGAGCTGATGAAAAAGTGAGAATCATCCTTGTGTATGTGATCAAGTGTGTGTGACTTGAAGACTAAATTATGAGAAAAAGAATGAGATGATCAAGAGTGGAGGAAGGTGATTCCATTCATGTGTGAATGAGGGACAAAATGTGTGTATGATAGAGGCCATTAAAGTTTGTACTTGTAGCAAATTGAGAAGAGGAGACAAGAGGTGAATCAAGAGGTGTGTAAGAGAGAGAATAGGAGTTGAATAAGTGATCACAACTTGTTGTGTTAGAAAACCAAATGAAAGTGATCAAAACATTATAAAATTGTCTAAATTGTTTCTTAACACATTAGGGAGTTGTTTCTTCCTTGTAAGTTATAGCTTGCAAAAGGTTAAGTAGGTGTTTGACTAAATCCTTGGGAGTTGTTGCTCCTATGCAAGTAGAAGCTTGTTAAAGGTCAAGTGGGAGCTTGGATAAATTTTGGAGTAGGTGCTTCAAGTTGAGTGGTTGCTCAACAAATTTAAATCTCTATAATCTTTATAGGACATTTTTCCATCTAGTGCATTGATTTTAGTGGGGTTTTCTCCCTTTAAGGGTTTCCAACATTAAATATGGTCTTCATGTGTTCTTGTTTGTTATTTTATCATTATTGAATGTTTTGTTTCCTCATGGTTGATATTAAATGGCTTGTGATATTTGAATTTTCTTACAAAATTTAAAGAAGCATTGATTCACCCCCCTCTCAAGTGCTGGTTTTTACAACATAGAGTATTTATTTAACTTAGGCCCAAGTTGAAAGATGGGAAGTACCTAAATGAATGAGACCTTAATATGTTAAATCCTCCACAAAATAAATAGACATTTGGAGTAGCTAAGATAAGGCGTGAGGAAACACCCCTTAGGAAGAAGAGGTAGAAGGGGAAGAAGATGAAGTAAATGAAGAATAATAAGAGACTACTTTATACCGGAGCTAGAGGAAGAAAATTCAGCGGAAAAGCAAAGAAGAAAGTAAGGGTGAAAGTACCTATAAGGTTCCAAAGGGGTCTCCATCAATCACAAGTGACCCAACCAAGTCCCTTGAAAAAGAAACATATCCCATGAAAAATAAACCTCAAGTAATATATGTCAAAGAAGATGAGGAGGAATAGGAAAAGAAGAAATTGAGGAGATATCGTGAAAAAGGAGAAACTACAAGAAGATATACCAATGTGCATGATGAGGAACCTATATAGGAAGAAGAGGAACCCAAGGAAGATATTTTGGAGGAAGATCACAAGGAGGAGATGCACGATGCGTATGAGGAGGACCCCAAGGGTGATGAAGAGCATGAAGAATAACATGAAGAATATCATGAAGAGGAAGAAACCAAGGGAGATGAAGAGGAGGAAAAAGGTGATGGAGAATAGCTTAATAGGGAAGACATATGTGTTAGAGGAGGTGAAAGAAGAAGTGTGCAACTCAACATTGCATAGAAGTCACCAAAGGAGAAACAAGTCAAAAGAAGGAAAAAAGGAACCTCTTCAAGCACCTCTAATGTATTTCATTGATGATCAAATGAAAGTATTAAGAGAAAAGTTCCAAAGATCGGTGCCAAAGGGGGATTTGTTTGGTTTGGAGTTGTTTCATCAAGAAGCAAAACTTATGTGCATGAAGAAGATGATTTCTTAGAGTATGCAGACACATATGGAAGAACTAGAGTTTGAGGTGAGTAAGGACTCATACTCCAAGATGAAGGTGAAAAGGATCTAGAAAATAAATTCCATATTATTGATCCTACAAATCTTTCAAATTGGAAAGCCTCCAATTATCTAAAAAAAAGGGTTGTCAAGTCGCAAGAAGTAACATATACATAGGAGACATGATAAGAAATATGTCATAGGGTGTGAGGTAGAAAGATAAGAAAATTTAGAATCTCACAAAGGAATTAAGGGATGGGAAGAAGCACAATGGACTTATGAAAAGCAACATATATAGTGAAGAGTATCACAAGCGTGTTCCAGAGTTGGTGGATCAAGCACATGATGAGTATCCCACAGAGATGGACTATTTAGAAAAGCTGGTGTTGATGGTGTTGGTGGAGAGGACTACTAGACTAGGGTTGATAGATGAGGAATTGACATAAAGAATAAATAAGTGGATAAAAGGATAGAAGATTGTGAGGATTTGATGCAGAGGTTAAGGAGCCGTGAAGAATGCAGAGAATGCATTCAAAAACTACCAAGACTTTGATCCCATTCTCGGTGCGCATACTACTAAGGAAGAGGTGGAATTAAAGTAGATTTAGGCCACTATTAAGGCCAATAAAGATGAGCATGTGAACATGTTATAGAAAAGGTCACAAAAAGAGGGAATTAACTAAAGTTATGAAGGATACTATTGCAAAATGACTCAAAGAGATCCACCCCATGTTGTAGTGTAATATGGATACTTTGGAGGGTGTGATCGCAAACTTGGATATGGTGGTAAAATAATTAAATGAGAATGCTGATAAGTTGAACCTTGAGAAAGTACTAGGTATTGTTGAGGAGTTCCATATAAGTTTGTCAAGGAGCTCATAGGCTAGAAGGATCTAGAAAATATATTGAACAAGGAGTTTCCAAAGCTTCTCCATCCACCTTAGGCATAAGTTTTGAGCATGTGCACACATTATTTGATTCATTGGGTAAAGGCCCATATTCCTTATTCTTTATATTCTTTCATTTATTTTTTGGAGCAACATTATTTGTTTATGATATTTCAAGGATGGAAAATACTCCTAGTGTGGGGTAATGTTGGTTAGAGAAATGGATAATTCTTATCCATGTGCATAATTATGAAACCACAAGAAAAAGTGCACATAATGAGTTAAAAGAAACAAATAAGGTTCAAATAGGGATGAAAGAGAAATAAAACAGATGAAATCATGCACTCAAGAGTATGGATTGAAGATAGGTTGATGCGCAAATATGTGTGCAATACAAAGGAACATATTATCATGCAAGGGTTTGAGAACATGCGAGAACATTTAGGACTTAGCTGATTTTGGAGAAAGGATAAAAATAGGAAAGAAAACAGAAGATGTGTGACACACAAGAAAGGTATATAAATGGAAAAAACATGCAAACAAAGATAGAGATGACACATGAGGGAAATTTATTTATATGATTAAAGCGGGATAAATTCGAGCTATTTATAGCTTGATCTATAGTTAAGGAAAGTTGTAAAAAGCATGCAGGTTAAGAATAACACATATATTATTAGGAATAACACATGTAAGTGGTGAAGGGAAAGTACCCACCACCATGTATAAATAGGTATATCACTCCATAGTGCTGAGAATGTAGTGGTATATGTGTTATGTAATTTCATTATATATGCACACATGGTCTAGGACATGGTTGTAGGGTAGTTCGGATGTAATCGATGAATCTATTATATAATAAAGAATGTTTATAATGGAATTTTGTGTTTGGGTAGAAAAGATTACCATGTCTGAGTATGGAGTTATGGGAATTCAAGTTCTTCTAATGATTTCTTATGTTGAGTAACTTTCTTATTATATGTATTGTTGATATTGAATGTTGTATCTCCATTCTTACATGTTGTAATGGTTATGATCATTTTGTTTACACTAACCACATATGGATAAGTGAAATAAAGAGGACTTGGTGGTTGTGCATGATTTAGGTGAGAGTTCATACCTATGTATGGATGAAGTGCCAACACGCTTGACTAACATTGGTTAAAAATAGGACTACATATTTGACCAAATTAATAAACATCAAGTGTTTGTCCAAATGATTGAACATGTATCTATCGGAGTGGGCCAAAATTGAGGATTTAGACTGGATAGGATTGATTGCACATATTATAAATTGTGTAGAGAGGTGAGATCTAAAAACACTCAAGAGAAGAAAAAACTTCATTCATTCATACATAAGCCAAGTAGCCAAAAATATGCATAGGAGGTTACATTATATAGTGAGAAATTAGGTCATCCAAAAAGGTAACTAAATAAACTCACAATTAGAAAATGATTTAAAGAACATTCCCCTAATAACCTATGATTAACCTAAGAAAGATAATTAGACAGTGTAGGTAAAACCACAAGGTGGGTAAAATCCTACACCAACAAACCCCTAAAGCGTAGCTTAGGTGGGTTGAAAATAAAGGTGGGTCTTGGCAACAAGTCTTGATCACATACCCACATAAAATACAAATATCTCATAAATAAGAGAAAAGGAGAAAACCTAGTGGGAAAAACTTCTCCCCAAAAGAGAGAAAGTAAAATAAAGTAAGACTATAAATCCCCACTTGAAGCTACAACAACATGTAGCCACCATGTATCTAGAAAATGAGCCTCCTGAAGTGACTTTGGATCAGAAGGAGAGAGCAGTGAAGAGTGTGTTAGATTTTCCAAAGCCTAGAATTATGTTCCAAGACATAACATCATTGTGTTCTGGATCACGAGGCCTTTCGAGACAACATTGATATGTTTTTTGAGAGGTACAAGGATAATAATTATATGTAGTGAGGAGTGTATCACCATGGATAATGAGTTTTCCATGTGGCTAATGGAGATCTATCTAGAGTGTGGTTCCTAGACAAGGAACTATGTTCCTCATGCAAAGTAGGATAACTAACTACTCCATTAAGGGATGTTGTATCCAAATTAGTAGTAAAGAATGAATGTGGAAGGCCTTGAAAATATGTACTAGACCACCCGATGTCTGATGAGTCTTCAATAAAGGTTCCTACTCCTTGAAAATTCAATGAAGGACCATAAGTATATGCATCAAGAAATAACTCCTTAATATTTTAAAGGTGACAAGGAGATGGTGGAGGTGAGTCCCCATCACTACTATACTCATCTATGCTAGATGGGAATTCATCATCATTATAAATGTGCACATGATTACAAATTACATCAAGTACATGTAAATATGGAGGGACAAAGTGAGAGAAGGAATACAACCAAGTTTGATGATCGACTACACCCACTAAAATGATAGTGTCATTGTGTAACTCTCTAACATACATTGAATCTAGAGTGAACTCAACACACAATCCTTGACCAAGGTGAGTAATCTAGTAGACTAATAGGAGATTAGTTGACAATGAGGGAATATTGAGAACATTATTGAATGTTCCTCCACTCACTTCAATAGACCCTCTCCCAAAAACCTATGCAGAAGATTTGTCACCCAATCGTATAGAGGACATGTCACATGGATCCAAAGAAGTGAACTCCATGTGTGAAGAGGCCATATGATGTGATGCACCAAAATCAATTACCCATGTAGGAGTTGGTGGTACAACTATAACTAGGGCTCTCCCCTTTGTTTTCTCCTTTCTTGATTCTTTCTCTTTCTCTTTTCCATGGTCATTTACCTTGGAGGATTCATGGGTTGATGAAGATGGTTTGAAATACTCAGGAACACCTATATTTTTCTTCTCAAGAATACTTGTGAGGTGGTCAATCTACTTCTTCATACATTTTATTTCATCATGCTTTCTGTGCAATACCCACATTTGATCCTCTCTTTCTTGGACTTAACACTAGAAGAGGAAGTTTTGGAGTTTGATTTTGAGGTGGGATCATTTTGATCCTTCTTGTTCTCATGATACTTATTTTTTTTTTTCTTGTCTTTTTTAAAGCCTTCAATTTCTCATGTCCAGCAAGTAGAGCATGGCGTTTATAGGACTTAAATGCACCCATTTGAATAATATTTTTATGCTCTTGAGTTAAGTTGGTAGAAAAATTATCCAAGGGAGGCATGGTCCATGTATCTCCCATGGCGCTTCTAGTGGCGTGAAATGTAGAGATAAAGAAAAAATAGTTGGAACCCAATTTGGAAAGGATGGAAAGAACCAATTGATCATCTATTTTATCTATGCTACATAGTTTCAATTGTAACCTTAGTGATTTGAATTTGGTGAAGAATTCTTGTATCATGTCAAATTTTTGGGCTCAAACTGATGAGCTCATTCTCTAACTCGTGACCTCTCATTATGTCCTGCTTCCCAAAAAGTCCTTCCAAAGTGGTCCATACATCATTAGGAGTATTTATAGATTCAATATGAAAGAGAAAGTCAGGAGACATGAACATACATAATAGACCATAGGCTTCATCACTTTTGTTATACCACTTCACCTTCTCTGCATCTGGTGTAGTTTTGTTTATGTACCCATGGTGATCTGGTGTAAGCCTTTACTCCTTAAGAGGATTTGTATTTTGACTTTCCACTTGTGATAGTTGAACGGTGTAAGAAGTGGAATAAGGGATGAATCCATCATAATAAGTGGTTTTAGGTTGAACTGAGTGTGTTGAAAAGACTAAAGTGTGCAACCCCTTAAAACTATATAAGTGATAAGTTTACAAGGATAAATAATATTACCAATGTGTAGATCTCGAAAAAACTCACACTTTAAAAAAATGACACCTAAAATGGAGCAGTCAGTTGAAATTTATGCCAAATCAGAGTTTTGATGATGCAAAGCAAGGGTTGGAACCCCATAAGTGTAAAGAAGGGGTTGGAATGTGAAAGGTGCAAAGCAGGGGGTCAAAACTCAATAGGTACAAAGTAGGGGTTAGATTAAGATAGGTTCAAAGCAGGGGTCGAACTCGATAGGTGTAAAGTAGGTTCAAAACCCGACATGTGCAAATCAGGGTCGAACCCAACATGTGTAAAGCATGGGTTGGAACATAAGTGCAAAAGTTGGAACCGACATAATGAGGGGTGAAATTTTGACTTTCTAAACATGCTTGAAAACTTGATTTTCACTTGGGTAGATTTTTGACTTGTTAAACACACTCAAAAATCTGATTTGAACTTGGGAAGATTTTTTCACTTATTAAACACATGAAAAAACTTGAAACACTAGAAATGAGAAAAAAAGAACCAAATCTGAAAAACCTTAATTTTTTTGTAGAAAATAATAAATACCCCCATTAGTAATTTGAAAAACCCATAAGGGATTTTTCTATTTGAGCCCAAACTTGCATGGATTTTCTAAATTTGAAGAAAAATCCTTCAAACCCTCAAAAAAGTCATAAATACATGTCACATAGAACTAGGTTGAGTTTACAGCTGAACCTAAGGTTTTCACCCCTTTTGAATTCAACAAACTATCTATTTTTTTCATGTAGAGACTTTGGAGAAGATATTTGCAATTTCCTTAAAATCCCACCAAACCCTTGAAAATCAAAATCTATGGAAAAAAACATTAAATGAGCTAGAATGCTAGATCTTCCAACAGAGGAAATGGAATTCAACTACCAGATCAACTTTGATACCATGTCGTAGTGGGCTACACACACGAGGATTGACATATGATAGGATCAAATGCACAAAGTAGAAATATGGTGGAGAGGTGAGATCCAAAAACACTCAAGAGAAGAAAAAACTCTTCATTCATTCATGCATAAGCCAATTAGCTAAAAATATGCATAGGAGGTTACATTATATAGTGAGAAATTAGGTCACCAAAAAGGTAACTAACTCAACTCACAATTAGAAAATGACTTAAATTACATTCCCTAATAACCTATGATTAACCTAAACAAGCTAATTACACTATGTAGGTAAAACCATGAGGTGGGTAAAATGATACACCAACAATATCTTGGAAACTAACAACAATAATATGTTGAGGTTAGTGTCTATAAATTGTTTTATAGTTCCCATTATGGTACAAGCTAGGAGCATGTTAAGAAATGTTGGTGTAAAGAACCACCAATAGTGATCTCTCCACCATCTCCAAGCATTGGATCAACTTTAAGACATTATTTATCACACCATGAAAACACATCCACACAACAACCAAATTTTTAATTGGAATTTTGATGATAAATTTTAGAGAGATTTCCTCGAGATAGTTAACATGACCAATAATTTATACCATGTAGACAAAATGATCATTTGTCAGCATAATTCCATTGAATTATTTAAATACCTCATCCACTAAACATGCATGGTTGCACAATATCATAATTTTGGATGAATTGTAAGTTCTTATCTCACACACCAAACAAACACATCCATGTAAAAACCCACACGTTTAAGTGGCATTTTGATGATAAATTTTAGATTTTCCTCAAGATATCCAACACATAGTGATCAATTGTAGGCATAATTCTATTGAAGTATTTATAACCCTCATCCACTATAACAACATGATTTTTTTCTAATAAAAAAATATTGTAAACCAACAATAAGAACACATTATCATTTCACCACTTATATTATATGAAAATTATCCTTTAACATGTAAATTATAAATGAACAACAAAAACCCATTATCATTTCACCTTCTTTATTGTATGAAAGAATTTTTAGGATCGTGATATTTGATAACTTAAGAAAGATCACCAAACCAATGTAGTTGGGAAGGAAATAATGGTTGGGTAGAAAAAACACCTCTGATAATTTTACCACCTACGTGGACATGTGGATATTGTTAGTTTGGTGTTACAATTTATTGATTGTAAAATATTTCCCTTCGACACCCTAACACGATGACATAAAATGAAGGTTTTTGTAATGTTTTATTTATCTGCATTGTGAAAAAAATAATGGGAGATGGGATAAAATAAGATAATTTTTTCTTTGTGGATGATATTCCTAGTTGTTGGTTCAACAATAACTTCCTAGGTGTCATGGATTGTGAGAAATCACCTATCAAAAAGTTCTACTTTTTCGGTCTTAGGGCACTTAAGAAAAATTGTTAGGATGAATGTAGTTTGGAAGGATCGGGATGGTTGGGTAGAGAAAAATGTTTCTAATAACATCTAACATCCTACTTAGATATGTGGAGGCACAATTGAATTGCTTTCATGAGGCATTTATTTTAAAATATATCCTGGATACCCTAACAATAACATAAATTAAAGGTTTTTACATCATCTCATTCATTGCAACCATGGGAAAATTGATGAGATATGGGAGAAATACGAAGAGTTTTTTTTTTTTTAATTTTGACCATATGCCTAGATATAGGCTCATACACAACATTCTTAGGTGCCACATGCTACTGAGAAATCACCCATAAAATTTTGGCTACTTTTCACTCTTAGCTCACTTAAGATACATTGTTAGACCAATGTAGTCGAGAAGGACCAAGAAAGTTGGGAAGAAAAATGATGTCTCTAATAGTGTCAAACATCCTACCTATACATGTGGGTGTTATCAGTTCGGTTCCACAAGGTGTCAATTGTAAAATATATCACTTGACACCCTAACACTAATACAAATTAAAGGTTTTTGCAGCATTTCATTCATTGTGACCATAAGAAAACCATAGGGATATGGGATAAAATAGAGAGGTTTTTATACATTGAAAAGATGCATAGTTTTAGGTTCAAACGAGATGTTTTTAGGATCCATATATTTTGATAAATCACCCATCAAAGTTTGGCTACTTTTTCACTCTCATGGAACTTAAGAGACATCACAAGACCGATGTGGTCTGGGAAGGAGTGGAATGGTTGGGTAGGGTAGGAAAAAGACACTTCTAATAACATATACCAATCCACCCAAACTTGTGAGCACCATTGATTCAATTTCATGAGGTTTAATTACAACATATTGCCCTTGATACCTTAACACTAATGGAAATTGAAGGCATTTGCAACATTTCATTCACTATGACCACAAGAAAACCATTATGAGATAGGAGAAACCCTAAGTTTTTTGTGTAGGTTCAAAATATACATTCATTAGAGCCATGTGTTTTAAGAAATCACCCATCAAAGTTTGGCTACTTTTCTCTCTCGGGACACTTAATAGACATTGTCAAAATGATCTATTTGGGAACAACTAGGATGGTTGGGTAGAAAAACAACACCTTATATAACATCTATGTGTTGTTTGTGTTTTTCACAAGGTTTTGATTGCAAAATATCACCCTCAACACCTTATCATTGAGGTAAATTGAAGGCTTTTGTAGCTTTTTATTCACTATGACCATGAGAAAATTGATTGGAGATGGGATAAAGCATTAAAGGTTTTAAAATATGGAATATATGCCCACTTATAGGATTATATGAGACATTCCTAAGTACCATAGGTTACGATGAATCACCCATCAAAATTTGGCTACTTTTCACTCTTAGTTCTCTTAAGATACATCTTTGGACCGAAGTAGTTAGGAAGGACTATGAAAATTGGGTAGAATAAAAATTCCTTAAATAACATTTACTAGCTCACATGAATGTTTGGGCTCTATCGGTTTAGTGTCACAAAGTGACAATTAAAAAAATCACCCTCAACACCCTGATATTGATGCCAATTGAAGGTTTTTGCAATGTTTTCTTCACTACGATCACAAAAGAATAGCTGAAGATGGGATAAATTGGGGAGGTTTTTAATATGGAAAATATGCCTAGATTTAAGTTCAAATGATACAATCCTAAGTGCCATGGGTTGAGAGAAATCATCTGTCAAATTTTTGCTACTTTTGGGTCTCGGGGTACTTAAGAGACATCGTCAAACCTGATGTATTTGGGAAGGACCGGGATGGTTAGGAAGTGAAACGACACCTCAAATAGAGTATACCATCCTACTTAGACTTTTGGGAAACATTTTATTAGTATTATGAAGTGTTGATTACAAAATATCACCCTTGACACCCTAGTACTAACATAAATTGAAGTTTTTGTAGTTTTTCGTTCACTCGTAACTACAAGAAAACCAACTAGAGATGGGATAAACCAAGAGAGGTTTTTGTAGATTAATTAGATGCCTAGATATAGGTTTAGATGATACATTTCAGGTGCCACAAGTTGGGATAAATCATTCGTGAAAGTTTTGGTTATTTTTCTCTCAAGGAACTTAAGAGACATCATCATACCAATGTAGCTAAGGACCAAGATGGTTGGGCATAAAAATAATACCTCTAATAGAATCTACTAGCCCACTACACATGTGGGAATTATTGTTTTAGCGTCACAAGTGTAGATTGTAAAAATCACCCTCAACATCCTAACACCGATATTTTGAAACTTTTTGCAACATTTTGTTTGCTATGACTATGAGAAAACTAGTGGGATATGGGAGAAAGTAGGAGAGTTTTTCATAGATTGATTAGATTCCCAATGGTAGGTTAAGACACAACATTCCCAAGTACCCTGGCTTGGTAGAAATTATTTGTTAAGTTTGGCTTATTTTTTTCTCTTAGGGAACTTAAGAGACATCGTTGGAACAATGTAGAAGGGAAGGACTAGGATGGTTGGGAAGAAAAATAATACCTCCAATAGCATATAATAGCCCACCAAGATATGTGGGAACTATAAGTTTAGTGTCACAAGGTTCCAATTATAAAATATCACCCTTGACACCCTAACACTGACATAAATTGAAGGTTTTTTTGTAGTGTTTCATTTGTTGTGACCACAAAAAAATCAATTGGAGATGGGAGAAATCAAGATATGTTATTGTTTTCATTATAAATGAACTAGACGTAAAATTTAAAATTTTGGTCATGATAACCAAACCCACACTTGAAATTCCCTTTCCTTGTCAATGTAAACCTTTCCTCCAGCTAGCATTTCAACCGTGTCATCCTCATTCTTTTCTAGATAAATGTGATAACATGATTTTCAAGTGTGTTTCATGTACATAGAAGTGTACCTATATTTATTTATGAGGGATACTAAGACCTAAGAAATAACAACAATCCCAAAGGCTTCAAATGGGTTATTTTTTGTCTTCTTGTCACAGGAGGACATCCCTAGAAGATAATTGCAAGGGCACAACCCATCTAGAGGTTATACAGAGATTATTGAGATTATCTATAGAAATTTAGAAAAATTCTTTTAATCCATGAGAGTTCAAGAAACATTCAACAAAAATGGGTTTTGGGTAAGGCACTAGGAAAAGCATGTTTCAAAGGAGCTAGTCACCTTGTTCAAAGGGTTTCAAAATCATTGGGAGGTATTCGAAGCCATATCATATACATTGGAAATATGAAAGAGCATACTTCATGGTGTAATAATCAAAATATAATTATGGGAGTATAAAATGTGGAAACATGTCCATCAGTGCAACACAAGAGTCTTTCTACAAGGTGGAACTTTCTCAAAGGCTTCTATACACCTGAGGAAGATTTATGAGCCTAAAAAAATTCAAATTGGATTACATTAAACCCTCCTCATTTTCCATGTGTTGTATTTATTCATACTCATTATGAATTCCCGCACAACTCTATTCTTGGTGCACGCACGTAGGAAAAAATGGAAAATGGAATGAAAAGGAAAATTTAGAGATGAATCGGGTCTTGAAAAAAATTTGTAATGAACTCATTGGTTCCTTTGGAGTGAAAATCATATAGTTTTGGCCCTTCGAACTCCATGTCTTTCTCTTGGGATTGAAAATCCACTTTGATTTAATGTAAATTGAATTGAATCTTATTTTCAAAGTAATTACTATAATAAATGATGTACAAATGCTAATATACAGTAAGACATGAGAAAAAATAATTGATAATATGAAACCCTAAGAAATAAAAAGAGATAGGGAGACTTAGTTGATTTCGAGAAAACCGAAAGTGATATGGGTAGAAGAAATATTTAAACAAACTAAGGAGAGTGTCATTGATGATGTTTGGAGGTTCTCGAACTCTAAAATTACACATGACGTAAACACCTTCACCTACACATACCCACAAACCACATCAAACCTAAAAAGGAAAATGTAGAATGGGGAGTCAAAATGACCCTAACGGTCACCCGAAGAGTGAACTTATGAGCACTACACTACATCTCAGAATCCATGTAGTTTTGTGTGTGTGTGTGTGTAGAAATGATGCCTTTGTGTAAGTTGCACATGATGATAAGGGTAGATATAAGTGCAATGAATGTATAGAATGTGTGGGATGGAATAGAATAAAATTCCCCTCCTATGTTGTGTATGTAAAAGTGATGCAACCCTTGTCCCTTGTATGAGTTTTAGATGGATGCCTTTGATGCTCTTGTGCCTTTGAATGCAAGCTTAGGTGATGATAGATAATGCTTAGTGTTTGGTCCTTTATTTTGAAAACATAACTATGTATTTATATGATTCCCTTGTTTGAATTTGTAATTGAAAACTGGAAGGTCAACCCAAAGTAGTAAAAAGTAATTAAGAAGTGAAATGGGTCCAAAAGGATAAGAAAAAGGTAAAGAGGGACAGGAGTGCCACAGAGGATAGAGAGCACTAGCACTAGTGTCCTGACTAGGAGCTAGGTGCTAGTGTTCGAGGCCATAGAAAGATAAAATAGTCAAATGTCAACAAGAGTGCAAGATGTATAAATCTAATAAAAGTGTAGAAGAAAAGTAAAAAGGATAAAGGGAGTTGTCAATTACTAGTTTTCTTGCTTAGGAATCATGTAAATGCTAGCATTTTTAGGACCTAGAAATGTACCCAAGTGCATAGATTTTGTGTCTACATTTTCCCCCACTTTATGTTGTTGAGTGAATACTTGATAGCATAAAGTAGATAGAAGATGTGTACCTTATGATCTATATAGAGAGTGTGGTGAATAATGTGTCGAGTGGACAAGTGAAGCGTGAAGTGATCGAAAAGTGAAGCGTGGAGACTAGGAAAAAGGGAAGTGGACCCTAGGGGTGAAGTGTATGTGTAGATTTTACCTATTTTTTGTGCTTGTATTTTTGATGTAGGTTGCTTCTTGTTTGCATATTAAGGATAGACCTACAAAAGAAGAGCAAGAAAGTAGTCAAATTTTTGTATGTGAAATCAAAGTAATGCATGTATAAGTAAGTAAAAGTGTGAAAGTATGTAAAAAGGAAAGTGTGCACCTAATGTATAAGAGTGTAAGAGATAGAAATTTGTCCTGAATTTTGTAGATTTTGAAATTTGTTTGAATATGGTGATTTTTTTGGGTGATCTCATGCCAAGAGTGAGTTTTTTTGGGTGATCTCACACCAAGAGTGAGTTTTTTAGGTGATCTCACGCAAAGAGTGAGTTTTTTTTGGGTGATCTCACACCAAGAGAAGAGTGTTTGGGAGAGAGGTCTAGTTTTTCTCTCCTTCCATAATTGCTTCTGAATGAGCACCACTGAAGATGGTACATCTCGATTAGTTCCATTTGTTCCACAATTTTTTCATGTATTGTAATGTATTGTAACTTATTATAGGAGATAGAATGCATTATGTATAATTGGAGGAAAATGTCTACTATTATAGAACTTGCTGAAAACTATTGAAAGACTATGTTGTACTAAGAAATTTCCTATTTCTACCCCTAGGACATTAGCACCATGGGAGGGACACACCCAAGCTACTACTATGTGTCCCATGTTGGGGAACTAGTTTTATGTACTATGTGTGAAGTCCAAGTTTGATTCTGGACTATTTTGTGACTATATACCTGTGTTGTTTTTATGTACTATGTTGATCTGAAATATAGCTCTAAGATGTTATAGGGGTGATTTTTCACCCAATGTATGCCCCCTCATTTGGGGTGCATATGAACAACTGTAGGAGAATGTGGTCCAAAGGAGAGGACATGATGCATGATCTAAAATGGATACTGTAGGGGTAGGGGATGTGCATGGTAGAAACCAAGGCACATGAAAAAAAAAAGTAGGCTAGTACAAGTGTTAGTAGTAAAAGTAGCTAACATGTAAAAGAAGACAATGTAACAATCAAGTGTGCAAACAAGATGGACCATGAAAAGTGGGTTTCAAACATGGGACATCACTCACAATGTCACAAGACAATCAGGGGCCAAAGTGGCCAAAAGCATACAATGATCACACAAGACATAGGGCATAGCCCAAAAAACAATAAATACAATAGCAAACAAGATCAAGAAAAATGTATCAGATAACCATGGTTGTATATAGTCCTATAAGGTAAATGTTACACATGAAGCACCCATTAGCATGTTAGAAAGATAAATAGTATGTCAAAGTGCATGTATATATCAGTGAAAAGTAAAGTGATAGTAATGAAGAAGTAGTAAAAATGATGAAACAATAGAACATGTAATGTGTGTAAGAGTAATAAAGGTAGATGCCCCCAGGAGCCTCGGGGGACTAGTAAAGGGATTTAGTTCGAGAATCATCATGCATCGTGTAAGGAGTTGTAAGAGATTTTCATTCACTTCTAGATACCAAGTGAACATGCATGTGTATATAGAAAAATATATTGACATACTAAGAATCCATCTAGCATAGTAAGCAAAGTGCAACATGTAAGTAGTATAGGAAAACAAGAGTAGATGCAACCAAGATATGAAAATGTTGTGATGGTGTGATGACATGGTATGCAAGATGTGAAAATGGAAGGATCATGTTCCCTAGTGGATGTGCATGAAATGAGGTTCATTTATAAATTCCCCCTCAATAGTCAAGAATGAACCATAACAAGAGTGCATCATTGGGAAATGGGTGTGTCACATGTGAAAGTAGATGCTAGAAAAGATATATCATGAAGCATAGAGTGTGAAGTGTGTAATGTGAGGTTCATTGATGTAGTGTGCCCTCAACAGTCAAGTGTGAATCATAGCACTAGAGTGTCATCATATGGTAATGATGGTACAATGTGTGTACCAAAGATTGTAGGAGTGATTAGAAAGATTAGACATGAAGTGCAAGTGTGAAGTGTAGTAAAGAAGCTAAGAGTAGACAATAGAGAGAGCTGAGAGTGATGGAGAGGGGGGAGAAAGTGTGATGCCCCCCAAGTGTGTATATCAAGAGCTATTGGTAAATAGATGTGATCATTATAAGTAAGAATATCCTAGAGTATGTATAGTGCACTAAAGGATGTGTATCATATATATGAAGTAGTATGTGTACCATGAATAGAAGGATCCATAAGTAAGCATGAGTAGAAAAGTGCATATGGAGTAGTATAGGAGTGTAGAGAGATGTAACAAGGTGTTCCCATAATGTAGATATGAGAAAGTGTTTCTAGAAATATTGACATGAATTACAAAGAAAGAGTAATGTATAGATGTGTATGTGAATAATATGGATAGAAAACTATTGATTAGAACATGTGACTATGAGGAGGGGAGAGAGCACGATGCCCCCAAGTGTGTGAGTAATGGAGATCTATGTGATGATATGAGAGATACCATGCCATGGTGGTGGAATTAGAATAGGTAGAAGATTGCAAAAGCTACCAAAGAATAATGTCAACATGGTGAGGGGAAAACCCAATAGAGTCTAAGATCCGAACTAGATGAATAGGAAGTGTATAAGCAATAAGAATGTACCCATTAGGAGAAAATAGAATAGGTGTAGCATTGTGCATGTTGGAAATAGTGGAAAAAGTAAGTGCAAACATAAGGATAGTATGTGAGTCAAAATATGTGTAACATATGTAATGTTGGGATGCTCATTAGTAGTAATGAAAAGCAATAAGTGTCAATTTGGGAATATTAGAAGCAATAAAGTAGTATGAACTAGCCCCTATGATCATAGACAAAAATGTAGAAAGAGGGGAATGGGCCCCCATGAATGTAACAAGATAAGGTGTAGCCATAGTAAATGAATCATGCATAGGATCGTGGAAAGTGCAAGGATTAGGAATCAGTGTAAAACCAACATACAATGTTCTAACATGTAATGAGGAAGATGCGAGAGAGATGTAACATTGGAAGCACTAAGCATATGATCAATAAAAGTGTATCGAGAGTGAGACACAATGGGAGGAGTATCATGGGTACCAATAGAGAATTGATCATGTAAATCAGCAACACTAGGGTGCATCCCAAGAGGAGAAGGATGTGCAATGTAGGTAATTTCATGAGCATCATGTGTAAGAGGAATATCACAAGGAGTAGCAACATGAGGTGTGGAATATACTATAACAATATCCATAAAAGAAGGTGTAACAAGGGCATTGTGTGTTATGGAATATGTAAAGAAGTGTATGCATAATATGTAACCAAGGATGGCCTAGAAGGATAGTATAAGGAACATCATGAGGCATAATGTGACATAGAACATTAAGAGTGCAAGATCCCATAGTAAGGGGAAGAGAGATTGTGCCCAACACTTGCTTAGGTATATTATCAAGGCCACAAATATAAATAGTAGATGGATTGAGATGAGTAGCAGAAATTCCTATTTGATGGAGAAAGGAAAAGAAAGTATATTAAGACCAAGAGGTAGGATAAACTAGGACACACTTGATGAGAAGATTATGAATGAAACCTGGATATACAACCTGAATATACAAAGTGGAAGCCATGAAATATCCAATAATGGGCATGTAAGGAACAGGTTCACCAAATGATTTAATATAAATTGAATTAAATCTTATTTTCAGAGTAACTATTATAATAAATGATGTACAAATGCTAATATATAGTAAGACGCAAGTAAAAAATCATTTCAAAATGAAACCCTAAGCAAAAAGAAGATAGTGGGAATTAGTTGATTTATGAGTGAATAGGAAGTGTCTGGGAGACAAAATACTAACATATATGAGGAGAGTGTTGATGTTGATTGAGAGGTTATGAGATTCTAAAAATACATAGGAAGGAAGCACCTAGGAGAGGTAGGAGCCCCCAACTAGTGTCTAGATTTGGGCACTAGTGTCAGTCGATGTTCATGGATCTAATTATTTCAGGGATAGATGATGTTTTTTTCCTTTTATTTCATTCACTCTAGATTCATCATTTCTAATCATGAATGTACGTGTAACCTACAAGAAAGAAGTTCACATGTACATACCCACAAACCACATCAAACCTAAGAAGGAAAATGTAGAATGGGAGTCAAACCAACCCTGGAGGTCACCCGAAGAGTGAACTTATGACCAAGTTCTACACTACATCTCAAACTCCATGTAGTTCTTGTGTGTGTGTGTGTGTAGAAATGATGCCCTAGGATGCCCTTGTGCAAGTTTCATAGTGATAACGGGCTAGATATATAATGTAAAAATGTATAGAATGTGTGGGATGGAATAGAATAAACTTCCCCTTATATGTTGTGTATGTAGAAGTGATGCAAACCTTGTCCCTTATATGAGTTCTATTTGGATTCCTTTAATGCTTTTGTTCCTTTAAATGTAGG
Organism: Taxus wallichiana var. yunnanensis; assembly: GCA_018340775.1. Classification (NCBI taxonomy): domain Eukaryota; kingdom Viridiplantae; phylum Streptophyta; class Pinopsida; order Cupressales; family Taxaceae; genus Taxus; species Taxus wallichiana. The sequence continues at coordinate 763,481,392 of CM031244.1, forward strand.
CTAAGGTAATGATAGATAATTATTAGTGCTTGGTCCTTTATTTTGAAAACATAACTGTGCATTTATATGATTCCCTTATTTAAATTTCATAATTGATAACTGGAAGGTTGACCTAAATTAGTAAAAATTAATTAAGAAGTGAAAGGGGTCCAAAAGGATAAGAAAAATATAAAGAGGGACAGAACACCCAAAAGGACAGAAATTCCTAGTGCTAGTTTCTTTATTGAGTGTCAATGTCGAGGCCATAGAAAGATAAAATAGTAAAATGTTGGAAAGAGTGGAAGATGTATGAATCTAATAAAAGTGAAGAAGGCAAATAAAAAAGCTAAAGGGAGTTGTTAATTATGAGTTTTCTTTCTTAGGAGTCATGTAAATTCTAGCATGTTTTTAAGACCTATAAATGTACCCAAGTGCATAGATTTTGTGTCTACACACTCCTTAGTCTATTTTCACATTGAGTTTGATGCCATTAGCACAAAAATTAGGTTTGAGAAGAGTTTTGGAAATTGGATGTCACTTTTACCTGTTTTCCTTTTTGAAAGGGGACATGGTGGACACCAAAATGTGCTCCCTATATGGAGGAGTTACTTGCATGAATTAAAGTGACAACTTAAGTGGTTAGAAGGTGTTATAAACTCACCTAACTTGATGTTTGACCACTTTTTCATGGCATCATCATTTTGGATACTTTATTGTCCCTTTTCCCCTTTGTACCAAAATCTAAGGGGGACATAAGGAACACAAAAGTGTGCTCCCTATTGAGTAAATTTGTGTCACTTAAAGGTGACAAGTTAGGTGTTAGAGAAGTGCTAACAACTCACCACTTTCACAATTTTGATCCTCTTTCATGAGAGCCTCACCCATGGTGCATTTTGTATAGGATGATGTCCATTTTTCCATTTCCCACTATTTTTAGGGTATAACCACACCTTTAACCTATACCAGATTTGGGTTAATTAGTTTGGGTTTATAGTTAGTTAAATGGAGATAGTGAGAGGGAAAACAAATTTGAAAGAGGGAAAATAATTCAAATATAAAACTTAACCATTTTGATCCTCATTTGTGTTATTTTCTCTCCTCTATTGCTTTCGGTATGTTTTTATGCTACCAAAATTTTTCATACATCCTTCGTGCCTAAAAATCCCCTTTTTGCTCATATCTCTCAAACCCCATGTCCATTTTTCATGAGATTTTGATTGTATATTCCTTGAAAAAAACGCCTTTAAGAAGAGTATTTTCATTCCTTAATTGATAATATGTATCATTTTCTCTGTTATTTGAATTTTTAGCCAAAAATATGTTTTGTCAAATCTACAAAAACCCGACGATTAAAATACCCCAAAATTTCAAGCAAAGCCTCACATTGCAAAATAGAAACTTTTGAGACCACTTTCATTCCATTCCAACACCAGGAAGACCCATTAATAAAAATAGTAATCCTTCCTAATCCTCATTTTCTATAAATATTATGTGCAAAAATAGTTCATTTTTATAGTTATAATTTCCCTTTACACATTAGGGAATTTTAAAAGTGTCAAATTAAGAAACTGGTAACTAAAACAAACTTCTCAAAATAATTCTTACTAAAAATAGTAAGTGTTAGGATATTGGTTAATAAACAAGGATGTTGAGCCTCTATGTAGAGAAAATGGTCACATGTTTCAAAACACAAAGCTAGTTTTAGCTTGTGCACCACATTGTGACCGAGTTCCAAAAGCATCTCTAGTGAACGAAAGTCCAATTCTAGAAAGCCTCATTCTGAATGGTATTTCTCAATGATTAAAAATATCCACATGTAAAAATTTTGTGACCACCTCTCAAGTATATTTCCTCATAGTAATGGACATGAGAAATTTCATACTTGTAAATCATCGATAATTGAATTTGGATCGGGAAGAAGGAAGCCCTCTCGGTTCCCTAAATTTGGTATCAGAGTGATTCTCATCTCATCAAACCGGTTGATAAAAATTTGGAAGAATTATTCATTCAATCTCTCTCCTTATCCCATCTTATATTAGAGGATTTTTCTTGTAATCCATTGTGTCTCTCAGTCACTATATGATAGAAAAGTGACATGTGAGCATGAGAATCTACAAGAACCTCTTCTTCATACCCGCCCTCACGAGGTCGTGTCGAGACAACCGGTGGAAATGGAATATATGTGGATACAGAAAAACTAGTTGGGCAATCTTATATCCTCAACACGTAATAATGGAATCTAGAATCTAAGGAAAAGAAATCTCTCCTAACTTGAATTGGTGTAATGGATCGTTTGGATATAATAGTTGCTCGGAGGCTCAATCAATGTCGAGCTCTACCGAGATCCTATTTATTGGCTATTGGATACGTGGAAAATGACCTATAGGTGCTTCGTGTATATTTCTAGACAAGGTCATGGAAAATGGTGATGAGAGGTGTAGTGGATCCTCCGGAGTTTTATGGACGATTCTCTAGTCTAGTCTAGAAATCCCTAGCCTGATTGGCTACTACGTTTAATATGGAGAACTGTGTAATGATGTTTGGCGGAAGTGGTGAGGATCTGAATATTAGTGTGTGTAAACCAGCGTCAACATCTGATTGATTAGTAGGCCTATTGGGTTATGGGACCTGTGGATCACAACCGTAAGTTTCGTGGTTGTGGCGGACCTCCTATGGTCATATGAGGAGTCAAACTCTCCTTCCGACTATCCAATAGTCATAAGCTTTTTCAACTTCTATGTTTAGAACTAGAAGTTGTATGATTTTCTCAGAATACCTTATAGGTGTTCTGGAAACTTGAATACGTAAGCCAGTATCTATGTCGATGAGGAGGTCTCCTACATTGGGTTGTGGAACTAAAGGATCGCAACCAAATATTTGTTCTCTTTCGAGTTCTTGTATGGTCATGCGGATATCCTATCAAGGTAGTCTGTAGTTGGGTTGATTTGACCAAAATGTGTATGCCTTGTCATCTTCAATATTCAACTCTCTCAATTGTTCACTAATTGCTTGTAGGTTTATTGTCATTCAAAAACCTGAATTCTAAGGTCTTGATCTATATCAGCTAGTGTTGTGGAGAGATTTGGTTGAGGTACCACTGGTTCAAAAATGTAATCTCTGGGCTCTCTAGGTCCCGTGATTGTCATGCAAAGATGGTTCAAATTTTAACTGAAATGAATAAACTAATTATGAAAGATATATCTACACTATGCATATATTATTTTATTTTTTTGTATTTTCGATGAAGTATTTTAACGAAATTAAAAGAGAATTTATTCTAATATATTCAGAAAATGGACAATTAATCTAATAACATAATCAAAACAAGCAAGGTAGCCTAATATAGCTATTTGCCTGTGTAATTGTGAGTTTATCCTAAATATTTAAATAACTAACTAGCTTAATCGAAATACCTCCAATCTTACCTCATAAGTGAGGAATAAATCACAGCTTCTCAAAAGCTATCATTCCCCACAGCTTCCCTAGAAATATTGAAAGTGAACTTTTAACTGAAATGAAATGATTTGTTACTCTATTTGATATATTTTAACTACAACTTTGATGGCTCAAACCTGGAATTTTACAGAATAGTGGTAAATCCAGTTGTGTGTGATTTTTCCCCTCAGTGTGATCTCCTCGTTCCTTTGCGTTCTTGTGAATCCAAAAAAGTGTGTATATGATAGTGTCGCGAGAAGAAGATACTCAAACAATGGCAAATTTGGATATAAACCGAATAAAATTCAAGTAAGAGAGGGATAGTGCAAGTGAAAAGAGCTTGACTATGTAATTCCTAGCAAGATTTATTGCGGGTATACAACATAAATACGTTGAGATTTCTGGAAACTATCTTTTGTGACAAAAAAAAACCTGCAACTCTAAATGGATTCTAATCTAAAAATGAAACTACCTTATTCTAAACTGATTATATGAGACAAAAATGAAGTAAGATGAAAGCAAGAAGATCAAATGATCTCTAAAATAGAAAGGAGAGAGTGATAATTCATGCAAAATATAAAACTATTGAAAATTATGCAAGAACTTCAAACAAACTGAATAATCAAACACAGAAGGAGAGGGGCCATTTGTTTAAAAACAAGCTAGCTATTTATAGAATTTGCATTTACCAGAGGGTAACTTGGAATTGATCTCTTTTACTATAAACAAAGGGAAAACACTATTTATCAGTGCAGCCAAAACATAAATGCAAGTCAAAGTGGTTGAGGAATGCGGGTGAAACTTGATTTTTAGATTTGATGAAATCGTTGGAACATTCTAGAAAATGTGCATAGGACCACCGCTGCTCATGCAGGAGGCGGTTACGGGACCTCGTCCTATCATGGGCGGTAGTCATAGGACCACCAGAAAGAAAAGTAAGGCGGTAGTTTTGTAACTCAATTACAAAATGCAAGGAAAAGGGGGAGAGGCTAGAACAAAACATGAAAAAGCTAGACATGGATTTCAAGGATGTAGAAGTACACTTGGTGAGATCTTCTAGATTTTGAACACCTTACGAAGAGATATGAATCATCATTAGGGGTTTCGTAACCTCTTTTCGCAATAAGTACCTACATTTTTGGTATGTACATATTTCCCCCTCGGAGAATATTTTTAGCCGTGAAGAGGCATAAAACGTGGGTCTGAGTATGGCAGACCCAAAATGGGGAGTTAGAAGCTATCCCGACACACCGTGTGTTGAAACATTTACCCAAATTCCCACTATCTGAAAAATGAAAAGAGGACTCAAGTGTAGATAGACAAAACAAATCGAAAAATAAATACTAAAATAATATGAAATGAGGACTTACCATTTGTGTGGGGATAAGAACTTACCTCCATCGGCACTCCAACTCTACGTAAGAACACTCGAAACAAAATTAGAATACTATATATATGTAAAACAAACTCATTTTACTATTCATTTGCACGCGCGTTGATTTGGTGGTTTTTGAGCTCTAGGACCCATGGTGACCATTTTTGACGCGAGTACAGTCAAAACGTTTGTTGTGAGATCATGATCATGCCTCTGAGAGCAGGATATCGACCCACAAAGTCTCAGGTTAGTTCTCCTCAATTTATCATTTTTAAACCTAAAATATAGAAATGTTAAAATCTTGGTCTTGGGGGGATTATTTTTGAAAATTTTAGTTTTAAATGAGTCTCTAGGGGGGCGCCTATAGGGTAGGTCTTTATTTTAGTTAAAATGGTGCTTTTTTCTTTTTAAGTGTTTTTAGGGCTACCAAGCCATTTGATGATTTAGGACAAAACCACCACCGCATGGTGGTGGTGGTTATGAAACCACTTATGAAATCTGCATAGGGTGGCAATTTTGAATAGAATGCAAAAGGAGTTGTATCACTTGATTGTTTTTGCATTTTTGGCATTTTTAAACGTTCCTGATGATTTTTCTAGTTGGATTACGTTACTTACTCCTTTTCTATGTTTTGGGTGGATGTAGAAGTAGGAGTACATCAGATGGAGCAAAGAGAGGGAGTGTGATTGGCTCCCCTAGCAGTAGTGCTAGAGGCAATTACTCGAGTAGAGCGGGATACTTTACAAAGGAATGGAATTTGGAGGATTGTTCAGATCCCTCATGTTGTACCTACTAGTCACATATTGTGTGACTTATTTTCATATTGGGATGCAAATCAGAACACTTTCTGATTTCTAGGATTTAGGGGTGAGTGGACCATCACCCTCAAGGATGTTTTATCACATATTGGGGTCCCGATTCTTGGGAGGCAATTGTCTCTTAAGACATCGGTATCTAGATCTCAGATGTTTAGTGGGCCACCTATATGGGATATGTTGTTATCACCATGGGCTCGAAGAAGGGGGTGAAGGTTCGTTCTATTGTTGGTTCAGATATCCTTGTGCTCTACCAGGCTATCTTGGGTATCCTTGCCTCGCGATTAATAAGGGACAAGGGAGGGATACTCTCTTATACTTCTAGGCTTATATCATTACAGTATTGAGGCACATGGTTGTTTTACGCTTGGGAGTAGACATCCTTGGGACCACCTATCATGATTTGTATAGGGTGATCGGGACATAGGGGCGATCATTGAGTCACCCTACTCTAATCATGAGTTGGGTGTATGAGCGCATAATTACCTATGGGAGAGGGTGTATGAGATAGAGGATCCCAAGGTTGTCGGGAAGCGAGGTGGATAGGGATGACCATACTTAGGATGCCACACCAGCCAGTGGCTTCCTTGACTACTGCAGACATGGAGGCCACTCCTTATCAGGCCATGGCAGGGTTATGGGGAGAGGAGGCACACACATTGATCACTTGCTATACTACTAGTCAGCTGATAGATAGGATGAGGAAGTTGGAGATCCACCCCTTTGATAGAGTACCACAGCAGTTTGGCCTCCCCTACATTGATATGTTTCCTCAGTGGGGCCAATATACAAGTCTATTCGTGAGGCTAGGGGAGGTCCTAGAGGCCAAGGTTGGACTACGATCACTCCTGGAGTTCCCATTACAGCTAGGTGGGTGGTTCATGCCCGAGGGGTAGCCAGTGCTCCTCAAGCACCTTTACTTCAGATTGGAGCCAGTCCTGCTCATAGTGGAGAGAGCGATGAGCCCATTGATGTGGACTCAGACTCTAAGGAGTTCAGGAGAGGAGATAGAGGAGGAGACAGAGGGAGGCGAGACTAGGTGGGATGGCCGGGGATGATAAGAGTGAATCGAGTGGCATGACACTTAGGACATCTTGAGGGCCGAGAGGGTGGAGGAGAGTGTAGAGAAGGTGACCTTGATCTCAGAGGATTTTCCTTCTCGGGACATTGGGGGAGATGATGAGTCCGTAGCAGGATGTCACTTCTTTCCAGATTTGGGGAAGGTTCCATAGTCAACGGCAACGTTAGTGGTAGGTGTAGATCCTAGAGATCCCACCTAGATGCCTGGAGATCCGAGTGAGTTACTACTCTTTTCTTGATTTCATTTTAGTTAGAATTTTTAGTTGATATTTACCTTTTTTTGTTTCTTTTGTTTTTGAATTTATCATGGACAAATTTCTAACTTGTTTATTTCTCCTTTTTTTACTTATAGCAAATGACATTTACTAAGGATGGCAAGACTTTATTTTCCAGTGTGAGTGGACACTCTACTACTCCCCTTGGAGAGTACACAGGCTAAGCTTACTGCAGACATGGGAGAGCCTTCACCTGGTTGGTAGACATACCGATGTGTTTTCCCCTATCGGAAGGTGGCAAAGATCATGACCTCTCTCCGTGCTAAGGTAGCTGGATATAGGACCTTGAGTGCTTGATGAGGAGGAGTTGTTCTCATAGTGAGACCACAACTACTAGCCGTGATCATGAGCCCTCAGTTCATTCGAGATTCATCGCAACAGGAGTCCTAGACATGGTCATGCACCTTCTGAGGGATCTCATAGGGATTGAGAGATCATGGTGTCTTTTTGTAGTGATTTTTGGTCAGATATTTATATGAGTGTTTTTGTATTTTTGGGCTCATTGAGCATTTTTACCATGCCTAGTGCATGATGGCATTGTATATAAAACATGATATATATATATATATATATATATCTAGATCTTCTTGTATCTAGAATTTTGTGATTCATTTCCCATGTGTATACTAGATGTTTTTAGAATCTTTTCTTTTATATGCTTTTTAGAATGTATGCAATGGATGACAAGTGATAACATAATGTTTCTCTTTGATTTGTTTTGTAATGCTGATATGTGATGATGCAAACATATTGTAGTACTGAACTTTTGGCTTCTTTGGGCAATGTTCATTGCTTCTTCTTATTTTGGCAAAATGTGATGAATATCTAGTGATAACGAGATGAACTTGCCCCATTCTTAACTCCACACAACTAGTAATATGCGAGGGCTCATCACCAAGAGTTGGGAAGGGCGCAATTTGTATGAGTTTGATTGAATGGAAATGATGAGAGAAAGACAAGGTATTGATAGAAATCAAATTTAGACTTACGTACTTACTCTTACTCGAAACTACTACATAGTTTAGAATGTAACTTATTTTCCAGTTTATCTAGACTTAGATCCATGGATGGCAACTTGGTTAACAAAATCTGGTTTTAAGGATTTGATCTCTTTGGAATTTGGATATTTAGTTTCACTTAACACTTTGCTTTAAAATATTAATATTCACTAATTTGCGTGAATGGACCCCCTACCCTATCTCACGCTTCGGTAGGAAGCATGGGCTCATCACGAAGGTAGGACATAGGTGAGTAAGGGCACTTCTTTCCTTTCTCAACCTCACATCACCTAGTAAGAGATGCGGGCTCATCACCGAAGGTTGGTGGGGCAAAGAAGTGTGTAAAAATAAAATATTCTATTTGGTTTAGCATTTTTATTTAACTTGACATTTCTAGTTTGTGACTTTGGAGTATCCTTGTTTCAAAGAGATGTAAGGAGGATAGATGTGACACCAAGAAGCTTCTAGAATAGACCGTAGGTAAGAACAACTTAACCAAGTAGAAAAGAATGAGTATGACCAAGTATGCGGTCTTGGTATGGTTTTTGTCAAGACTTTGTCTATCAAATTGATGAAATGATTTTGGAACCATTTGATGATATTATGAAAACTGAAGAGATATGATTTTGAATGATTTTGCCAATATTTTCAGAAGCTTGTAATAAATTGCTTAAGAATAAGTTCCTTGACCACAATAGTTATGAAACGAGTGAACAAAATGAAACAACTAAGTGACTAATGCAATGTAGGTAGATATAATATACAAATGGTGACATTGATGCCTTATGCGTAAAACCATTTAAGATGCAAGGAATTGACTGTTTCATTGAACTCCTCACCTTCTAGCGTACACAAGAGATATGCACCATTTTCGTAGTCTTTCATGACTTGGTATGGGCCCAACCACTTGCAATGGAATTTCCTTCCTTTCCGGTCTTCTTATCAATCTGGCTGTCTAGTCTTAGAACTAGATCTCCCTCGTATATTTCTCATTTGTAGACCTTTTTGTTATATTTTCGGCACATCCGGTCAGCATAGGCTCTATGCCATTGTTCGGCATTTAGCCTGGCCTCATCAAGGCTTTCTAGTTGAGAGAGGCATGCCTCTCTATAGGCTTCTTCTCCCAAAATCCCTTGTAATGAGATGCGGAGACTAGGTATTTGACCTCAAGCGGGAGAACTACTTCGCCCGAATACTAATGAGAAAGGGGTTGCCCCCATCGGTGTTCTTATTGAGGTTCGATGGGCCCACAAGGCCGGGTATAATTTTAAATGCCAATCTCATTTGTTCTCCTTAATTATTTTGAGGAGAATAGCTTTTAATGTTTTGTTTGTGGCTTTAGCTTGTCCGTTGGCTTGAGGGTAGTAAAGGGAGGCCGTATGATGGTTTATCTTGAATTTACTACATAATTCATGGACCTCATCATTCTTAAAGGATGTGTCATTATTTGAGATAATGACTTGCGGGACACCATACCTATAAATGATTTGATTCAAAATAAACTTAGTGATTACAAAACTGGTATGGTGGTGAGAGGCATGGCCTCTACCCATTTGGTAAAATATTATGTGGCCATAATTATAAAGTTATGGCCATCTGTTGATGAGGGAGATAATTTCCCTATCAAATCTAGACCCCATGTGGAAAAAGGCCATGGGGTTGCGATTGGTTCTGAGAGCCTATGTTGGCATGTGAATCTCGTGAGAGAATTCTTGGCATTTATGGCATTTGTTCACAAAATCTACCACGTCATGTTCCAGAGTGGGCCAAAAATAGCCCATCCGATGTATTTTGTGGGTAGTGGCGTGACCACTAAAGTGGCCTCCACATATCCCACTGTGGGATTCGTAAAGAATATTTTGGATTCTTCAGTGTCAATGCATCTTAAAAGCATTCCATCAAAGGCTTTATGATAGAGCACTTGTTCTAAGATAACATATTTAGCAGTGATAATGTGTAACCAACTTCTTTGTTGCGATGTGGCACCTTCTGGGTATGTATGGTCCATGATAAAATTGACAATGTCAGTGTACCAAGGGCATGTAGAAATGGGGGGTCTGGTTTCGAAAAAGTATATGCACTCATCAAAAAGTCCAAATCTACCAGATCACCTCCATCTAACAGATTGTCAGCTAACCAGTCTACAATGATTTGTCCCTTAATGGATTTCTAGTTTACAAATGTTAATTCAAATTCACCCATTAAGGTTATAAATCATCCATCTTTTTAGATAAAGACCCTTGTGTGAGGAATGTTCGTAAGTGATCTGTCTTTACAATGACTCTTGTTTCTTGATTTAACATGTAATGTCTTAAACATTTCATTGCAAAGACTATGGCAAGGCATTCTCTCTCTGCCTGTGTATAACGTGTTTCATAATCAAGCAACATTTGGCTAATGAAATAGACTACACGTTCTCATTTATCATTGTCTTCTTGAGCCAGCATGCAGGCTAGCGAGACATTAGTAGCCCGTGAATACAAGATCAAAGGATGATCTGGTCTAGGAGGCATTAGCGTGGGAGGAGACAATAAGAAGCATTTAACCACTTTGAAGGCCTCATTGCATTCTTCTATCTAATCAATGCTATAATATTTCTTTAATATATTGTTGATTAGATGAATAGAAAAACTTAAATCGGGATGAACCTTGATTACACCTAGTTTCCCAAGAAATGATCTAATACCAGACTCGTTTGATGGTGGAATCATTTCAAGAATAGCCCAGATTTTGGCTGGATCAACATCAATCCCTCGTGAGGATATAATGTAACCCAGAAGCTTGCCTCCTATCACACCAAATATGCATTTCTCTAGGTTCAAGGTGACGCCATATTCAATCAATCGTGAGAGAATGATATAGAGTACCTCGGGGTGATCATAGTGCTTCTTGGCCTTGGCCAACAAATCATCCACGTAGGATTCCACAATTTTATGAATAAGGTCAGTGGAATATGTATGTCATTACCCATTGGTATGTAGCGTCGGTGTTCTTAAGACCGAACGACATGACAACATAACAATAAGTTCCCCAAGGAGTTATAAATGTGGTCTTGGCTTGATCCTGTTCAGATATTTTAATCTGATTATACCCTGAAAACCCATCCATGAGAGACAAAAGTTCAAATCTTGTTATTACATGAACAATGCCATCAATGGATGGTAACAGGAAGTCATCTTTGGGACAAGCTTTGTTAATATCCCAAAAGTCTATACAAATGCATATCTTCCCATTCTTTTTTAGAATATGGATGATATTAGATACCCATTGTGAATAGTCAACTAGTTTGATGAATCCTACTTGGAGAAGTTTCATTACTTCCTCTTTTACCATGAGAGCCACTTTTGGCTTCATTGGTCTTGACTTTTGTTTAATTAGATTTGCATATGGTTTGGTGACAAGATTATGTACCGTGATATTCCTATCATTTCTTTATAGTTAAATGCGAAAGCCTTTTGATGTTCTTTGAGGATTTGGGTGTGCATTTCTATCTCCTTTGGAATTAACAAGGATCTAACTTCAAAAAATTTGGTTCTTCCTTCATTCCAATGTTTATGTCAATTGTCAGTTTGTTTCTTTGATTAAGGAAGCGTTGTCTTCTTCAAATTCGGGTGGGGCTGGAGGTAGTTCCAAACTTTCTCCATTCTCCACCTCGTAGATATCAAGATCCTTTTTTGCAGAGAACATTCTATCATGGGATTTCCAAAATAGGAAGAGGAATGTGGTATCGGGGAAAGATCCACTATGTGATGAGTGAGATGTAGCTCCACATAGGTGTTTAGATTCTACTCTAAGTTTGTCAAAGGAGTTATCCAAGATAGAAAACTCATTCTAAAGCCTTCATATGAGGAAGTGGGTTTTTGGTATTTTACGCACCAATACTAGAGATTTAAGTGATACCGTGAAACTTGCATTTTCCAACTCATTGTTTGGAGTAAACAGGAATCGAGGTTGTTATTGAATAACGAGAGAAGGTTATGCTCTCATGGGATTACTTCAATTGATATGAAGTTGAATCCTTTGCTTAGATCTAATACCACCATTTTGTAGAGTTGTAAATGTTCAGCTCTAGTCTCAGTCCAAGATAGTTAGAATGGGAAACGAGAAGACAGCTTATACCTTAGAGACTTGGTTTGTAACTAGTCACGAGTCTAAAAGCACTCTAATGTTATTAACACTCATTCTTTTGGCTATGATGAGGCCCAAGAGGAGGGATTCATACTCAACCCCGTTGTTTGTACATTCAAAGTTTAATTTAAAGGAAAAAGGTAGGATCTTTCCCTCGGGAGAAGTGAAGATCACACCTTCCCCAGCTCCAAAGTGACATCTAGCTCCATCGAAGTGGAGAGTCCAATATTTGATTGGAAAAATGGATGTTGGGATATTAAACGAGAGTGTCTGTTTCTTCTGCGCTTGGTTACTTCTACCATACAAACTTAATATCCGATGGAAGTGTTATCACCGAATCATGACACCCTTCTATGGTTTATACAAGCATATGTATTTGAACTCATGGTGTGATTGGATAACATGGGTACTATCTCCAAGTTGTGGGACTTGCTACTTGAGATAGACCTCCAGAGAAAGCTGGTTCTTGCTCCTAAACTACCTGCCACAATATACTCTAATGTAGGGGAAACTATTCTAATCTAACCTTCTAAGGGACTAGGGAGAGAGAATGCATAAAATGAGAGCTACACTAAAGTGTTGATACACTTAGAAAAGGAGGTGTGAGAGTAGTCTCCAAATGCGTGAAATATAGAAGCAAAGTTCACACTAGAAGAGGTGATGACAGCTTCTCCATAATCTAGCAAAACACATTCACAACAATATTTCAAACATACACAATGATAATGGATCCTTGCATGAACATAATAATAGACACAATATTCTTGTAAAGAAGAGGTTGAAGGGGTAATAAGAATGCAAGAAAACACACATGGGGAATTATACATCCACAAACTTATATTTTATTGCTTCCATGTATGCACAATTCAATCGTGGTTACAAGATAAAGGCCTGGATCACCATGCAAGGAGTCCACAAAAAGGGCCTACAACACATTGGATTCACAAAGCAATTTTGGCGAGCTTTGCTGTTATTTTACAGGGGGAGTGCATACAAAACTAATCCCCTTTACAATGAGCCCAATACTCCAATTTATAGAAAAATGATAAGAGAGAGAGGAGGAAAATGGAAATCCCGAAATCTATCCTTCAACCACTTGTAAGAGCCATTAAATGGAGTAAAATGATTATATATTACTTGTAAAAGGATCCCCACATGTCCCAGTGCCCATTTGCAAGAGAGAAAGAATGATGACCATGCCTCTTAGAACGATTTTTTGCACTCCCAACCACCAAATAAAACACACTTTTATGAACCCGTCCACGTTTTCTTAAAAATATCGATCAATATCTCATAAAATATGGAATTTCTTGATTTTTGTGCATCGGGCTTGGATCCATGATTCCAACGGTACCAATTTTGTGTGATTTTGTTGAGAAATGCAAAAGTTATGGCCTTGAGTGCCGTGATATTTTGGGTCTAGCAGCGCTTCTGTCATTTGACGAGAATGAGCATTAATTGATGTTTGGAGCCGAATATGTTTCTTTTAATTAATATATGTACTCTCATTAAAAATAACAAATCCAACTTTTTTTTGGTGTAGAGGACGATCTCATTCGTGAAAGTCCAATTTTGTGAAAATGGGATTTTCGGAGTAGGAAAGGAGTTATGGTATTAGGGAAAGTTCACGGGTCAAACGATGACTTTTCTCCTTTGCTCCACATGTGTTTAGATATTCACGCCCCTGACTCCCAACTTCCCCGGTGATGAAAAACTCTTCTTCACCCGATTTGGGCTTCCTTGTTCTTTTGCGGCTTTTTACGCACCGTGTCCCACGCAGCGTCCCGACGCCCCAATGTCCGTGAAACTCGGGACAAATATCTCAAACCTATTTGAAATGGATGTTTGTGAGAAAATTGGTTGATTCACGCCCCACATACTTTTGATTCGGTTTTCCCAAAACCACGTGAAACAAAAACTTTTGACGATTTAATACCCTCATTTTGTAGAGTTGTAAATGTCGGCTAGCTAGTCTCATATACTTTAGACGTCCGGGGACTTGCCCAGACAAAAATGTCTAACTTAGCTCTAATTTTATTTGTTTTTTGGCCCCATTATTTTGGCTATGACAAACCTCAATAGGACCGAACTTAGTAGTCGACCCGAACCCTTTGTACCCAAAATTCTTTAGGAAAAAACAATCCGCAACCTTATTTTTGCATTTTTGCCTTCTTTCTAACTCTAGATCTTCTTGAAGATGGGAGAGTTAGAGATAGCCGAGGATTGGAAAACATGATTTGGGCCTTAAATTAATCTACTTGCTTTACTGAATAATTTGATGCATGTTATCAAAATTACCATGAGGGTGAATTTTGGATGGAAGGGAACCAATCCCTAGGGTGTATCCCATACCCATAGAATCAAATGGTAGGAGAATGGGTAGATATTTCTCTAGTAATTAAACAATTTTGTGGTAGTCCCTAATGATACCATTTCTATGACGTTAGTCTCATTTTTGAGTGTTGGAATGCCCTCGACTAGATTCATAATTTCTAATTGTGTTGTAGGTATCAGTTTCTCTTCTAGTTTTGAGCTGATTGGTTTGTTAAGTTGATTTGTTGGGAGTTCAAACTCAGAGTGAACTTGGTCTTTTCTTCAAGTCAGCTAGGTGTATATCGAAGGGTTTTGGGTCACCTTGTGCCACAAATATTTTTCCTAGGTGTAAAAATCTTATTTCCTGGAATAGTGTGGAAGAGATTACCTTCATGCGGTGTATCCATGGTCGACCGAGGATCATATTATAGTTGGTTTCCTAATCTATAATATAAAATTTGGTGAGGACTATCTTGGGTCCTAAAGTGACTGGTAAAATTATGGTTCCAATTGAAGTGGCTTTGAGGCTATCATAACCTCTTAGCATATTTCATGTTGTGGAACAATTTGTTTCTCCATATCCTAGATTTTGAAGAAAAGCGAAGGGGACTATGTTAACTACTGCCCCATTTCCAATCATTGCGCATTTAACATAATTACAGTAAACCCATACTTGTAAATGCAAGGTTGGGTCACCTCTACGTACAATTTCAGCGTCTGTTGGCATTTTGCTTATATCAAATATAAACTCAGTATCCCTATCTGCTGCCCTGGAGGGTAGAAATCAAAGTCTACATGGTTTACTTGCATTTTAGAGGAGGAGTGATGTTAATTAAATGACCAAGGCCTAATGCTTCTAAGAGAGCATCCCTATGGGCGGGAGAGTTCTTTAACAAATCCAAGAAGGAAATATGAGAGAAGGTCTTTGTTAAGTCATTAATTAAATTGTAAGCACCTATGGGTTTTACCAACATTTGTTGAATGTTGTCTAGTTCTAATGGATAACTTGAAGCTGGTTGAGAAGAATAATCTCGTGTTCTTGTTATGGTTTCTATGGGTAGCTCGGTGTCTAGCTCTACCAGGCAAACTATCTTGGTTTGTGGTCAAGTTCCTAATTGGGGTGCGACCGGTGGATTTAATGAAGTTGAAGCTTCATGATTGTTATTTCCTATCATAACACCCTTGTTCGTTCCTCTTGGATATAACCTGTTATTGTTAGAATGATTTGGGAGTAGATCGTTAAAGATCTTGAGGGTGCATTTTGAGAGGAGCCCCTGTGTAAGTGTTTGGCATGGGTATTACAAAATTTGCTAAGAACATATCTATAAAGAGTTGTCTTTGGTCTTCTGGAAAATGTTGCATGAATTTATTGTAGTCATGACAAGTCCTAGTATCATGGCCTTGAATCTTGTGGAAACCACAATACAAATTGGGATTATAGTTTTGAGGTTGTTGATTTGAAACCTATTGTGGTCCAAAATTCTGATTAGGTTGTTGGTTGTTAGAGTTAAAATTTTGAGGTTGTTTCCTTTGGTTTTGACTCTAATATCCAGTTGGGTTTCGATTTGGACCTTGTGTTTGGATTTTCTATTGTTTTTGTTGTCATGATGGATGATTAAAATCCACCGCATTGATTGTTGGAGTAAAGTTGTTATTTCGTTGATTGTTAATGGGTGGCAAAATGTTTACGATGTTTTCCCTTTTAACTTGGTCAGTTACTCCATCTATTGTTACCCCACGGTTTTTGTTAAGGATTTTGGGTCCTTGATTGGTATTCCTGGCATTAGGATAGGTCGTAGTGTTTTGATTGGGAGTGATTAATTTCCCATTTGTTCCATATGTCTTATGACCACTATCTATTACCGCTTGATCTATTCGAGAGAGCACTCTCGAGTACTTCATCATAAGTTCTTAGTGGGAACTTTGGACTTCTTCCTTTATCTCTCTATTGAGGGAATGAAGGAATAAATCACATAGTTCCATTTGATCCATGTTTGGAGAACTTGCTTGATGAGTAGAGAACCATACGCCATCTTTGAATAAAATGAGTAGTGGATTCATTATGCTCTTGTTTAATATGTAAGAATTCCCTGATTCTTGTTCTCAATAATTTGTTCATATCAAAAGCTTTGATAAACTCTGACACGAGTTGTTTGAATGAGTGTATCGAGGCTTCAGGTATTCTGTAGTACCAATCAAGGGCAATACCCTCTAAGGTTTTAGGGAATATCTTAGCAACAACCCCATCCCAAGGGAGTAGTTCTCAAATGGCCATGGCATAGGCCTTGATATGTGCATTTGGATCTCCCTCCCCTTTGTATTTGGGTAAATCGGGAAGAGGTCTTGGAAGCATGACACTTCATATGGTGAAGTCTAGGGCTCTTTTAAATATTCTAAGTAAGTCCCTACCACATAGGCTTTGACCATCGATGGTGCCTACTGAGGGTGGAGGTGGAATGGGTTGTTGATATGGCATAGCATATGTATTTGTAGGGACATAAGGAAATCCATGTGGTTGAGCGAACATCCCAGAGAGAAGATAACATGTCTCCCTATGGTGATTTTGAATAAATGTTTAAGTAGGGAGGAGCATTTCTCTGGTATGGATTGTTTGATGCTAATCAGGAGGTATCATATTTTCAACTGGAGTGGTGTTTGAAAACGCGGTTCTAGTTGGTATTTGTTGCTGATAGTTATACAACTGTTGAGGAGGCATGCCTAATGTGCCTGTTCCTATAAGGAGGTCAACTTGGCTGGGATGATGCGGAGGGTTGGGGATTCCTGCTTTCCCGAAATATGAATTTTGATTTGCTTGAGCAAGTTCCAATCCTCTAACTTTCTCAACTAAGGTTGAGATGACCTCGATTGGTGAAGACACAATGTTTTGCCTTAATGGTGGTTGTTGTACACCTTGAGGTTGTAAAGGGGTATGATACCTTGTTATGAATTGATCATTACCCTACCAAGCTTCACCGAGAGTATTTCCCATAGGTGGAGGAATGGGGGTGTTTTCTTGGAGTAGGGTATCGGGTTGTGTTTGCAAACTCCTATAGGTGGGTACATGTTTTGGAAGCATTGTTCACTTCTAGCGTAGCGCGCTAAATACTCCTCATCCAAAAATGGGAGTGGATCTAACTGTCTACTGATTTGTGGTCTAAACAAAACCCGAGGAGATGAAGTAAATGGATTCTCCAGTAAACGTCATATTGTTAGAGCCTAAGGGCTTTGGTTGTTGTGTTTGTGTAAGCTGATCTAACTCCTCAATTCGAAATGAAGAACTAGAGCTAGTTCTTTGAGGAGGAGTTTGTGATGACAAGTAATTACTTGAATAGTTGTCAGCCCATGCAAAAAGCAAGGGTGATAGTTGTCTATTTGTTTGACCGTAATGCACTTTGAGACCTAAGAGAGGTCTGCCATATGTGTCATATCCCGACATATTCGGGGTATATGAATACCCGTAGAATAATGGGAAAGAGTGAAGGTGGATGAAATAAATGAAAATAAAAGGAGAATAGTTGTTTGTTTCATGTCGGGTTCACCAATTTTTATGATAGAAAAGTGACATGTGAGCATGAGAATCTATAAGCAACTCTTCTTTGTACCCGACCTCCCGAGGTCGTGTCGAGACAAGTGGTGGAAATGGAATATATGTGGATACAAAAAAACTAGTTGGGCAATCTTATATCCTCAACACACAATAATGGAATCTGTGAATCTAAGGCAAAGAAAGCTCTCCTAACCTAAATTGGTGTAATGGATCATTTGGATATAATAGCTGCTCGGAGGCTCCAATCAATGTCGAGCTCTACTGAGATCCTATTTATTGGTTGTTAGATACGTGGAAAATGACCTATAGGTGCTTCATGTATATTTCTAGACAAGGTCATGGAAAATGGTGATGAGAGGTGTAGTGGATCCTCCGGAGTTTTATGGATGATTCTCTGGTCTAGTCAGAAATCCCTAGCCTAATTGGCTACTACGTTTAATACGGAGAATTGTGTAATGATGTCTAGCGGAAGTGGTGAGGATCTAAATATTAGTGTGCGTAAACCAACGTCAACATCTGATTGATCTAGTAGGCCCATTGGGTTGTGGGACCTATGGATCACAACCATAAGTTCATGGTTGTGGCGGACCTCCTATGGTCATATGAGGAGTCAATCTCTCCTTTCGACTATCCAATAGTCATAAGCTTTTTCAACTTCTATGTTTAGAACTAGAAGTTGTATGATTTTCTCTTAGAATACCTTATAAGTGTTCTAGCAACTTGAATACGTAAGCCAATATCTATGTTGATGAGGAGGTCTCTGCATTGGGTTGTGGAACTAAAGGATCGCAACCAAATATTTGTTCTCTTTCGATTTCTTGTATGGTCATGCGGATATCCTATCAAGGCGAATAGTTTGTAGTTGGGTTGATTTGACTAGAATGTGTATGCCTTGTCATCTTCAATATTCAACTCTCTCAATTGTTCACTAATTACTTGTAGGTTTATTGTCGTTTGAAAAACCTGAATCCTAAGGTCTTGATCTATATCAACTAGTGTTGTGGAGAGATTTGGTTGAGGTACCATTGGTTTGAAAATGTAATCTCTGGGCTCTCTAGGTCTCGTGATTGTCATACAAAGATGGTTCAAATTTTAACTGAAATGAATAAACTAATTATGAAAGATATATCTACACTATGCATATATTCTTTTATTTTTTGTATTTTCAATGAAGTATTTTAACGAAATTAAAAGAGAAGCTATTCTAATATATTCTAGAAAATGGACAATTAATCTAATAAAAAAATCAAAACAAGCAAGGTAGCCTGGTATAGCTATTTGCCTGTGCAGTTGTGAGTTTATCCTAAATATTTAAATAACTAACTAGCTTAATCGAAAGACCTCCAATCTTACCTCAGAAGTGAGGAATAAATCATAGTTTCTCAGAAGCTATCATTCCCCACAGCTTCCCTGGCAATATTGAAAGTGAACTTTTAACTGAAATGAAATGATTTACTACTCTATTTGATATATTTTAACTACAACTTTGATGGCTCAAACCTGGAATTTTACAGAACAGTGGTAAATCTAGTTGTGTGTGATTTGTCCCCTCAGTGTGATCTCCTCATTCCTTCGCGTTCTCGTGAATCCAGAAAGTGTGTGTGTATGATAGCAAAGATAAGAAGATACTTTCGAACAATGGCAACTTTGGATATAAACCAAATACAATGCCAAGTAAGAGAGGGATAGTGTAAGTGAACAGAGCTTGACTATGCAATTCCTAGCAGGATTTATTGCGGGAATACAACACAAATACGCCGAGAATTCTGGAAACTATCTTTTGTGACAAAACAAAACCTGCAACTCTAAATGGATTCTAATCTAAAAATGAAACTACCTTATTCTAAACTGATTGTACAAGACAACAATGAAGTAAGATGAAAGCAAGAAGATCAAATGATCTGTAAAATAGAAAGGGAGAGGTGATAATTCATGCAAAATATAAAACTATTGAAACTCATGCAAGAACTTCAAACAAACTGAATAATCAAACACAGAAGGAGAGGGGCCATTTGTTTGAAAACAAGCTGGCTATTTATAGCATTTGCATTTACTAGAGGGTAACTTGGAATTGATCTCTTTTACTATAAACAAAGGGAAAACACTATTTACCAGCAGCCAAAACATAAATGCAAGCCAAAGTGGTTGAGGAATGCGGGTGAAACTTGAATTTTTACGTTTGATGAAATCGTCAAAACGTTCAGGAAAAACGCACAGGACCACCGCCCTATCACGGGCGGCGGTCACAAGACCATCCCAGCAGGGGTGGCGGTTCAGAACTTAAAGACAAAATGCAAGGAAAAGGGGGCAAGAGGCTAGAACAAAACATGCAAAAGCTAGACATGGCTTTCTAGGATGCGAAGTACACTTGGTGAGCTCTTATGGATTCCAAACACCTTGCAAAGAGATTTGAATCATCATTGGGGTTTCGTAACCTCTTTTTGGTAGTACAGTACCTACATTTTTGGGTATGTATACAGTCCCATGGTAATTTGGTGACAAGATCACCAAGATCACCCCATGTGAGCAAGTTGTCTCATTTTGGATACAGGTGGATCAATCAGTAAATAAGATAAGAGAGACATTGAAATCTTTCAGATATTGGAAGGTTTGTTCAAGTGGAAGAAGCCTTTTATCATTGGTTTCAATGGTCTATTGATCATGTTCTTATCACTCCTACTCTCAGGGTACCTAATCAGGTTATGGAAGTTGATCATTTAGAGGACTCCCCAAAGATGAGGTTTGTGAAAGGCTGAGTGCACTATGAGGCTTCATCAAGTTCAGGAAGTGTTCAAAAGATCAGGATTTCACTGGAGTACATATCTACAAAGTAACTCAGAGCTTCTTCATCCTTCTTCATTCCGCATCTCTTCTCTCTTTGTTCTCTCTCTACTTTCTAATTCTCCATTGTAAATTGTACTTTATGACTCTTTTGTCCTATTCACTTAAGTGACCATTGTAATTTTTCATTGTAAAAGTTCCATTTTCATTAATAAGAAAGGGGATTATTTTTCTTTCTTAGAGGAATGTGAAAGGTCACAAGTGGTGGGACTATGAAATGTCATGTGGGGGGTAGATGAAGAGATGAATTGTAAAGCTATAAATTGGAATGGCTTCTCCATTCTAAAAGGGGATAGTTTTAATTGGTTGATAGACCCCATTTTATTACTACAAGTAATAAACTAAAATTCTTCTATCTCCTTGTCTTATGTTTTCCTCTACATCTCAACTTTACTCCATGAGCATGGTTACTTGTTCAATATTATGCAAATAAACTTGGATTTACTTATGTTTTGTTCCTCTTTCCTTGACATGGTGTCATATAATTGTTAACTTGGAACTATTATGGTTGTATGTCAATAAAATCAGCTTGTTATTTGTTGATTAAAACCCCCTTCTCACTTTCTTCTCTCTCTCCATACACACACCTTTCCTCTACCTCCTTTTACACACGGGTTTAGTGGAGTATTCTTGTGTGATCCCTAGTCAAAAGGCCACCCACGATGGTTACATTAGTGTATATATTTCAATTTTTCAATAAATGGAGATGCACCATTCCTAAGTAGAGGGACCTATTCCCAGAGAGTTGGTGAAAACCCTTAATTTTCACTTGTGAAAATTATTTCACCAATAATTTTGTGCCCACCGTGGGGCATATTTTGTTGTATTTCACCCTATAATAATTCATAAAATCCTAAAAAATCAGATATACAAAAATCCATAAAAAATAAAAAAATAAAACATAAATCTCAAAAAACATGAGACTTGATGTTTTAAAACCACAATTATTTTCAGTTGTATCCTTTCACATTCAGTCAATGCTGCAGTTTTCTCACAATATGGATGAAAAGAGACACTAGATTAGAAAATTGAGAGGTATTGTTGATCCAAGGTTTGAATCTCTTCAAAGAAATAAATATTAGATCCAAAAAATTCATATCACTTCTCTTAAGCATCATCTCCATATGGTACATCAAGTGATACAACATGAAATCCAATTGAGACTCCTCTTGAATCTCTAGTTGTACCACCACTAGCTATTCTTCCCTAGAAGAAGAAGAAAAAGAAGAATTTGAAGAAGAAATGGAAGAACCTCAACCACTTGTTCCATGGGGAAGGAATATTGGTCCGCTTTCTCTTACACCACCTCTCCATGAATTTCTAAAGGTATACGGAAATTTTTTTCTAAAACTCAAAGGTGATGGAACTTAACTTCTGAAGAACATATTGTAACTTTCATCACTACATGTGGAGTTCTTAGAGTTAAACATGAATATGTTTCAGTAATTTTTTTCATGGAGTCACTTCAAGAAAAATAAGTTGAATGGTTTTACCTCTTTCCCTCTTGATCCATCAAAAATTTGAATGATATCAAAACTAGTGAAGAATATCAAGATCTTCTTGTTCAATTGGTCCAAATGAAGAAAGAATCAAATGAAATCATGAGGGATGTTTTCACGATTCAATAGTGTTATCCTGTAAAATTGACAAGGGAAATTTTGTAGGTAACCATACCAAAATTTTGTTCTAGTTCCTCATTAAGGTCCCTCAGCATTTGGAAGGGCATAAAATCCCTTTCCGGAAAATCTAGTTTTTCGGACTTAGTCATTTTGGTCCTTTTGGCTAGGCACATATTTTGTTCATGCAACACAAACATTATTTGCGCCCCCTTCTATTCCTTTGGCACACCCTTTGGAGTGTTAACACAACAATTGTTGCACCTCCCCATGATGCACCTTTCTTGCTTGCACCAAGGCGCATGTGCCGGCCTGTCAACAGCAAAAATGTTGCACCCTTAAGCGGTGCGCCAAAGCGCTCAAAATCCCATGTTGTGATCCCGAATTGCGTCATTTCTTGCCGTGATGCATGCATAACCACGCCAAAGGGCACAAATATTTTCATGTCGACATACTTTTTGGTGCACCCTTTGAAAAAGTTGGTGGTGCATTTATTATGCCTTTTGCTATATATAGGCGCATCCGCCCTGTCATTTTCACGATTGAAAAACACGTGAAAATTTATTCCTCTACACCTATCAGCGCTCCTGTCATCCTCATGTTGCATTCGTGGGCCCCTCTTCGTTTCTCTCATTCTATATATTCGGGTAAGTGGTCCTTGCTTTTCTTATGGTTTTTGTTTTGGTTTGGTTGTTTGTGGGATAATACTAAAATGAATCTAAAGAAACCATAAACCCCTCCAGCCCATTTTGTAATCTTCCCTCCCAAGCTAGTTTCACCCTCCTTCTAGATCTACTGGCCTGGAGGGCTTTGTCTCAAAAATGAACCCAAGATCTTTTTCGCTCTGTCCCCCTTCACTGCCAACATCCACGCGAAAGAGGCATAAAACTGCAAACCAATCAGGAAGAAAGAAAACCTAAAAGTTATCAGTTCTGGGCTGTGGTTTTCTTTTGGCGCAATCACCATCCTTGTTGCATAAAACACAAAGTCATGCCAAGAGGGCGCACTGTCCTTGCCTGCAACATGCATCCTTCCTGCACCAAACAAAACTAAGAAAATCCTTACACCGGCGCAGGCGCAATCCTGCTTACACCAACAAAGTTTGTTATGCAATCTCTTCCTGCACCACGCCAAAGGCCCCTTTGCACATATAAAGTCAGTGATACACCCTTTAATGTTGTGCCCCTTGGCACACCAAAATGTTATGCAACACATTCCATCTCTGCGCCATTGGCACATTCTACTGCCATGTAACACAAAAATTATTTGTGCCTAGTTTAAACTTTACACAATGGCACAGGCGCAAATTTGTCTGCATCAACACATAGTGTTGTATGTAATTTTCCTACACCCCGTGCCCTTTGGCGCTGCTTTCTTCCTTGCAACACTCCACCTTAGTGCACCATAATTTTGACCTCGTAGCCTGCAATATTCTCGCGCCCGTGCCGGAATTTTTAAATTGCTAACTCCTCATTCTGTAAAGCTTTGATGGATGATCTAATAGCTAACATGGCTCTTTTGCATTGGACTTCACTCCTTCTTACAGATCAGCAACTGAACTCAGATTCACATATGTCTACATCAAGAAAAAGGCCAACCAAGTCAAAGGGTAAGGCCAAACTCACGAAGGAAGAAATGAAATACAAGTATCAAAGGGTCAGAATGCCCGAGTCCCATGAAGAATGTGACTTAGACATCAGAGATTCCAAACTTGGTCATATAGACATGGAATATTTTTGGGCTAGAACCAGAAGGGTCACATGAAACCCTTGGATGGACAAACTGGTGGGCCTTTAGTCTGCATTTTGTTGGGGGAATCCCGTTAGTGCAGTAAATAATGAATTCATGATGGTGGTGGCCCACTACTATAACAAAGACACAAGGTGTGTCGAGAACGAAAAGGGCGAGGTCATAATCAACCTCACTGCCCGGCACTTCGAGATCATGTTGGGTATTCCCCACCACCGGAATTTTGTGGCTATAAGCCAGGAAGAATGCATTAAGGCATGGGAAGAAAATGAAGACAAATGCATGCAGTTAATGAATGAGGTGTATTTGAAAAATAAGAAGGTAATAACCAGGTGGCGAAGGTTATTCACCGCAAATGACTTCTCTGGAGGAACTGAGCAACACCATCACTTTCCTAAGTAGGGTTTTTGGGCTTCCTGACACCCACTACTTCCACAAATGGATGCTCAGATACCTAGAAACAATGAACAAAAACACGCTTTGATAAGTGTTTTGAGTGGGAAGAAATCATCGGCGAGCACCATCTCTCGATCAGCTCCAACAACTCATAACAACAGGAGGTTCTACATGAACTCCTACGTGGTCTACGCTACTTCTTCTGAGAGAGATTATCTAGTCGAGCTGATGTAGGGTATGGCCCTGTGCAAAAATATTTAAATATTATCTAGAATTAAGACTAGAAAACAACATTCCACAGTTCACCAAGATCAACGATGCCTTCTTCTATGGCATCGTTTTCCTTTGAGGCCCAATATGACTCACAATCGAGCGACCAAGAGCATAAGTAATCGCAATGCGGATAAGTGGGGGCGTTGTTTACACAATTCCCCACTTTTACCTATCTCGAGTAGCCAACTTCTTGGGAACTGTCATCACCAATCCGGCACTATGATAATTCTTCACCAGGAACTCCTGCTATGATTATTTACTAATGCACATGACCTTTAACTGGATGTAACTGAAACAAAACAACAACATAACACAAGAATACCATTGACTATGATAAGACGGAATGATGACAAATATGAAATATCAAAGTAAATTATAATATTAACATGAAACTGTTATAATCTCACCCATGAGGTACTTCAAGGTGTTATTGACTTCACTTGCCTTTCACCAAGACTATGGGAGAAACTTTACAATTACACCTCTTAATGGCTTCTTTCAACACACCTTTAAACTGATGGCTTCCTTCGCACACTTCCTACAATATTTCTCACTACTTCCTTCTATGCTAAATGAGGGGGGTGGCCTCTCTATTTATAGAACTTCTAGGCTTATCCATCTTATCTCTAAGATAGGATAAGAAATCCACTCTGACGAATCATATTCCATACCTTAACTCTTATCTGTACATGTAAGCTTATCTGTTAAGATAAGATAAACCTTATCATTTTACATGGGTTCCACATTTTTAGATTTTTACAAATAAAATACACAAAATATTTATGACCTCACTCCTTGTCTTTATTACCAATATAATATTTCTAATTCCTAATCATGTAGACCCTACTTCTCTAATTACCCAAACTTTGACATTTTAACATTACCGGACCACTTACGACAAATATTTACTTTTTACAACATTCCTATTGTACTTTGACTGTTACCATACTCCACATTATTGGTGGCACTGCATCTGGTGCACCGTTATCTTCTATCAGACGCTACTACTAATTATACTTAACAACATCCTATTCCTAATACATACATTAATGAAATAGAAATTACGGAGGAAAATTTTAGTGTCGACATCTTCCCCCTTCCTAGCTTCTACTCCATCCTCGGAGTAGACTATTCTGGTGCTTGGAAAATCTTCAACTTGTCGTGGTTGACCCATTTTGTAATGGGAGTGCCATCCAATTCCTCCAGTTGATACGTACCATTTTCATGCACAACTGCTATTTTGTAGGGCCCCATCCATTTTGGAAGAAATTTTCTCTGTCTTCTTTTTTGTATCTAGAATCATATACTAGAACCAAGTCATTCACATGAAATGGAGACCACCGGATCTTTTGATCAAAGTATTCCTTCTGCTTCATTTTCTTCTTATGGCTTGTATCCTTTGCTATTTCTCTCATTTCCTCTAAGAAATGAAGATGTACCAACCTTTCTTTTATCGAATCACTTTCATCCATCCTTTCATTTTTCATAACTCTCACAAAGGGGAATATCAAACTCAATATAGAAGAACTAGATCAATGCCATAGGCCAACTAAAATGGGGAGTATCTGTTGCTGACTTTGATGTTGCCCTATATGCCCACAATGCCGCATGAATCCTTTTATCCCATTTATGTACCGCAAGGCCTGCATCTTTGCTAGAATTTGACACAACACAAAATTTGTTCATTCCACCTGTCCATTTGTGCTTGGCTTGTATGTTGTTGCCTTCCTGTGCTTAATAGAAAACTTATTGACTAGGGCTTCTACCACCTCATTAATGAAGTGGCTTCCTTGATCTGTTATAATTTCTAATGGGCAACCAAATCTGGTGACAATGCGTTCATACATGAACCTTGCCACTTCATCCATGGAAGTTGTTTTCAATGGCCTAGCTTCAACCCACTTGGTTAAATAATCTGTGGCAACTACAATATACTTATTTTGGCGTGATGTAGTTGGAAGTGGACCTACAATGTCTATTCCCACTTTTCAAAGGGACCAAGGGAAGAATAGGACATAATGGAGTGATGAAGTCTTACGGTTACCATGTGTTTGACAAATATCACATGTCTTACAATAATTATAACAATCTTTAAAAAGAGTGGGCCAGTGATAACTTGCATCCAAGATCCTTCTTGCTGTAAGTTGTCCAGAGAAGTGCCCTCCACATGTACCATTGTGGAATTCTTCTAGCAGCTTCCTTCCTTGATCACGCATCCAATCGCCTTCAGATCGCTCCATCGTGTCCTATTCGAAATAATACTCCATGTAGAATAGAATATGGATGATTGGCTTGAGTAATCTTTCTCTTAGTCTTTGCATTGGCACCATCAGGAAACTTGAATTCATTCAGATAATTCCAAATATCTATGTATTCACTAGGGATTGTGTCAAGGGATAACAATGTTGCATCGGGGAAATCATCATCATCACAAGATGATCCTAAACCATCATAGGCTCGAGAGAGTGCATCTGCATTGACATGCTTCTTTCCTCGCCTATCTATAATATCAAATTCAAATTCTTGTAGTAAAATTATCCATCTTGCTATCCTCCCTGATGGGTTAGGCTTATTTACAATATATTTTAGAGCCCGATGATCTGTTACAACTAGAAATTTTTGCCCTAAAGCAAGTAATTTCTAAACTTTTTAAAGCAAAAATGATAGCCCAGAGCCTCTTTTTCAGCTTAAAAGATAATTTACCTCAAGACTCGCTCATTTGTCTGCTCCCAAAGTAAATTGGATGTTCATTCCCATTTTCATCCTTTTGGCTCAAAGTACTTCCTAGTGCTGCATCTGAGGCATCAGTGTACACAATGAATGGCTTGCTCCAACTGATTCTTCAAAACAGTGAAGACACCAGGCTTCCTTCAATTGTCCAAAAGCTTCATGCGCCTTATTTCCCGGTTCATAAGTAACATCCTTCTTCAAGAATCGGGTTAGTGGTCAGTGCAATCTTTGAGAAATTCTTGATGAACCTTCTATAAGAACCCACATGGCCTAAAAATGATCTCAACTTACTTCTATTAAGAGGAAATGGTAAATCTTTGATTTTTGAAACTTTATCAGGATCAGTACCAATACCATCTCTGGGATACAACATGCCCTAACAAAACGCCTTTAGAACATCCAAAGACACACTTTGTAGGGTTTAGTGAGGCTTGTGCTTCATCTAACCTTTGAAATGTTGTCTCCATTTGGTGCAGGTGGTCCAACTTGCTCCCATAGATGCAAAAATCATCCAGAAATACTCTGATGAAGGTCCCAATGTAGGGTTCGAACACCCTATTCATCAAACGCTGGAATGTTGCTGGAGCATTACACAACCCAAAAGGCATAACTCTATAAGCAAACGTTCCCCAAGGAGTGGTGAACGTGGTCTTCAGCTGATCTTTTCTCGCTATACGAACTTGGTCAGAGCCACTATATCCATCAAAGAAACTATAGCACTCGCCGCCTACTTGGCCCAAGATCCGATCTCGAAAATGGAAGAGGGTAATGATCCTTCTTTGTTGCCTTATTGAGCTTCCTGTAATCAACACAAATGCGTAGCTTCCCATTCTTTTTTATTGAGATCACAATGGGAGAAACCCATTCTGAATTCTCCACAACAAATATGAATCCTGCATCAAGCAACTTATCTATTTCTTCTTTTACGCCTTGGAAAAATTAGGATTCATTCTATATGGCATTTGCTTTATGGGCTTAAGCACCATCTACCACTCAATACAATGTTCTACCCAACTTACTTGATGGAGTTCCTTGTAATCAAAAGTGAATAGGTGTATGTACCTTCGAAAGAGCCGGAGGTAGGATTCCTTCTCACTCTCCATCACAAAGATCACCAATCTTTATTTGTTGGAGATGATCATCAACTTCTTCTTCGTATAATTTTATGGGGTCATGAGTTGGTGTGACTAGAAGGATATCCATGACCGAAACATCCACCTCGCTTTCTTCATCTTCAAGTGTCCACTTCACCGGTACTAGAGTAATTAGAGGATGTCCAATCATCGGGTTTCATCACTTGAATCCATAGGTTCTCGCCTTATGATGTCGAGGATCACATTTATCTTCACCCTCTCTCTACCACGTCCAAGTGTCATGAAACCTTCATTCAGTAGTTTCGCATGAACTCTCCTTAGCCATGGTCTTCCCAAAAAGATTGGGTACGCAACACAATACCATTTTTCATCACCCGAAAGTCTACCACACATACCACACCCATAATGATATTGCCACATTTGAAACTACACCTTCTCGGTTTAGTTTTTCCTTTATTTAATGACCTTAACATAAGTGTTCAAGGGCGATCAATTTTTAAACCCAACATATTCATTACTGACTTGGTCATTACATTAATCGCAACACCTCCATCAACTAAGACATCATGAATTGAAATACCATTACATAATACCTCACTTGTGGAGCATAGGATCTCTCTCCGCTCCAAAACAGGGACCTCAACCTCCTTCCTTCTTCGAGCATTGAGTCCACCTCGCAACTCCCGCCTCTTCTCGAAGACATAGCCAAGAGTTGACCATATGTAATATTTGCAGCCTTTTGGATAGATCTTCCAAGATGGAGTATGGTCCTGCCCCGTGAAATCAAAAATCCCGCACACCCAACTTTCTTCTCCTATGTTTCTTACTAGTTTCTTCTTTCATCTTCTTAGGATCATTTCCATCTTGATTATCTTTTTCTTTCTTTCTTTTTGTTACAAACACATCTACTTCATTATTTCTACTCTTATCTACTACATCAAAAGAATTCATGTGTGCTTTTCCTTTATCATTATCTCCTTTACCGTATGTAGAAGCTCTATCTCGGACAATTATACTTATAATGACCCTTTTATAACAACCATAACAAACAACTTCAGAAATATTTCTTTTCGACCTCTATCTCCTCCCCGAGAACTAAATTCCTTTCCTCAAGAAGATTAATAGTTAAGTGACCCATCTTTTTGAGCAGATCTTCATACTCAGAGATGTACTAGGAGAAATATTTGTGCTCACCGGGAGTGGTCAGGATTCTGACCAAAGGTGCCGGTGTAGGCTCTACTTTAGCAACAATTTCTTTGGGCTCCTCTTCCATGCTTTCTTCTCGCCTTCTTCGCAATCTCCTTTCGCTTGTTCAATGGTAGCTGGGTGGTCATACTTCACTCGTTGTCTGATCTCTGGCTTCATCCCAAGAATGAAGTGCTTACAGAGGAGATTATCCACGCCATTCATCAACCCATCCGCTAGTCCTTCCTTCCGGATCTGGGCATCGAGCTTCCTCCTTAGCTCTAGAACACGAGCATGATAATCCCTTATCTTCTCCTTCTCTCCTTGGGATAGCTTTGTGATCTCGATCATGAGATCTGCATATTTCTATTGTTCACCAAATTCTTCAAGAAAACTTTCAGTTAATAAATCCCATGAATTTTTCACATTATCACCTAGTGTTTCAAACCACCTAAGTGCTAAACCATCCAAAAAGGTAGGAAAAAATTTAGTCCATTGTTCCCTTCTTATAAGGCCATTACAAATACAAGATCGCTTAAACTCTTGAATGAAAGAAGAAGCATCTTCATTAGATTGAGCTGAAAAAACAAGAATCTTTCCCATTTTCAAAAGTAACCACCGTGAAATACCAACTCACAAGTACAATCAACAAGACTTATGTGTACAAATAATTGGAATCACTATACTAGAAAGTGACTTTACACCTTTCTACAATAAAATAGAAATGACCACGGTAAACTATGGTAAAACTTGACTTATCATGTAAAAACCGATTTTACCGTGGTAAACACTATTCACGGTAAAAAGTGAAGTTACTGCGGTAAATACTATTCACGGTAAAAAGTGAAGTTACTGCGGTAAATACTATTCACGGTAAAAAGTGACTTTACTGTGGTAAATACTATTCCAGCAAAAATGACTTTACCATGGTAACTACTATTCATGGCAAAAATGACTTTACCATGGTAACTACTATGCGTAGAAAAACAAGGTTACCCTCCAATTGATTTTTGACTAAGTGGGAATATCTCTCCGTAAAATCCACTAACGAGGAATGGTCCCGCAACGGAACCAAAATGTCATCACCAATCCGCACTATGATAATTCTTCACCGGAACTCCTCGTGCTATGATTATTTACTAATGCACATCCTTTAGTTTGGTGGATGTAACTGAAACAAAACAACAACATAACACAAGAATACCATCGACTATGATAAGACAGAAATGATGACAAATCTGAAATATCAAAGTAAATTATAATATTAACATGAAATCACATACAATCTCACCCATGAGGTACTTCAAGTGTTATTGACTTCACTTGCCTTTCACCAAGACTATGGGAGAAACTTTACAATTACACCTCTTAATGGCTTCTTCAACACACCTTTAAACCGATGGCTTCCTTCGCACACTTCCTACAATATTTCTCACTACTTCCTTCTATGCTAAATGAGGGGGTGGTCTCTCTATTTATAGAACTTCCTGGCTTATCCATCTTATCTCTAAGATAGGATAAGAAATCCACTCGATGAATCATATTCCATACCTTAACTCTTATCTCGTACATGTAAGCTTATCTCGTTAAGATAAGATAAACCTTATCATTTTACATGGGTTCCACATTTTTAGACTTTTTACAAATAAAATACACAAAATATTTATGACCTCACTCATTGTCTTTATTACCAATATAATATTTCTAATTCCTAATCATGTAGACCCTACTTCTCTAATTACCCAAACTTTGACATTTTAACATTACCGGACCACTTACGACAAATATTTACTTTTTACAACATTCCTATTGTAGTTTGACCATTACTGTACTCCACATTATTGGCAGCACCGCATCTTGTGGCGCCATTATCTTTATCGACGCTACTACTAATTATACTTAACAACATCCTATTCCTAATACATACATTAATGAAATAGAAATTACGGAGGAAAATTTTAGTGTCGAAAGAACCCACAAAGTTACCAAGGTATGAGCCCTAAGTTGATCTTGTTGGAGCTATCCAGACAACTCATAAAATATCGAGAATTAAAGAAAGGAAGAAGGGTGGAACTCCTTTCCCCCTCACAATGGGCAAGTACCTGCATTTTCACACCAAGGCCCAGAAATGTTCACGGAGCTAGAATTGCTCAACCGAAGAAAAATTTCCCAGTGAGGCCGACCTTTGATCCATGAAATTGCCTCCCAAAGGAAAAACTTGATCCGATCCACGTTCCACAGATCGAGGACATTTACATCGACCTGTATCATGAGGTTGAACTCAAGAGGAAGGATCACTCCCGTCTGGCCCTGGTAGAAATTATTCAATATGGCGTGGCCATTGTTCCGAAAGGTTTCCAAATGACTGATCAAGAAGTTGATCAGGTATATTTAGACACGGATGGGGACAACTGGCCATTCACCGAAATAGACAGAACAAGGGCACCTCGCACTACCATTGAGGATAGGGTTGATGGCACATTGCGGCGCACACGAGCATTGGTGCGTGAATGAACAGCCTCATCTACCTTGGGGTAGATTTCACCACGTCCCCTTTGGGCAATGCACCTGCTAGACCAAAACATTTTCCAAAGAGCAAAGGAAAAGACAAAGAGGGAGAATCAAGTTCCGTTCAAGAAGAATCTCCCGAGAGCCCTCCCTCCGCCGCGCATAGAACATGTTGTCAGAACCCCGATATCTCCAGAGGAAGAAGCGGTAGAGGGTGTTCCAATGGGCACATCCACTCAGGATGTTGCCACTACTACAACCATCGAGGTACCTATCGCCCCTTCTCCCGACTCCTCCTTCCCCTCCTCATGTCTCTCAAGCAACCATTCCTTTGGTTGTGTCTTCTCCCCATCTTCTATCGTTCCCCTTTCTTCTTCTTCTATCTTCTCTTCCTCGCAGAGCTATCCCCCAATATTTCTTCCCTCATCTCTCAACTCCCTTCCGCCCCCACGTTTCCTCTCCTACAAAGAGCTCCTACCCCTGTGAGCGTTGGAAGTTCAGCTTCTTTATCAATGCAATCGCCAAACGTCTCAACCCATTTCCCGAGTACACCTGTAGTTGCTCCTTCTTCTTCCACCATTCCTTCTTCTCCCTTAATTCCAACATGGATCTCCCAAAGACTCGAGTCAAACATAAAGGAAAGTCCCCATTGCACCTATGGACTTCTTCGTCATCCCAACAAAAGGGGCTAAGAAGAAGCTAATAACCCGCTTCTTTCAGAGTGCCTCAGGTGAAAGAGTAATGGAGATCGCGTATCCCGATCCCAAAAAGGATAAAAAATATCCGTCCCCTACAAATTATACAAAGTGACACAGTCACAATGGGAACATCATTCGAGAGCCTTCAAGGAGAGGCCCTATCTGCGGTGGATGCCCTTTGCAAGAAGCTTCAAGAAGAAAAGGAAGAGAAGAGGTTACTGAAAGAGTAGATTAAACATCTTCTCCACACCCTACAGAAAATGGGCAAAGTGCACCTCCTACAACTACCACTAAGGCTCCTGAGGCCCTTAGTCAGGATAAGATAAATGAATACACCAAGATTGGTGAACAAGGCATGGCAGTATCCACCTGGAGAGACCAATTCCTCAAAGATAGTGAAGAAGTAATCGTTAAGTTCACCGAGTTATATCAGAACATTGGTTGGGCGAACAAGGAACTCCAGGTGATTGTAGGACCTATCTCTCGAAGAGTTGGACCATGCTAGGTTGTAACATGAGACATTCCAGAAGATGCTCGACTGCTCAGTTGATGATTTAATTAAATTCAGCATCTTCGATCACCCTAGAGCACCCAACAAAGTCCTTGTTGCTTTGGACTACCGGGTCGATCAGATGGAATTTGTCCTGGAGAAGATAGATAAGGTCAAGGAGGAAGCCCTAGATGTAATGCATCAAATGGAGAAAATTTTCCTAAGGATGTCTCCGGGCTTGCTCACTCCGTCATTCACCTTGAGGAAGGCAGATGAAACTATTCAAATCTTCAAAGAGATCGTCTCGCAAGGGTTAGAGCCAGAAGCCACTTTTGATGCTGAATCCATCAACAACCTTCTAGCCTGCCGCGACTTTGTGGGATACCTGATGGAGGCAGGTAATGAGTACTTCAAGCTCCCAAAAACTCAGAGATGAATGGGAGACTTGTGAAGTCATCGGCGATCACACCAAGGGTCCTACCCAGGATCAACTCCACCGATGATCAGCAAATTCATGGAGTACCGGACCCAATTCCATATTGCCTCTCCTAAGCAGAAGCAGGATAGTCCCTTCCAGCCTATGAGTGAAGACGAATAGCTCCCTCCTCTTGGCTTTCCTTTTGTAATATTTAAAAGTATGTTGGCATAAATGATGACATCATCCATGTTGCACCATGGGATGTTGTCATCCACCAAGTTGCCCAAAGTCAACAATTGACTTTTAAATATTTTGTAAATATTTTGTAATTAGTTGGTTTCTTTTTTCCTTCTCTCTTCTCCTCCTTCTATAAATACTTGAATATTTTTGTATTCAGGGTGGACACTTTTTAGATGAAAAATAGAAGTGAGAAGAAAAGGCTTTGTACTTTTTGTAACAGGAGAAAAAATTAATACAAATATTAAGACTTTGTGTTGAATATGTGTGTTATGGGCATCTGATCTTTCTTATGTCAGATCTGTGTGTTTATTCTATTGGACCTATCTCTACTTTTTTGTCATTTGTTCATTAGTATTGCTTTGTTCGTTTATGCAAGTAGGTTTGGCTCCATTTATTACCAATCCCAAAACATAAACCCTCTGACCTTTTTGCTTTGGAATTCATTTCTTTTCTCCCTTCGGACCCATCCTTTCTTCATCTTTCCCTCCATTCCTTTCTTTTCATAGTTGGAAACACCTCTACTAGGATGAGATCCCAAACCCCCAAAGGTAGAATATTGTGAGACTTGCATAGATTCCTGCTGGTAGAATAGTAATAAACAGTTTCACTTTGTTGTCTCAAAGAGGGGCTATGCCCTACACACTGTTGGCTTGTCTATCCATAGATCTGCTCTCATGAAAAATTTTTGACCAACATTTTGGCACTCTACCGGGAGTGAAAGATCTATGTGAACATTGTGTCGGTTAAAGGACACTAACGGCTTGTAAAGTTGCTAAAGTAACTAAGAAGATTGATAAAACTGCAAGAAATCACTACCTGTTTGCAAATCATAACTTTTTGCTTAAAATCCAATTTTTTTGCAAAAGTGATCCAAACTGAAAATTTTCTTCAGAGATCCATAGATCTGGGCTAGTTAGAGATCTTTAGTTCATTGAGTTTTTACAAAAACCCGTATATTTTCGTAGATCTGAGATTCTGACAGTTTACAAAAATTTCAAAACCCTTGCAAAAAGTCAAATCTAAGATCTGAAAATCAGCTTACTAAGTTAACCATCATTTTATCCTCACTAATCTTTTTCATTAAACCAAAATTAGTTTTCAAAAGAGGGATAAAATTAAATATTTAGAAAAGGTACATGCTGCTGATTTTTATCAAAAAAATCAAAAAATCAGCAAGTACAACCAAAAAGAGTTTTTAAATATGCTCCAAAAACATTACAGATCTGAAGATATACACTTGGTGGGTGAACCATTTACTCAGTAGTAGAGAGCTCATGGAGAAGTTGATCCTACTTTGATCTACTTCAAAGGCACAACTTCAAGATTACACCAAGCACACTTCTCTTCGCTAAGTTTGGTGACCAATCAACAAGAAGTGTCTCCCCCCATGAAGGAATCATTTTTCACAAGGAGCATCCGCATCCTTCAGTTGCTTTGTTGTTCTTGTGGAACCATGCTTCCAGCTGTGTCCTTTTTCTAGATTTTCAAATGGCAGTACCATGGGGAAATGCGTTATGGGCCCTCTTGCTTTGCCGCATCCTGTTTCACGCGCTCCTCATGGAAACCGAAATTTTTTTCCAAGATTTGATGGAAGTGGAAACCAAAGCACAGACTCACATATATCTACATTCATCATGTCATCCTAGATGTGACCCATGAAGATGTGTCAGTTCACCTCTTTCTAGAGACCTTGCAAGGACCCAGCGGAGTGGTTCCAACATTTACCAACTAGATCTATCACTAGTTGGGCCACATTACGGACTACATTCGAAGAAAGGTATAAACCTTCAGAGGATGCATTCATGTTACTATCAAAGATCACTCACCTGAAGAAGGAAGTCAATGAAACCATGCATGATTTCATCACTCGTTTCAACTCACTCATTAACCGTGTGCCGCCTGCCATGCTGCCAATGCCAGAAAATCAGAAGTGTTTCTTTGTGAATGCCATGAGCTCGAAAGTAAGTTTTTTACTCTTGCAAGAACAAGTCACTACTCTGTTCTCGCCAAGCT
Organism: Taxus wallichiana var. yunnanensis; assembly: GCA_018340775.1. Lineage (NCBI taxonomy): Eukaryota > Viridiplantae > Streptophyta > Pinopsida > Cupressales > Taxaceae > Taxus > Taxus wallichiana. The sequence goes on from CM031244.1 coordinate 763,517,588, forward strand.
GCTGCCATTCGAATTGAAGATAACTTACTCATATCTGGTGAATTAAAATGAGAACCGTCCAAGCCTAAAGCTTCAACTCCTTCTCCCACCACTTCATCAGATCCGAATTCCAAAAGATGGCGAATGACTTGCTCACGTTAAAGAAGCAGCTAGCTCAAGCTTCTCCCTACTACTTCATACCGGGATATCCCACGAAGAAATTTCACTTCCAACAACATCCCACAAAGGCCGCATTTACCTGCAACTGCTCCACGGTTGGCACTCGAGGCCCCTCCGGTCAATGCTCTAGCGAAATCAAAGAAGAGGAGCAAAATTATGAAGAACCTTCATCTCAAGGTGAAGATGACCAAGATGTCGGTGAACCAACTGGCGACTCTACTATCGGGTATATGGAATTTGATGAGGAGGAATCTAATGAAGAAGAGGGTACCCAAGGATATGCAAGTGGGCAGTCATATGTTGTTTTCACCCGCTCTCAAGGAAAAGAAGTAGAAGTTGTTACCAGGATACAAAAAGAGAAGGTCGTGTCAAACACGCCTCCAACCATTGCTAAAAGAGGTAATCCTCTTCCTGCTCAACCTCCTATTAAGTCTTTTATGAAGAAATATTTTCCCCTATCTCCCCTCCGAATCAGCCTTCTTCTATTCCCATAAAGACCGGTAATCCTACCCTACCATCACGAAATGAGGGACTCATTCCTTCATCAACGCAACCCTTGGCCGCATTTGACATAATCGATCATGCTAAAAAGACCAAGATTCAAATGTCTGAAGCCGATATCTTTAGTCAAACCCCGAGCAGCTTGTAAGATTGACCGAATATATTCAAAATCAAGCTGTCGAATTCCCAGGTTTCCCAAAAGGAATCCTTTCCACTCCTCATGCATCTCGCATAAACGTTGCCTCGACTTCTGTGTCAAGAAAAATAGAACCTTTCTATCTCTCCCTCCTAATCAATGGTCACAAGCTAAGTAATTGTATAATTGATTTTGGGGCTTCCGATAATGTCATGCTGGCAAAAGTCACCCATGCTTTGGGCCTCACTCTTACCAAACTTTTGGCAGATGTTACTCCTTGGAAACCAAACAGGTTCCATTGATTGGTCAAATCAAAGATGCACAGCTTGTTTGCGCCATGCATTCCCAGAGAAAAGAGTAAAGATGACCATCCTCATTTCCGATATCTAAAGCAAAGCATATGGAATTCTACTAGGAAGGAGATTTTGCAAGGAGGTTGGTGGAGAGATTTATATGGACTAGTCCAAAGCCAGAATCCCCATCAAAGGTGTAATGTAGACATTGGAGCCTGAATCACAAAAGAAGTACTTGGTCACCAATTCTGACGACCCCAAGCCCAAATTCTCTTCGAATCATCAAGGATGGGGAATTACTTCTTATCTACTGAGTCTGACAAAATGGACGTCTTCATCCAGGAGGAAGACCTTAACAAGATTTGGACATTACAGTTTGATGGCAGTTGTGCAACTAGTGGATGTGGCGCTGGAGCCGTGTTAATATCCCGAGGAGGAGATTTTTCCTCTCTCTTTCAAGTTGTAGTTTTTCAACATGAATAATACTGCTGAGTATGAATCTTTGCTACTTGGCATGCAAGCTGCAAAAGAAAGGGGAATCAAGAACCTAAAAGTGCAAGGTGATGCCGAGCTGGTCGTGAATCAAGTAAAAAGGATATATCAAGTGAAGAATGAAAGGCTCAGGCATTACCACAACGTGGTATGGGATAACATTGAGGAATTTGATGCTTTTTCAATTAAATCCATTCCAAGAGCTCATAACGACATGGTTGATTCATTGGCCGTCTCAACATCCCTCATGCTCCCCCACCTAGGATTGAAAACAGACACATATACCATTGAGGTAGTTTTCCACCCAAGCGTGCCAGACAACTCTCAACACTGGTAGGTATTCAATGATGACAATCAACTTATTGCCTTTCTAGAAAAGGTGGAAAATTTAGTGAGCTTCATTTTGAAGGATCTACTTCTGCATGTCGTGAATCTATTACGGATCAAGATGATGAATCAAAAGGAAGTGATGGCATATGTCAGCTCAAAGGAAATAAAATTCCAAAAGGTTTGGTCTCTCTGGAACATTTGTTTGATAGACATGATTGTTTTGTCAAGAAGATGCGTAAGATGATCCTAACTCCTCTCCCAGACCGAGCTAGTCAATCTAGGTTTTGTGGAGCATCCAGATTTGTGAACATCAGAAAATGTTGCACACCGAAGAAAAGTGGAAGTTTGTCAAATTGCTGAAGAAATATATGGATGTATTGGCATGGTCTTATGCCGATCTAAAGTCTTTCAAGCCAAAGGACTTCGACATGACATCCCATTGAAGGAAGATGTCAAACCCTTTCACCAGAAACAGAGGCACTATAATCCCAAGATCTCAGGTACCATCCAGGCTGAAATACAAAAGATGCTGGATGCAAGGATCATTTTTCCTATCCATCACAGTACTTGGGTCACAAATATTGTGCCAGTATGCAAGAAAAATGGAGATACACATATGTGTAGATTTTCGCAACTTGAATTAGGCATCCTTAAAGGATAACTACCCGCTTCCCATAATGGATCAGGTTCTATATGCAGTAACTGGTTCATAAATGTTGTCCATGCTTGATGGTTTTTGGGCTATAATCAGATTGAAGTCTCACCTGAAGACCAATTCAAAACAACATTCACTACCCCTTGGGGCACATTCACCTATAGTAGAATGCCTTTTGGTTTGACCAACGCTGGTGCCACCTTTCAGCGAGCAATGGACTTCGCATTCAAAGGTATGATGGGAAAGGTTATCGTAGTTTATTTGGATGACTTAACTGTGTTCTCTAAATAGTGAAGTGATCATTGTGATCATTTGGAGCAAGTATTGAATAGATGTCAAGAACACGGGATCTCCCTAAATCCAAAAAAATTCTATTTTTGGGGTCACTAAAGGAAAGTTGTTGGGACACGTTGTTAGCAAGGAAGGGACAAAGATAGATGCCGAAAGGGTTAGGGCTATTCAGAGCCTTACTCTACCCACAAGAAAGATCGGTGTTCACTCCTTCGGAAAAGTGAATTTTCTCAGGTGCTTTGTTCCCAACTTTGCTGAAAAGACTCGTCACATATTAAATATGATGAAAGAGTCACAAAATTTCTGATGGAGTGAAGAAGGGAAGACATCATTTGATGATATAAAAGCCTCCGTCACTCATGCACCAGTCCTAGTATGTCCCGATTTTTCCAAGGATTTTATCATGTACAGCTATGCATCTGAGCATACTGTATCGACCATCTTAATGTAAAAGAATTCTAAAAATGTTGAATCTCCAATCACATTCATGAGCTCTCCCCTCAAGCCTCATGAGTTGAAGATGTCTCAGTTGGAAAAGCATGCCTTCACCATTGTCAAAGTAGTTAAGAACTTCTAGGTATTACATCCTAAACTCTCATACAGTAGTGTTGGTCCCTGACATGGTAGTCAAGTCAATCTTAACTCAACAAGAGTTAGGGAGCTTGCGAGGGAATTGGATCACAAAGGTCCAAGAGTATGATCTAGACATAAAACCAACCAAGCTGGTAAGAGGCAAGGGCCTATGCCAGCTTATGGCTGAAAACAAAGATTCAGAAAACCTCAAGAAAAGATGATTGCATCGATGGTGGCACAGGATCAACTGAAGAAAGTTGATTCTCTGCCCATGGTTCTATTTGTTGCAACTAGTGATGAGTGGTATTCTGATATCGCTTTCTTTCTCACTTACGGTGAGTGCCCAGCTCATCTAACTTCAAAGGAGAAGCATACTATAAAGCTCAGAGTGGCCAGATATGTCATCTGGGATGATGGTTTATACAAACGTGGATTGATGGCATCTTCTTGCGATGTGTTGACAAGCCACAACAGGTAAAGTTACTTGAGAGTTTTCATGATTCAGTCCTGTGGTGGTCACTTTTCCTCTTCCATGACAAAGCACACAAGATCATCCGGGCCAGGTACTATTAGCCAATGCTATTTCAGGATACAACCACCTGGGTAGCAAAATGTGAGCTCTACCAACAATTTGTTGGCAAACCAAAATTGGCTGCTTTTCCCCTCAGGTCGGTCGTTATCGATGAACCATTCAGGAAATGGGGAATCGACTTTATGGAGCACTACATCCACAATCAAGTGTCAGACATAGTTATGTCCTGACAGCAACAGATTACTTCACCAAATGGGTGGAGGTCATACCTGTTAAGAATGCCACTCGAAGTTGTTTTGCAACTTCATCAAGGAAAATATCATCATGAGATTTTTGTTCCACACAAAATCATTGCTGATAATGCTTCCAACTTCTCCTCATGGGAAGTTATTGGTTTTTGCTATGGATACGGAATAACTTTGGCTCATGCCTCTGATTATTACCCCCAGGGAAATGGTCAGGTAGAATCCAGTAATAAAAACTTAGTGACCATCATACGGAAGCTAGTTGATGAGAATCAGTGGTCGTGGCACAAGTCATTGTATGACACTTTGTGGGCGGACCACATTACTCCAAAGAGGTCTCTTGGTATGTCACCTTTTCAAGTATTATATGGAATCGACGCTGAGCTCCCCATTTCTATGGAACTTCCTGCTCTACGCTTGGCACGAGCAATCAAGATGAAACTTTCCAAAATTCTCTTGAAAAGAGGATCATGTATCTAGCAGAGCTTGAAGAAAAGAGAGTAAGAGTGGTCGACAGGATCACCGAACATTAGAATCAAGTCAAGAGGCTATTTGATAAAAAGGCCAAGCAGAAGGATTTCTAGGTGGGAGATCTCATCCTTTTATGGGACAAGTGAAGAGAGCCAAAAGGCATGCACGGAAAATTTGATTCTCTATGGAGGGGACCTTTCAAGATCAAGTGGCTCAATGGAGAGTATAGCTTCTATCTCTCATATCTGGATGGAACCGAGCTCCCGCTTCCCTATAGTAGGAAACATCTCAAAATATTCAGGAAGTAGAGCTTGCTCTCTTCTTTGTACACTTTGCTTTGGTTGTGTGTTTTTGTTTTTGTCATGTGTTTGCTTTTTGTTTGTTGTGTGTTCCCTGTCTTCCCTTTTGGTCACCCTTGTTTTTGACTCTCTAGCCCAATGGATAGGCACATGTTGATATGGGATTCTCTACCCTTAAGCTTTGCTTAAAGATAGTCCCCAGAAAGAGCCATCTGTTATCCTATAAAATTGACAAGGGCAATTTTGTAGGTAACCATACCAAAATTTTGTTTTGGTTCCTCACCAAGGTCCCTCAGCGTTTGGAATGGCATAAAATCCCTTTCTGGAAAATCTAGTTTTTAACTTAGTCATTTTGGTCCTTTTTGGTCTGGCAGATTTTGTTCATGCAACACAAACATTATTTGTGCCCCTTCTATTCCTTTGGCGCACCCTTTGGAGTGTTAACACAACAATTGTTGTGCCTCCCGTGATGCACCTTTCTTGCTTGCACCAAGGCGCATGCACCGGCCTATCAATAAAAATGTTGCACCCTTAAGCGGTGCGCTAAAGTGCTCAAAATCCCATGTTGATAGTCCTAAATTTACGCAAAAGGTGCACAGATAATTTCTTATTGACAGATGCATAACCGCGCCAAAGGGCACAAATATTTTCATGTCAACATACTTTTGGTGTGCCCTTTGAAAAAGTTGGTGGCACATTTATTACACCTTTTGCTATATATAGGCGCATCCGCCTGTCATTTTCACTGATTGAAAAACACATGAAAATTTATTCCTCTGCACCTGTCAGTGCTCCTATCATCCTCATGTCACATTCATGGACCCCACTTCATTTCTCTCATTCTATATATTCCAGGTAAGTGGTCCTTGCTTTTCTTATGGTTTTTGTTTTGGTTTGGTTGTTTGTGGGATAATAATAAAATGAATCTGAAGAAACCATAAACCCCTCAAGCCCATTTTGCAATCTTCCTTCCCCAAGCCAGTTTCACCCTCCTTCCAGATCTGCTGGCCTAGAGGGCTTTGTCTCAAAAATGAACCCAAGATTCTTCACTTTGTCCCCCTTCACTGTCAAAATCCACGTCGAAAGAGGCCTAAAACCACAAACCAATCAGGAAGAAAGAAAACCTAAAAGTTATCAGTTCTAGGCCGTGGTTTTCTTTTGGCGCAATCGCCATCCTTGTTGCATAAAACACAGTCACGCCAAGAGGGCGCACTGTCCTTTCCTGCAACACGCATCCTTCCTACGCCAACAAAACTAAGAAAATCCTTACACCGGCGCAGGCGCAATCCTGCTTACACCAACAAAGTTTGTTATGCAATCTCTTCTCGTGCCCGCCAAAGGCCCCTTGGTGCATATAAAGTTAGTGATACACCCTTTAATGTTGCGCCCCTTGGTGCACCAAAATGTTATGCAACACATTCCATATCTGCCATTGGCACATTCTGCTGCCATGTAACACAAAAATTATTTGCGCCCAGTTTAAACTTTACACAATGGCGCAGGCGCAAATTTGTCTACATCAACAAAGATGTTATATGTAATTTTCCTACGCCCTATGCCCTTTGGTGCTGTTTTCTTCCTTGCAACACTCCACCTTAGTGCACCATACTTTTGACCCTGCAGCCTGTAATATTCCTGCGCCCTACACCCAGAAGCTTTTAAATTGCTAACTCCTCATTCTGTAAAGCTTTGATGGAAGATCTAACAACTAACATGGCTCTTCTGCATTGGACTTCACTCCTTCTTCTTGCAGATCAAGCAACTAAACTCAGATTCGCATATGTCTACATCAAGCAAAAGGCCAACCAAGTCAAAGGGTAAGGCCAAACTCACAGAGGAAGAAATGAAATACAAGTATCAAAGGGTCAGAATGCCCGAGTCCCATGCAGAATGTGACTTAGACATCAGAGATTCCAAACTTGGCCATATAGACATGGAAGATTTTTGGGCTAGAACCAGAAGGGTCACAGGCAGTCCTTGGATGGAAAAACTAGTGGGCAGTGGTCTGCATTTCACTGGGGGAATCCCCGTTAGTGCAGTAAATAATGAGTTCATGATGGTGGTGGCCCACTGCTATAACAAAGACACAAGGTGTGTCGAGAATGAAAAGGGCGAGGTCATAATCAACCTCACTGCCCAACACTTTGAGATCATGTTGGGTATTCCCCACCACCGGCATTTTGTGGCTATAAGCCAAGAAGACTGCATAAAGGCATGGGAAGAAAATGAAGACAAATGCATGTAGTTAATGAATGAGGTGTATCTGAAAAATAAGAAGGTAATAACCAGGTGGCCGCAGGTTATTCACCGCAGTGACTTCTCTGAGGAACTGAGCAACACCATTACCTTCCTAAGTAGGGTTTTTGGGCTTCCTGACCCACTACTTCCACAAATGGATGCTCAGTATACTGGAAACAATGAACAAAACGTGCCTGATCAGTGTTTTGAGTGGGTAGAAATCATCAGCAGCACCATCTCTGAGCAACTCCAACAACTCACAACAATGGGGAGGTTCTACATGAACTCCTACGTGGTCTACATTGCTACTTCTGAGAGAGATTATCCAAAGCATTGAGCCGATGCAAGAGGGTATGGCCCGTGTAAAAAAAATATTTGAATATTATCTAGAATTAAGACTGGAAAACAACATTCCATAGTTCACCAAGATCAACGATGCCTTCTTCTATGGCATCATCTACCTTTGAGGCCCAATATGACTCACGGTTGGATGACCAAGAGCATAGTAACTGCAATGGAGAAGTGGGGGTGTTGTTTACGTAATTCCCCACTTTTACCTATCTCAAAGTAGCCAACTTCTTGGGGGAGCCCACCAAGTTACCAAGGTATGCAGGCCCTAAGTTGATCTTGTTGGAGCTATCCAGATAGCTCATAACATATCACGAGAAGTTCTGAAAAGAAAGAAGGGTGGAACTCCTTTCCCCCTCATAGTGGGTAGGTACACTGCACTTCTCACACCAAGGCTCGGGAAATGTTCACGAACTGGAACTGCTCAACCTAAAGCACAATTTCCTCGAGCAAGGCCAACCTTTGATCCACGAAATTTCCTCCCAAAGGCAAAACTCAATCCAATCCATGTTCCATGATCGAGGACATCTACATCGACCTGTATCACGAGGTCGAACTCAGGAGGAAGGATCACTCCCATCTGGCCCTGGCAGAAATTATTCAATATGGCGTGGCCATTGTTCCAAAAGGTTTCCAAACGACTGATCAAGAATTTGATCAAGTATATTTAGACAGATGGGGACAACTGGCCATTCACCAAAATAGATAAAACAAGGGCACCTTAGACCATTGAGGAGAGGGTTAAGGGCACATTACAGCGCACAGAGCATTGGTGTAGAATGAATGGCCTCATCTACCTTGGGGTAGATTTCACCATGTCCCCTTTGGGTAATGCACCTGCTAGCCAAAACATTTTCCAAAGGGAAAAGGAAAAGACAAAGAGGGAGAATCAAGTGCCGCTCAAGAAGAAGCTCTTGAGAGCCCTCCCTCCACCACACAGGAACAAGTTGTAACCTGGTATCTCCAGAGGAAGAAGTGGCAGAGAGTGTTCCAACGGGCACATCCACTCAGGATGTTGCCACTGCTACAACCACCGAGGTACCCATCGTCCCTTCTCCCACTCCTCCTTCCCCTCCTCATGTCTCTCAAGCAACCATTCCTTTGGTTGTGTCTTCTCCCCCATCTTCTATTGTTCCCCTTTCCTCTTCTTCCATCTTCTCTTCCCTCACGGAGCTATCCCCTAGTATTTCTTCCCTCATCTCTTAGCTCCCTTCCACCCCCATGTTTCTCTCCTACAATAGCTCCTACCCCTGTGAGTGTTGGAAGTTTGGCTTCTTTATCAATGCCACCACCAAGCGTCTCAACCCATTTCCCTGAGTACATTGTAGTTGCTCCTTCTTCTTCCACTCGTTCCTTCTTCTCCCTTAAGTCCAGCATGGATCTCCCAACACCTGAGTCAACATAAGAGGAAAGTCCCCATTGCACCTATGGACTTCTCCATCATCCCAACAAAAGGGGCTAAGAAGCAGAAGCCAATAACCCGCTTCTCTCAGAGCACCTCAGGTGAAAGAGTAATGGAGATCACGTATCCCGATCCCACAAAGGATAAAAAGGATTTGTCCCTACAGATTATATAGTGATGTAGGTCACAATGGGAACGTCATCCGAGAGCCTTCAAGGAGAGGCCCTATCCATGGTGGATGCCCTTTGCAAGAAGCTTCAAGAAGCAAAGGAAGAGAAGAGGCTACTAAAAGAGTAGAATAAACATCTTCTCCATGCCCTGCAGAAAATGGGCAAGTGCACCTCCTACAACTGCCACTAAGACTCCTGAGGCCCTTAGTTAGGATAAGATAAATGAATATGCCAAGATTGGTGAACAAGGCATGGCAAGTATCCACCTGGAGAGACCAGATCCTCAAAGATAGTGAGGAAGTAATCGTCAAGTTCACCGAGTTATATCAGAACATTGGTCGGGTGAACAAGGAACTCCAGGTGATTGCAGACCTATCTCCAAAGAGTTGGACCATGCTAGGTTACAACATGAGACATTCTAGAAGATGCTCGACTACTCAGTTGATGATTTAATTAAATTCAGCATCTTTGATCACCCCAGAGCACCCAAAAAGTCCTTGCTGCTTTGGACTACCGGGTCGATCAGATGGAATTTGTCCTGGAGAAGATAGATAAGGTCAAGGAGGAAGCCCTGGATGCAATGCATCAAATGGAGAAAATTTTCCTAAGGATGTCTCCGGGATTGCTCACTCCATTCATTCACCTTGAGGAAGGTAGATGAAACTATTCGAATCTTCAAAGAGATCGTCTCGCAAGGGTTAGGCCAAAAGCTACTTTTGACGCTGAATCCATCAATAACCTTCTGGCCTGCCATGACTTTGTGGGATACCTGATGGAGGTAGGTAATGAGTACTTCAAGCTCCCAAAAACTCAGAGATGAATGGGAGACTTGTGAAGTCATCGGCGATCACACCAAGGGTCCTACCCAGGATCAACTCCAGCCGATGATCAACAAATTCATGGAGTACCGGCCCAATTCCATATTGCCTCTCCTGAGTAGAAGTAGGATACTCCCTTCCAGCCACGAGACGATGATGAATAGCCTTCCTTCCTCTTGGCTTTCCTTTTGTAATATTTAAAAGTATGTTGGCACAAATGATGACATCATCCATGTTGCACCATGGGATGTTGTCATCCACCAAGTTTCCCAAAGTCAACAGTTGACTTTTAGATATTTTGTAAATTTTTGTAATTAGTTGTTGGTTTCTTTTTGCCTTCTCTCTTCTTCTCCTTCTATAAATACTTGAATATTTGTTGTATTCAAGTGGTGGACACTTTTTAGATGAAAAATAGAAGTGAGAAGAAAAGGCTTTGTACTTTTGTAACAGAGAAAACATTAATACAAATATTAAGACTTTGTGCTGAATATGTGTGTTATGGGCATCTGATCTTTCTTATGTCAGATCTGTGTGTTTATTCTATTGGACCTATCTCTACTTTTTTTTCATTTGTTCATCAGTATTGCTTTGTTTGTTTATGCAAGTAGGTTTGGCTCCATTTATTACCAATCCCAAAACATAAACCCTCTGACCTTTCTGCTTTGGAATTCATTTCTTTTCTCCCTTCGGACCCATCCTTTCTTCATCTTTCCCTCCATTCCTTTCTTTTCACAGTTGGAAACACCTCTACTGGGATGAGATCCCAAACCCCCGAAGGTAGAATATTAGACTTGCATAGATTCCCTACTTGGTAGAATAGCAATAAACCAAGTTTTAGCTTTACTTTTGTCTCAAAGAGGGCTATGCCTGCACACCGTTGGCTCAAATCTATCCATAGATATGCTCTCACAACAGATGTTTGGACCAAAAATAGACTACTAAAATAAAATCCTATAGAAGCTTCATCATCCACCGATAATAAAAAGAGATTCTTCATAAATACACAATTTCCCAAGGTTGGATTTATCCTATGGAGAACTCAAGATCAAACTATTGTGTTGAGTTGTGAAGAAGCTTAATTACTTCATTTTATCATGAAATTGGAACTTACCTGGAAAATACAAGAACCGGCTTTGGTTAAGGTCGACCGCATCGGTCCGGGTAGACCGGCATCGGCCAAGTATGACTGGGCATTGGTTAAACAAATAAGGAACCAACATCGGTTAGGAAGAACTGGCATCAGTTACCTGTGTGAAAAAGTTTTAATTAACTCTCGGGAATTATATCTATTTTTAGAATTAAAATAGATTTATTAATTGTAATTGCATGGCTAAGTGCCCTAAGTCTATAAATGACTATATAAGCATAAAAGCTAGGGTTTAGAAGTAGGTGTGTGGATCATAATTACAAGATAATTATGTGAGAGATAATTCTTGGTGAAGAAGAAAAATATTGATGGAAAGAAAGTATTGAACATATGAGAGGTGTGGAAGATTGTAAATATTCATTGTATATCTTGTCAAAGCTTTAGATAATAGATTGGCTTGTTTCTTGGTGGACGTAACCTACACCTTGGGTGAACCATGTTAAAACTGGGTGTTGATTTATATCTCTTGTTTTGTATATTTCTTTTGGTAGAATATCTAATTTTATTTACATGTATGCTTAGATATGATATATTGTTTGTACAACCAGTGTGCTAACCCCAACAACCTGGTATCGATTTTTGTTTGAGGGTTTTGTGTGTTGATAGATTTACTCACAGAGTTTTTTTTTATTGAGTGGGAGCTATAAAAATGGTAGAAGAAAATAAATACAAGGTAGAGAAATTTGACAATTGAAATTATCAATTATGGAAGATGCAGATTGAGTGTTTTCTATATCAAAGAGATTTGTACTTACCGTTGGATGAGAATTCTAGACCTATGAAGATGATTGATGAAGAATGGAAGATTCTTGACAGAAAGGCTTTGGGATCTATAAGATTGAGCTTGGCAACATCCATGGCTTCCAATATTATAGAAACAGCTTCTACGGTAGACTTAATGAAATCTCTTACTAATTTATATGAAAAACCTAGTGCTTTAAATAAAGTTTATTTGATGAAGAAACTATTTAGTTCTAAGATGCATGAAGGTGAATCATCTCTACTCATTTGAATGATTTCTGATCTATTGTAAATCAGTTAAAATTGGTTGCAATACCGTTTGATGATGAAGTAAAAGCACTTTTATTCTTATGTTCTTTGCCTGATAGTTGGGACAACTTGGTAATGGTTGTTAGTAATACAACATTTGCTAATAATATTTTGAAGTTTGATGATGTGGTTAGTATAATATTGAATGAAGAAATTCACAAGAAGAGTATAGAGGAAACATCATCTAAAAATGATTTGAATGTAGAAAAGCTTAAAAAGGGAGGTAGAAGGAGAGATCCAAGAGTAAGAGTAATGAAAATCAAATTCAAGGGATAGTAGATCTAAATCCAGTAAGTAAGGGAATTATTTGTTAGAAATGTGGAAAGAAAGGACATGCAAAGAAATATTATTGGTCAAAGGATAAAGAGAACCAACAACTGAGACAAAGGTAAAGAGGTGAATCTTACTACATCGAGGTAATGCAAGATGCTCTTATTCTTTATTTAGATAGTAGAATTGAATCATGGGTTTTAGATTCGGGAGCTTCTTTCCATGCAACCCCGATAAGGGTTATTTCAAAAATTATGTCCAAGGCAATTTTGGGCATGTTTATTTAGGTGATGATGAACCTTGTAGTATTACAAGTAAAGGGGAAGTTCATCTAAAATTACAGAATGGAAATACATGGGTATTGAAAGATGTGAGGCATGTGCCAAGCCTCAAGAGGAATCTTATTTTTGTAGGTCAACTAGGTGAATCTAGTTACATGGTTACTTTTGTAGGAGATGTAACACCCTTAACTATTGTTATTTTCCTCCTTTGTATTCAAGTATTGTTATGTGAATTTCCTTATGAGGATATGTCCTTTTGATTTCAGGAAATCCTGCTTGATATGGATATGTCTTTTCTGCTCTTGAGATCTTTGATTGAACTAGAATATGCCTGGATTCATTTTCTTTCATTTCTCGTGGATGAGTGCAATCTGATTTTAGGAGGATTGTAAGCTTATCTATCTCTATGACTCATCCTTGGATCAATTACAGTGATCCAAGGAATGTTTTAAATATATTCAGGATGAAAACCATGAATTGGCATTCTATGAATTATTAGTTCTGGGCTGAACTTAGAATATATATGTTCTTTAATTCTCCTTCATATGAGAATATTTCCATGCTGTGGAAAGTTTCATTGGATTTTGGAATTGACCCCAGCAGGTCATTACAGTCGTAATTTGGTTTTCAGCCATTTATGGCATCGGAGAGAACCTGGACCTTAAGCCAGGTAAGATATGTGAGTTTTCCTATCTAAGCTTTTATACTTAACATGAATTCAGAATCCATCCTGAAACGTCTTAGTATCACTGATTTGTCGAAATGTGATTTCAATCTAACCTAGTTCCTAAACTATGTATTTTTGGATATTACCTAAGGGTTTGTCTAGCCTATTGCTAAGGTAAGTGACTAGGGTTATATCCTAAGGTGTTAGATTTAAATTACCTAAGATCTAACCTAAGTCATTAACCTATCCTAAACTAATTGCTATGAAAGGGAACCTAAGGGTCGCAAGTGTTGGGTGGTGGTTTCTATGGCATTTAAGATGGTGATAAGGTTGTAAGGGCATTGGGAACTACCAACTTTGGTGGAGGTTAATTTGGCTAGCAGAGGCCTAGGTGGTAGTACCTCTAGAAATGGAAACACTTGTTTATTTTGATTTAGAACTTGCCAACTTTGGCGGGCAGTGGCAAGGAAGATTGGGCGGGAGATATGGTATTAATGCAATTAATGTGCATGGGTTCATGAGCCTGGATCACTTAGGGAGGCATGCAAACAGATTTTTGTGTGGTTGTTTCATTTTTCATGCACTCCATTTTTCTCTCTGCATGCACACTGGTCTTTCGAACCAGCAGTTTATACTTCATTGCATGGCTATTTTGAGGGTTTCAAATCTATTTTTATTTCATGGAGAATATATGAGGCATGGTGGAAGTAGTATTTTGTTGTTTGACCTTTCATGGAGAAGAAGAGAAAGAACGGGCTCAGCCAGAGGTCTTCTTCGATTTTACAGTGACACTATCAGGCATGATAGGCCCTAACTATTAAAATCTTTGCTTTTCTCTAAGTGTTTCATTAAAACAACTCTGTTCTGATGAGCTCTGTGTATTTATGCTTGTCTGTAAAAAAAAGATTTCATGGGTTGTGTGTAAACTTAAGTTTTTGGGTTGAATTGGGAGTTTGCTTGATTCTTTCAGAATTTGTTTGCATTACTTTTCTTTCGTAGTGGTTTTGTGAACATTTGAGTAATACTGGTAATTGTAAAGGGCTCTCAGTGGATGAAATTGTTTATTGATTTTGACTTCTTTAGAAGTATTTATTGTTGCAATAGACCCACCTATGTTCGTTAAGTTTGGAAGTTAAAAACTTGTTTCGGTGGACGGAATAGTGTTGTTTTTATGTTTACCAGCCTATGATATTCATGTTTTATCTCATGGTTATTTGGTCTGTGAATAAATTCTGGAAGGTTTGTTTGGTATCACCCTGTGAAGCTTTGACTGTTATAAAGATTTCGTATTCTAGAAACATTATATATAAGCCAGTCTACACTTCTCTTGTGAAAGGGATTGACTATTTTTAAGTTCGCGGGCATTGTGGATAAGACAATATACAGTTAGTTTCTTTATTCTTGCATGAAACCTTGAATGATAATAACACTGGCATGCACAGGAGGAATAGTATAAGGATGAGTTTGTGTTCTACCTGTGAAATCTTGGTTGTTTTGGAATAAGTATTGAAAGGAATTTGTGTTTATTATTTTGAGCAAACAAGTCTGTAACTTGTAGTCTTTTCTACATGGTTTGTGAAATCTTGTTCTTATGACCATGTTAACGGTGGTGGAAACTCTTTTGAACCTGAATTTAAAGTCAACAGGTTTTAACGATGTCCAGTTCAATACATTTTGTTTGAAGTTAGAAATATGGTTGAATTGTTTTGGATACAAATGGAAAACCTATTTTTATTCGAATGTTAATGTGAAATTCATTACTATGGTTTGAATATTACGGCTTTTGGGTATTTTTGGAAATTATGATTCGAATTCGGTAGATATATTCTGTACATTCAATTTGGCTTTAGTGTTTCGTATTAAAATAGCAACCGAACGATGTATCATCAACTAATTCAGTCTCTGAATACTTTGTCATTAAGGGAAACGTGAAGTTACCCTAACTTGATTTTAAACTTGAATGGTTCAAGTATTTGAGGAATGTAGTCTATTTCATTTGGATCGGAATTATATTCTGAGTCTTGATCAGTTCATAATGATTATGTTAAATATTGATCTTGACTTTTATTGGATGTACAGTTTGTAGATCCTGTAGGGATGTAATGGTAAACCAATGAGATGGCTCTACCTTGCCGAACTATTGGGTGAAATTAAGTGCTAGAACTACTCAGCTTCTCATTCCTGGTTGGTCTAATAAATGTTTATTATGTCTTAGGAACTTGATTTCATTCTAAACTTGATTTCAATAGTGTTTAGATCGTCACAGTTCTCTTAGAAATAAAAGGTGAAGAAGCAAAAGGGTTTAAAAAGGGAAGTCTGTTATTTTAATACTCTTTTCCTTGATGGGTTATTGTGCTCCTTCCTTAGAACTTGTAATGAACTCAAACTGAATGGTTATGAGAAGGCAGAACTGTTTTAGTAGTTGAAAGAAATAAATGGGATGGGGGATCCTAAATCTAATAAGACTCCTTCATCGTTTAGCTGGGATAAGATCTTTGTTTTTAAACCTCTTGTTTGTTATTCTTATTGTAAAAAGAAAATTAGTGTTTATTGTCTTGTATACTTTTCATTGATTGAAAATTAAGAAGACTAAGGTAGAAGATAGGTTGGCAAAATAAATTGAAGGTGGCAGTTAATCCATCACTTCTGTTTGAATTTCTTTTGTATGATCCTGTTTTGGATGAATACCTTAAATGGTTTAATTTTTAAATAGAAGATACTTTAAGAATCTGTTTAAATCATGATATAAATTGTTTCAACTTTTCGGATGGATATGTACTTGGTAAAAGGAATGGTTCTTCCTTCCTTGCATAAAAGTGAGATGAATCATCCGAAAAGATTATGTTGAAATTACTCCTGTAAAATTAGGTTATGATGTGAGTGATGTTATAATTGTTAGGAAGAAAAATTAGTGTTATATTATTTGATTGATCGTGAATGTAATTGTTGGAATCAATTATACTTTAAAATTTTAGGGCAAGTAATATAGAATATATCCTGTCCACTTTGTTTAAACAGTGTGCTATGACTCTTCTTATATTGATATTGCTTAAAGTTTAGAGAGTATGAAGTAATTGTTGTCATTATAATAGGGTTGTTTTATTGAAACAATTATTGGAATGCACTTGTTTTAAGGATTTTTGCTTATCATGCTCAGTTCATTGAATTGACCCGTGCTAGCAATTTTTGCAGATGGACTTTGTAAGTGGTAAAAGAGGGAAAAAACTTAAATGATGCATTGACTGCTCTAAGTTGATTTTAGTGAAGAATTCTGAGTTGATTTCTTGATTGTATTGTAAAAAAAAAAGTTTGTCTTTTTTTTGAAGGAAGACTGATGTCTTAAAGCATGTCCAAAAAGCATAAGTTGTAATTGTATAAGTTTGGAAATGAATTGAAGAGTGAGAAATTACTTATATGGATTGTGTAAATTATCTTGTTGAGTATATTCTTCTTGTTATCTATATGATTGGATGTGTATTTTAAAGAGTGGGTTTTCACCAAAAAGGGGGACTTAGATAAATTCCCTAAGAAAAATTGAAATTAAATAGGTGGCTGAATACAACATTCTTATCTAAGTTTTTCTTTATACCTTGTGAGGTGAAATAAAACTCTAATAAAGGTTATTAGTAACTTAAAATGACATGGTAGGGGGTGGCAATCCCTAAAAATGTAACTATGAAGAGGAAAACCCTTCCTCTCTAGTAAGGCACTAAATAAAAAAAGATGTGGTTGTGAATCGTTAAGACTTAATTACAATAAGTCCGATGTGTTTCAGCCTAATGGGCTATTACACTTCCTTAAATGGTTGAGTTATTTAATTAAAGGGAATATAAGTTGTTGTTGTCCCTCTTGGGTAACGAGATGATAGGTCATAACTATCAATTTAGGAAGCAATCCTAAAGTAAATTAAGCTCTTGAATTAAATGAATCTCAACTTTAAAAAGGGAACTTAAAGGAATGTTGGACTGTGGTTTTGTGGGTCTTGACGTAGGTAGTCTTTTTAAAACAAATTTAATTTAATGTAAGTAAACCCTTGGAGGTATGTACATCTCTACGAGGTTGTGCCATAGGATGTTGACACACGTCAACTACAAGGTTGTACCTTCGAGAAGATTAGGATCTTCTCGAGGATACAACAGTGCAGATGACATGTGGCAACACCCTTCCACCTTGATCGTTGAGATCTACACACTTTTGAACTTGTTCAAGATTCCTCTCCAGGACTGGTTAGTACCATAATCAGGATATGAAGTAGCCCTTTAGGACTCAGGGTACCTTGGCACACGGGGTTAACCTAGGTTGACCTAGTATGCCAATTTACCCTAAGTTTTCAAGAGCCTCGTCATATCATGACCTATGTTGTTAACCTGAGCTTGAGTTAAACCTTGGGCAAGGGACTGACAGAAGTCAAAGTGTAAGACATTCGAGATAACAATGGAGTGGGGTGAAGGATGTATTCAGAATTGACGATTATGTCAAGGAATAAGTAATATGTGAGAGTATTATAAATCTTGGCCAATAAAAGTAAAACAAGATGCTATAAATCTTTGGCCAAAGTATCGCAAGCTACTAATTGCATTGTCCTATGTCACCAGTCTAAGGTTCGTGATGCCAATGAATATTGGTAACAATTATTCAGTTAGGTTCCTTGGACAGATCACTCAAAACCTAGTATAGGGTGAGAGAACCAAGAATATGAAGTATTCAGTAGAATACTCCAAACTCGATGTTACACATGAATGGATCGGTAGTTAACCGAGTCATGGAATGAATAGATCATTGTACACCAAGTCATTACAGCTGCATATGGTTATCTGTTATAAGAATGATTGTTATGAAATGTGTGTTCTGAATTGAGTATTTAGAATAGAGAACATTACTCATGCAAAAAAATTCCTTGTTTCTAAAGTCTTAATTTGGGAATGTTACAGAGACTCTTGGAAAGTCACCAAGGGTGCTTTTATTGTGGAAAGAGGTAAGAAGGTAGAAATGTTATATTTATCTACCCAGTATTCGATTCCTTTTTTGCATTATCTACTTTAGATTCAGATGCATGCATGTGGCATAATCGGTTGGGTCATATGAGTCAAAAAGGAATGTAGATCTTAAAGGATAAGGGTAAGTTATCATATTTGAAATATTTAGATCTTGATTTCTGTGAGCATTATATCTTTGGAAAGTAAAAGAGAGTGAGATTTCTCAAAGTTGGGGAAACTAAGAAGGAGCATAAATTAGAGCTTGTACACTCAGATGTGTGGGGACCAGCTCAGGTAGCTTCTCATGGAGGATCTCTAGTATTATGTTACTTTCATTAATGATGCTACAAGAAAGGTATGGGTTTATTGTATTAAACGTAAATATGATGTTTTTGAGACTTTTAAAAGATGGAAAGCCCTTATTGAGAATGAATCAAATTCTAAGTTAAAGTGTCTTAGATCTGACAATGGTGGTGAATACTATAGCAAGGATTTCAATTATTATTGTTCAGTGAATGGGATACGTAGAGAAAGAACGGTTCCAAGAACACCACAAGAGAATGGTGTTATAGAAAGAATGAATAGGAAAATCATGGAACGTGCTTTAGAAACATGAGGATACATTCTAGATTGCCTTTGCATTTCGGGTAGAAGCGATTGATACGGTGGTTTATTTGATTAACCATGGGCCTTCAAGCTCACTAGATGGAGGAATACCAGAGGACGCATGGACCGAGAAAAGAGGTAGATCTTTATTTTCTTAATTTTTTTGGTTCACAAGGTTTTGTGCATGTTCATAGGGAAAATAGAAAAAGTTGGATGCAAAATTCAAGAGGTGCACTTTCATTGGTTATGGATCTGGTGATCTAGGTTTCCATTTTTGGATTTAGAGAATTCTAAAATTATTAGGAGTCATGATGTTGAATGTAATGAAAAGAGAATGTAAAGGGATCAAATTTTGGTACCCAAGGATGATAAAATTAAGAAGTTTATTGATGAAAATGAACTCTCAAGTTTTAAAGAAACACCTACAAAAATACACAATAACCGTAGTCGGTTAGGCCCTGACCGGCATTGGTCAGATGAACCACCGATGGTTATAGAGGATCCAAACCAACATCGGTTAGCATAACCGACGTCGGTTAGAGGTGACCAACGCGATCACTATTAGAAGTTGATAGGAATGTCCAGGAGGCCTAGATTGAGTCTCTGGTACCCCAAACTCCTATGAGAAGGTCACAAAGGGTAAGTAAACTTCCAGAAATATTTACACCTCTATTTTATTTATTATTGACTGATAGTGGTGAACCAGAGAGATTTGAAGAAGCAATGCTAGGATAAGACTCATGTTCAGTGGGAGCATGGCATGGATGAGGAGATGGACTCCTTGGAATGAACCAGACTTGGGATTTGGTTAAGTTTCCAGCAGGTAAGAGAACATTGTAGAATAAGTGGGTTTACAAGATTAAGGAAGAAGAGGGTGGACAGAAAAGGTTACAAGACAAGGCTTGTAGTAAAGGGATTTACAGTAAAGCGGTATTGACTTTGGTGAAATATTTTCTCTGTTGTTAAGATGACTTTTATTCGTACTATATTGAGTTTAGTTGCAGTAGAAGATTTACATTTAGAGAAACTATATGTGAAGATGGATTTCCTTCATGGTGATTTGGATGAAGAGATTTATATGTAGCAGTCGCTTGGGTATGAAGTCAAGGGTAAGGATAAATTAGTGTGTAGGTTGAAAAAGAGCCTATATGGGCTCAAGAAAGCTCCAAGGAAATGGTACATGAGGTTTGATAGTTTTATGCATGAGCATGGTTACTTGAGATGTGAATCTAACCATTGTGTTTATTTCAAGAAGCTTGAAAATGGGAGCTATATTATTTTTTTACTGTATGTGGATGATATGCTTATTACAAGATCTAGTATGTAGGACATTGGTGAGCTTAAGGGAAAGCTAGCTCACACATTTTCTATGAAGGATTTAGGAGCTGTAAAAAGAATCCTTGGCATGCAAATACATAGAGACGGGAAAACAAGAAGTTGTATTTGTCTCGGGAGGATTATATCTACAAGGTGTTAGAAAGGTTCAACATGAAAAAGTAAAACCTATTAGCACACCTATGGTCGGACACTTCAAATTGAGTAAAGATCATTTTCCTTCATCACATGAGGAGGTCAAATACATGACACGAGTTCCATATGCTTCAAAGAAATTGGAAGTCTCATGTACGCTATGATTTGTACCAAACCGGACATTGCACAGAACCGGGAGTGTGAGTAGATATATGGCTAATCTAGGTAAAGAGCATTGGAAAGAAGTCTAATGGATACTCATGTATTTGAAAGGAACATCTAGCATGTAGTTATGCTATGGAGGTTTGGATATTTCATTACGTGGCTATGTTGATTTAGATATGGTTGGAGATCGTATGGTAGGAGGAGCACTACGTGGATATATTTTCATAGTAGGTGGAACAACAGTTAGCTGGATTTCGAGATTACAGAAGGTTGTGGCTTTGTCTACTACAAAGGCAGAGTATGTTATAGCTACAAAGGCTAGCAAGGAGATGATATGGATGAGTAGGTTAATGGAAGAGTTGGAAAAGGAGCAAGGTGAATGTAAACTGTTTAGTGACAGTTAGAGTGTAATTCATTTTGTAAAGAACTCGAGTGTTTAATTCGAGAATGAAACAAATTCATTTGAGGTATCACTTCATATGGCAAGCATTGGAGGATGGAAAATTGAATCTGGAAAAGATTCATATGAGCAAGAACCATGCGAGATATGCTAACGAAGCCATTAGCAAGGAGAAGTTGGAGCTACACTCCACTTCTATTGGTCTTCAAGTTTGAGACTTGAAGAGGAATAAACAAAGCCAAGGAAGGATCCAAGAATGATGTTGTATAGGTATGGTACAGTAATTAAACTCCAAGTGGGAGATTATTGAGTTGTGAAGCTTAATTACTTCATTTTAGCATGTAATTGGAACTTGCTAGAAAATACAGTAACCGACATCGGTTAAGGTCAAACCGACATCGGTTAGGGAAGAACGACATCACTGAGTATGACCAAGTATTGGTCAAGCAAGTAAGGAACTAGCAATGGTTAGGCAGAACCGGTGTCGGTTACCTGTGTGATGAAGTTTTAATTAACTCTCGGGAATTATATCTATTTTTAGCATTAAAATAAATTTATTAATTGTAATTGCATGGCTAAGTGCCCTAAGTCTATAAACGACTATATAATCATAACATCTACGGTTTATAAGTAGGTGTATGGATCATAATTACAAGATAATTATGTGAGAGAGAATTCTTGATGAAGAAGCAAAAGATTGATGGAAAGAAAGAAATCTGAACATCCGAGAGGTGTGGAAGATTGTAAATTTTCATTGTATATCTTGTCAAAGCTTTAGCTAATACATTGGCTTGTTTCTTGGTGGATGTAGCCCAAATTGGGTGAACCACGTTAAATCTGGTGTTGATTTATGTCTCTTGTTTTGTATATTTATTCTAGTAGATTATCTGCTTTTATTTGCATGTATGCTTAGATCTGATATATTGTCTATACAACTAGTGTGCTAACCCCAACATATTGAAAATTCACAAAAATATGCCATCGAAGTAGAAGATGAGATTATTTTTTGGGAAAGTGAAGAATCCAAATGGTAAGCAAAAGGTTCAAACCTCTAAAGAAGGTGTCATTGATTCTCTTATTCAAAAATTGGCTAATGATGTGATTTCATTGAAGAATAAACTTGCAAAAGCCATATTTTTGAGGGGAGATTATCCAAATCAAAATAGAAATAGAATAGGTGGAGGAGAAAGAATATTAGCTCTTGAAGCACCTCCTGTTAATGCCACATGTGAAGCAAGGCCCGAAGAAGAGTATGATGAAGCTCAAATTGAATATGAAAATGATGAGGGAATTTTGGCCATTGATGAGATTGAATATGCTAGAAACATTAGTTTTGTGAATATACCCCTTCTTCAGATGATGAAGATGATGAAACCATTGCTGATATGAATAGTCATTCTTATGTGGTGTTCACCCATTTGAAGGCTCAAGAGAGGGATAATTATTGCAAATTCAAAGATCCTCAAGTGGTGACTCTACAAAAAACAATAAAAAGGAAGATCACTTTGCTGCCCCCTCCCATGTAATCAATGAAAAGAATGATATGAATAAAAATATTACCAATGTCATTCCAAGAACTTTTTAGCCTCGCTATCGTGCATTTATACCTTCACCCTCCTTTGAGTCTCATTTTGACATAATTGAACATGTTAAGAAGTCCAAGGTCCAAATTTCTAAATTTGAGTATTTGATAACTCATCAAGCAATTTGATAAACTTGTCCAGTTTATCAAAGGAATTAATTCAAATTCATGTCCCAAAGAACTTGTTGCAAAATATTCACTTCCCACTTTTAGGAATGTTACATCTCAAAACCTTCTTGGTTCCTCTTCAGTAAAAATGAACCCTTTTACCTCTCCTTATTGTTCAATCAATACAAATTGAATAACTGTATTGTTGACTCTGGTGCCTTAGATAACATCATGCCGAAAAATTTGCACATGCTCTTGGTATCACCCTCGTCCCTATTGTTGGTCACTGTTATTCCACATAGATCAAAGAATTACCTCTCATTGGTCAAGTTTACAATTCTCTCAGTAGCACTTTTGACTTTCCTAATAAGAAGGTCAATGTAAAAATACTAATGGAATACATTCTAGTTGTATGGGGGATGTTATTGATCCAAAGGTTCCCCTAGAGACATTGGTGGAAATATAAAGATGGATTGGTCATATGCCACCATACCAATCAAAGGTACCATGAATAATTTTATTCGATAAGAAAGATGAAATATACTATTTAGAGGGAAAATGACCCGAGGGTGGACATTGTGTATCAATATTCAAGAGGTTGTAACTATTTCATAACTTCAGAAGAAAATGTTGAGCTTCCTATCTTGATGGAAGAATTCCTAAAGATGATGGAACTAGTCAAGGAACATGAGGGGGTGATTTAATATATCCGAATCGGAAGTTTTGTCCTTCTAATTTGAAATGGATGGTGTTTCTCTATTTTAAAATGATGAAGATCAATTTTTAATCATCTCCTTGAGACCCAATGTGAAGGTTTTTATATAAATTTGAAAGTGAGTATGTGGAAGCTTTCAAGAAGGAATCTTTCGAAAAGATTTTAAAGGTGCAGAAGGAATCAAGACCCTCAACTCAGTCTTGAAATCCTAACCTATGTTATGACTATGCAAGATAAGTATGAGTCTAATTTTTATTCTTCATTTGATGCACAAATGTTCAATAATGAAATAGAACAAATGAAAGAGCTCAATGTCCCTCTTGAAACATTTGTTGATGAGTATGAATGTGAATATGGGTCCTTATCTTTCCCATTTTGTGAAGAATATTGTATTCATGTTGAATGGAATGAAAATGAAATGCTTGAATCTCCATGAGATGTATTCATTCATGAGGATAGTACCTCCATCATATAAAGTGATATTGAGTTCAATAATGAGTCGGTGTGTGGGAAAGATAAACATCTAGAGTAGCTATTGAACATAAATCAACAAGAGGTATATGATGATGTTGAAAATTTCAAAATATCTACCAAGAATAATTATACGAAACCATATTCACAAGGAACATGACAGTAAGGAGCAGTTTCTTATCGGAGATCACATGGATAGTTGTGAACATGGTGAGCCTGGTATGATCGAGAATTAGTCTTGTGGTAATGTTAAAATGAAGAATGTGAAATCACAAGCATGAGTGAATGTAATAATGGATTGGTAACCTGAAATGGAATTTTAGGGAAAGTGATCTATTCATATTGATCTTGGTTACAAGAGGATTCATATTGGCTTTCTCAATAGGAGTCTTATTGGCTTATTCAAGAGGAGTCATGTTGGATTTCTCAAGAGGATTCATGGTGTCTTTCTTAAGAGGAGTCATACCAACTTTTTCAAGACGAGACATGCAATATTATTCTTTTCAGGTACCTGGAGACCTCCTGCAACACCTTTCTTTCTCAAGAATTTGAGAAAGGGGTCATACTTCATCAAACCAATAAATGGGTTCAGAAAAAATTCATTTGGTGCTACCCATACATGGGTAACATCCATAGAAGAAAAAGTAATAAAGTTGAAATTGGTTTGTCCCCACATAAACCATAGATGATTTAGGTTATGTCTCCCTTTTGGTTGTGTTTTTCCCTATTGTGTCACATGTTTCCCTTTCTATTGTGTGTTTCCCTTTCCATTATGTGTTTCCCTTTCCATTGTGTGGTTTCTTTGTTGTTCTTTCTTGTGTGTTATGTGACTCTATTTGCGTAATGGATAAAACACTCTGGTCCGCACCCTATTGGTTGGATATTTTGTCAGGAAAAAATATGAGGTTCAACCACAATGCATGGGATCAAATCCCTCCTCAAACATAGGTGAGGATTCCTATTTATTACTAATCTAAAAGACAAGAAATAATATATACAAAGTATCCACACTATTCTAACCATTGGGGTTGGGATACAATCCAAATCCATATCGACATGAAATGGAGATATTACAACTTCAGAAATGTAATGGATTAGAAAGGAAACTTATTATAGATGAAACAGAGTGGAAAGGGAGTTACAGGAATGTATTTTCTTTCAAGCAAACACAAATCAAGAAATACTTATATAAGTTTTAGATAATGAGTGTAATATTTTGTAACGATTAAGAATACTAAACAAAGAATAGCTCAAGATTTTGGACGTAAGAACAATATCTCAAGATAGATGAATCCCACAACACAAATTTTGTAAAATAACACCTATTCCTATTCTTCAATGATTAAAAAGAAAATACAAAGCTTTTCTTCTTCTTCATAATAGCTCTTAATATTATAAAAATATCTCTCTAGAAATACACAAGCATCCCTTATTTATAATAGAGAGAGCAAAGAGAAAATAGGATAAATCCTAGAAAATAGTATTTTAATGAGAGTCCTATTTTGCTTAACTCTCACATAGGAGAACAAGTCAAAATTTTCTTCCTATGTGACGAAACGAAAATGAAAAAGACATGACAATTTCTTGATAGAAATGACATGAAACATTATGTTTATTCCACTTCGTCATCCTTGTCCTCTTCCAGCGAAGCCTACTTGTCTTGAAATTCTTGGAACTTCGGATTATGCTCTACATCTCGTCTTCATCTGGCACACTAGAATAATCACTTAGGACCTTGTAAGTTTCCTGAGTGTCACTTGCGTTACCAGGGAGTTTCTTCAATTTCTTATTGAGCTTCCTTAGTGATTCCAAAACATTCTCGATCCTTATGAACTTATCGATGGCTGCCAAATCGAAGATGGAAGTTGGTTCATGCTGAATTAATTCTTAAATTTACTTATAGAGATCATCAGCAGGTAGAATCTCTGAGATTTCTCCCAACACCTTGGCGAAGATCCTGGACAACTCCTCTTCTATGTCATTGGTGGCATCAACCAACTGATCTCTAGATTCCCTCAACTTGCTACAAGCTTCACTGAGAATATTTATCCTGAATCTAATGGCTTTGGCAAGCTGGAAATGCTTATCCCCATGTGGAATAATTCCTTCTTCCGTTAAGATCTGGGATGGAACCTATTTCAGTGCATTGAGGGCTTCCAAAGTTAATTCAAGGTTCCCGACTTCCTATGAAAACTCATCATCCATCTTGTCACCATCTTTCTTTATTTCCTCCAAGGATTTATAAACTTCCACTGTGTCATCTATGACCTCTCTTCCTTGTAGGAGTAGCCTCTTTATCCATTCTTCAACTGTTCTCCCCTTCTCATTGATCTTTTCAATCATAGGCACCGATGAGAAATCGAACCTGATAGGCATAGGGGTAGAAGATGATGGTGTTGACTGCGAAGGCTTTGAAAGCTTGAGTAGTACCTCTATCAACTATTCAACTTTCTCCTTTAGCTCATCCCTGCTTACCTTTGTTTCTTTCAGCTTTTGGCAAAGCATGTTCATGGCATCTTGTGCATCCTGTTGTGCTCCTTGTTATCACTTTTCCCAGATCAACCCTTGTAATCTAATAATCAGTCACTGTTATATCCTCCTTTTTTTTTTGTCAGGACTACGGGAGTGGAAATCTCTACAAACTTATTCCTTGAGGCATCCACTAAAACTCTTGAAACCATTTTGGGTTTCTTGGCAGATTTGGCAGGAGAATCCTTGAGTGAACTGAAATCAAAGGCTAGTAGGGGAACTACCACCTTCCTCTTCCTTGGAGTCGATTGACCAACCATTAAGGTACAACATAAGAAGTTGCTCTATTGGAGGTGTTATGGTTGTATCTGTGGGTGGAGGAAGATTTACTTATAGAGTCATGATGCCTGCAAGTGTAGTGATTATGGGAATATATTCAGGGAATGAAGTGTAGAAGGAGGCATTTCTAGGGCCATCGTAGGTCTAGCAGAGAGAGGTGAGAGATCAAAGAAAATGCTGGCCATGGCTGATGAGAGTGGCATCGAAATATGAGATGAGGAAGATTGGGAGAGAGGGGGTAAAGATTCTAAAGCCAAAGCTTGAGAAGCAAGAGAAAGGCTTACCTCCGATGAGCAATCAACAAAAGGGGAAACAAGAGGTTGACTAACCTCGATTTCTGAAATAATTTCTCCTTGTTCTGGTAGAGGAGGTGAATCCAAGATCTCAACTGTTTGTGTTGGAGTAGCAGATGATTCAGCCCCTTTCTTTTCTCCTTTCCTAACAAACTTAAACTTTATTTGCCTCTTGGTAGGGATTTTATCCTTTTCCTTTTCTCCCTTGGAGGGTCCCACTTCTAAAGTAGTTATTTTTGAAAATCTCTTTTCCTTATAACTCATTCCCAAGAAATGAGCCATGCCTTAGTGTGGACAAGAGTCTGAGCAGCTCTTTTAGTGATAGAAGCCTTTTCAACAATAGACCAATCAATGGCTGGGAATCCAAGTTGGTCTCCATCTGACTGTTCATACCTAGGTTCCATAACACTTTCATTATCCATGGTACCTTCAGGGATATCAGCTAGATCTAACATCTGAATTTCTTCAAGTTTTGATCATCGTTGTCTTTCTTCGGATGGAAACTTCATCACAAAGATCAACCTAGATATCTTCCACAGTGGGTACATACAGTACAAGGTTCCATAAGACTTGAGGACTCCTCGGATGTCGAATCCTTCTCTCATATTCATGTGCTTCTTCAATTTATCCTAAAGTTCGTGCACCACGTTCTTGACCTTAACCATGGTGGAACATGTATACCTTCTAATGGAAATGGGGAAGGAGACAAAGAGATTTGTGTCTGCTTTGTTGGAATTTTTGAAAATCCAACAATTGTCTGACCAACTCAATGAGGATCAGTTTGTCACCTAGGAACCTGGGAAAATGGAAAGGATTATCATGGAACCTTACCACTTGAAGATAGGTAAACTTATTGAATTGCAAGAAGATGCAACCCCATTTTGACACTTATGTCCATGCTTCATGAAACCCTTCTCTTCCTTAGATTAGGATCCAGTCTGCAAATATTTTCATAGAAGAAGGTGTCATTCACTCTTCTAAATTGGTCTTCAGACCCTTTTATTATCAGCTACTGGGAGGTATCGATACATGTGTTCCGTCACTCGGTTTCCCTTTACATCCAGCCTAGATAGTTTCTCATGTCTACTGCCGCATAGGTGACATATGACATCATATAGAACTTGCTTAGGAGACAAGACTGTTTTCATTTGAGAGTCTATTTCATTACTTATCAAAGCTACCCAAGTCAATTCCTTGGTCATTTTTATTTATGACAACCATGAACTAGTACATCCACCCTTGGAATTCCTTTGAATATGGGAGTCCAAACAAGCGGCTCAATGAGGTGATGATATTGCTTGACTTCAAGAATAAAATCACTTCAAGGACCGACTTAGGAAACCTAGAAACAACTGGCTTAGCTTTGATTAAGAACTTCTTGTTTACGTGCTTGATGTAGTCTTCTTGATCCTTTTCCTAGGCCTTTTGTGCTGATTTAAATTCTAAATCAACATATTCCATAAAGTTGGGCAACTTTAGGAGTTGATCAAAATAATCTTCGTCTAATTTCACTATAGACTCCCCTGCTTGATTTCTTACTGAGCGGGAGGCTGAGTCATAGTGAGAAGCGCAAGCCAGGATGAATTCAGGGCATTGGGATGATACTAGAAATCCTACTACGAGAGGAAGACCATTGCCGGCTATTGACTTCATCCATAGATTCTGAGAAGAATCCACAATTATTTTCCAGAAGTCTTCCATATCTATATTGTCGAGCTCTGTGTCCCGAATGTCGTAGTTACAACTTACATAAGAAGAGGACTCCATCTTCTGATACTTATACTTCATATTTCTTGACTTATCTAACTTATCCTGAGATGGGCCAGGTTAGGACATGAGGAGTCTTGAGAATACCTTGATGACTTCTGGAAGAGTAGTCAAGTGTGAGAGCTTGTTGGACAAGTGTACAGACGACACACCTTTCGGGTTTTGAAACTTGCAAAGCACCTTCGAAAACCCGACAAACTAGAATGTGTGTCAGAAATTAGGCCATGTCAAACACCTTGAGAAACCCAAAACACACGGTGGAACTTGATAGGTGTCGAGCACTCTGTGAAACCCGAAACACTGGCGAGGTGTGTGTTAGAAGTTAGGGCATGCGGTGCATCAGTGAAAACCCGACACAAGGCAGAAGTGAGATGATGTCGAGCAGGTACAAATACCCAACACATTGCAGAACTCAAAGGATGTTGAACACTTGGTCAAGACCCGACACAAGGTGGAGAAAGAAAGATGTCGAGCGCTGGCAAAGCCCGAAACAAGGTGGAAACTAGATGATGTCGAGCACCCTGCAAAAAACCCAAAAAAAGGATATCGGGTCTCTGTCTGCTGAACATGAAAATTTTCCCGCTTTGATCACTTAGGAATTTTTCTAGAGCCTTTTGAAATCCAAAACTTACAATAAGTAAAATATATATAAATAAATAAACAAGGGGTGGATTTCAAACAAAACCCTACTGGGAAAAGGACAAGAACAAAGGGAAAGAGACCCAAAACCCTAAACCAGTAATGGCAGAGGAAAAGAAATGGAAACCCAAACAACACACCTCAAAAACAACCCCAAAAAGCTTCAAAATAAAAGAGGAGAAGAATACCTTCAACAAGATTGAAAAATGATCGAGAATGGATGGTGAAATCAATCGGGAAGCTCAATTGGGTCCGGAGGTGGAAGAAGCATGCACGAGTAAATCCGACGCATAAAAAGTACAAGGTAACAAATGACATGGAAAACTACCTATTTATAAAATGATAACATTAATTACACATTGCTCGACACGTGTGCCAACTACCAGACAACTGGGCATTAATGACATGTCATCATGCTTGGAGCTCCCGAAAAATTGACATAAAGGATTTGGTTTAATTCGGGATTCGGGAACATGAAGCATGAAGCATGAGATGTTGCGATGCCTCTAAGTCCCGAAATTCCAACACAAAGGTGATAATCAGGTTTTGGGTTCCAGAAACATATGACATGAAACATGCATTGGATAACGCATGTTCCGATGCTTGGGGTTCAAAACCCGACACACTATCAAGACCATCGAGTTTCGTGTTTCGGGGAACATGGGACATGTAACATGCAAGAAACATGATTTCATGCAATCAAAACCGAAAACCCGAAAATCTCCTTCAAAGGGGAATTTTAAGAGATATGTCCAAAAATTTTCTATGGTTATCTCATTTTTAGCTGGAATCACTAAAACGAGATAACACACCCCCATAAGATAAATAAGGTTAATGATTTCTCTATTTTTCCTTTTTACAATCTAAAATAAGTCCCCGAGTAAGAGCCAAATGTTCTCATGCTAAATACCTAGCATACAAAATTTAAAATTTTGACCATGACAACCAAACCCGCACTTGAGATCCCCTTTTTTGGTCAACGTAAACCTTTCCTTCGACTAACATTTCAACTATTTCATCCTCAATCTAGTAGAGAGGAACATGATAACATGATTTTCAAGTGTGTTTCATGTGGAGACAAGTGTACCTATCTTTATTTACGAAGCTATTGAGATCTAAGAAATAACAATGCTCTAGAGGCTTCAAAAGGGATATTTTTGGTCTTCTTATCACATGAGGACATCCTCGGAAGATAAATACAAGAAAAAAACCCATCTAAATGTTTTACAGAGATTATTGAGATGATCCAAGGAATTTTAGGAAGTTTTTGTGGATCCATGAGAGGTTAGGAAACTTTCAAGAAAAACCAAGTCTTTTTGGGCAAGGTACTAGGAAAACATGTTTCAAAGGAGCTAGTCACCTTGTTTGAAGGGTTTCAAAAGCCTTGGGAGGTCTTGGAAATATACATAACATGAATTGGAAATCTAATAGATCCTAATTCATGGTGTAATAATAAAAATATAATTTTGGGAGCATAAAAATGTGGAAACTTGTCCATCAATGCAATATAAGAGTCTTTCTACAAGGTGGAGCTTTCTCAAAAAGTTTCAGAAACCTAGGAAGAGTTAGGATCCTAACCAAAGGTCAAATTATATTACATTGGATCCTCATCATGGTCCATGTCTTGGATTTTTCGTACTCATTCTAGACTCGGTGGCAACTCCGCTTACTAGCACACACAAGTAGGTAAAAGTGGAAAATGGAATGAAAAGGAAAATTAAAAGATGAATTAGGTCTTAAAAATGTTGGGAATGAACTAATTTGGTCATTTAGAGTCAAAATCATATAATTTTGGCCCTCTAAACTTCATGTCTTTCTCTCGGGCCTTAAATTTCACTCGTTAGTCTATTTTCACATTGAAATTGATGACATAAGCACAACCAATTAGATTTTAGCTGAGTTTTGGAGCTTGGATGTACCTTGTCCCTTTGTCCCTTGGTGCAGTGCGAGGGACATAAGGGACACCAAAATGTTTTCCCATATGGAGGATTTCATTGTGTCACTTAAAGTGGTTAGAAGGTGTTATAAATTCACCTAACTTGATGTTTGACAACTTTTTTATGACATCTAAACCCATGGAAAAAAATTGGATGTTTTATGTCCCTTTTTACCTTTTTCCCAATAGCTAATGGGGCATAGGGGACACCAAAGTGTGCTCCCCTCATGGAGGAAAATTTTTGTCACTTAAAAGTGACAATTTGGGTGTTAGGAAAGTGTTAATAGCTCGCCACTTTCACAAAATTTGTCCCTCTCCTCATGAGAGCCTCACCCATGTCACATTTTGGAGAGTTTTATGTCCCTTTATCTCCTTTTCCCCTTATTTTTAGGGGTGCACCCACACCTCTAACCTCCACCATACCTAGGTTAGCTAGTTTGGGTTTATGATGAGTTAAATGGAGCTAATGAGCTGGGAAACAAATTTGAAAGAAGGAAAATCATTTAAATACAAAACCTAACATTTTTAGCCTCATTTGTGTTATTTTATCTCCTTCATTACTTCTGGTACATACTTTTATGTTGCCAAAATTCTCCATACACCCTCCATGCCCAAAAACCCTTTTTGTTCATATCTCCCAACGCCCATGTTCATTTGCCATGATATTTTGACTACAAAGCTTCTATGAAAAATGCCTTTAAGGAGTATTTTCATGCCTCCATTGTTCCTTTATAACATTTTCTACTTCGATTTGAAATTTTCAGCCAAAACCTATTTTTCTCGATCTATGGAAACCTTGCAGAATTGAAATCCCCCAAAAATGGAGCAAAGCCTCACATCACGAAACATAAAATTTTGAGACCACTTTCATTCCATTCCCACGGTGGGAAAAACCATTTCTAAAAACAATAATCCTTCCTAAGCCTAAATTTCTATATATATAAAGTGTTGTAAATAGTTCATTTTCAAAGTTTTCATTTCCCCTTGCACATAAGGGAAAGTCAAAAGTGTTAAATTAAGCATTTGGTAACTAAAATGGACTTCTCAAAATAAGGATTACTAAAAATAGTAAGTGTCAGGATATTGGTTAATAAAAAGGGATGTTGAGCCATTATGAAAAGAAAATCGTCATGTGTTTCAAAACACAAAGCTAGTTTAGCTTGTGCACCACATTGTGACCCAGTTTCCAAAAGCATCTCTAGTGAGCAGCGGTTCAATTGGAAATCTTCATTATGAATGGTCTTTCACAATGCTTGCAAATCTCCACCTGTAAAAATGTGGTGATCAAATCTCAAGATCTTGTCCCATAGGAATGGACATGGAAAAGTTCATTTTTGTAAAGGATCGATAGTTGAATTTTGGCTCAGGTGAAAGGGAAACCCTCTCGGTTCCCTAAATTTGGTCTCAAATTGATCCTCATCTCATCGACATGATTGATCAAAAGTTGGAAGCATTCTTAATTAAGTCTCTCTCCTTCACCCCTATTAGATCGGAGGATTTGGTTGTGTACTTCATTGTGTCTCGCATGAAAACAAGGTCATTTAGTGACAGGATCACTAAGATCCCCGTGTGTGCAAGTTGCCTCATTATGTACACCAAGTGCATCAAATGTAAGAAATATTAGAGAGACATAGAAGTGTTTCAAAGTTGGAAGGTTAGTTCAAGTGGAATAAGGCTTTTCTCCTTGGTTTGATAGTCTACTAGTCATGTGCTTCTCACTCCGCTCAAGGTACCTTCATGCATTAATTCTAATAGTGTGGATCAAAGAAAAAGATCTAAATTTTTAACACCCATAATAGCTTTAAAATATTCTTAAGTGCTCGAGATGAAATATGGGAATGCTAAGCTTGATGAAAATGTAGAAATCCACAATACAAATTATGGAGAACTAAAGATCTAGTATTATGTAAGGATGGCTAAATCCTTAAGAGTTATATCTCTATAGTTATGACTCGATTCAAACTTAATAATATAAAAATGAGTGAATGATAATATTATATTATTCCATGATATCAACAACATATCATATATTCCGATGTGATAAATATACGAAGAGATAAAAGGTATACATAATTTGTGTAAGAGAAAACTCCCTTACCCTATTGACTTATAAGGTAAATGTGAATGGTCTAATTAAAGGTGACATTTATTAATGTTAATGTAAATTAATGATTGTCACATTACTTCCACAAATTATATTCTAAACCTATAAATGTATACAAGGCACACTAAAAATAATTAAACTAATATAAGTAACTTAATATTGGTGCATATCTGATTATCGCATCAATTAAATTTGCGCCAAAAACATTTTTTTATTGAGATTAATAAAACCTCCACATCATGTAAATAATTGGTCACTTTTGGTGATGCTAAAATATGATGCAATTTATGTCAAGATTTTAAAATATCCAATTTTTAGTGGGTCAAAACCATTTTAGAGGTTTCTCTAATTAGGTTTTAGAGTTGTTTTATATCAATATACTTGTGTTTTTGAGGTTTCGTTGTGGGGTTTTTAGGTTTAAATCATTCGGGGTTTGAATTTCATTTTTTTATGTTTCTAAGTATTATTGTCTTGGTTTCAATTTTTTTCTCGTTATGGATTTTGAGTTTCAAATTTTTTTAGGTTTTTAAATTTTAGTCTTGCATGAAATTTAAGTTTTAGAATTTTGGACTTCGGTTTTTTACGTTTCAAGTTTTGGATTCACATTTTGTATTATAGGTTATAAGGGTCATCATGTTTATGGTTTTTAGGTTAATATGATTTTAGTGTTTTTAGATTTTTGGTTTTGAATAAGATAGACAAAAATCAGGCGCTACGCTGTGAGGAGCTAAAGACAAAGGATGCAGAGATAGTGCGCATAACATAAGAGAGGGACTTGGTGTAGAAGAAGAATGAAGTATTTATCAGCTTCGCAGAGGAGATTGGGGATAATGTCATAAGAGCTAGGCCACACTTAGAGACCAAGGTACCACAGACGTTTCCCTCAGCAATACATTATATAGGAAATTTGGTGGACCTAGTGCTTGAAGATGAACCTCTATGCACGATTACGCTAAGGAAGTTAGAGCAAGAGGAAGAATGAGAGAAATATTTAGTGATGTGAAAGATTGCATCCTATGAGGGTTGTTGTAAGTGCTACAAGAAGTATTGAAGAAAGTAGACCAAGCTTTGAATATATGCACGACTGACTCGAGAGGCACTTATCAACATAAAGACCACGGAAGAAAACAATAAAGTCCATAAAGCAATGAAGGCGAGACATTGGGTTGCGTAGAAAGATTTTCAATGGTTAAGTAGAAGTGCGAGGCCCTAGTAGCAGCACAAGAGCTACACAAGACTTAGTTGGAAGAGCTTGGGAAGCTAATTGCACAGAAGATGGATCTTTTAGAAGGAAGAATGACCTCGATGTCTAGCATTGTGTTGGTTTTACAGAATGAAAAAGGGGAGATTGTGAGGGATGAGTTGGAGTCCATTGTTGTGGACATTCTAGAAAAATTAGAACAAGCACTCGTTGAATGGCAGGCCTTAGAGGCCAAAATAAAGGAGGAGTATCCAAAGTTGATACTTCAGATTGATAGAGAAGAGGCTACCTCATAGCCTCATAAAACTTCTTTATTTATCTACATTCTTTCATTCTTATTCTTTCCATTCTTCTATTCTTTACTTCAATTTTTGGAGATACCCATTTTCGGGACGACAATGAGATTAGTGTGGGGTAATGTTGATCAAAGAATACTTGTTAGAGATCACATAAGAAGTACGTGTAAGGGAGAGAAGGCCGGGATCGGGTGCGGAGGGATAGGAAGAACCGCGCGTGGAGGGCAAGTTCAACATTCAAGACTTAGCCGATTTTGAGTAAGAAGATTTATTTTTAGAAGGTGGTGTGTAGAACACACCAATGATGCAAGATATGTGGGACACGCATTGTCTACATCTTTGGAGGATCGGATTGAAGCGTTTTGCATGGAGACGAGTTAAGAATAGGATTGTGACTTCGGTTAAGCTCGCAAGAGGTCTATAGATAGCACACTTGCATGTGTGGCTATGCTTGTAAATGTGATGCATGCTATTAATATCATGCATCATATTTTTGGAATAGATAAGCGGTGAAGGAAAGTCCCCACCTATATATATATATATATATATATATATATATATATGATAAGAATCATATAGTAGGATGATATGTGTGGTGGAGAGATGGATGTATGGAGGTATACGAGATATGCACATATGATTGGATTATGTATCGAGATCCATGTGTGCATTGGTATAGATTTCCATTATTGTAAGGAGCTTGTGTTTATTAATGATGAAAGATATTAACCAAACCTAAGTGTCATTCCTATGTGTAATTGAGTGGTGCATGTTCTTGATTTAATCATGATTATTGTTTAAGCTTGTTCTTCATAAATCTGAATATGGCATGCATTGTAGAATGATGGATTAGTTATGAATCTATATGTTTCTTCCTTCATCACGCTAACATCTTGTAACAACAACCTTAAAGAGGGACTGATACCTTTGTGCACTTCGGGTGAGCGCTCGTCTAGGTGAGTGATGTGCCAAACACATCTAGGGTGTTATCACGGGAAATTCTAGGCTGCATCAATTCAATATTTCCATATAATTTAAATTATTTTGGTCATCAAATTCATATAATTTAAAGTTTTGATTGTTCACGAAGGTTGGGAAGGTGAGTTACATAGCTATCGACATCTTTGCCCATATTACGGAAAACATATAATTACTGATGTGATAAGTAATATACACTTATATTGAAACATTCCTTTAGCTAAGCGAGTCTCAACTAGGGGGACCAATCTATCAAGTAACCCAAAGAATAATTCAGACTCCATCCGCTTAGTATACATTTATCAAATATGTAGAGAGATTTGTACCTTAGTGGATGATTAGACAACACCTTTTACATCATTATCTTCTCTAATTAAACAACCCTTTCCACATATTTCAAGTTTTTAGACTCCCTAACATTTTATTTTAGTTACTTTCAAATCTTATTGTTTTCCAACAACATATTACAATTGCAACAAAGCTGAATATTTCCACCCTTGTAAAGAATTGCACATATGAGAAATTTTTGAGGTGACAAACTTTGATATATTATTTAATAATGTTTAACACTTTTTGGTATTGATTTTTTGATTGGAGGAAATTGCTAACATGAGGAAGTTTTGAGATGACAAACTTCAATATATTATTTAATAATGTTTAGCACTTTTTGATATTGATTCTTTGATTAGAAGAGAGTGTGAACCCACGAAATTTGTAAGTGTTAGATAAGGGCATTCTCATGGAGGATGTTAAGGAAATGTTGTAACAGATGGATACAATTTGGAATTTTAAAATTTGGTGATTTAATAGTGGTGATATCATATATTTATGTAGATTAGGTTAGGAATCTTAGAGAAACAAAGTGGTTGTAATAATTTTCCTACTAAATATAGTTTAGAATCAAAGTGGTTGAATGGAATGAAAAGAGAATGTAAAGGGATCAATTTTGATACCCAAGGATGAGAAAATTAATAAGTTTATTGATGAAAATGAACTCTCAGGTTTTAAAGAAACACCTACAGAAATACACAGTAACCGTGGTTGGTTAGACCACGACCAACATATGTCGGATGAACCACCGATGGTTACAAGGATCCAAACCAGCATCAGTTAGCAGAACCGATGTTGGTTAGAGGTGACCGGCGTCGGTCACTATCAAGAGTTGATAGGAATGTCCAGGAGGCCTAAATTGAGTCTCTAGTACCCCAAACTCCTGTGAGAAGGTCACAAAGGGTAAGTAAACTTCCAAAAATATTTACGCCTTCTCTATTTTATTTATTATTGACTGATAGTGGTGAACTAGAGAGATTTGAAGAAGCAATGCAGGATAAGACTCATGTTCAGTGGGAGCATGACATGGATGAGGAGATGGACTCCTTAGAACAAAACTAGACTTGGGATTTGGTTAAGTTTCTAGTAGGTAAGAGAACATTGCAGAACAAGTGGGTTTATAGGATTAAGGAAGAAGAGGGTGGACAGAAAAGGTATAAGGCAAGGCTTGTAGTAAAGGGATTTGCACGAGAAAGTAGGTATTGATTTTCGTGAAATATTTTCTCCTATTATTAAGATGACTTCTATTCATCTTTGTATTGATTCTAGTTGTAGTAGAAGATTTGCATTTACAAAGCAACTATATGTGAAGATGGATTTCCTTCATGGTGATTTGGATGAAGAGATTTATATGCGCAGAGCTTGGGTATGAAGTCAAGGGTAGAGAAATTAGTGTGTAGGTTAAACAAGAGCCTATATGGGCTCAAGCAAGCTCAAGGCAATGGTACATGAGGTTTGATAGTTTTATGCATGAGCATGGTTACTTGAGATGTGAATCTAACCATTGTGTTTATTTCAAGAAGCTTGAAAATGGTAGCTATATATTTTTTTACTTGTATGTGGATGATATGCTTATTGCGGGATCTAGTATGTAGGACATTGGTGAACTTAAGAGAAAGCTAGCTTACACATTTTCTATGAAGGATTTAGGAGATGTAAAAAGAATCCTTAGCATACAAATACATAGAGACAGGAAAAACAAGAAGTTGTATTTGTGTCGGGAGGATTATATCTACAAGGTGTTAAAAAGGTTCAACATGCGAGAATGCAAAACCTATTAGCACACACCTATGATGGTGGACACTTTGTAAATTGAGTAAAGATTAGTGTCCTTCATCACATGAGGAGTTCAAATACATGACACGAGTGCTATATGCTTCAGTTGAGTTGAAAGTCTCGTATGTACGCTATGATTTGTACCAAACGGACATTGCACATGCAGTGGGAGTTGTGAGTAGATATATGGCTAATCCAGGTAAAGAGCATTGGAAATCAGTCTAATGGATACTAGGTATTTTAAAGGAACATCTAGCATGTAGTTATGTTATGGAGGTTCGGATATTTCATTACGTGGCTATGTTGATTCGGATATGGTTGGAGATATGGATGGTAGGAGGAGCACTACTAGATATATTTTCACAATAGGTGGAATGGTAGTTAGTTGGATTTCAAGATTATAGAAGGTTGTGGCTTTGTCTACTACAAAGGCAGAGTATGTTGCAGCTATAAAGGCTAGCAAGGAGATGATATGGATGAGTAGGTTCATGGAAGAGTTGGGAAAGGAGCAAGGTGATTGTAAACTATTTAGTGAAAGTCAGAGTGTAATTCATTTGGCAAATAACTAGTGTTTCATTCGAGAACGAAACACATTCAGTTGAGGTATCACTTCATACGACAGGTATTGGAGGATGGACAGTTGAATTTGGAAAAGATTCATATGAGAAAGAACCCTGCGGATATGCTAATGAAGCCATTAGTAAAGGAGAAGTTGGAGCTACACTCCACTTCTGTTGGTCTTCGAGTTTGAGACTTGAAGAGGAAGAAACAAAGCCAAGGAAGGATCCAAGAATGATGTTGTATAGGTATGGTGTAGTAATTAAACTCCAAGTGGGATATTGTTGAGTTGTGAAGCTTAATTACTTCATTTTAGCATGTAATTAGAACTTGCTGGAAAATATAGTAACGACATCGGTTAAGGTCGAATGGCATTGGTCGAGGAAGACCGGCATCGATCAGTATGACCATTATTGGTCAAGCAAGTAAGGAACCGCAGCGATTAGGAAGAAGCTGGTGTCGATTACTGTGTGACGAAGTTTTAATTAACTCTCGGGAATTATATCTATTTTTAGCATTAAAATAGATTTATTAATTGTAATTGCATGGCTAAGTGTCCTAAGTCTATAAATGACTATATAAGCATAAAATCTAGGGTTTAGAAGTAGGTGTATGGATCATAATTACAAGATAATTATGTGAGAGAGAATTCTTGGTGAAGAAGAAAAATCTTGATGGAAAGAAAGTACTGAACATCTAAGAGGTGTGGAAGATTGTAAATCTTCATTGTATATCTTGTCAAAGATTTAGATAATAGATTGGCTTGTTTCTTGGTGGACGTAGCCCACATTGGGTGAACCACGTTAAATCTGGTGTTGATTTATGTCTCTTGTTTTGTATATTTCTTCTGGTAGAATATCTGCTTTTATTTGCATGTATGCTTAGATCTGATATATTGTTTGTACAACCAGTGTGCTAACCCCAACATATTGAAAATTCACAAAAATATGCCATCAAAGTAGAAGATGATATTATTTTTTCTAGGAAAGTGAAGAATCCAAATGGTAAACAAAAGGTTCAAACCTCTAAAGAAGGTGTCATTGATTCTCTTATTCAAAAATTGGCTAATGATGTGATTTCATTGAAGAAGAAACTTGCACAAGCCACCTTTCCAAGGGGAGATTATCCAAATCAAAATAGAAATAGAATAGGTGGAGGAGAAAGAATATTAGCTCTTGAAGCACCTCCTATTAATGCCACATGTGAAGCAAGGCCGAAGAAGAGTATGATGAAGCTCAAATTGAATATGAAAATGATGAGGGAATTTTGGCCATTGATGAGATTAAATATGCTAGAAACATTAGTTTTTTTTAACATATCCCTTATTCAGATGATGAAACCATTGCTGATATGAATAGTCATTCTTATGTGGTGCTCACCCATTTGAAGGCTCAAGAGAGGATTAATTATTGCAAAATCAAATATCCTCAAGTAGTGACTCTATAAACAACAATAAAAAGGAGGACCACTGCTGCTCCCTCCCATGTAATCAATGAAGAAGAATGATATGAATAAAAATAGTATCAATGCCATTCCAAGAACTATTTAGCCTCTTGTTATTGCATTTATACCTTCACCCTCCTCTGAGTCTCATTTTGACATAATTGAACATGTTAAGAAGTCCAAGGTCCAAATTTCTAAATTTGAGTATTTGAGAACTCATCCCAAGCAATTTGATAAACTTGTCCAGTTTATCAAAGGAAGTAATTCAAATTCATGTCCCAAAGACCTTGTTGCAAAATATTCACTTCCCACTCTTAGAAATGTTGCATCTCAGAACCTTCTTGGTTCCTCTTACGTAAAATTGAACCCTTTTACCTCTCCTTGTTGGTCAATGAATACAAATTGAATAACTGTATTGTTGACTCTGGTGCCTTAGATAACATCATGCCTGAAAAATTTGCACATGCTCTTGGTATCACCCTTTTCCTGTTGTTGGTCATTGTTATTCCATAGAGATCAAAGAATTACCTCTCATTGGTCAAGTTAACAATGCTCAGGTAGCACTTGTGGACTTTCCTGATAAGAAGGTCAATGTCAAAATACTAATGGAATACATTCTAGTTATATGTGGGATGTTATAGATCCAAAGGTTCCCTAGAGACATTGGTGGAGACATAAAAATGGACTGATCATATGGCACCATACCTATCAAAGGTACCATGAATAATTTTATTCGATAAGAATGATGAAATATACTATTTAGAGGGAAAATGACCCGAGGGCGGACATTGTGTATCAAGATTCAAAAGGTTGTA
Source organism: Taxus wallichiana var. yunnanensis (assembly GCA_018340775.1). Lineage (NCBI taxonomy): Eukaryota > Viridiplantae > Streptophyta > Pinopsida > Cupressales > Taxaceae > Taxus > Taxus wallichiana. The sequence goes on from CM031244.1 coordinate 763,558,393, forward strand.
ACTATTTCATAACGTTAGAAGTAAATGTTGAGCTTCATATCTTGATGGAAGAATTCCTAAATGTGATGGAACTAATCAAGGAACATGAGGGTGATTTAATATATCCTGAACTGGAATTTTTGTCCTTGATTCAAAATGGATGGTGTTTATCTATTTTAAAATGATAAAGATCAAGTTTTAATCATCTCCCCAAGACCCAATGTGAAGGTTTTTCAAATGAATGTGAAAGTGAGTATGTGGAAGCTTTGAAGAAGGAATCTGTGTAAAAGATTTTAAAGGTTGCAAAAGGAACTGAAGACCCTCAACTCAGTCTTGAAATCCTAACCTATGTTATGACTATGAAAGATAAGTATGAGTCTAATTTTGATTCTTCATTTGATGCACAAATGTTCAATAATGAAATAGAACAAACGAAAGAGCTCAATGTCCCTCTTGAAACATTTGTTGATGAGTATGAATGTGAATATGGGTCCTTCTCTTTCCCATTTGTGAAGAATATTGTATTCATGTTGAATGGAATGAAAATGAAATGCTTGAATCTCCCATGGATGTATTCATTCATGAGGATAGTACATCCATCATAAAGAGTGATATTGAGGTCAATAATGAGTTGGTGTGTGGGAAAGATAAACATCTAGAGCAGTTATTGAACATAAATCAACAAGAGGTATATGATGATGTTGAAATTTCAAAATATCTACCAAGAATAATTATACAGAAACCATATTCATGAGGAACATGACAGGTAAGGAGCAGTTTCTTATCAGAGATCACATGGATAGTTGTGAACATGGTGATCCTGGTATGATCTAGATTTAGTTTTGTGGTAATGTAAAAATGAAGAATGTAAAATCACAAGCATGAGTGAATGTAATAATTGATTAGAAACCTGAAATGGAATTTTAGGTAAATGAGAAAAGTGATCTAATCATATTGATCTTGATTCTGAGGAGTCATGTTAGCTTTCTCAATAGGAGTCTTATTGGCTTTCTCAAGAGGAGTCATGTTGGATTTCTCAAGAGGAGTCATGGTTTCTTTCTTAAGAGGAGTCATACCGACTTTTCAAGAAGAGACATGCAATCTTATTCTTTTCATGTACTTGGAGACCTCCTGCAACACCTTTCTTTCTCAATAATTTACGAAAGGGGTCATACTTCATCAAACCAGTAAATGGGTTTGTAGAATAAATTCATTTAGTGCTACCCATACGTGGGTAACATCCATAGAAGAAAAATTAATATAGTGAAATCGGGTTGTCCCCACATAAACCATAGATGATTTAGGTTATGTCTCCCATTTGGTTGTGTTTTTCCCTATTGTGTGGCATGTTTCCTTTCTATTGTGTGTTTCCCTTTCCATTGTGCGGTTTCTTTGGTTGTTCTTGCTTGTGTGCTATGTGACTCTATTTTTGCAATGGATAAAACAACGATCATGCCCTATTGGTTGGATATTTTGTCAGGCCAAAATATGAGGTTCAACCATAGTGCATGGGATCAAATCCCTCCTCAAAGATAGGTGAGGCTTCCTATTTATTACTAATCTAAAACACAACATAAATAATATATACAGTATCCACACTATTCTAACCATTGGGGTTGGGATACAATCCCGAAATCCATATCAACATGAAATGGAGATATTACAACTTCATAAATGCAATGGATTAGAAAGGAAACTTATTATAGATGAAATAGAGTGGAAAGGGAATGAGAGGAACATATTTTCTTTCAAGCAAACACAGATCAAGAAATACTTATATGAGTTTTAGATAATGAGTGTAATATTTTGAAACGATTAAAATGATTAAGAATACTAAACAAAGAATAGCTCAAGATTTTGGACGTAAGAACAATATATCAAGATAGATGAATCCCACAACACAAAGTTTGTAAAATAACACCTATTCCTATTCTTAATGATTAAAAAGAAAATACAAAGCTTTTCTTCTTCTTCACAATAGCTCTTAATATTAAAAAAATCTCTCTTTGGAAATACACAAGCATCCCTTATTTATAATAGAGAGAGCAGAGAGAAAATAGGATAAATCCTAGAAAATAGTCTTTTAATGAGAGTCCTATTTTACTTGACTCTCACGCAGGAGAACAAGTCAAAATTTTCTTCCTATGTGACAAAACGAAAATGAAAAAGACATGACAATTTTTTGATATAAATGACATGAAACATTATGTTTATTCTACTTCGTCATCCTTGTCCTCTTCTAGCAAAGCTTTGCTTGTCTTGAAATTCTTGGAACTTCTGGATTATGCTCTACATCTCATCTTCATCTAGCACTAGAATAATCACTTAGGACCTCACAAGTTTCCTGAGTGTCACTTGCATTACCAGGGAGTTTCTTCAATTTCTTATTGAGCTTCCTTAGTGATTCCAAAACATTTTCGATCCTTATGAACTTATCGATGGCTGCCAGATCAAAGATGGAAGTTGGTTCATGTTGAATTAATTCCTGAATTTTCTTATAGAGATCGTCAGCAGGTAGAATCTCTGAGATTTCTCCCAACACCTTGGTAAAGATCTTGGACAGACTCCTCTTCTATGTCATTGGTGGCATCAACCAACTAATCTCTAGATTCCCTCAACTTGCTACAAGCATCACTGAGAATCTTTATCCCGAATTTGATGGCTTTGAAAAGCTGGAAATGCTTATCCCCATGTGGAATAATTCCTTCTTCCGTTAAGATCGGGATGGAACTGTTTGATGCATTGAGGACTTCAAAGTTAATTCAAGGTTCCGACTTCTTGTGAAAACTCATCATCCATCTTGTCACCATATTTCTTTATTTCCTCTAAGGATTTATAAACTTCCACTGTGTCATCTATGACCTCTCTTCCTTGTAGGAGTAGCCTCTTTATCCATTCTGAAATTGTTCTCCCCTTCTAATTGATCTTTTCAATTATAGGCACCGATGAGAAATCGAACCTGATAGGCATAGGGCTAGAAGATGATGGTGTTGATTGTGAAGGCTTTGAAAGCTTGAGTAGTACCTCTGTCAATTGTTCAACTTTCTCCTTTAGCTCATCCCTGCTTACCTTTGTTTCTTTCAACTTTTGGAAAAGCACGTTCATGGCATCTTGTGCATCCTATTGTGCTCCTTTTGTTGTCACTTTTCCCAGATCAACCCTTGTAATCGATAATCAGTCATTGTTATATCCTCCTTTGTTTTGTCGAGCCACGGGAGTGGAAATCTCTGCAAACTTATGCCCTGAGGCATCCACTGAAACTCTTGAAACCATTTTGGGTTTCTTGGCAGATTTGGCAAGAGAAGCCTTGAGTGAACTGAAATTGAAGGTTGGTAGGGGAACTACCACCTTCCTCTTCCTTGGAGTCTGATCGACCAACCATTGAGGTACAATGAAGAAGTTTCTCCTATTGGAGGTGTTATGGTTGTATCTGTGGGTGGAGGAAGATTTACTTGTGGAGTCGTGATGACTGCAAGTGTAGTGATTGTGGGAATAGATTCAGGGAATGAAGGTGCGGAAGGAGGAGGAATTTCTAGGGCCATCGTAGGTCTAGAGAGAGAGGTGAGAGATCAGAGAAAATGCTAGCCATGGCTGATGAGAGTGGCATCGAAATATGAGATGAGGAAGATTGGGAGAGAGGGGGTAAAGATTCTAAAGCCAAATCTTGAGAAGCAAGAGAAAGGCTTACCTTTGATGAGCAATCAACAAAAGGGGAAACAAGAGGTTGACTAACCTTGATTTCTAAAAGAATTTCTCCTTGTTCTGGCGGAGGAGGTGAATCCAAGATCTCAATTGTTTGTGTTGGAGTAGCAGATGATTTGGCCCCTTGCTTTTCTCCTTTCTGAAAAACTTAAACTTTATTTTCCTCTTGGTAGGGATTTTATCCTTTTCCTTTTCTCCCTTAGAGGGTCCCACTTCTAAAGTAGTTATTTTTGAAAAGCTCTTTTCCTTATAACTCATTCCCAAGAAATGAGCCATGCCTTAGTGCAGACAAGAGTCTGAGAAACTCTTTCATCGATAGAATCCTTTTCAGAAACAGACCAATCAATGGCTAGGAATCCAAGTTGGTCTCCATTTGACTATTCATACCTAGGTTCCAGAACACTTTCATTATTTGTGGTACCTTCAGGGATATCAACTAGATCTAACATCTGAATTTATTCAAGTGTCAGTCTGCTGTTGTCTTTTCTTCGGATGGCAACTTCATCATGAAGATCAACCTAGATATCTTCCACAGTGGGTACATGCAGGTATAAGGTTCCATAAGACTTGAGGACTCCTCGGATGTCGAATCCTTCTCTCATCTTCATGTGCTTCTTCAATTTATCCTAAATTTCGTGCACCACGTTCTTGGCCTTAACCATGGTGGAACATGTATACCTTCCAATGGAAATGGGGAAGGAGATAACAACTTTGTGTATGCTTTGTTGGAATTTTGAAAATCCAACAATTGTCTGACCAACTCCATGAGGATCAGTTTGTCACTGGGAACTGGGAAAATGGAAAGGATTACCATGGAACCTTACCACCCAAAGATAGGTAAACTTATTGAATTGCAAGAAAATGCAACCCCATTTTGACACTTCTATCCATGCTTCATCGGAAACCCTTCTCTTCCTCAGATTAGGATCCAGTCTGTAAATATTTTCGTAGAAGAAGGCGTCATTCACTCTTCTAAATTGGTGTTCAGACCCTTTTATTATTAGCTACGGGAAGTACCGATATATGTGTTTACGTCACTCGGTTTCCCTTTACATCCATCCACTGGATAGCTTCTCATATCTACTTTCTGCATAGGTGACATATGACATCATATAGAACTTGAGTAGATAAGACCGTTTTCATTTGAGAGTCTATCTCATTACTTATCAGGCTACCCAAGTCAATCCCTTGGTCATTTTTCTTTATGATGACCATGAACTGGTACATCCACCCTTGGAATTATTTTGAATCTAGGATTCCAAACAACCAGCTCAATAGGGTGATGATATCGCTGACTTCAAGAATAAAATCACTTCTAGGGACCGACTTAGGAAACCTAGAAACAACTGGCTTAGCTTTGATTAAGAACTTCTTGTTTACGTGCTTGATGTAGTCTTCTTGATCCTTGTCCTAGTCCTTTTGTGCTGATTTAAAGTCTAAATCAACATATTCCATAAAGTTGGGAAACTTTAGGAGTTGATCAAAATAATCTCGTCTAATTTCACTATAGACTCCCCTGCTTGATTTCTTATTGAGCGGGAGGCTGAGTCATAGTGAGAAGCGCAAGCCGAGGATGAATTCGGGGCATTAGGAGATGCATCTGGAAATCTGCTACGAGAGGAAGACCACTTTTCGGCTATTGGCTTCATCCATAGATTCGAGAATAATCTACAATTCTTTCTAGAAGTCTTCCATATCTATATTGTTGAGCTCTATGTCCCGGATGTCGTAGTTGCAACTTACATAAGAAGAGGACTCCATCTTCTAATACTTATACTTCATATTTCTTGACTTATCTGACTTATCCTGAGATGGGCAGGGTCGACATGAGGAGTCTTGAGAATACCTTGATGACTTCTAGAAGAGTAGTCGGAGTGTGAGAGCTTCTTTGGACAAGTGTACTGAGACCTAACACACCTTTCGGGTTTTGAAACTTACAAAGCACCTTCAAAACACGAAAACCTGGAATGTGTGTCAAAAATTAGGTCGTGTAAAACACCTTGAGAAACCCGAAACATACGGTGGAACTTGATATGTGTCGACCACTCTGCGAAACCCGAAACACTGGTGAGGTGTGTGTCAGAAGTTAGGGCATGTGGTGCATCAGTGAAAACCTAACACAAGGCGAAGTGAGATGATGTCAAGCGGTACAAATACCCGACACACTGCGGAACTCAAAGGATGTTGAACACCGGTCAAGACCTGACACAAGGTGGAGAAAGCAAGATGTCGAGTAGCTGGCAAATCCTGAAACAAGGTGGAAACTAGATGATGTCAAGCACCTTGCAAAAACCTGAAAAAGGATATCGGGTCTCTGTCCTATCAGAACATGAAAATTTTCCCACTTTGATCACTTAGGAATTTTTCTAGAGCCTTTTGAAATCCACAACTTACAATAAGTAAAATATATATAAATAAATAAACAAGGGGTGGATTTCAAACAAAAACCCTACTGGGAAAAGGACAAGAACAAAGGGAAAGAGACCCAAAACCCTAAACTAGTAATGGCAGAGGAAAAGAAATGGAAACCCAAACAACACACCTCAAAAACAACCCCAAAAAGCTTAAAAACAAAAGAGGAGAAGAATACCTTCAACAAGATCGAAAAATGATCGAGAATGGACGGTGAAATCGATCGGGAAGCTCAATCGGGTCTGGAGGTGGAAGAAGCATGCACAGAAATCCAATGCATCAAAAAAGTACAAGGTAACAAATGATGTGGAAAACCACCTATTTATAAAACCCTAACATTAATTACACATTGCTCGACACGTGTGCCAACTACCAGACAACTAGGCATTAATGACATGTCATCATGCTTGGAGCTCCCAAAACCCAACACAAAGGATTTGGTTTAATTCGGGATTCGAGCTTCGGGAACATGAAGCATGAAGCATGAGATGTTGCGATGCCTCTAAGTCCTGAAATTCTGACACAAAGGTGATGATCGGGTTTGGGTTTCGGGAAACATATGACATGAAACATGCATTGGATAACGCATGTTCCAATGCTTGGGGGTTCAAAACCTGACACACTGTCAAGACCATCGGGTTTTAGGTTTCGGGAACATGGGACATGTAACATGCAAGAAACATGCTTTCATGCAATCAAAACCTAAAAACCCAAAAATATCCTTCAAAAGGAATTTTAAGAGATATGTCCAAAAATTTTCTATGGTTATCTCATTTTTAGCTGGAATCACTAAAACGAGATAACACACCCCATAAGATAAATAAGGTTAATGATTTCTCTATTTTTCCTTTTTACAATCCAAAATAAGTCCCCGAGTAAGAGCCAAATGTTCTCATGCTAAATGTCTAGCATACAAAATTTAAAATTTTGGCCATGACAACCAAACCCACACTTGAGATCCCCTTTTTTGGTCAACGTAAACCTTTCCTCCGACTAATATTTCAACTATGTCATCCTCAATCTAGCAGAGAGGAACATGATAACATGATTTTCAAGTGTGTTTCATGTGTAGAGAAGTGTACCTATCTTGATTTATGAAGTTATTAAGATCTAAGAAATAATAGTGCTCTAGAGGCTTCAAAAGGGATATTTTTGGTCTTCTTATCACATGAGGACATCCTTGGAAGATAAATACAAGAAAAAAACTCATCTAAGGTTTTACAAGAGATTATTGAGATGATCCAAGGAATTTTAGGAAGTTTTTTTGGATCCATGAGAGGTTAGGAAACTTTCAAGCAAAACCAAGTCTTTTTGGGCAAGGCACTAGGAAAAACATGTTTCAAAGGAGCTAGTCACCTTGTTTGAAGGATTTGAAGCATCGGGAGGTCTTGGAAATATAGATAACATTACTTGGAAATATAATAGAGCCTAATTCATGGTGTAATAATAAAAATATAATTTTGGGAGTATAAAAATGTGGAAACTTGTCCATTAATGCAACATAAGAGTTTTTCTACAAGGTGGAACTTGCTCAAAAAGTTTGAAACCTAGGGAAGAGTTAGGATCCTAACAAAAGGTCAAATTATATTACATTGGATCCTCATCATGGTCCATGTCTTGGATTTTTTATACTCATTATGGACTCCGGTGGCAACTCCGCTTACTAGCACACACATGTAGGTAAAAGTGGAAAATGGACTGAAAAGTAAAATTAAAAGATGAATTAGGTCTTAAAAATGTTGGTAATGAACTAATTTGGTCATTTGGAGTCAAAATCATATAATTTTGGCCCTCAAACTCCATGTCTTTCTCTTGGGCCTTAAATTCCACTCATTAGTCTATTTTCACATTGAAATTGATGACATAAGCACAACCAATTATATTTTAGCCGAGTTTTGGAGCTTGGATGTACCTTGTCCCTTTGTCCCTTGGTGCAAGGGGACATAAGGGACACCAAAATGTTCTCCCATATAGAGGATTTCATTGTGTCACTTAAAGTGGTTAGAAGGTGTTATAAATTCACTTAACTTGATGTTTGACCAATTTTTATGACATCTAAACCCATGGAAAAATTTTGGATGTTTTATGTCCTTTTTACCTTTTTCCCAACAGCTAAGGGGACATGGGGACACCAAAGTGTGCTCCCCTCATGGAGGTAACTTTTCATCACTTAAAAGTGACAATTTGGGTGTTAGGAAAGTGTTAACAACTCGCCACTTTCACAAAATTTGTCCCTCTCCTCATGAAAGCCTCACCCATGTCACATTTTGGAGAGTTTTATGTCTGTTTATCCCTTTTCCCCTTATTTTTAGGGTGCAACCACACCTCTAACCTCCACCAGACCTAGGTTAGCTAGTTTGGGTTTAAGGTGAGTTAAATGGAGCTAATGAGAGGGGAAACAAATTTGAAAGAGGGAAAATCATTTAAATACAAAACCTAACAATTTTTTAGCCTCATTTGTGTTATTTTATCTCCTTTATTGCTTATGGTACATAATTTTATGTCGCCAAAATTCTCCATACATCCTCCATGCCCAAAAACCCTTTTTGCTCATATCTCCCAAACCCCATGTTTGTTTGCCATGATATTTTGACTATAGCTTCTATGCAAAAATGCCTTTAAGGAGTATTTTCATGCCTCCATTATTTCTTTGTAACATTTTCTACTTCGATTTGAAATTTGAAGCCAAAAACTATTTTTCTCAGATCTATGGAAACCTTGCAATTGAAATCCCCCAAAATTTGGAGCAAAGCCTCACATTGCAAAACATAAAATTTTGAGACCACTTTCATTCCATTCCCACACCGGGAAAAACCATTTCTAAAAATAGTAATCCTTCCTAAGCCTCAATGTCTATAAATATAAAGTGTTGCAAATAGTTCATTTTCAGAGTTGTCATTTCCCCTTGCACATAAGGGAAATTCAGAAGTGCCAAATTAAGCAATTGGTAACTAAAATGGACTTCTCAAAATAAGGATTACTAAAAATAGTAAGTGTCGGGATATTGGTTAATAAAAAAGGATGTTGAGCCTTTATGAAAAGAAAATGGTCACGTGTTTCAAAACACAAAGCTAGTTCTAGCTTGTGCACCACATTGTGACCCATTTCCAAAAGCATCTCTAGTGAACGGCGGTTCAATTACAGAAATATTCATTATGAATGGTCTTTCTCAATGCTTGGAAATCTCCACTTGTAAAAATGTGGTGATCAAATCTCAAGATCTTGTCCCATAGGAATGGACATGGAAAATTTCATTTTTGCAAAGGATCGATAGTTGAATTGTGGCTCAGGTGAAAGGGAAGCCCTCTCGGTTCCCTAAATTTGGTCTCAAATTGATTCTCATCTCATCAGACGGGTTGATCAAAAGTTGGAAGCATTCTTCATTCAGTCTCTCTCCTTCACCCATATTAGATAAGAGGATTTGGTTTTGTACTTCATTGTGTCTCGCATGAAAGCAAGGTCATTTAGTGACAGGATCACTAAGATCCCCCCCGTGGGCAAGTTGTCTCATTATGCACACCAAGTGCATCAAATGCAAGAAAGATTAGAGAGACATGGCAGTGTTTCAAAGTTGGAAGGTTAGTTCAAGTGGAATAAGGCTTTTCTCCTTGGTTTCGTAGTCTACTAGTCATGTGCTTCTCACTCCGCTCAAGGTACCTTCATGCATTAATTCTAATAGTGTGGATCAAAGAAAAAGATCTAAATTTTAACACCCATAATAGCTTTAAAATATTCTTAGGTGCTCGAGATGAAATATGGGAATGCTAAGCTTGATGAAAATGTAGAAATCCACAATACAAATTATGGAGAACTAAAGATCTAGTATTATGTAAGGATGGCTAAATCCTTAAGAGTTATATCTCTATAGTTATGACTCGCTTCAAACTTAAACAATATAAAAATGAGTGAATGATAACATTATATTATTCCATGATATCAACAACACAACATATATTTCGATGTGATAAATATACGAAGAGATAAAAGGTATACATAATTTGTGTAAGAGAAAACTCCCTTTCCCTATTGACTTATAAGGTACATGTGAATGGTCTAATTAAAGGTGACATTTATTAATGTTAATGTAAATTAATGATTGTCACATTACTTCCACAAATTATATTCTAAACCTATAAATGTATACAAGGCACACTAAAAATAATTAAACTAATATAAGTAACTTAATATTAGTGCATATACTGATTATCGCATCAATTAAATTTGCGCCTTAAAAATCATTTTTGTATTGAGATTAATAAAACCTCCACATCATGTAAATAATTGGTCACTTTTGGTGATGCTAAAATATGATGCAATTTATGTCAAGATTTTAAAATATCCACTTTTTAGTGGGTCAAAACCATTTTAGAGGTTTCTCTAATTAGGTTTTAGAGTTGTTTTATATCGATATACTTGTGGTTTTGAGGTTTCGTTGTGGGGTTTTTAGGTTTAAATCATTCGGGGTTTGAATTTCTTTTTCTTTTTTTTATATTTCTAAGTATTATTGTCTAGGTTTCAATTTTTTCTTAGTTATGGATTTTGAGATCCAAAGTTTTTAGGTTTTTAAATTTTAGTCTTGCATGAAATTTAAGTTTTAGAATTTTGGACTTACGGTTTTTTACGTTTCAAGTTTTGGATTCACATTTTGTATTATAGGTTATAAGGGTCATCATGTTTATGGTTTTTAGGTTAATATGATTTTAGTGTTTTTAGATTTTTGGTTTTGAATAAGATAGTCATTTTTATATCAATCTATTTTTTATTATTAAGGTTTTTGAGTTTTAATTTTTTATATTGGAATAAATGATGTGTATAATTTTACCTTCATTTACGGCCCTTGAGATTTTAAACAAATTTTGGGTTTGGGTTTTAGAAATCTCAATTTTTGTCGTCAAAATTTAATTAAAATATAAAATTTTATAACATATTTTTATGTTTCCATAATTTTTTATTCATGTTGATCAGAGAATACTTGTTAGAGATCACACAAGAAGTCCACGCGGGAGAGAAGGCTAGGATCAAGGCGCGGAGGGACAGGAAGAACCCGCGCGTGGAGGGCAAGTTCAACATTCAGGACTTAGCCAATTTTGAGTATGAAGACCTATTTTTAGAAGATGGCATGTGGAACACACCAACGATGCAGAGACATGTGCGCCACACATTGTCTATCTTTGGAGGATCGGATTGAAGTGTTTTGCATGGAGACGAGCTAAGAATAGGATTGTCACTTCGGTTAACTACAAGAGTTCTATAGATATCACACTTGCATGTGTGGCTATGCCTGTAAACGGCATGTGGCTATTAATAGCATGTGGCCTATTTCTAGAATAGATAAGCGGTGAAGGGAAAGTCCCCACCCTATATATATATGATAAGAATCACATAGTAGGATGATATGTGTGGTGGAGAGATGGATGTATGGAGGTATAGAGATATGCACATATGATTGGATTACTATATCAGATCCATGCGCGCATTGGTATAGATTGCCATTATTGTAAGGAGCTTTTGTGTTTATTAATAGATGAAAGATATTGGCTGAACCTAAGTGTCATTCCTGTGTGTAATTGAGTGGTGCATGTTCTTGATTCAATCATGATTATTGTTTAAGCTTGTTCTTTCATAAATTTGAATATGGCATGCATTGTAGAATGATGGATTAGTTATGAATCTATATGTTTCTTCCTTCATCACACTAACATCTTGCAACAACAACCCTAAAGAGGGACTGGTACCTCTGCGCACTTGGTGAGTGCTCAATCTAGGTTGAGTGATGTGCCGGGCGCATCTAGGGTGTTATACGGGAAATTCTAGGCTACATCATTGGTTTCATTTCTAGGACCTCTTTTTGATTATTTTTAGGATGGTTTTCGATGAAGACATATCGGTTAACTTTAGCAAGTATTGAGGAGTGGATACACGATGCGGAGGAAGAATATGCATGATGGTTTAGCATTAGATCGAGTTTAACGCACATAGTTGGGTAGAAACAGAATCGTATGATAACTTATATGAGAGCTTTTGCCATATTTCTAGTAGAATTATATGAGTGGTTGATTGCTTATGCATCTAAGTGGAATTAGAATCTGCGCACTTATCTGGACACAGGAATAATTTCAGGCCCTTTATGATGCTGATATGATTTGGACTCGCATTGTGGATACGTGGTTTCGTGGTGTTCTAAATAGTTATATTTTGGAATATTAAATTTCAACGTATTCTTCACTGGAGGTAGTTGAATTCCAGTTTTTATGGTATCCTAGAGTAGCATATTTTTAAGGTATTCCACCAGCGATCAAGATCTTGATGGTAACTTTGATCATGGAGAGTAAATCGATGGCTAACTAAACTTCACCATGCGCGAGGGCGAGGAACAAGTTTGGTAAAAGATGGCAGACCTAGCAGCAGAAAGAGGTAGAGAAAGGAGAGACGGCTTAAGTATAATGAGGCACGCGAGAGGGAGATAGAGAAGCAACATTTTGTTGTAGAAAGTATGGCGTTGAGGAGATAGATGGCTCGTGAAGGATTTGAAGCTCAAGTAGAAGACATGGAGCCAAAGCATCAGGAACTCCCCCATCTTGGAAAACATGACAAAGATCCCCCTTGGCCTCACATAGAAGTGTACCAACAAAGACTACCTGGGCCGCGGGCATGCATCTTAATCCACCCGGTGACCTAGCCCTTGCACTTGGTTTTCCGGTATCTAGTACGACAAGTAACCAACAAGCTAACTTGGGAAGTAGGAGTAAGTCAGGGAGCAAGTACATCAATGGCAGGACAGATGGCTTCAATGCTATTTGGAGAAACATTTTTAGGCATGTCATCCACACAGAATGTAAGCGTACCAAATGTTGGATTCACCTATGGAAGTGGAACTACCTCACAGATTGTAGGGGTTTAGTATAGTACTATTGTCAAAGCACAAGGGAGTACATCTACAGGTCCTATTCTAGCTATGGTGGAGGATCAGGAGGTATAGGTGGTTCTAGTTTTGGTGGATCTGGTGGTTACGGAGGCAAAGAGAGAAACACGGGAGGTTTTAGATCGGGTGGTCAAGGCCCGCAACAACCACAAAATATCTATATGGAGATGTCTCTTCATCTCTCGAATATAGAGGTATAGAGGATGTTGCCGAACATGTGCATATGTGTGAAACCTTCTAGCACGTAAAAGGCATCATGGCTTCTAGCGAAAGGCAAGTCAATTTGCTACTACATTACAAGGACGTGCACACAACTGGTATTAGAATTTTGACCCTGATCAAACTTGCGTGGATTATGCAACATTGAAGGATGATTTCTTGAAAGAGTTCTGTATCCCTGAGTTTGAGCAAAAAAGTATAAGTGCGCTCAAGGATATTAGGCAAGGCACTACTGAGAGTGTACGTGAGTATGATGCCCATTTTAAGACACTTCTATCTAAGTTGTCTTATGATATTCACACCATCCAACATGCACAATGGTTTGTTGGAGGATTAATTACACCATTTAGAAGGGCGTTGTCACATAAGACATACACTAATCCATGCAAAGCACTAGAAGTAGCTTTGCATGTTGAGGCAGTTGGGAGCATTAACACTGGTGTTAGTCCATTCTTAGAGGCATAGATTGTAGCTATGGAAAAGTAGTTAGAGAAGCTATCAAAAAATTCAGCCCATGAAATGCACTCAAGAATTTGGTGTATAGATTGTGAAGTGGAAGGTCACACCAAGGATAGTTCCCTCATGAGATCTGTATGCGCATTCTTTGTTGGATTGTGAGATATGTCATTTGAATCATGATGTTAGTCATTATCCTTTGTTACAATGCGCGATAAGGAAGAATGTATCTTGTTATTGTAAAATTTTCTAGTCCACGACCCATGATAGTGAGGATTGTTAGTCGATTGGTCAGATCCAGGTGCTATAGACATTGGGGTACGATAGACAAGTGTAATAGACAATTCTAAGTGTAAGAATGAGCACCAAGATCGGGATCATAATCAAATGCACTATGACAGGAATGAGGGGCGTTTTGAAGGAAGTCGTGGAAGAGGACATGGATATCATGGTGGATATGGAGGACGAGGCCATGGTGGAGGAAGAGGTGAGTTCCCTCGTGGAACATGTTATACGTGTGGATATCCTGACCACTATAGGCGTGAATGTCCTCAAGAATATTGCATGTTCTTTATGTGGAAAGAACCATAGCTATGAAGAGTGCCGGACTTATATGAGCTTCTCGAGTAAGCAACATAAGCTAGAAAACAAAGGTGCAAGATGGTTAGAATCGCACGCGGTAGAAGATCGGTGGATTCCCAAGATAGTAGAAGGACACGAGGCATTGACGGTGAAGATTACTATAAGAGCTGAAATAACACGCGCAAGAGAGAGGCATTACACCGAAGCCTACGATCACTAAAGATGAGGTTTTGCATGTAAGGTACCAATATCCTACTCATCAGAAGGAAGTTTACCAGGATACCATGGAAGTGCTAAGGAATATTCAGGGTGAGATACAATACTTAAAGGAGTAGAAGAAAGCATTAGAGATAGTCCAAACTGATATCGATGATCTGAGAGAAGTGTGTAAAATGTTGTGCTAGGAGAACATCATTCCACTATTAGGAAGTTGGTTAAAAGGGAACACTCCACGTGCAAGTATTGAGACCAGATGGCAGATCCTGCATGCAAATATTCCCCCTAATAACATTGAATATGACAAGGAAATTACTTTGAATGTTGTTGTGGATGGATGGTTCTTTGAGAAACATATTGATTGATACAGGTGCGGAAGTAAATGTGCTTACATTAGATGCATGGGTACAAATGGGGAGGCCTCCATTGTAGCCATCATCTAATGTGTTGTTTATGGAAAATAGGACTAAGGCCACTCCCATAGGAGTTTTGAAGGATGCATCTATAACCATACAAGGGGCCAAGTTCACTAGGGATTTTGAGGTATTAGCACTTACAGAAGCAAACAATTTTCTAGCCTTGCTTGGATGCCCTTGGTGTTATGCGAATAATTCTAACTTGAGATTCAATAAGGGGTATATCAGCTTTGAGAAAAATGAGGAAAGAGTTGTGATACCTCTAACAGATGGGAAGTCTACACCATATGTTGAGCCTCTAAGTGAGGAGGACTTAAACAAAATTTATGTATGCACTATTCAGGACCCAGAGGTCAATGAGCCATCAAAATAAGGCATCCTACAGTGGGAGGATTCTCATTCTATCAGTGATACTACAAATATTTCTTGTGAAAATTCAGCTCATGGTACATATGAACTAGTAGGGTGCGAGGTAAAAAGCATAGTTGTGCGCAAGAATGGACTTTGTTCGGTTTGACGGATAGGTAGCATAGTACCTTGGTATACAAGGGAAGAAGATCTTCCTATATTTTTGAAAGCCATGGAAGCACATAGTGGATAGATCAAATTAAGAGAATAGATATGTTAGTATATACCTTGCGCGGGACAACAACGACGCTGGTGGGTAGTCCATAGATATAATCTTATCGAATGGGAAGATATTGGAGTCACCTTATCTACTAGGTTTGTAAGGAAAAATGCATCTACGCAGATATGCACTTATCATGGTGATCAATCGACAACTTGTTCAACATCACATTCAGTAGTGTGAGAGACTCTTGACAGCAGGACATGAAGCGTTACCACCTTCACTTTGGGTGCATAGATTATACTCTACTCTACAAGGATGCGCACGTGCCTGGTATGTATATGCAAAACTACATCGAGAGACTGGAAACTAGCAAAAAATTGGTCGTAGGAATGATCCATAACTTTGAATACTTTTCTTCCCAACCCCCAATAGAAGAGGCATTAAATTTTTCAAGCACTTAACTATGGGAGGTAGTGCAAAATTTGAAGATCATATCTAGGAATTATTTGGTGAGACAGAGTTCGGAGCACATTTTGAAAAGGAAGAAGAAATGGAATCCATACTAATTGAGTGCACTTGCCCTAAGAAAGAGAAGGAAAGATGGTTTACATCGTGGATGATGAGGAAGTTGAAAACCTAGATATTGAACATTCACAAAGGGTGCACGAGGTCTTGGATAGTGTAGACAAGGATACGTGCACCTATCACGAACCCATGAAGACAAAGAAGGTGAATATAGGTTCGGAGGCTGAGCCTAAGGAGGCCATCATTGGAGATTGCAATTGGTCGAGACTCGGAGGTGGCAAAGATTATTGAGTTACTCAGGGATTATCAAGACTTATTCCCATGAGGGTATCATGAACTTAAAGGTGTGCATGAATCACTTGGGGAAATGAAGATAAAGCTTAAGGATGGTGCATGCCCAATTAGAAAGAGGCCTTATAGAATGAATCCTAATTTGTGTGAAAAGGTAAAAGAAGAAATTGATAAAATGTTGAAATATAGAATTATCAAACCCCTTGATGAGTCAGAATGGGTTAGTCCAATGGTGATCAATATCAAGAAGGATGGACGAATTAGAATATTTGTGGACTACAGGGAGCTGAATGTTGCATGTGTAATAGATCCATTCCCTATGCCATTCTTTCGAGGAAATATTGGAAGGAGTGGCATGGTGCGAAATATATTCTTTCTGAGATGGGTTTTCAGGTATCATCGGAGTTAGAATTTCTCGGGAGGATCAAGAAAAGACAACTTTCACTCTTTGAATGGGGTAGTTTCACTTATAATGTTATGCCTTTTGGATTGAAAAACATGCCTGTTGTATTCTCACGAGATATTTGTTCGGGCATTTAAGGATTTTATTCACAAATTCTTTCAAGTTTATCTAGATGATTGGACAAAGTATATGGGCTTGTGAAATATCATTGTGACAATCATGCTTAATGTTTGAAGCAGTGCAGAGACAATTAAGTATCTCTTTGAACATCAAGAAGTGCATATTTGATACACCATTTGGGATCTTTGTTAGGACATATAATCTACAAGGAAGGTTTTTGGTTGATCCATCTAAGGTTGCGAGTCATTTTAGGCACTGGAAGCGCCTACTAGTCAAATTGAAATACGTAAATTTTTAGGTCATACAAGATATTAACATCATGCTTAGTGGGTAGTCCATAGAAATAATCTTATCAAATGGGAAGATATTGGAGTCTCCTTATCTACTAGGTTTATAAGGAATAATGCACCTACGTAGATATGCACTTATCATGGTGATCTTTGTTCAACATCACATTTAGTAGTGTGAGAGACTCTTGTGATAGGATAGGAAGTGTTACCACCTTCACCTTGGGTGCATAGATTATACTCTACTCTACAAGGATGCGCACGTGCACTGGTATGTATACGAAAAACTACATCGAGAGAATGGAAACTAGCAAAATTTGACTGTAGGAATGATCCAAAACTTTGAATACTTTTCTTCCCAACCCCCAATAGAAGAGGCATTAAAATTTTTCAAGCACTTAACTATGGGAGATAGTGCAAAAGATGAAGATCATATCTAGGAATTATTTGGTGAGACAGAGTCGGAGCGTGTTTTGAAAAGGAAGAAGAAATGGACTCCATACTAATTGAGTGCGCTTTCCTTGAGAAAGAGAAGGGAAAGATGGTTTACATCGTGGATGATGAGGAAGTTGAAAACCTAGATATTAAACATTCACAAGGGGTGCACGAGGTCTTGGATAGTGTAGATAAGGATACGTGCACCTATCACGAACCCATGAAGACAAAGAAGGTGAATATAGGTTCGGAGGTTGAGCCTAAGGAGGCCATCATTGGAGATTACTGGTCAGACTTGGAGGTGGCAAAGATTATTGAGTTACTCAGGGATTATCAAGACTTATTCCCTTGAGGGTATCATGAACTTAAAGGTGTGCATGAATCACTTGGGAAATGAAGATAAAGCTTAAGGACGGTGCATGCCCAGTTAGAAAGAGGCCTTATAGAATGAATCCTAATTTGTGCGAAAAGGTGAAAGAAGAAATTGATAAAATGTTGAAATATAGAACTATCAAACCCCTTGATGAGTCAGAATGGGTTAGTTTAATGGTGATCAATATCAAGAAGGATGGATGAATTAGAATATGTGTGGACTACAGGGAGCTGAATGTTGCATGTGTATATGCAGATCCATTCCTATGCTATTCACTCGAGGAAATCTTTGGAAGGAGTGGCATGGTGCGAAATATATTCTTTCACAGATGGGTTTTCAGGATATCATCAGGTTAGAATTTCTCGGGAGGATCAAGAAAAGACAACTTTCACTCTCTTTGAATGGGGTAGTTTCACTTATAATGTTATGCCTTTTGGATTGAAAAACATGCCTGTTGTATTCTCACGAGATAGTTTTTCGGGCATTTAAGGATTTTATTCACAAATTCTTTCGAGTTTATCTAGATGATTGGACAAGTATATGGGCTTGTGAAATATCATTGTGACAATCTGTGCTTAATGTTTGAGCGGTGCAAACAATTAAGTATCTCTTTCAACATCAAGAAGTGCATATTTGATACACCATTTGGGATAATATTAGGACATATAAGCTACAAGGAATGTTTTTGGTTGATCCATCTAAGGTTGCGATCATTTTAGGCACTGGAAGTGCCTACCGGTCAAATTAAGGTACATGATTTTTAGGTCATACAAGATATTATAGAAAATTCATCAAAGGGTATGCCAAAGTTGTTGCACCCTTGGAAGAGTTACTAAAGGGGAAAGGTACATTTTATTGGGGAGAACCGCAGCAAGCGTGCGTTTGAAATATTAAAGGAGAAACTTACTACGCGCCCATTCTACGTTTTCCCTCATGGGATAAACCATTTCATGTACATGTGGACACCTCGGGAATAGTCATTGGCATTGTGTTAGCTCAACCTTTTCAAAGGTATTATCGATCATCCAATCTATTTTGCTAGTAGAAAGTTGACTCTTGCTAAACAAAATTATACAACTACAGAGCACGAAGCTTTGTCAATGATCTATGCATTGCACAAATTTCAACAATACTTGTTAGCAACACCATTTGTGTTTTATACAAATCACATGACATTGAAATACTTGGTAAACAATCCCATCTACTAGGGGCGTATATGCAAATGGGTACTCCTATTTCAAGAGTTTGACTTCACAGTTGTGGTGAAGCTAGGGAAAAGTAACTTTGGACCAGACCACTTGTCTAGAATTCACTCAGGAGAGGAGGCACAAACAATTGAAGAAACCATGCCAGATGTACAGTTATATAGGTTACAATGTGTGCCATTAGAATTAGAAGACATTTTTGTCTTTCTACGGGTAGTGTGGCACCATAAGGAATGAAGTAATTAGGAAATAAATAGCTTTCTATACACGTGACATTGTTTATGTTAATCGGTGGTGACCTCTACAAGTTAGGAAAAGATGAAGTATCACGCCGTTGTGTATTATAGCTTGAGCATAAGGATATTCTAGAAGAAGCCCATGGTGGTATTGCAAGAGGCCATTATGCGGGTGATATGACTACTTGAAATATCCTACTTGCTGGATTATGGTGGGAGACCGTATAAAGATTGTAAAGAATATTGTAAGGCATGTGATCATTGTCAGCGCCTAGGAAAACCAGGGTAAAGAGATGAGATGCCTTTAAGACCAATTACTAGTGTCGAACCGTTTGAGAAATGGGTCATTGACTTTATAGGACCTATTTCGCCACCATACGCAAATTGGATTACACTATATCATCACTTGTACTGATTATCTCACACGGTGGCAAGAAATAACATCTACGAAGGACTGTACAACAGCTACAACAACTAGGTTTCTATGGGAGAATGTTCTTACAAGATATGGATGTCCTTTAAGCTTGAAAATGATAGGGGTACACACTTTTTGAATGAGACAATTAGGATCCTATTAGATGAGTTTATGGTTGCACACCATAAAACTACACCTTACCATCCTCAGGAAAATGAAACTGTTGAGGCTTTCAACAAGATTTTGAGCCAAACTTTGACAAAAATTTGTGATGTTGGAAGAAAGGATTGGGATGACAAA
Source organism: Taxus wallichiana var. yunnanensis (assembly GCA_018340775.1). NCBI lineage: Eukaryota > Viridiplantae > Streptophyta > Pinopsida > Cupressales > Taxaceae > Taxus > Taxus wallichiana. Next base: position 763,578,458 of record CM031244.1, read on the forward strand.
GTGTCAGTTGTTCTTTGGGCATATAGAACAACTTATAAGAGATTGAACAAAGTCAGTCACCGTTTGATTAGTGTTTGGCACAAAATATGTTCTTCCTATAGAATTTATGTTACCTTCTTTGTGTATTCCACGTGTACCACTGGAGGTCTAGCTAATGAGTAGACTTTAGAAGAGTGTATTGAGAAAATGATTCAACTGGATAAGTGATGAGCCCTAACACGATGGAGTCAAAAGGGAAAAGGCAGAAGCAAAAATCATGGCATGACGAAACATAAGGGATAAGAAGTTTGAGATTGGAAAAATAGTAATTCTTTATGAATCTAAGTTCTTGCACCATCCGAGACAAGCTCAAGGTACATTGGTTGGGGCCATATGTCATCACTTACATACTTGAATCATATGCTTGTCGAGTTAGAAGCACTTGATGGAACACGGCTACCGGTTACTTTAATGGGAGTAAGTGAAGCCCTAGTATAAATAAGTCTTCTTGGTGTTTGTAATAAGGTAGTATTTCCATTTAGATTAGGTTTTCAATTATGTATTTTCTTATTTGTCATATGCTTTGTACATTTAGTTTTTTTCTTGTGTAATAAGCGCACTTGTGTGCATAAGCTAATTACTATGTGAAGAATGTTTATGCAAAGGACTGCACATATAGTTTTAGTGTGGGGAGGCTATAGTTATCCAGGTAAAAGGATGTGGGAATTGAAAGGTGAAAGGAATAAGCTACTACGAGTGTGCTCTAAGTCAAAATAATATTGCTTCTCAAAAGTGACCAAGGATGGAGATGAATGAAAGTACAAGTATAATGAAAGGTAAGCAGAGGTCATGATAACTACCGGGGAAGGTAGAATGACAAGGTACTTGGGTGTGGTGAAGAGAATTTTGTGACCATAAGGTAGGAAGGTGCACTAGAAGGTTATAGTAGGGCGCGAAGATGTACCACGTGAAATGAACGAATTTGGTTAATGAATGAGGGGATATTTGGTAGGTGAAGGAGTAATAAATGCATCAAAATTTGAAAAATTATATAAGGATGGGATGTGAATTCATTTTTACCATTGTGATTAAGAGTATTTGAAAGAAGCCAAGTGCAAAGAGCTGAGTGATCGTTTTAAGGCGTGAGAGGTGTGTAACCATTCGTGATGAAGAGATCTGTGCGCTAGAAGAAGCTTATGTCCCCGGTGGTGAAGGGTTTGAGCAAAGTGAGGCGACGGAGACGAGTTAGGGGCACATAATTTCACCTAGGGCATGCTAAATCAAACTAGGGTTGCTTCACACATTAGAATTTGAATAGTAAGGATCTATAAAGGATTGCAAGGTAAAAATGGCACCCAAGAAGGTAGTTGCGTATAACAAAAGGAAAGAAGAAGGTGGTCGTCGAGGAGGAAGAAATGGCTCCAGAAAGCAATTTTTAGAGATGTAATATCTAGAGGGGGTTATTGTTGGCCAAGAGTGGGATTCTCACATAAGGAAAATAAAATTGAGTGAGTACAATCACCGTACCATTGAGAACAAGAAGGAGCTTGACGCGTTGTTGAACATGAAGACAAATAAACACATGGCGGAAGATATGCCTTGTATGATGATGTTGGTGAGAAGATATTGCAGAGGATAGGGGTTTACCAACTTTATGAGCTCCCTTATTTCAGAAGTATGAGCCATTATACCAAAGTGGCTTATGAGCAGAGTGCATGAGGATTTTTTCTACTTTGCGAAGGCGCATGAGTCGAATTTTAGTCGTGCTCATCTCCACAAAGGATGCAGGTTCAAAGGCATGGGAGACGATTTGTGAGACGATCTGACAGATAAAACCACAATATTGGAGACCAGGAAGGAGTTGGGATATACAAAGGGTCTGCATTCGGTATGGACATCGACAAACTAAAGAAGTATCTAGTTGTACAAATGGTGCACATCTCATTACAAAGCTCAATGAATAGGAAAGGTGGTCACAAGTGAACACCATGTGGTTGCACATTTCCAAAAAGATATCTGAAGGAGTAGTCTACAACATTTCACGATATATCATAGATATGATTGTAGAAGAAGCGTGCAAAGGAGGACAAATCAGCTTTGGGGTTGTTCTTTTATCACTAGTGTTCATGGAGATCAGAGTGCTTGATGGACCGAAGGAGAAGGTATGGGAGTATCGATGGAACACAAATCTCTTGTAGAACAATTCAAGAACTACCTATGTGAGGGATCCATGATAGAACAGGTTAGGCAACGGGTAGAGAAGTGATATGATAGGCTTTATGTGAAGATTTTGGGGAAGAATGGCGCATCCCCAAGGACTTGCCTTCAGATGGTTGAAAAGGTAGTTCAATTTTGTATACTAGCATTTTGTATAGCACGGTTTGCAATGAAATATTGGGCATGGAGTAGTTGGTGCAAGTTGCCATATGCATTCATAGCAAGGTACTTCTAGGCATCATTACACATGTTTACAGACATGTGACGATTGATGTTCAATGTGGATAAGGTAGATTGCGACTACCACACACTAAGGAATAAATATGTCTATCCAGGGCGGGGTGCATATGTTGAAAGACTCATTTTCGATGTTTTAATCATTAAACCAATAAGTTTTGTGGTTAAAGCTATTGGAGCAAGCATTGGTGTATCTCTAACTGAAGCCAAAGATAGAGAATAACAAGTATGTGGAAGGTGAGTTCACACTTCAAAGACCACCAAAGGAAAGCATAAAATGGAGAACATCCCGAGTGCTTAATCCCACAAAGCCAATTGAAGTGGAGGATGAGGAGGAGGAGCGCGAAGATAGTGGTGGTTTAGAGCATAGAGGTAGGAGACATCCTACAAATAAGGGTGAAGCTGAGCGTGCCACTACACCACCTCAGCCACAAAGGGGATGATGAGGACTTGAATACAGTCCAAGGGGAGCACAAATTTAAGAGGGTGTTTAGGAGAACAAGGACCCAAGGTGCTACTCCAACCATGGTGTGTAGATCACCCAGACTCTCTCCACAGAAGGAGGCAACCATGCAAAGAAGGAGGAAACTAAAGTTAAATGAGGAGGCGGAAGAGTTAGAGGAAAGCACGCCTAATTCTCCTACACTTCCAGAGAACATAGAAGAACAAGGTGAGGAATCAAAGGAAAGAGAGGCAGATTTGTAAAGAATGTTTGGGACATGGAGACACAAGTCCCTAATTTGGAAGCTAAAGTCCCTAAGCAACAACGGTCTAGAATAACAAGTGGATAACACATTCCACTAGCCATGGGGTATCACTGAAAGGATGTAGGTAAAATTGTCACGCGCACAGAGCGTGATAGCACATGAAGGATTTATTCAGCTAGGAGCTAATGGATGAGGATATGGCGACTGTGCGCACTCGGAAAGCAATTATCATGGTCAATGCACACCCATATGGATGAGCCTGATTTTGATATATGCGAAGAGTCATGTGTTTCAAGACAGATGAAGAAGGCACCACAATCTAGACATATGACGGTAAAGCCTACTATCATGTCAGATGAGCAGATCAACAACGCATTAGTGAATGTTTCTTGAATTTTGTAGGAGAAACATGGATAAGGCTGCAACAATTAGAGTGTTACGCGAGGAGCTAAAGACAAAGGATGCAGAGATAGCGCGCATAACACAAGAGAGGGACTTGGCACAAAAGAAGAATGAAGTATTTATCATCTTCACAGAGGAGATTGGGGATAATGTCATAAGAGCTAAGCCACACTTGGAGACCAAGGTACCATAGATGTTTCCCTTAGCGATACATTATGTAGGAAAGTTGGTGGACCTGGTGCTTGAAGATGAACCTCTGTGCATGATTGCGCTAAGGAAGTCAGAGCAAGAGGCAGAATGAGAGAAATCTTCAGTGATGTGAAAGATTACATCCTATGAGGGCTACTGCAAGCGCTACAAGAAGTATTGAAGAAAGCAGACTAGGCTTTGAATATATGCACAACTCCAAAGGTGCTTATCAACATAAAGACCTTAGAAGAAAACAATAAAGTCTAGAAAGTAATGAAGGGCGAGACATTTGGCCTCGCAAAAAGATTGTTAATGGTTAAGTAGAGTGCAAGGCTCTGCAGAAGTAGCACAAGAGCTGCACAAGACTCGGTTGGAAGAGCTTGGGAAGCTAATTGCGTAGAAGATGGATCTTCTAGAAGGAAGAATGACCTCAATGTCCAACGTTGTGTTGGTTCTGTAAAATGAAAAATGGGAGATTGTGAGGGATGAGTTGGAGTCCATTGTTGTGGACATTCCAGAAAAAGTAGAACAAGCACTCGTTGAATGATAGGCCTTGGAGGTTGAAATAAAGGAGGAGTATCCAGAGTTGATACTTCAAATTGATATAGAGGAGGCTACCTCATAGCCTCATAAAACTTCTTTATTTATCTACATTCTTTCATTCTTATTCTTTCCATTCTTCTATTCTTTACTTCAATTTTTGGAGATACCCATTATCGAGACAAAAATGAGATTAGTGTGGGGTAATGTTGATCAGATAATACTTGTTAGAGATCACACAAGAAGTCTGCGTGGGAGAGAAGGCCAGGATCAAGGGCACGAGAGGGACAGGAAGAATCCGCACGTGGAGGGCAAGTTAACATTCGGGACTTAGCCGATTTTGAGTATGAAGACCTATTTTTAGAAGATGGTGTGTAGAACACACCAACGATGTAGAGACGTGTGCGCCATGCATTGTCTATCTTTGGAGGATTGGATCGAAGTATTTTGCATGGAGACGAGCTAAGAATAGGATTGTCACTTCAGTTAACTACAAGAGGTCTATAGATAACACACTTGCATGTGTGGCTATGCCTGTAAACAACGCGTGGCTATTAATATCATGTGTCCTATTTTTGGAATAGATAAGCAGTGAAGGGAAAGTCCCCACCCTATATATATATGATAAGAATCACATAGTAGGATGATATGTGTGGTGGAGAGATGGATGTATGGAGGTATAGAGATATGCGCATATGATTGGATTATTGTATCAGATCCATGCATGCATTGGTATAGATTGCCATTATTGTAAGAGCTTATGTGTTTATTAATAGATGAAAGATATTCACTGAACCTAAGTGTCATTCCTGTGTGTAATTGAGTGGTGCATGTTCTTGATTCAATCATGATTATTGTTTAAGCTTGTTCTTTCATAAATCTGAAAATGGCATGCATTGTAGAATGATGGATTAGTTATGAATCTATATGTTTTTCCTTCATCACGCTAACATCCTGCAACAACAACCTTAAAGAGGACACAGTACCTTTGTGTGCTTCGGGTGAGAGCTCGGTCTAGGTTGAGTGATGTGCCGGTGCGCCTAGGGTGTTATCTAGGAAATTCTAAGTCGCATCAATTCAATATTTCCATACAATTTAAATTATTTTGGTTATCGAATTCATATAATTTAAAGTTTTGATTGTTCACGAAGGTTGGGAAGGTGAGTTACATAGCTATCGACATCTTTGCCCATATTACGGAAAACATATAATTGATTACAATGTGATAAGTAGTATACACTTATATTGAAACATTCCTTTAGCTAAGTCTCAACTAGGGGGACCAATCTATCGAAGTAACCCAAAGAATAATTCGAGACTCCATCCGCTTAGTATATCATTTATCAAATATGTAGAGAGATTTGTACCTTAGTGGATGATTAGACAACACCTTTTACATCATTATCCTCTCTAATAAAACAACCCTTTTAACACATTTCAAGTTTTTAGACTCCCTAACATTTGATTTTAGTTACTTTCAAATCTTATTGTTTTCCAACAACATATTACAATTGCAACAAAATGAATATTTCCACCCTTGTGGCAATTGCGAATATGAGGAAGTTTTGAGGTGACAAACTTCAATATATTATTTAATAATGTTTAGCACTTTTTGGTATTGATTTTTTGATTGGAGAAATTGCTAACATGAGGAAGTTTTGAGACAACAAACTTCAATATATTATTTAATAATATTTAGCACTTTTTGATATTGATTTTTTTATTAGAGGAGAGTGTGAACCCCACGAAATTTGTAAGTGTTAGATAAGGGCATTCTCGTGGAGGATGTTAAGGAACTGTTGTAACAGTGGATACAATTTGAAATTTTAAAAGCTGGTGATTTAAAAGCTGGTGATATCATATATTTATGTAGATAAGGTTAGGAATCTTAGAGAAACAAAGTGGTTGTAATAATTTTCCTACTAAATATAGTTTAGAATCAGAGTGGTTGGAATCTTACCCGTTCGAAGCACTCTCTTTTATAGAGACGTGTCTTCATTTAGTGGGTAGGGACAAGTGACAAACAGTACCATCATTTTCTGCAAAAGTTTATCAGATTAGATCAGTTTCTGTTAAGTTTCTTCATCTTCAACAATGGAAATGCTAAAATAAATGGCCAGACTTCGTTGTCAGTGGGTTTGTTTGTGAGCTATTTTGTTTTTGGTGGGTCTGTGAAAATTGGTGCGGTAGTTGCAGCTTGATTATGCGGCCCATGTTTTTTCATTTTGGACGGTCCAACCAAAATTTATCCTTTTATTTTAGATAGCTTTTATGGAAGAAAAGTATGCATAAAGTTGCATAATTTATATTCGTTGAGTGTAATACGGTCTTTCGGAATATAGTCCGTGGTTTTTGTATTTATTATATTATAATATCATCTTTTTAAAAATTATTGGGAGGAAATTGAGGTTTGTTTAACAATCTAGATTTGTAGAGTTTAATTACATCGCAAGTACACTGCCCACTCGAGAGATAAATTAAGAGTCAAATTCATAACCTAAACCACCTAAAATGATGGTAGAAACGAGCAAAACTTGTGACGTTCTATTATATATAATATTATTTAAACTATTTTTATTGGTATATTTATATATTCTTATATTAACAAAATAGAATTTTAAAGTATAACATTATATTGTAAAAATTACAATTAAATAGAATATTATTATTTAAATAGAAATTGAAACCCTAAGTGCAAGAGACGGAATATAAGACTTCGTTGATTTCACAATAAATTTAAATGGTTTTAAATTCTTTTTAACTTAAAATTATATTAAGAATCACTAAATTTATCTTCAATTTTAACTAAATTCTCCAAACCAATAGTATAGGAGAATAATGCAATTATGGTATATTTTTTCATATTATTTTCGTGGAAGCTTAATTTTTTTATGGTATATTACATTATTGTTTTCTAGTTTCTTTGGAAATTTGTATTTTAATGCATAAAATGTATCTAAATAAGGTATGAAATAGAGATAACGTTGAACATTACACTTTAGCAAATTTACATATATAGTTTGATAAAAATATTTAGTTTCATAGAAGTAATGTGTAAAGTCGTATCTTTATATACATTGTATACTTATTTTGTTTGATAAGAGATAATATGCTTCTTTTCTCAACTCTTTATGCCACTAAAGGTTGCATTTATTTGACTATAGGTTTGAGACTACTTAAAATCAAATAAGTATATTTAATTATAATATTATTATCTAAACATTAATGCCACATATTTTACTATTGGAAATGCCCATTATATTAATTAAAATATAAGAGAGTTCTGAAGCAGCCGGTGACCAAATAACTCATGGTCCCAAAAAGCCATGAGGCACCACGAAACACCCATAGGAAAACATAAAATGCCACAAGAGAAAACACGAGAACTACATTAAAACAAACCGAGAGAACACGAGCACATGTCATCGCTGCTCCGAGAGGAGGAGGAGGATCATCCCGATAAGGGATGTAAACCCCACTAGGCGGCTCAACCAAAGAGGATCAACCTGCTAGCCATCCACGATCGGCATTTGAATCTCTGAGAGGCACCATAATTCCCCAACCAAGGGGCGGAGAGCCAACAAACACTTGAGCTCCATGTGGAGGAGAGGCCCATCACAGAGAACTAGCCACAACCTTCCCCACGAAGGAGGACTCAATCCGGCCCTCAAGAAGATGGGGCTAAAGGGTGACCTCGGGGAGAAGAGGAGTGATGGCTACGAGAGAAGCCTCGTGATGCGGTCCTTGCGGAGGTGGGTGGCATGTGAGAGATGGACGAGGTGGCGGCACAAAAAGGGTCAAGATGTACTCGACTCATCGTGCAAGGAGCACTCCCCCAAGTGTGTGAGCAATTCCTATATGTGAGAAAACTCCATAGAAAGTTTTTTGCTTGAGCTTGAATATGTATGTGCACAGTAAACAAAATAACCACTTTATCATTAGTGGAAAATAAAGCGATAGATTGATCATTCTAGAAGATAGCAATATTATGAGCTTTCCAAATTTGAAAGAGAATACATGCTCTAAAAAATGCCATAGAGAGTCAATATAGGAAGGCCAAGAACTAAAATCTCAAACAATGTCATCTTCCAATGAAAGAATTCAGGGTGGTAGGGTTGAAAAAACATATGAATCCAAGACCAAACAACTTAAGAATGGGACCAAGACCAAAAACACTTAAAAGACTCTAGTCGAGAGAAGAAAGAACATTTAGGATTAGGAAATCCAATGTGACTGAGCCATTCGCCAATAGGAAAACCCTGATAATTGAGGCACCATAGAAAATGGTTGACTTTACGTTCGATAGAGGGTTCCGAGAATAGGAAATTCTTGAATCTAAGTATTTGGGGTAGATTGAAATCCCAATGGGATTGAGTTTAGAAATGGAAAGCGAAATAGAACTTAATAGATAATATACTATGTCGGCATTATAGTTGAAAAAAAGAAATATTATGTTTCCATCGTGATCTCACCACCAAGCATCCAGAGGTTTAAGACCTAACTTATGAAGCATGACATCCAGCATCAACTCTTGAATTTTGTAGATAGACGGAAGGTCTGAATTGGAAAGATTGAATTTCATCTTGAGCTTGGGCTAGGAAATCCAGTCTCTATGGGAAACCAAATCTTGAATGGTGTGAATCCCTTTTCAAGATAAACTTGATGCCCGGAGTTTCAGCAAGTGGGATACTATATTTCGTGATAATGGGAGACCACCAGATATTCTGGGAATTGAAAGAGAGCCCCATGCGAAATCCATCTCCAATCCATCGCAGCAATAATTTCACAACTTCAAAGGCCTTCCATATGCTCTTGGTAACGAAAGTGCCAATAATCTTAACAAGCACCTTGGTGATAATTAAGGTATGTAACCCTATATTATTCCAACATCTTTTTCCATAAAGAGATCTTGAAACAATCAATAAGCGAAATAAATTTTCTAGGCTTGATTACCCAAAAGGCAGCGCACCACCCATTTAGAACATAAAGTGATGTTTTTATGTAAAACTTCAATAATACGCATGCCTCCTTGATCACATTAGACAAAAACCTCCCAAGTGACCCGATGAAAGCTAGCTAAACCATAACTTTTAAACCAAAGGTAATCCTAGACCGACTTAGAAAGTTTGGAAAAGGAAGCCCAAGATTGTCACCAACAAGAATTATAATAAACATGGGTGGGCGCAAGAATCTTGGTACACACCTAAAATTTACGATTAAAGAAAGAGATTTCGAATACCACCGAGAGACCTTATGCTTGACTCTATATCAATCACATATTGCCATAAATTTTGGAATCAATATCAAAGGAAAAAGGAATTCCTAAAATTTAAATTTTTTCTTCGTGGAAAATCCACTTCTAGGAGTAAGCTTTTAACCAATTAGGCATAGGCCAACAACTTTTCGATAGCCCAAATTTTTAGCCATCTGAATGTTGGATCCTGAAGCAAGATACAAGATGTCAAGGAATTCAAAAACTTCAACAAAATTCTGCTCATTTTCTACAAGGGTGAGAAAATAATCATCATCAAAGTGCCCATTAATGCGCATTTGAATAAAATGATCTCGGCTAAAAATTCCCGAATGTGCCCCCTAATCAGCACACTTAGCAATAATATATTTAAGAGCATTGGTGGCTAAGAAAAAAGAGCAGGCATAAGAGGGAACCCTATCTGATAGAATAGAAAAGTCCAATTGCATAAGATTATTGACCATTGATAGTGAGGAAAGCGAGACGCACGCGTTGGAAATTAGATTTTGGACATCCGAGGTAAAAAATTCACCAAAACCTAAAGTTGTGAGCATGGCCAGAATAAAAGGCCACTCGATACGATCATAAGCCTTTTCAAAGTCAATTTTAAGAAATAAGGGTCATTGCAGAGACATTTGAGTCTATTTCATTCCTTCCCATACCCGTAATAAGATTATCGAGAATATAACAAACTTTGAAAAATCTGTATACTTTCGATTCAAAAAATATTGGATAACATATCGAAATGCGAATAATGAGGGCCTTAACACAAATTTTGTAAGAAATATTCACGAGTGATAGGCCGCCAACTAGTAATCAAATGCCACATAATTTTTAATGAATTTTGAACTATTTTTTGTCAAAATTTATAATTTATATAAATATTTCCTCCAAAGTCCTATAAGTTATAAGCTATATCATGTCAAGATATAAATTCTTCACACCATCATTATTATAGAACTTGACACAACTCCTTTTACTTGGTTGATAAAGATACTAATTTTAGGACTCGAAAAGTTAGATAATTCTTATAGTGGTTATCTTAGGTATTTACACATTATTTTCATATTCTTTATAGAGAAAATAAATTATGGCATTAATTTTTGTTGGCACGTGAAATTTTATTTGTTTCTTCACTTTATTGATTTTAATATGCACAAATTACCTTTTCATAGATTCCTAGTGGATGCTTTTGATCTCTACAAGACTAAAGGTCAACATGGGCATTCACATTAGATTTATTGAACCTACCTACAATCCACACATGGTATGAACTTGAAGATTATCTCTCCTCAAAACTTCAACGCTACTCAAACTTATATCTTTGATTTAGTGATGGGTTCATCCAATCCCTTGGAATACGCCAATATGTAATTGACTTATAACTTAAGGGGTTTGCTTATTTAATATTGAGTTTGTTCCCATTAGCTTCGCATTGAGATAGACTATGTTATATATCCCTTGGGAGTGTCATATTTTTATAATTTCTCTTTGGATTTTTAAACCAAGGACCATTTTGTTTTTAGATACTATCCTTGCTATGAGATAAGGAGTTAGACTTTTCCCTCTTTAGAGATTGTATTAACTCTCTTTAAGAGCTCAAGTCTTATGAGGACCATAAATTCTTGTCCCTCAATTCCTCTAGGAGATGTTCATCCTTCACCTACAACTTAAGAGGCATAATTTTCCTAAGGGGACACATACCAATTTAATTACATCTTAGTTCCAATTATCTCACACAAATTGTAGGAAGATGCCCATGTGGTCATTTTCTAAGTTTATATGGTAGAAGCGTGAATCATAACCAACCCAATAATTCACATGACTTTGCACCCATCACTTACCACTTTGAGTATCGAATTTAGTGTTCATCTTGAAGAATAAATTTAATCTCATTATGTGAGGCACTCTTCATTTGACCAAGCCTTCATTTTCAATTTTAATTTATTAGATTAGTGCTTTCCAAATACTATTTTTTCTCACCTTTAAATTTATATTATTTGGGATGAGATACTTCCCTCCCTTTATCTTTTTTTCTAGGATTTTTTTGAAGAAACCCCGCCACATCTTTCATCTACTTTCCCAACATATTATTTTCCAACTACTTTTTAAGCGATAGTCAAGGCCTTGATGAAGAGGCAATAATTACCATGAAGGATAATACATTTTTATTGAATCCAAAATTGTAGGGATTAGCTACACAAAATTCTTAGACTAAGTTTCCAAGGATTGAGGGTTTCCATTCCACCAAATTCCCTGGGAGAAATCCGACGTCATCCCTTATTTATTGGTTTCTCCGGGAGTAGAACCTAGTGGATGGCTAGGAAACACCTTTACACCATCATACACACTGGTTAGACCAAAACCCATTTGATAAGGAGGATACATATTCATTTGGGCTTGGTTGAAAATATTGATAATTTATTTGCTACGATGGAACGAGTAAATGGAAACCTAGAAAAGAACAATTTTTACAATGCAAATACTATTATTTTTATTTCACTAATCATAGTGGAAGAAGAATCACATGATGCATTTAAAGAGAGAGTAATCTGAAAAGGAATGTGAAATAAATTCATCCAATAAATAGAGGACTTGGGTGTTTTAATTATCAAACTTATCGATTAGGACTCAAGTCACCTTGTGTCCATTTTTCTACAAAAGTAGATCATATTTCTTTGATTGCATGTTGTCCAAATAAGGTTATTAAATAGGTTTAATTTTCTAAAAAATATTCAAATATTTAATCTTAATAATTTGATTTTGTTGGTAATTTAATTGAATTTATTTTATAGATTGATGTTCACGAAAGGTTAAGATTGACTCGTTAAATTCTAAAATATACATTGTAAGGAAGATAAGGGGGTCCCAATAAAAATCCTAAATAATACAAAATAAAAAAACTAAATCTAAAATAAGTAAATAACATTGCATTTTAAGCTAGACTTGAAATATGTTACCATAGTGCATATTTTTATTAATATTTTAAAATTATTCTTTTAGTCTATAGAATGGCATTCAATATATCATTTTTAAAATTGTAAATTAATATCAAATATTTTTTCAATTTATTTTTATCAATAAATTATTTCAACAAGAGCTATAAAATAGATTCATCAATATCAAATTACATGGTACTCAATTTATCATAATGGAAATAACCATATAAAAACGTGATAAAAACCAAAGTTTCTTACAATACTACAAAAGATAACCCAATAGTGAGAACTTCATCACATCCTATTTTAGAAAAGACATCCAAATTTCCAAAATAGAATAAAATATGTTCAATGCATTTTCCACATCTTTCTTGCAACTACCCAAATTTGTTGCATTCTATATCAAAACTTTAGTAAGCAAAATCCTAACCTTTAACATGATCCATCACAAAAAAATCCACAAGATTCTTCAATTGATTTTTGTAAAATCCATATAAGCTTACAAAATTAAGATATGTCACAAGGTTATGTACCTTACAACATCTAAGCAATATTTTCTTCATCCAAGTAAAATCAAACAAAAGTTAGTCTTTAATAACAAGGTTCTATTTTGTAACTAGATGGAAATCATATCTTTTAGAGATCAAACTCTTAAATGTGTCATTGTCAAATCCTTATTGCATCTAATGTCTCATCCCCTAGAAAATCCATACCTCTAATATTTATATGAAAGAGGAACTCCATCCCAAACCATCATAGGAACCTATTCCTATGACACCATTTTTGGGAAAGGGAAGACATAAAGCAATGAGTTTTCATGGAAGAACAACCTTAGGGTTTGAGATCACTATAAATACCACATTTATGAAATATTGGTAGTTCCCAAAAGATTATAGATCTTTTAGTATGGCTCACACCAAGTTGAAAAATTAGTTTACAAAGAGAAAAACATATGTCTTGAGAGTTAATTACACAAATTATTTGCCAAATTTCATCTACATTGTACATATGTGAGGGTATATATAGCTACAACAAGATTTATCTCCCCTTTTCTTGTTGGCCCTACTAAATGTAGCACATCCACTAAAGATGACACTTTAGGTTACACCTCCACTAAACATGATAGCACATGTGAGGTGAGTGGCCATAAATGCACACTTTGCAAGGCATGTGCACACACTAAACATAATTAAGGGAATAACTAACTTTATAAGTAAACTTAAGCTTAGGCCATTGAAATTAGGAACCAACACCCCATTAAGTGCAACTTAAGGAGGTATATAAAAATAAATAAGGATAATAATCCTTTAAAAAATAATTCCCAACAACTAGGCTTGATGAGGTACCCATGTACAATAAATATGATTCCTCATAAACTAGATAAAAAGGAGAAAACCATAAGAAACACTCCTCCCCAAAATAGAGATACAATGAGTGAAACTAGAGAAAATGATGCATCGCAAGGTTTCTAAAAAATTATAGATAAAAAAGGTGTATGAAGGTGCTTAGATATGTTACAAGGTATCCCAAGAAAAATCACAACACATAAGTAGTGCAACAATAATGAATAAGGTGAACTCAATGGAATGAAAGATATCACACATAATGTACTAAGTGGAATAAAATCCACTAATAACACACTAGATGAGATGAAATCCATCACTAAAGATGCGAGTGGATAGGATGAAATCCATAAAGAGGAAGGTGTTAGATGTGTTATAACATTAAATGACAAAAAAATTGAAAACATTAAAATTGTATGAGTGGAATGAATCCACTACTTAAACACCAAAAAAGAAAATGTATACACCGATATAGTTATTTAAAAGGAAACTACTAATCTATCAAAGAATTTTTAAAAATATAAGATTCTACCATATACCTACTTGAAGTAGGTGTAAGGAAAATCAACACCAACAAAATGACTTCCTATAGTAGATGCAAGGTATAATAAACATCCCCAAAATATAATTATTATCTCACTACATACCCCTAAAAATGTTTAATGGGTGGTGAAAGCACCCTAAACTTTACAAAGAAAATTACATGACTAAAAAGGAGAGCTAACACCATTGCCATCAATCTAGCCAAGGTTCTAATTCTAGGAATGTAACATTAATATAGAAGCTTAAAAGAATGCTTAACTAGTATGAAAATAATACAAAATCTAACTAAACATGCCTACTAATATGATTGAACTACCTAACATCCAGGCCTAAATAGACCTAAGAGGAAATCAAATGGTTATGGTTGTTACTCCAAACAAAGTGAAATGCCTATTCAAATGACTACTTGGACATTTTGGATATCCATTTACTAACCCCATTGAAGGCTTTAAGAAAGGATTGAGCTTGGCTATAAATCATATTTATTATATGAGATGCAAATCAAAGCATGGTGTAAAGTATAAAGGAGTGAGGTGCACCATTTTTATAGTTTTCCTTTTGGGAGAAACTTGTATTTTGGTGCATGTGGGACTAAAAGCCCCAAATTAGATTATAATTTCTAATCATGATTGAGCCTTGCTAATCACAATTAGTGAATTACCAAGTGATTAAGAGGTGTGGAGCCTTGATCGACCACTTAGGGTAAACTAGGAGGCTAGGATAAGATGTTGAAGCTTGCTTTGAGATGTTGTGGAGGTGTATGGGGTTATTTTGAGTGGTTGGAAGAGGGGTTTGAGTCAATACTAGGGTATATTGACTAAATCAATGGCAAAATAGGCTTAATTAGCCTATAATCGCTAATTGTATGTTTTGAAGAGGATTTTGGCTTATGATTCGCCGTAAAGTGACATCTAAATGCGGAAGGGGTTATGTAATAAACAATGTGGTGTTAAATAGCTAAATTGGCAAGGAACGTTAGTTAATTAGCAAAGAGTACTAATTATAATAGAATTGGGAAGAATAGGAGTGGTTTGTATGCATTTTGGCAATAAGATTGCAAAAGTGAAATTTAGGTGTCTACATTTGCCCCTATTTGAGGTGAAGTTAGTGACCTCACTTTATACATAGTAGACAAGCATAAACAGGTAGATTTTTGAAGAAAAATTAGAAGGATGAAGGATGGCCCCTCGCGTGTCGATGTGGTGATAGAAAAATTCAATCGACGATAGAAAGTATGATTTGAAATGGATAGAAGAAAATAGGTTAGAACGAGCACAAAACCCTTAGGTATTGAGAAGGAATAAGAATAGGGATAAACGTGGTTGTTTATTGCCCCAAATGAGTTTTTAGGAGAAAAATTAGTAATGGTAATAAATGATAATGGAGAAGAAATGATTAATGGAGAAATATAGGACAAGCCCAATCTTTGCATAACCTTTCAATAAGAAACCTATTTATATCATTTTTCCCCTAGGTCTACATCATCGGCCTTTATTTAAAATAAACAAAAGTGTAAGATAACATGAAAAGCTAAATTACTAACAATTTTTACCGTTAAAAATGTGTAACTCCATGCAACATACATTATGCAATGCAATACGAGAAATTAAAATGACATTTAGCTCCATGCAACATACAAAATGCAATGCAATACGAGAAAGTAAACCAACCTACCTAACAGAGAAACTAGTACAATCACACGTACTCAAACAAATAATGTGTTGCACCCATGTTTTTGTTATCAAGCTACAGTTCCCAAATGTTCGTGTTGTAACGAAAAGGGTTAAAAATGATGCCCCAAGCAATAACACATGCAATGGGAAAAATAGAGGACACAAGTAGTCCTATGGAAAAACCTTCATGTACTACGATATAGTCTCGACAACTTCATTGTTGCATGGGAGTACCGACGTAGTATGTAGCCAAGATTTTTTTAATGGGGGTAGATTACGATGATCCAAAAGTCATTTGAGACCAAAACAAACAAGAACCGTAGAAATACTCTTTTGTAAGACATATTTCAACGTGCGAGGATGATGCAGTTGACATAGGTTTTAGTTGCATATATGTTGTTTACCATTTTTTTGTAATTTTTTTAAATTTTTTTACATTTTTGGATTTTTAGTGATAATTATTTTTACAGAAGAAAATATTATTAGAAGAGATAACGAAGTCGCGAGACAACGCTAAAAGTGACCGCAAGGCAAAAAATGCCCGGGTAGTAGAAAAGGCCGTTGGGAAGTAAAAATATGCCCCAACATAGTAAAAACGTGTCGAAAATAATTATTTTTAAAAATAATCATCGCGGCTAGTGTTAGAGGAATTTTAGAAGATACACGATGGTTTCGAGGCACTTTGGGAGCGAGAAACACACCGCAGGAGGTAGAAATGAGTATATAAGCCACCACGGCAAGTCATTTTACCACATTTGCTTATCATTTGACTACTAAATTGAGCTCTGACCTACAAGAGGAAATGACGAGAGTAGTGAATCGAAGGCATCATGCAGACCTCGTGAGGGACTACTTGAGACTTCTAGCAGATGGACCACTGGTACCCAATTCTCTCTTTTACCCTAGTAGTTCAAAAAATAAAATTTTTAATGGAAAATATGCATTTTTAGGTAAAATTTAGGCAAAATTGGGTAAATATGCATCAAGTTCAACCGCATCTGCATGGAGTTTGGGTGACCCATGCTACTTTGAGGCCTCCTTTCGAAGGACCCTCTACAGATTGTTCCGAATGATTGGAGAGTTCTTGAAGGACCCTCATTGCGATCCGTAGAGGGTCCTTGCCGGGAAAGGAGGCCTCAAAGTAGCATGGGTTAGTCTTGATGCGATTCAACTTGATGTAGCTCCTTCTACTCGTTCAACACCTCAGATGCCCCCACCTAGTAGTCTTCTTGGACTAGGTAGCCCAGCGTGGGTGAGAGTCATGGTTGAATTTCTTATTGACATGCCAGATGTATTACTTTCTTTTTGGTGTACCACCTCGTGATGAAGGCATAATTTTATACGGATGTATGTATATTTTTTTTTATCATGCCTTGTGATGAAGGCACTTTTTGTATAGATTCCCATGATGACTTGTTATATCAGATGTATATGGACACTTATATTTTTGATGATATATATGATGATAGATGGATTACCGATGTATCACATGTTGTATGAGATATCATGCTTAATCTATTTCTTTATGTTTGTATCACATGTTATATTGTGAGCTAGCTTTAATGATATCGTATTGTATGTTAATGAGATACTTTGAGTAAAACATGTTTATATTTTTGATATTGGTGTGGGGGATAGATTTGTGATCATGCGCAACCCCTCTTTCCCCATTGGTGATACGGTACTTGATGATTAGCCTTTAGTATACATGCATGATGTAGACTTAGCATGTATATTTTGATATATGATGTATAGATGTGATGGATATGTGTGATATGATGATGAAATGATAACACAATGTACAAGTAAAAATTAACAAGCACAAGTTTTAAACAAATCTAATCAAAGCAACACATTTATTTACAAGTACGTAATATAAAGTAAATTTAATGCCCTGAACTATAGATGAAAGTAACATTCAATCTAAGTAAGAAAGTGAATTTAATCTATAGTACACAATACAAAATAGTAATGCAACTAAAAACCATACAAACTAACAACTAAAAGTAAGCAAACTATTACTTTGTTTTTGTGGGACAGTTTTGGGACATTTTTTTTTTTTGTTGTTTTGGTCTTTATTTCTAAGACAATTTTCTATTGTTTTGGAGTTTTCTACAAATTTTTTTGAATGTTTTGGTTTTTTCAAGGAACATATTTGTATGTTTTTGGGATTTTCAAAAGTTATATGAATATTTTTTATGTTTTCTCAACATTTTTCCAAAGCAAATGTGCAAGGAAATAAAGAAACATGGATGCCTCCAACGTTAGATGGGATGTACAAGGGCAAAATGCCATGTGGTATATGCCAGAAGTGATGTTGCAAAGCTTCCCCTAGTGTGAGGTGGGTTCATTCAATGTTAAATTTTCCACACTCAAAAGGTTAGACTAGCCGGATCAGGGCAAAGAAGGATAGGCTCACAAGGGGCTCAGACAAAGGTAAAGATCAACTTGGGGAAAATTTTCCGCACTCCTTAAACCTAGATTGATTGTGAACAACGGACCCTCCTTGGCGCGGAAGCTGGTTTTCACCAAAGGACTTGTCCAAAGTTCCACTATTGCATGGTTTTCACTATTGGACATACCTGTTTATTTTTCTTTTTCTATTTTTATACTTTTTTGTTTTACTTTTCTTGGTATTCTGCAGAGACCCTATACTTAAGCATAGAAGTGCTTAAGATGCATTACATTCATGGGTCTTAAAGCTCTTGGCCATCCGAATAGGCCATCTTATATGCACCTGACCGAACTTGTGCAACCAAAATTTATGGTCCTAGCCAGTTGGGCTCAAATTTCCCTTTCTTTTCTTTATCTTTAATGGTGTTCTTCGATTCTCTTTCAACACCATGTCTCCTACCTCGAAGCGACGAGGTATGAAATTCTTATTATATCTCTATTATACTCAATCGTGATACACTTTTAGGTGATTGAGGGTGCGAAGGTGTTTCTCATCCAATAGCTCTAACTATGCTAATCGGGCTACTCTATAGTCCTTCTCTTCATTCAAGTAATCCCTTAGTTCGATACACAAAGAAGGGATCTCGATCTCTAAAGGCAATACGGCCACAAACGAATAATAATGAATATGGATTTTCACTGTAGGATTTTGTATAGAATTTTGAATGCCTAGAGGGTAGGGTGAATTCTGAGATGTCAATTACGGCTGTGGTATTGACCATTTTATCCATAATCCAAATTAAGGTTTTGTTGGAATCTTCATCCTACATGTTACCTTGAGGGTAATAAGGGGTTGAAAACTTAAGGGAAATTTGAAAGCTTTTATAGAGTGCTTTCAAATTTTTATTTTGAATGGCTTATCATTATCAGTGATAATGGAAGAAGGGATACCATATCTGCAAATGATATGATTCATAATAAACTTTAAAATTTGGGGACCTTCGTATAGGTTAAAGTAACAACCTTTACCCATTTTTAAAGTACTCAGTGGCCATTATAATGAACTTGTGGCCATTGGAGGAGACATGATTAATTTTCCCTTTTAGATTGAGACCCCAATTTGAGAATTACAAGGATTGTGTCGGTGCATGTGCATGTATCAAAATTGTCATACTTTTGACGGTCCACATACTTCTTCACATGTTGACAATGATCGTCCTCCATAGTAGGATAATAGTAGCCTACTCGAGTATCTTATTTGCAAGGAAATCCCATTAGTATGAGCTCAACAAATGTCCTCATGCACCTCCTTGATTACTTGGATAGATTAATTTAGAATTTAAACAACGCACAGATTCTCGTCATATCCTGGTAGAAGATGGTGCCCTAAAGTAGGGTATAGTGGGCTATACGTTGCATGAGATTTCACTTTTAGACAGAAATGTTCATAGGAAGGTTCCATCATAGAGATAATTAAATATTTTAGCGTACCATGGTGAAAAGGGACCAACAACTTCACATACTAAACAAGATCTTGGTATGTCGTACGCCATTGTTCTTAGATTTTCAACAAAGAATGACATATCATTACTCTCTGATAGAATGCTCAACATAGATCCTACCATAGTCATGGCATCTTTCACTCTGTTTTGATCTCTTGGTTTTTCTCAAATGTTATATGCTCAAAGAATTATTTCAAGGAATCGACCATTCTTTTATTTAGAAGTAACTTTTCATCTTTAACTTTGTATTCATATATGACATGTTTGATAATAAGCATTGAATCACCAATTCATTTTACTTGTCTGATATTTTATGGCGATTCATTCTGTAATGAGAGCTTCATATTCCACTATATTTTCATTTAAGGGAGTCTAATTGAAATGTCTGCAGAATCAAGTCTCCCGTGGGAGTGATTAGCACAACTCGACACCTAAACCATGAAAGGTAAAAGATCCATCGAAGTACATTTTCCAAACTATAGATTCTTCGATTTATATAATGGATGCATACGGTAGTTCTAGACTCAAGGGTTTAGTACCTAGTAGTGCGACTTCTTCGATTGATATGCTAACACATGTATTTTCTTGACTTTTGATGAAAGTATTCAATGTCAAACTCACTTAATAAGATGATCCAATTAGCCATCTTTTTGGTTAGTGCTGGTTTGGACAATAAATACTTCAAAGGGCTGACCTTTGAAATAAGATTGATTTTATTGTTAAGCATATAATGACGTATCTTATGGAAAGTAAACACCACGGCTAGGAAAGCTTTCTTGATTTGTGGATAATTTAGCTCATATGCTACCAATGTCCTACTCAAATAGTACACCACCTTTTCTCTCTGTTCTTTGTCATACTGGGCTAACAGTGCTCCAATTGCAAAATGTGTAGTAGAGATATAAAGTAACAAGGGTTCTCTGCCGTGGGTGGCATGAGAATAGGGGGTTGGCCAAGTATTCTTTTAGCAAAGAAAACACTTGTTGTTGTTATGGTCCCCAGTTGAAATTAACATCCTTCTTAAGAAGATGTGTAAATGTATGACACTTGTTTGCTAGCTATGAAATAAACCTTCTGATGGCCTAAATTTTCCCTTGTAAGCTACACAATTGTTTGATATTCTTAGGGGAGGAATTTATGTGATAGCCGTGACCTTTGCAGGGTCCACTTCTATTCCTCTTCGTGACACAATGAATCCTAGTAATTTCCTAAATAGCACACGAAGACACACTTCTTTAGGTTAAGTCGGACTTTGTAATCCCTTAAACACTGAAAGATACGCCATAAAATTTTGGGTGTTCCTCACAAGTTCTAAACTTAGCCAATATATCATCTACATAATATTCCATGATGTCACTTATCATATCGTGAAAGATTATAGTCATCGCCCTTTGATATGTAGCACCTACATTTTTAAGGCCAAAAGGCATGACTTGGTAACAAAACGCCCCCATGGAGTCATGAAAGCCATCTTGTGCTGATCTTCTTCTACAATATTTATCTAATTATAACCTGAGAATCCATCCATGAGTGAAAGCATCTCATAACCTACTATAGAATTGACAATCATGTCGATGTTTGGAAGAGGAAAATCATCCTTAGGACAAGCTTTGTTTATATCCTGAAATCTGTACATACTATAATACCAACTGGATTCTTTTGAACCGTGACCACATTAGAGATCCACTATGAGTAGTCGAAGGCCTTATAAATCCTACTTCTAGTAACCATTATAGCTATGCCTTTACCAAGAAGGCGACACGATGATGCATCTTTGAAGCTTTTGTTTGATGGGCTTGGCATCTAGGTGTACCACAAGATTGTGCATCACTAGTGTAGGACCAAGTCCTGGAATGTTCACATAAGACCACGTGAAGATGTCCACATACTCTCTTAAGATTCTTGTGAATGTTTTTTGTTCTTTGTCTTAGAGGGAAGCTCCCAACTTAACTATCCGTGGTAGTTCCTCCATGCTGATATTAACATCTATTGTATCTTCCACTAATAAATTTGATTCATCCCCCATGTATGTAGGATTAGGAGGGAGATTGAGATCATCCTCTATCATAGGTAGCTAAAGGAGCTCTTCATCTTGAATTGGGTACATTATCTTTTCCATATGTTGTTTTTATTGTTTATCCACAAATGCCTCAAAGAGGTTTTCACTATAGGACTTCCCCCTTTTATTTCCATAAGGCTTTTCTTTGGGACTTTTCCCTTACTCAATTTTTACTTAAATTCCCACACAACTCTACTTCCTCTCCAAAGTATGTGCATGCATTAAGATGAATGGAGAACCCCTTCTTGTGATCATTTCTTGGAATGTTGTCTCTAATTCCTAGGAACTCACCAATGGCCTCATCATTCTAAAACACGTCAATAGGTACGTGTTGTTGTTGATCCCAATTCACGAGTGATGGGTAAGTGAGGGTTAATGGTTGAGTTATAGGGGATATGGTGGGTATAACATGGGTTATAGTAAGGATAGCCATATTGGTGAATAGGTTCATAGAGGCAAGGTCTTCGTAAAGACTACATCGGGAATCTGTTTCACTTTCATTTCCAGACAAACTATCCTCACTCTCAGAAGAGGCATACTCATCATTTGAAGAGTGAGACTCATATAAATGGATGCCTATACCTGATTTACCTATTATACCTTTGAGGTATTACAAGAAATTCTAATGGGCCCTATTCTTGGTGGCGCAGCTTACATCCTTTATACCCCATGGCAAGCATTATCGATTAGGAATGGGATACTTAGGTGATTTATATCATGTATCCATGTCATCATCATCTGGATGGAATATAATGTCCATAAGAAACCTTTCATCTTCTAGCAAGCCGCCAAGAGTAAAGTTCTTGAAAGAGCAAGCCTCTCTTAATCTCTAGACTTTGAAACATGGCCTACCATGCGACTTAGGTTGATAGCGGACCATTGTGAACCATTAGGGATTGTTGTAGATCATACTCTCCACAACCGCTTGGTTTGACCTTCATCTCCCATGTAGAAAAAGGAGTTTTTGAGGTGGAAGCACCATTGTCATTGATAGACAAGGTATCTGGATCCACTCGTGAAGTGAGGGCCTCTGACTGGATAGGAATAGTGATCTCCGTAGATGGAAACTCATAGATTGTAGGGAAAATCCTGACAATTCTCTACAATGAGAAAAAGGTTGAGGTCCCCTGTATGGTGAGTGTCTGTCCCTCATATTGCAACTTTAAACATTGATGATATGTTGATGGCATGACTTACATGGCATGAATCCATGGGTGACCAAGCAAGATATTGTAAGGGATTTCTAGGTCCAAGATGTGGAACTTTGTATCATGTATTATGGGACCCACTTCTAATGAGAAAGTGATCATTCTAGCTGATTGTTGTTCTTCATTGTCATATGCCTTAATGGTGATGACCTTTGTTTCTAGATCAGCTTCTATGTAGCCTAGTTGGTGGACTAGTTTGAGATTACATATGTTAAGACTTGATTCACTGTCCACAAGAACTCTCTTAGCCTTCTTACATTTGATGATAACCTCAATATGCAATTGTAGGTTATGTGAAGGATCTTCAACTAAGGCTTCGTAGTCTTTGAAGGTTATGTGTTATAAAGGAACAAGTTGTGCTACCATGGCTTGTAAATGTGTTGGGTCAACACATCAATGGATACTCCTGATCCATGTAAGGTTTTGTCTGAGTATATCCTTATGGACATTAGATATATTTAGAAGGTCTAAGATGGAAATCTTAGCCGTAGTTTTTTATAGTTGATCTAACACATCATAGTGAATCTCTTGAGGAGGAGAGGGAACAGGTTCAAAATTTATAATGAGGTGAGCCTACCATGTTGCCACAACACACTCTCTTATCTTGATTCTAACTGTATTGATTTTCTCAATGAGGGGGTCAACACAACCTATCAAGGAATCAAAATGGTCTTTGTTTAACATATAGTTAGCATTCTTATTATGAGATGATTGTCCCTGATCGACTTTTTATTTTCTTCGTGATTGGGAAAAGGATTTTTGAAGATACCTAGTTTTTCATTTGGAGATTTCGTAGCTATAACGGATTCTACTTCAATATCATCGCTATTGACTAGGTCTTGAATGTAGTGTTTTAATCTTAAAAACGTGTCTATTTTATGACCTTTTACATGGTGAAACTCACAAAATTCATTCTCCCTAAACTATGATAGTTTAGGTGTATCGTCCTCGTAGGGTTGTGTTTCAAGGTACTTTACCATGTTTACAACCTCTAACTATTTTAGTATAGACGATATGGATTCAAGATAGAGGAGTAAAAGTGCGGCGTTTATACTTGATGGGTGCATTACGCTTTGCAAGTTTCAAAAGTGTTTGGTTATGCATGGCTTGCACCCGTTTAGAGTCTACTATCCCATCACTAACAACATTTTTGTTTCTATTAGGAACAAACTTTATTTTATCATTAGATTTAGAATCATTGTGTTTGTGGGAGAAAGGTTTTAGAGTCCCCTAGCTAACAATGCATTTTCAATTTGACTCCCTTTTTCTATTACCTCTTCAAATGTGTTACTACAATGCATTTGCAAGTGGAATGTAATGTCTAGATGGAGGTTGGGAACAAATATTATTTTCAGTTGCTTTTTGGGTAGGGAGCAAGGGAAATGACTAGCTAACCTTATCCATATTTGTAAAAATGCAGTGAAGTTTTTGTTGTTTCATTGCTTGGAATTTCAGAGATATAACATGGTAACATCGTATTCTATATTGAAAGAGAAGTGTTGTATGAAAATCTCTGCTAGTTTGGCCATGTTGATATGGATCCCTTAGGGATATGCACAAACCATTCTAGTGTTGTTTCTCCTAAACTTCGTGGAAACAAGTGCATAAAATAATTTTCGTTGAATGCCACCTCTTGACATGCCATATAAAAGTATTTTATATGATCACAAGGGTCACCTTTTCCCTTATATTTATCAAATTTTGGAAAATCAAAATGTCTTGGGAAAGGTACCTGCAACATGGCTTTGTCAAATGGGTAAGGACATAACTCATCGAACCGATACTTCTTGTTATTGTTACCAGTTTGGCCCTCTCGTAATACTTGAAGGGTGTTCTTCATCATGACCACTCTTGATTAAAAAGTGGATCTTGCATGGGTGGCGGTGTAGGTCTATACAAAGGGTTAAGCCTAGGTGTATGCCCACCCTGATTTTTGGTGAAAAATTCCTCATAAGGATCCTTTCGTGTCTCCCATCAAGGAGTGTTTATTGGGAATTCGTAAAATGAAGCTTTAGGTTTTGCCTTTGGTATAGTTTGTTTCACAAATTTTGGTTGTTCCTTTTGTATATGTGAAGCCAAAATTTCCAATTGACAAGTGAGGGCTTGGACATGTTGTTCTAACATAACCTCTTGAATGGGTATTTCATTACGATCTTTGTTAGGAGGAGGTTATTCATGAGGAACATGTTATTCATGGTCTTTATGATGAACTTTAATAGGAGGAAAATGATAGTCTCCATTTTTTTCGAAAGGTAATTCCTCATTATTTTTCGTGCAAAAGTAGATGCGTGACCTAGGTTTAATATGTCATTTATATGGTGACGAGGATGTTCTACTTCCTCTTCCCATTGAACAATTGTGGAAATGAGAGAAGGTTCCACCATGGGAGGTAATCTAGCTCCTAGTTCTATAACACGCATAAGAACCTCATGTTTGTTTTGAAAAATTTAGTCGTCAAAATGAACGGAATGAAGCTCGCATCCGCACGAAGAGAATCTTCCTCTCCACCATCTTTGGTCAACCATGAGATTATCCTCCAAAAGAGGGTTTTCACCTCCAAATATATCGGTTCCTAATCTTGAGGATCCCATCCTCATAGTAGGCATACTCGAGATATGAAATACAAAGCAAAGAATTTCCACTAAGGTTTATTAAAAGGGACCTTAGTTAAATTTCTACAAAGATAACGACCCTAAGTTGTTAAAATAAGGTGACTATAGAATAGCCAAAAAAGTGATAGGTCAAAATGAACGTACGAACTAAAGAACAATGAATAAGCTACCCTAACAAGGTAATGTGACATAATTTTTCCTTTGAATAATACAATGACGTATAATGCTCGAACTTTAGTTACACTAAATAGTTTATTCGCTAATATTTCATCTAGATAGGTTTGCAACCAAATAGTGACAACACAACATCACCAATTAGGTCAATTTTGCAACAAACAAGGCCTAAATGATAAGAGAATGTTGATGTGATCTTCTAACAAGATATACTAAAAACTAGTTTCTAAACACTAACAAAGTCCAAATCTCGTAAAATGGATAATAACAATGTGAGCAGCATAACGAAACTATTTGGACACGTTAACCAAGATTTTTGGAAATCAAGATTTCTAGTGTCAAAATGATGTTATCACGATGCTAACAATGTATCCTCAACACTCACAAAACTAAAGACACGTCTAAGTATAACAATAAATTGCTATGCGTGCGAAACAACATAACTCTACAATATAGAAATTTAGGCCTAATTTCACAATGGAAACAAGACGTAGATATCTCAATTGTATGGCTATAATGTGGGAAGCGTAATAACTAAAAATAAGACAAGGATGAAATCACCTAACTACGATGATAATAAGTCTCAAATATAGGTTTTGAGACAGGGGACTACTAGATCGTGAGTACGTACCATGCACACTTTCAACACTTGTGCTCGACATTACTGCAACCTAGTCACCCAAGTTGAATACAAAAGTGGTGGACACGTAATATCTAGTGGTATCAGATATGTTGTTTCCTTTTGTCCAAAAATGGGCAACAAGAAAACAAGGGTGTAGACCAAGTGGTGTTGAAATGAATTTGGTGGAATTTTGGCGGAATTTCACCTTGTCTTAGACAAGTAAAAACTAGGAAAAATGACACTAAGTAGATTTTGTGATGAAAATCACGTGGTTTCAAATTTAAGATATTTTTTCCCTTGTTCCAAAAACAAGACATTGAATCTACTTTGTGAGAGCTCTCAAGTATACTATCTAAGACAAAATCAATGGCTACAAGCCAAAAATCTTCCTTGGTGGTTCTCTCTAGGTGTCACAAGATATCTAGAGCAAGCTCTTTTACCCAAAAATTTGCATTGACTAATTTGGGTGTATCTTGGCTTTAGTTTACCCCGTCAAGTATAATGAGCACGTAAATGCATTCGAGTTATACTTTCACCGGGGTCATGATATGGATATCTTTAATGCTAATCTCACCAAGGCGTATGAGACAAGTTGGTAGTGTGGAGCACTTTCTGTTTCGTTCACAAGGTTACCTCTTGTGTGAAATAATTTAGGGTTCCTATGACCACCCCCATTGTTGTAGCTTAATTATTATGCCAAAGGGGTTATGTCCTAGTTGAGCGAGGCAGCCGTAGCTCTTCACCTGAAATCTACAAATACAATATGATGATTGTGGTGTATTTTTATCTTTTATACTCAATGTGGTTTTTTCACACTCCTTTTGGGAACCTACAATCACACGTGTAGTTAGAAAAATTGTTTAAGTCCTCCTTTATTTGAATAGCATTAGGTCCATCACAAAATGGTTAGTAGTTTCAAAATAGATTCACAATATCATAAGAAAATAGCAATGAAAAATGATTGTAAATCAACTAACTACCATCAAAATTTGCAAAAAAAAGGTTTATTCCCAATTCATCCAACTTCTTTTTAATAAAAATACTAAAATTAATTTTGATTCCCAAGATCACACTACGTGTAAGGGAAGAGCATGTGTAAATTTTAGCCTTGATTTCTTTGTTAAGTGAAAATATCTTAAACTAAAAGATCAAGCACATGTAAAAAATGAAGGTTTATTCTCTTAAGCACAAAATGAATGATAATTGCTCCTACTTACTCCCAAGAAGCAAAAATAATGGTTTAGAGGTGCTTTTGGTTCTCAAGATCACACTAGGTGTAAGAGAAGAGCATACACAACTCTATTCCAAACTCAATCAAAGTATGAAAAATAATCACTCCTCAAACCCTAGCCAAATTGACTCAAAAAAAACTTTATCAAACCATAGGACAATTTTTTAGGAATATTTCTCTAAAATCAATAATTTGACAAAAACAAAATCTAAAACCCTTTAAAACTGATAGGAATCATAAAATTGAAGTTCTGGAATTTTGAGAAAATTTTACCTTGATGCACAGGCACCCCTACTAGTGCACAGGCGCTCACAGTCATGCACATGCACTCACAGTCATGCACATATGCCCCTCTGTCATCTTTCACATAGTTAATGATGCACAGGCGCTTCCAGTGAGGCACATGCACTCACAGTCATGCACATGCGCCTTTTCCTGTAGATGCTCAACCTATCTTCTAGAGGCCATAACTTTTGCTCCCGACCTCAAAACGACTCCATTTTTTTGCGTTGGAAAGGTATTGAAGTGGAATACACATTCCCAACATAAACTTAGAGAAAAATGTACCAATAATTTAAGGTATTCATTTTTATAAAACTAGTCCTTGTCTAACATATCTAAATGCTTTGATGAATGTTGTTTTGAGAAGATTTCTTGAAAAAGGTCCAATATTTGGTATTTCTTGGGAATTTTGACAGGGCTTTGCCTCCTTATATCCTACAAAAAGTAAGAAAACACAACTTCTACCACTAATCTAGTTGAAATAACTTTTAAAAAATGGAAATTGATCTAAAATTTTGAAAATTACTCTAAAATTTGAAATCTATCAAAAAGCTTGAGAAACGTAATCTAAAAAGCTTAAAATTACACTAGAAAGCTTGAAATTAAACTAGAAAAATTGAAATTAATCTAGGAAACTTGAAACTAATCTAAATCTTTGAAATGAAAAACTTTAAAACTAAGTTAAAAAGCTTAAAAATTTAATGCAATGGGATATTCTCCCACTGGGCATGCCAAATGAAAGCACCCTAAACTTTACAAAGAAAATTACATGACTAAACAAGGAAAGCTAACACCATTTCTATCCATCTAGCCAAGGTTCTAAGTCTAGGAATGTAACATTAAGATAGAAGCTTAAAAGAATGCTTAACTAGTATGAATAAAATACAAAATCTAACTAAACATGTCTACTAATATGCTTGAATTACCTAACATGGGCCTAAATAGACCTAAGAGGAAATCAAATGGTTATGGTTGCTGCTCCAAACAAGGTGAAATGGCCTCTTCAAATGACTACTTGATCATTTTGGATATCCATCTACTAACCCCATTGAAGGCTTTAAGAAAGGATTGAGCTTGGCTATAAATCATATTTATTATATGAGATGCAAATCAAAGCATGGTGTAAAGTATAAAGGAATGAGGTGCACCATTTTTTATAGTTTTCCTTTTGGGAGAAACTTGTATTTTGGTGCATGTGGGACTAAAAGCCCCAAATTAGATTAGAATTGATAATCATGATTAGGCCTTGCTAATCACAATTAGTGAATTACCAAGTGATTAAGAGGTGTGGAGCCTTAACCCAATCACTTAGGGTAAAATAGGAGGTTAGGATAAGCTTTTGAAGCTTCTCGAGACATTGTGGAGGTGAATGGGGTGATTTTGAGTGGTTGGAAGAGGGTTTAAGTCAATACTAGGGTATATTGACCAAAACAAGGGCAAAATAGGCTTAATTAGCCTATAAACACTAATTGTTTGTTTCGAAGAGGAATTTGGCTTGTGATTCACCGTAAAGTGGCATCCTGAATGCGAAAGGGGTTATGCAATCAACAACGTGGTGTTAATTGGCTAAATTGGAAAGGAACATTAGTTAATTAGCAAATAGTACTAATTATAATGGAATTGGGAAGAATAGGAGTGGTTTGCGTGTTTTGACAATAAGATTGCAAAAGTGGAATTTAGGTGTCTACATTTGCCCTGTTTGAGGTGAAGTTAGTGACTTCACTTCAAACATAGTAGACAAGCGTAAAATAGGTAAATTTTTGAAGAAAAATTAGTAGGATGAAGGATTCCCCCTCGAGTGTCAAGTGGGTGATAGAAGAAGTCAATCAACGATCAAAAATATGATTTGAAATGGATAGAAGAAAATGGGTCAGAACAGGCACGAAACCCTTCGGTATTGAGAAGAAATAAGGATAGGGATAAACATGGTTGTTTATCATCCCGATTGATTTGGAAGAAAAATAGTAATGGTAATAAATGATAATGGAGAAGAAATGATTAATGGATAATATAGGACAAGCCCAATCTTTGCATCCAACCTTTCAATAAGCAACCTATTTATATCATTTTTCCCCTAGGTCTACATCATCGGCCTTTATTGAAATGAACAAAATGTAAGATAACATGAAAATCTAAATTACTAACATTTGTCCATTGCTACGTAACTCCATGCAACATACACAATGCAATGCAATACGAGAAATTAAAATGATGCTTAACTCAATGCAACATACATAATGCAATGCAATACGAGTAAGTAAAATGATGCTTAACTCAATGCAACATACACAATGCAATGTAATATGAGAAAGTAAACCAGCTAACCTAATAAAGAAAAAATCACAATCACATATACTAAAACAAACAATGTGTTGCACACACATTTTTTTTATTAATCTATAGTTCTGAATGTTTGTTATGTAATTAAAAGGGTTAAAATGATGCCCAAGCAATAACACATGCGAGGGAAAAATAGAGGACACAAGTAGTCCCATGGAAAGAATTCGTGCATTATGACATAGTACTGGCAAGTCACTGTTGCATGGGAGTACCGACATAATAAGTAGACCCACCTTTATTAATGGAGGTAGATCACGATGATCCGCATGTCGTTTGAGACAAGAACAAGCAATAACATCAGAAATATGGTTTTGGAGGACCAATTTCGATGTTGAGGATAATGCACATGTGATACGGGTATCGGATGTATGCAAGCCATTTTAAAAATGATGAACCATAAATTTTGGTAAATCTAAAGCCAAAATTAATGTTACCATTGTGTAGCTTTCTTCAATACCTTTCCAACACAAATAAATGGAGTCATTTCGATGTCGAGCAAAGCGTTATGGTTTGCACAATGTTTGGGTATGCATGTCCACTCATGGGAGCACTGTGATGGGTAGCATGGGCACCTAGGTGCCTATGTTGTCTCACTTTTTTATTTTTTTGACATTTTTTGCCAAAGACATGGGAGCACGTGCACCTGTGTTGTCTCACTTCTTAATTTGTTTGAATTTTTGAAGCATTGGATAGGATGAAATCCATTAATGAGGAAGGTGTTAGATGTGTTATAACATTAAATGACAAAAAAATGTGAAAAAATTAAAACTATATGAGTGGAATGAATCCACTACTTAAACACCAACAAAGAGACAATGTATGCACCAATATAGTTATATAAAAGGAAACTACTAATCTATCAAAGAAGTTTAAAAATAAAAATTCTACCATATACCTACTTGAAGTAGGTGCAAGGGAAAATCAACACCAACAAAATGACTCGCCTATAGTAGATGCAAGTACAATAAACATCCCCAAAATAAAATTATTATCTCACTACATACCCCGAAAATGTTGAATGGGTGGAAAGGATGTAGAAATTTACATATTTATCCTCTACTCAAACATGGAAAATCTGACACTATAAACACCAAAATTGATATACATTAGAAGGAGGAAAATCTCGGATACAATATGAAGGAGACTATAAAATGCCTCAATTCAAAGTCTAAAAATGCATATACAATATATTTCTCAAGAATAAAGCAAGATAATTTATCTACAATGCTAAGAAGAGAGCTCACCAATGAAGCATCAAGAGGAAAGAGGAGCAATGTGTGGTGCAATAAGATAAATGGTGGAGGAACCTGTCTTGTAGATTCCTATCAAAGAAAGTTTTTACATCACTAAGTTGATATGATATACATCCTAGATTAATATAAATTATGGATGAATATTCCTATATATTATTTGTGAAAAATGAACTATCAATGCATATGAGGAAACATCGAATGTGTACAAGGTTGATCATGTATAAAAACTGAAATATCACGGTTCTCAAGCTCGGTTGAAGGTGTGTTAGTGTGTATGTATTTCTCAATATCCCAAGGAATGGTGTAGTGAACAAAAAATAAATGTCTCTCATTAAATGATCCCAATTAAGTACCTATGTCAAAACCAATTCTATGGTGAGAGTTCCACTTAATAGGTAGGATATGGGAATTAATATCATGTCAATGTTTATCAATACCTCTACTAAAGACTCCTGTATAATTGAGCATGCAAGAACCAAATCATATAGAATGTATCTCAAAAGATCTATTTAAGTAAGAAGATAGATCAAGAATGGTACAAGAAACATGTGTAGGAGTAGGAGCATCAGATGCATATGATGCAATAACAAAATCATCATGCTCACAAAGTGTAAAGAACATGAATATTTGATATTGAAGAAGATGAAACATTAGAAGCAACAATAACATTCTCGAATACTAACAAGTCATATTTAGTATGTGTAGGGGTGATGTTTGAAAGTGGACAAGATGAAAGTGAGTTTCATTCCAATAAATCAATCTAGTATTGTATATCCATAATTTTGTGTTGAATGAATGTATGTGGGTGTCCTTGTTAGAAATGAAGGTATACATAAAATAATTTCATCATTTTAGTTTCCTATTCTCTTCCACAAATTTCATTATGTTTTGATTACTTTTTAAAATTCACAACAAACACTACAAAATCCAAGGCTCTAATACCATGAGAGATTGGTAGATGCCCACAAGATTAAAAATCTTGTAGTATGGATCACATCGAGATGAAAACTTAATTTGTAAAGATACAAAATTATATTTCCTATAGAATTAACTACAAAAATTATTTTCCAAAATTCATATATAATGTACATATGTGAGGTATATATAACTACAACAAGTGTTATCTCCTATTTTCATATTGGAACCACTAAAGGTGACACCTCGAATAAGGGTGTTAACACATGTGAGTGAGTAGGCATAAATGCACACTTTATGAGACATGTGCACAAACTAAACATAATTAGTGGAATAACTAAATTTCTAAGTAAACTTAACTTGGTACATAGTAATAATGTACAAAGAATTTATTATATTTATTAGTGTATTTAATAAACCATACATCATTGTATGTGATTAAAATGCACTTGTAATATTTAATTGTAATATAATTCATAAATAATGATAAACATTTTTACAAAAAAATTATCAATCAATTTATTTACCCGATCAACTTCCACTTTTAAACATATTAAAGTGAACTTATTTTTCAAGCTAATTACTCTACAAAACCTAATAATAGTCTCTACTTGTTTTTATAAAAACAAAGAGATCTAGTTTTGACGTATTCATTTCAAAAGAGAGTTATGAGTATACTTGGTGAATTAAAGCGGGATATTTTAATAAAAAGAAGTAGTAGTGCTACCTAATTATAAATTTTTGTTATGTCTTTTTTTTAGATTTAATTGATTTATAGTATATGTATATATTTAGGTGAATATGTTATGGTTGTTACAAATATTCTTAAAAATACTCACAAATTTAATATGCTACTAGAGAAATAGAATATTCACCTTTTTTGCATACATGGTTAAACACATGAGATTTATAGTTTTTAAAAAATTTCTGTAAGTATTGATTAGATCTACAATTTTCATTTTTTTCTACATGTCTTCAACTAAGTTTGATTATTTTAGTTTTTTCTCCAATTTATATCTAAAGCTAGTGCCATTCTTTGATAACTAATATTATTCTCTTACATACCCTTCATAGGATCCGGGTTGAGTAGAAATTGGTGAAGGAAGTGGGGTACTAAAAATTAATTTATGTTTCTTATAAATTCCATAGGTTAAAATTATGTTCCAGAAGTTGTAATACTCACATAAATTTATCATCATTGGTTAAGTTGACTCATTATTATTTGTGAAGTGAGGAGAATTCCCCCAATACCCAAGTCTTATACACAAATACGTACATGTTTTATCTTCCACATGCCTCATGGTTTATAGGAAGTGCATAGGATATTTATTGTTCCCAATAGGAACCTTTTCTATCACATGATTTTGTGGTGTATTGGTGAGCAGCTAGCCATAGGAAGTTGCTCTCTAATACCTTGAAGATGAGATAATATAGCCAAATGTATGGAGGAATCTTCCATATTGGCTTTAAACATTGACTTGGTTCACTCTTTATGAATATGATAATTATATAAAAGATCCTAAATAAAAAACATCCTATCCTAGTGATTCCAAATCAAACATGGATCCTTTGGTCATATCAACACATATTTTTATTCCTAGGTTAGGCAATTTTCGGTGACTTTTAGAATCATAAAAATTAGAAGTTTTCTATTTCGATCTAAAATTATACCAAAAGATAGAGCTCAACATTTACAAAAAAATTTCCTTCTATCAAATGTTGAATCAAAGTTTAAATATCAATGTTTGGCCACCTTGAAATTCATGAAAAAAACATTCAAATTGACCTGAAATTTTACCAAAGGTGTATCTCAACCCAAAAAAATCTTCTATGGCGGCGTTAATTCATCCAATGTATAATACATTTTGGTCATTTTAAAATTTGTGTAAAAAATAAAGGTGGTCTATTTGACATGAAACTTAACCTAAATATATATCTCTAACTCTACAACAAACTTTTATTTTGGGTCAATAGGTGATTTGGTCTCTTAGTGGTACTTTTTGAGACTTCAATATTTCTCGGATAATTTTAGATTTTTTAGAGCTTTTGCACTACACCATGGTTGAATCTAATACTATTAATCTCTTAATTTCACAAAATAATGACACATGATAACATAAGGCGACACAATTATTTATATATAAGGGTTTGTGGTGTTTCAAAAGGAATATGAGATATTTGTGTATAAGAACAAACAAGATGAAGCCATGGGGCTCATTATTGTGCATTTTTCCATAGTTTTTGTTTCAAATTATGGATGAAAAACTCTAAAATCCACGTGGGATAAAAAATTTAATATTTGGTTTTTTGGAAAAAGCGTTAAATTTAGTGCTTTACAATTGGATGTCAAATTTTACTCTCTCACATCCATATATTTTCTATCCATTAAAGATTTTGTTTCTAAGTTTAAGTCCATTATCTCACAGTTAGAATCTTTTGTAAGGAAAAAATGATGGATATTGTTTTTCTCATTTTTCTAAGTTGAAGGGTCCATACATAGTCTTTTTTTACCTTTTATTCCACCATAGATTCCTTGGGTGATACCTCCAAGATTCCCTCATTTGATATATGTTATGAAGCGACTCACTAGGGAATAATAAAATCTTTCTCAAATTTATGTTGTTTCTATTTCAAAGGCACTTTGGATACATATAAGAGAAAAGTTAAGACAAATCTAAGGTAGAACCCAATACTTAGATAGTAACCACTCAACCTTCTTTTGAGTCCACATCTAAATACACCAAGCCTAGTTGTACTAAATCTAAATATTAAACCTCTACAAATAAAAATAAGACTCACAAGAATATTACCTTTTTTGGAACATCAAGTCATTTATAAGAGTATTGGTATAGGATGAAAGCATTTTATGAAGTATTGAAATAGAACAACATAATATTTCCTACTTCTTCTCCCAAGGAAAAATGACAAGAAATTTCAACTTGTGCATTGATTGCATCTAAAGATAATTAGATTCTAGATTCAAATGTTACTCATTGCATGACACACATACATAAACAACTCAATTCATGGAAAACTAGCAACACTTCACATATAACATTTAGGGGTTCAAAAAGTTTACATGTTTTGTCTTTAAAAACTATGCAAATATAGGAGGGGTGCATCAATTATGTAATCTTATTTAATTATATCTCCAAAAATATTATCTCCATTTATCATATTTTTCATTCTAGAAGTGGGAAGACTATGGAGTTCTCTCCTCATAATGTTTTGGTAGTATATTGGAAGAAACTAGTGGTTGTGATTTTTTCATATAGTGTTACCATAGTACATGTCTATATGTATTTGATGATTTTAGTATTCTTTAAGGAATATATCATTTCTCATTTTTATTCAATAATAAAAATGTGGCGTGAATAGTTTGGAGACTTGAAATATAGATATTTGTAACATATTAGTGTAGACACCAAAATTGGGTCACACTCCCCTTAGTCCCCTTTCGAACAACTAACTTAAACACTTTTACCTAACCATGACCCTCACATCACACATTAATATTAATTTAATCACTTTAATTAAATTAATACTCATCCTCACTTTATTCATTATTTAATTATCTTAATTAAACCAATTTCCACCTCACCTAGACACCTCACCCCACCACCTCACCTAGACACCTCATTATAAACCTATTTTTAGTATCTATCTACTCACCATAACTAACTAAGACTTAGTTCAACCCTAAAAATCAATGCCTATTATTCCTCTAACCACATTCCCGCTCATTAAAAAGATAACATCCATTTTGATCCACGATAAATGGATAGACTGCCCCAAATGATTGGAAGATTTGTCATTTTTAGTAAACCTAGGGAATCCCACCTAACCGACGTCGGTCATCCCTAAACTAGTTAACCCAAAATTTCATCGTCGGTTACCATTTAACCATTTTGGTAACCTTGTTTGGGAGGTTAGACACATTCTCAAATTTTGGAGCAAAGGAGATCTGCATGCAAGCAAGAACCAGATCTTTCACACATCCAGAATCTAGGTAGCCATAGCCAACATCAAGATAGATCAGAGGTATCACTCTCAAGGTAGCATTCCAGGAAGCACTACCATGTACCAAGCTCCACCTCACCAATCAATCATCACCACCACCCAGCCATTAGACCTGTAACATCAGTAAGTGCATTTATCACTTGTGTCATTCCATCCTTGTTCTATTTTAAAGGTTTTTTCATCTCTGTTATCATTTTCTATTAGCATCTCCATTCCCCCACCATTCACTTTCCTACAAACTCAACCCTTCACCACCATACCATTAGATCATCTATACATGACCTTTATACATCTCTGAGTGTTCCTAAGATCCCCACAAACCTCACCATTCCCCTTTTTCATCTCTGTCTAACCTTAGACCAATTTCCACAATCAGATCTTATTGAATTCCTATCATCCCGACCGCCCGATAGTTATCCATGATCTTCATCGGTTCCTTCTAAACCATCATCGGTTATCTAACCGATACCGGTCTCTGTATTTGGCCATCCTATCAATAACAAAACCTAAGAATCTTCACCCAAGCAACCTAAGTGACCCAGAATCTGACCCTAACCAATACTAGAACCCTAACCAACTACCCCACTCAGAGCTAATTATAACCTAGCCTGTTATATTAGATTTTCTTATTGTATTTGAATGAGATACCTAAATCATATCAAATACAGTAGGAATTTGTTTACTTACATTATTTCTTGCATTAAGTCGTATTAAATAGTGGATTGACACCATCTAGGAAGTATCACACTTCTGGATCTAGCACATGCTAGGAAGTCCACTGCCATATATTGTTTAACTCTTTTTGTGGTCTTGTTTTCTATTCTAGGTAGTTCCTCCTAGCCAAAAGGAATCTCTCACAATCAAGCATTGATCGAGAAGTCAGAACATGCACACAACCTTCAAACCAACCATTGCAACAAGTATTCCTCCTGGCCCACATAACATTATCTATTTCGTCACATTCAAAACTGTAAAGAAAATGGTGAAACATTTTGGCACACCCAGTGGGACCCTCTCTTGGGTTCATTGCATTTTCTTCATATAGGAAAAATTTTTTATGTGTTTCTTTCATTTTAAAATTACACATTTAATCTTCTCCCTAGTAATATTCCTTTCTTCTAATTATTTAAATGACATTTGTCATTTGGGGCTTAAAATGAACCACTTCTTCTTTCTTGCATTGCATTAGTGAAAAAGCATCCCTCTTCATGTTCATCATTTTCTACATCGAATATCATATTTTGATTTGGGTATTAAAACACTTGCATTGCATTCTAATTTTTTGCATTATAGCTCACATTAAAAATGAGGGCAACCTATATGCTGGAAGTCATGCCCAAGTTGATGGTTGACACAATTGAACCATAGAAAGCACTTGTTTCTCTCTCTTTCTCTTGCCAAATTGCACAAAAATTTGAATATACACACCTTCTTAAATGACATCTTACCTAGGAATGCTGTCATGACAATCACATGATCAGAGGATTGACAGGTAATCCCCAGCTGGTTATCTCTGTCTAGTACCCCATCAGAGGAAGGACTACCCCCACCATAACATAACCTGAAACCTCACCCTCTAGATTTCCTTTTCATAGGATGCCTTCCCAACCAAAAACTCTCTATTTGAATTCATGTGTCAGTCATAAATAGCATAAGCTACAACAAATATAAAATTCACTTTTAGGACTGCGTGTTTTCATAGCTTTGTGCTTGACTTGTGTTTTGAGGTGAGAGGATACATTTTCTTCATCTTTATTTTCCTTTCACACTCTACCATCATAGTTGGAGTATTCTTGACTTTCTCTGAGTGTGTCAGGGCCTCATCCTATCATACCTAGGCTCTTGGGTTGATTCTTCATACAATATAAATTCACAACACCTCATTTTTCTTCATTTTTAGATTTCACAAGAATTACATCGGTCCTAAGACCATTGGTTTACATTTGACCGACATTGGTTTACCAAACTGGGATTCCCTTGTTCTGTTGGATCAATTTTATCCAGAGAACACTCATCTCACCTTCTTTTCTATCTAAAAGTTTCTGTGTGTCACCATACTCTCTGTATTCTAATCATAGTCCTCCAATATGTCTCCCTATCTAACAATCACCAGTTTTTGCTTTATTTTCTGAAAATGTTATTCTTTAATGTAATGTCATCATGGTCATTTTGTGATTGGAAATCGGTCACACCTTAACCAACATCGGTTCTTGCAACCGACATCGGTCACCCTTTTTTATTTTTATCAAAATATTTACCCAATTCTTCTCTCAAAATCTATTTTGTCCCATCTCTGTTGTCCCCTGTGTCATTTACAGAGTACAGTTCACTTGATTTACGTTGATTCACATGGTGTTGACTCACAGACCAAACTAACGCCCTCATGTTTCATGCTATCCATTAGCCACTCCCACCTAGTCCATCATATCATCCATTTCACCTATGGATCCGACTCAGCTTATCCCCATCACCATCGGTGATGAGGAGTTTGTGAGACTCCTCGACCAGAATCTCGCTGCCTCCATAATACTACTTGCTCATTCTTCCACCTAGGATTCCTCAGGATAATTAATATACGACATGCCCATATCTATCCCTCTAGCTCTATCCCCCACTTCTACATCAGCTAGCACCAGTTCAAGCACTACCGTCATCCACTTTATCACCTGTGGTGTCTCAGCTAAATCCCATAGCTGCTATAACCACATCTACATCATCGATCACACCCGTGACATCGATTGTCCCTCCGACACCCCTATGAGTCTAGCTCCATCTGCACCTACCACTTCCCATATACCCATTGCATCACAACCACCTCCAGTGTCAAAACTTACACCCCTTTCCAAAACCTCATCCTTTCTATCCCACAATCCTTACCCCCAATCACCACTAGAGTAGAGTCATTACGACTACCCCACCCACATACACATACTACCAACAACCCCGACCTCATCTATTGCTTATGTTGGCTATGTGCCACCCACATCTATTCCTCCTCTATGCAGTTCTCATATTCAACGCCACCATATACCAGCATACCACCTACCTCGTACATTTCAGCATCAACCCCCTTTTTCTGCAGGGCACCCATTCATCCCAACCTACTAACGACCTCATTAAAATGATGATGGAGAAGATGCAGACCTTAGAAGCATATTTTTGGGCTCCGTAATTCTTTAACATATGATGAAATATGTAATGAGCCTATCCATCCATCTATTCCCATTCATCCTTACCCAGTGCATTGGGAAATGCCTAAATTTAATCACTTTAATAGTAAAGAAGACCCACAACAACACTTGCGGTCATTCAAACATGGGTGTTACCTAATCGCCCACTATGATGACACTTTTGCTCCTACAAACTTTCCCAATGTCCCGATAGACTAGCATTGGATTGGTATAGTGGACTACCTCGACATTCTATTTATTCCTTTAATCAAGTAGCCCAAGATTTCCTAGATCATTTTTCAATCAATGTTACCAAGAAAGTCACCATGACCGATCTCTATTCAACCTAGTAGTATGAAGATGAATCTATCACAAATTTTGTTTCCCATTGGTGAAGTCTTATTAACAAATTCATGTTCCAACTACCTTATAATGAACTTATTGATTTGTTCACTAGATCTTATCTATGCACACATCTCACCAACTCTGCAAGTCCAAACCTTTGAACCTTTGATGAAGCATTCACCATGGCTATGAAAAGTAGAAATTGATAAATGAAGAAAATAAAATCTAATTACGGAACAATGAACACCCCATTCAAATCCAAAGATTCTTTCTTCATATTCAAAACCTCAAAAAACTATTCAAATCCTAAAGGATCACCAATGCGGTAGTCCTCAAGGCGGGTCCACCTCATCCTTCTAATGCTCCACCTTCTTCCAATCTTTCTCCTATCAATATTTCTCAGCTACTTCGATGGGAGTAGTGGAAGTAAACTTCGATTAAAGAAGCCCTATTCTTCAGAACTTCTGGAAAACTTCTTAAAGCTCTAAGAGCCATTACACTTCATCCCATAAAACATCATATGGGTTTTGACCCACTCTTCCTATGCCCACATGGTATAAGAGATCACGACTAACTATAATTATCATCATCACGTTAAAGGACATAGTGATGGTAACATAACTTTTTAAAAAATTGTTTAAGAGATGATAGACAATGGAGACCTTCTATGTAGACAACCAATAGCCATAAAAATCAAAATTTAATCATCTTAAAAAAATCCATTCCATAATCATAAACCATCATCTAATCAAAATAGAGAACCTTCATCCTACAAAATTGACAACAACATCCGTGAGGTTCATTTAGTTTTTATATCATGCCAATTATTCCTCAAATCCAACCTACTTCATTTATTGAGGAAATCTTGGCATGAGCTCCTCCACGCATAGAGGAGCATACCTCTTCTACTAGAGGAGTCCCCTTATCTTTCGGGAAGAACCCACACTTTCCACATGAGGACATCTATTTATCAATAATAAATTAATGAAATAAATACGCCAATACTTGTTATTCTCCCATCCACAAGAGAATCATAGCGATGTCATTAACCAATTCCACGTTCAACTACCTCACCCGACCTATCTCTGAACTTATGGGAGATTCTTGTTCACTCACTACCGGCTGGGGATACATCTCACCCTCACAATTCCAGGACCTTATTAATAATCTTGGCTCTTACCTTGATACGAGGAAGTCAATTCACCATGGAATTTCAAAACTGGAAATTAGTGCTATGAAGTAAAAAGAAATCATACACATTAGGGAACAAAACACCCCATTCAAATCCATGATTCTTCTTCATATTCAAAACCCCAAAATAACACATCATGTACCATGGTTCCCAAAGGATCTCCACCAAACATAGGTAGTCCTATAAGGTGAGTCCACCTCATCCTTTAATCAGCCAATCACCTTCTTCAAGTATCTTCTCTCATATCTCTAAATGGATCTCCTCCAGGCACTACAAATGTGCACACAAACACGACGAGAGAGAGCCCTATTCTTGAGTCTTGGAAAAATTCTTAAATTTGGAGCATTACACTTCAATTCTCCATAAAACCTCATACAAGTTTTGATCCCACTCTTCTACCCACATGGTATCAAAAAAATGACTACTATAATTATCATGCATGTTAAAGGACATAGTGACAACCTAACTACATAACTTTTAAAAACATTGTTCACAATAGAGATGATAGACAATGGAGACCTTGTTGTAGACAACCAAGAATCGCCAACAAATTAGAATTTACACATCTTCAAAAATCCATTCCCTAATCATAAACCTATACCATCTATGCAAGCCAAAAAATGAACAAACCTTCATACAGTGAAAACACACATCCGTGAGGTTCACGCCAGTTTTTGATATTACCAATTATTCCTCAAATCCTACCTACTTCATCTATTGAGGAAATATTGGCATAAGCTGTTCTTCACCCACAGAGGAGCATACCTCTTCTACTCCTCCACCCATAGAGGAGTTTTCCTCATTCTCCCTTCTCTTCATGGAGGAACCCACACTTTCTACCTATGTCATGTATAAGCGTTATCATCTACTTCACCCTCAACTATATCGAACCATGCAATTACAACACTTGTTATTCTCCCATCCACAAGAGAATCATCATCACCTTCTCCTCCACCGAGAGAGAAGTCTACCTCTCACCAACCTATTATCTCTCCTACCCATGGGAGATTCTTCAGACATGTCACTACCTATTGGGGATAGTTCTCCCTTAGCATCCCAGAACCCTATTGACATGATCTCGGCTCTCTTTACCTACAAAATCCAAGGCCAACCAATTCCTTATCTCACAAACATATTTTATAGGGATTTCCACCCAACCCATTCCATCCTCTTCTTCAATAGTCCCATTTTCATGGTTGGTCGATCATTTGGATTACGTTGATCATTCCATGCTCTGGGGATGTCTTCGGCTCCCCGTTTCGACCCAAATGCAAATGTTTCCTGAAGATACTTCCATGATCTACCCAAAGGTATTTTCAAAACCAAAACTACACTGACCATGCCAATTGAAATGGCTTCCTCTTCATCATCCCTACTTCCATCCAAACTTCTACCCATCACTACAACTATTCCCAAACCTAAAAACCTACCCACACTTATCCCCCACCCGTATCTAAGACCCATCACTACTTTGGGTGTTATGCCGACATCAATCCTTACTCACCCACCTATCAGATTGGACTTAGCCACATCTTCCAAAGTCCACAGTAGCATTATCCTCCCACCTAAAAAGAAAACCCAACCCTCTAGGCCATGTACACCGGTCTCGCCTACTACACCCTTGTCACCTTCCCCCTTCCATCCATCCTAGGGACCTCATCCATCAACCTTGACCAAACAATCTCATACCCAAGGCCAGTCAAAAGCTAAACAACCTACTACTACATCATGAGCCTTTGTTACACCTCATTCACCAAAAACCAAACTCCCTCACCCTCACCCATGCACTTCTTGCCACCTATACCTCCACCAGTTACTATAACCCCAACCTTGCCTATACAACTCCAACCAATTCCACCTACCCCACCTCTACCAACCACCTCCACAACTCGGTTTCCCCATGGGTAACCCATCCTCTTCCACCATCTATTTTTCCTTCTACATCCCATACTCCCATGTCACCTTTACCCAAGAAGTGTAACCCAAAGCTAAGAATCGCTACCCTCCAATAAGGTAGTCAAACCAACCAAACCTTCCATCGCCAGCTCTTCTACCCCACCTTTACCCAAATAGATGCCCAGCAAGACCTAAGACCACTCCACATACCAAACTAGTAGACCAACCCATTCCCCCTCCTATAAAGCCTCTTCCTTCACAATCAGCCACACACTTGTACCCAAACCCACACTCACCTCCCATTGTGATCCATTAGTGGGGTCCTACACCAACATTTTAACCAATCTCTTGGAGACTTCCATCATCACATTACCACCGCTTTGACCTTACGATCCTCTCAAACCCAAACCAAAAGGTTTGATGAAACCAAGATTTGTGCCTATCATCATGTGTAGGACATGATGTTGAAAATTGTAAGGCTCTGAAGACCATTCTTCTTCAACTTTTTCCTCCTGAACAAAATTTTGATGATGATGACCTACTTGATGAGGACCATGCTCCACCATCACCTGTCACCATACATCATCATCCTTTACCCATTCCAATGATCAATATCTCCACCCCCACAACCATTTTTCCCACCTCCAAAATTTGAGATCAACATGTCTCATATAAGAGAGTTG
This sequence comes from Taxus wallichiana var. yunnanensis, assembly GCA_018340775.1. Taxonomy (NCBI): domain Eukaryota; kingdom Viridiplantae; phylum Streptophyta; class Pinopsida; order Cupressales; family Taxaceae; genus Taxus; species Taxus wallichiana. Next base: position 763,622,376 of record CM031244.1, read on the forward strand.
GCCAAACCACCACCCAAATGTCAATGCACCCTACTCATTTCACAAGGCTCTTATCCACCGCTAGGATTTTTCCCCTCATGTCATTATACCTTTCATGACACACCCTCTCCATCCACCTCCCCTCAGATTAACATGGTTCACGTTGCTACCGTGCTCAGAAAGACAAAGGAAAAGAAAAAGCAACTAGCCCATCAACCAACCCTATACCCAATATACCATCTGCACCACTCCCAAAATCACCATCCATGGACCTACATACCCTATCTCTGATGGGGTCACCCATCACACAATGATAAAACAATTACATCAGTCTCCTCTAAAGATGTCTTTGTATGATCTCATCAGACTTCTGAATCCCACAGACAAGCCCTTATCGAGGTTTTACAATCCATTGAAGTTCTACCCAATGACCCCACACCAGTGGCCTCGATTATCACCCCTCACCATGTGGCCTCACTAACAAAATCAGCTCCTCCTTCTACCCCCATGACCCTCCTCACGTCGCTGCCCTCAGCTTCTCTAAAGAGGAGATTGTACCTCTCAGTCAGATGACCCTGATCCACCCTATTCATTTTTATTCTATATCGATAACATACACATATGATGTGTCATGATTGATGGTGGTGCTAGCATTAACATCATCTCCTCCCATACATACAATCAAATGTGTATTCCTTCTAACTATATGCATAATAACCTAGTTATGCTACACTCCTTTAATGATGCCATCACCTCCACCCTTGGCACTATTATCCTTCATGTTCACGTAGGCCCTCGCATTGTCCCTAGAAACTATTCTACGTATCTTAGAGGGGGAATTCCAATATAACCTATTTCTCGGTAGACCCTGGATTTGCATCATGGGTTGTGTCCCTTCAACTTTACACCGTTGTGTAAAATTTGAGCATGAAGGACATAACTACACCATCCCCACCGACCCATCACCATTCAAGACCTGTAACATGTTGTACCAACCCAATGATGTACTTGTACCAGTCAAGGCATCTATCACTACCCCCACTTCACCTTCACCCACAAGCCCATCCACCAAGGCTACCACCACCTCTCCCACATCTAACCCTGTTATTCCTACTACCGTGTAGCCTCTACAACTGACTCATCTACTTCCCAATCATCTAGTGAGTCATCTATCCCCGCTACCCACATATCGACTATTGATCCCTTAGAAGGTGTTTTTCAATGCCTCACTCTGGGGAGTACCACCTATACAATATCGACACATTCCTCACTCCGCAAGAGTATGGGAACCACGTGTCAACACCCTAGTTATGACTACTACATGTAGGTGAGGTTTTTCCTTATGGTCCTCCCCACCTTCGCACTAATCTAACATATGGGGGACTTGATATTGCCACTTATTCACCCAAACCTCCATCCCAAACATGACCATTTTCATCGACTACACTCCCTTACTAACCACCGCTTCACTCACACTTTCCTCCACCATTGTGCATGGAAAGGCTTTGGCTTTGGTTTTTATGAACAAGGGCCGCCATACTATCATCTCTGTACCACCCATAAACACAATGACCGTAGTGGCATTGGATTTTTGACGCACCACCTCCCAAGAAGGCTCACGTCGACCTCATTGAGGAAGACAAACCTTCTCCACCTCATTCACCCATCACCATCTTCACCCATGGAGTCCATAGATCCCGAATCTATTCCTCCTAACTTTTTTTTTTCATAAACACAATTTCCCTGGGACCTCTAACCTATCAACGTGATGGTGAGGCTCCCTCTTCTCTCCCATTCCTATATCTGACATGATCGATGATGATACACCTTCTATTAATGTCATTCAATGTCTAGGATGATGAGTCCATCCTCACCTACCTTGGTGTGGAAGATTCTTATATTCACCGGTCATTACCTCGAGACACAAACCATGTTGAATGAATCGACTATGAAATCAACATTAATACTCAGATGACCCACACATTCTAAAGATAGGCCAATCTTTAGATGCTACGAAAAGAAGCTTTTACCTCTTTCCTTCGGGACCATAGCAATGCTTTTTCCTGGTCCTATGCCGATATATATGCCAGTATTGACCCAAAAATCATGGTCCACAATATCGTAACCATTCTTGATGCCAAACCCATCAAACAAAAGCTGTGGAAAATGCATCCTCGCATTGCTCTTCTAGTCAAAGAAGAGCTTCAACACCTTCTCTCAAGTTTCCTTCATCCTACCCATTGACTATCCCCAATGGATTTCTAACATCATTCCTATCACAAAGGTGATAGGGGGACTCACATTTGCATGGACTTTCCATGACCTCAACCTAGCTTGTCCCAAAGATGATTTTCCCCTACCAGCATTGACCAACTAGTTGATCTCACCACCGGCCATGAAATGCTATCACTCATGGATGGTTTTCTTGGGTTATAATCAAATATTACTTGCTCCAGAAGATCAACACAAGACTACCTTCATCACCCCTGGGGGACCTTTCTGCTATCGAGTCATGCCTTTTGGCCTTAAAAAACACCGGGTGCTACATACCAATGAGCCATGACTTACATCTTCCATGACATCATGCATCACATATTGGAAGATTACGTAGATGATCTTCTTTCCAAATCCAAACATCGAGCCAAACACCTGACCATCCTTAAGGTCATCTTTGACCACCTCATCAAGTATTGTGTTCATCTTCAACCAAAGAAGTGCGTCTTTGTGGTACTTTCAGGAAAACTCCTTGGTTTCATCATTTCTTTGCATGGCATAGAAGTTCGATCTGCTAAAGTAAAGGCTATTCTAGAAATGCCTCCACGCCTACTAATCTTCATCAACTTGAAGCCTACAAGGTAAGTTGCAATCCATTCATCATTTTATCTCACACTTTTCGACCATTTATCAACCATTTCATCATCTTCTCAAGAAGGATGTTTCATTCAAATGGGATGATGAATGCCATAAAGCCTTTGAAGCCTTAAAACAATACCTTCTTCAACCACCAAGTGCTCATTCCTCCTAAGGATGACCAACCCTTTTACCTATATATTTCACCATGACCATTCTTTAGGTGCCATGCTTTCTCGCTCATCACGATGAGAAACACAGAGAGAAAGTGGTTTATTACATAATCCATACCCTTTTGGACTATGAAACTAGATACACCCATGCCGAAAAAAACTTTCTTAGCCTTAGTTTTTCATCACCACCAAACTCCACCATTACCTCCTCAACCACAAAACCTTTGTTGTTACCAATATTGACCCCTTACACTATATGTATGCCAAACCCTATCAACATCAACATGCACACACATTGGCTTATGCTTCTTTCCGACCTCGACCTTGAATTCATTCATCAAAATTCCATCAAGGGCCAAGCTATCGCTGACCAACTAGCAGATGCACCTCTTTTTCGGGAATCAACCCTCTAACTTTGATTTCCTAGATGAATCCATAGCTACCCTCTCCTTAGATGAACCCACTTACCAAATGACACTCTTCTTCTTTGATGGCTCCAAGTGTCAGCGTGGAGGTGGGGCTGGTGTTATCCTCATTCCTCTTGATGGTGAACCTATGCCTTTATCTTTCAAACTAGATTTTGATTATATAAACAATATTGCCGAATATGAAGCACTCGTATTGGGTCTCTAGGCTGCTTATGCCTTAGATGTTAAGTCAATCAATATCTTTGGTGATTCCCAGCTGGTCGTAAACCAAGTCAATGGTATATACCAGTGTCGTAATGAGATACTTCAAAAGTATAAACATCACGTAGACATACTTTTGACCACCTTTGACCATTATTATGAACTTCAAACCACCCCACATGTTCTACCAATAAATTTGTGGATACCATGGCCTGCTTGGCTTCTCAGATACCCACTTCACCTACCGACTCTAAAATCTTTGTCACAATACAAAGGTTACAATCACCCTCTTACTTACCTCATGAGGTCTACTCCATCGGAACCATTGCACCTGACCCACGTGACCTTTGGTATAAGTAATTTGTAGACTATCTTTCCTTTCCATTCTACCCACCGATCTCACTCGTAATGGACAATGTGCCTTTCTTAAAAGTGTCTCTCATTATGTCATCATGGGTGGTCTCCTTTATATGTGGCTTTGATGGTATTCTCTTACGATGCCTTACAAGTTCTGAAATTCCCTACACATCAAGGAAGTTCACGATGGAATTTGTGGAGGTCACTTTAGTGGTTTAGTTATCACAAAACACATTCTTCACCTTGGCTATTATTGGCCAACCCTAAACCATGATTGTTGTGACTATGTCAAATGTTGTGTGAAATTCCAACAACATGCTAATCTTCATCACACACCTAGTCATGCCTTATAGGTCACACGAGACCTTTGGCCTTTCTCTCAATGGGGCTTGGATCTTTTCGGTGAGATCAATCCCCATTCTTCACAATGCCACCAATGGATTATAACCACTACTGAATATTATACTAAATGGGTAGAATCCATTCCCCTCATTTCTACAAAAGCTAAGAAAATATGTGAATTCATCAACCATCACATCATTTTTCACTTTGGTGTTCCTCACCGCATCTCATCACTGATAATGGAAAGCAATTCAAAAACAAAACCCTACATAAGCTATGTGATGCTTTTGGCATCCAACTCAGTTTCTCATCACCTTATTACCCACAAACCAATGGCCAAGAAGAATCGACCAATAAAACCTTGAACAAAATTCTTATGAAAGTAGTTGATGATACTAGCAAGGATTGGCATTCACACATTCCTTTCACCTTGTGGGCTTATCGCACTAGTATTCACACTTTGACTGCTGCCACACCTTTTTCTCTCTTGGTCTATGGTACCGAGGTTGTCTTGCCTCTCGAAGTCTAGATTCCATCTCTCGCATCTCACTACAAGACATGCTCAATGATGATGACTTTTTCCAAGATCATTTGGCACAACTTGAGTTATTAGATGAACATCATCTTAATGCTCTTGACCATCTCCAAATCTACCAAAAATGTATCAAATGTGCCTATGAAAAATGTGTCCATGAATGAACCTTCAGGTTGGTGACCTCATCCTGAAGGAAAATCAACATGTAACCAAAGAAGAGAAAAGTAAACGGGAAAATTTTCTCCTAATTGGCTTGGACCCTATATCGTTACCCATGCCTATGGATCAGGTGCTTATCATTTGTCTTCACTCAAAGGTAAACCCAAACTGAGCCTCTCAATGCCTTGCATCTTGACCATTTTATTGTTGACATCAAGTCCTATATCACTTTTTGTCAATTGATCACTCATCCCTTGAGCATTGTTCACCTTCCATATTACCCATTTTTGAGGATCCATGACTAAACAAGAATCATGTGATTACCCATCACCTTTCAACCTTATCTTCAATATGAGTACCACGGCTCTACTCATAGCATGATTCTCATGGATACTTTTCATCTTCTTAAAGATGGAATCCCATGGTCATTCATCACTCAAAACCACCTCTTTCATAATTAACCTCTTTGTGTGTTATGGTCTTGTCTTCTAAACAAGAACCTAATCTTCCTATATAGTCTTGTCCATGACTTAAACGTCCAAAAAAAAAAAGGGATTCAACTCCTTGAGTCAAACTTCCTAGCAAAAGATGACTCCCTCAAAAAGGGACATCTCTTCTCTATTTCTAGCACTATAAATAGACTGCTCCCTTGAAGGACAACTATATAAAGTCATTGCAAAAATACAATAAAAATATCCAGAAGCTTCCCACATCGATCAGCTTTGTGAAGACCTCAAGGAGATAATATACTCATCCCATATAGACTTCCCACATCGATCAATCTATTAAAAAAAAAAAAAAAAGAAAATGATGAAATTTTCATCATGGACTTGCCTATTTTTGATCTTGGGTTTCTTGCTAAGAAAAACATGTTGTCATACACTAAGTTACGCTAAACCACCCACTCTCACCTCATTTCCTTTTCATCCTAATTTTCTCTCTACTCAAGGGACTTTTGCACGCAACCATGACATTTCGTGATCATGTGACTTTCTTCACCCTTAGAATAGTCCATTATGCAAGGCCTTTAGGGTCTTACGTTCATAAGCCCATCTGGGGTATGGTAGACTCATTAGGGTTCTTATCAATTAAGTGGCTCTTTTACCACCTCTTACCATTCACCTTCCTCATTACTTATTGATTATCCTATACTGAGACCAGATCATCGACACCTATATTTAAAAAACTCAACCATGCCTATGACCTAAACTCAATCCTATGACCCTCAACCATGCCTATGACCATGACCAACCTAACTCAACCATGCCTATGACCATCAACCATGCCTATAACCACTCACCACCCTATGACCTAAACTCAACCATGCCTAAAATTCACCACCCATCCCCCTAATTCATCATATTCTTCCCTAGCTTATGGGAGAACTACATCGGCCTGAGGCCCCTTTTTGCCGGGGCTATGTAGGAAGCACTTCGAGGGCATGGGGCCCTTGAAGGTTAGCTCACCACTCTTCACCCTAACCTATTTTCCCCTTCATTTCCCTATTCACATCCTACCTTAGTTTCATTTCCATTTTATATCAACAATTGGAAATTAAACCAAACAAGCAACAATTGATGAACATTTTTACCACATCATCACATCATTCATTTATCATTTTCACATTTCCACTATAGAAAATATTTGGAAACTTAAACCATAACATGCATATACATCATCATTTATTTCCCATGTTACCAATGACTTGGACATTAAAATCAAAATTATAACCTGACTCCATCATGCCTATAACCTGACTCCATCATGCCTATAACCTGACTCCATCATGCCTATAACCTGACTCCATCATGCCTATAACTTGACTCCATCATGCCTATAACCTGACTCCACTGACTCCATCATGCCTGACCATGACTCCATCATGCTCACATAATAATGACCTAACTCAACCATGCCTACATGACCTCGACTCAATCATGCCTAATTCACCTAGTTTCCATCACATACACAAATAATAATGGAAATTAAAACAAGTACACCATCCATACTATAAATATCATCATCTATATAAATGAGAAAGTTTGTGTATACATACATATGTACATAGATACAAATAAATACAAATATCTCAAATCACTTAGATACATCCTCACCATCTTTCGGCATGCAGGCCGGTATATGATCAAAAATCTCAAAACTCTCATATACAACCTCACTCTCTTGGCACACACACAGGATATATATACCAAAAATACACAAAAATGGAAGTATGTGTAACTATCAGGCATCCCCCATCGGATATCCTCCATGCCTGTCTCACTGTCTCCTCCTCCTCCTCTCTCTCCTGTGTGGCATCCCACTAGCATCTCACCACCCTCCATGGGCCTTGGCCTGACCTCTACTGGTACCTCACCTAGAGCTGGCCTCCGTGAACTAGTGGCCTCACCCTGACCCTATCTCGGGGCTCGCCGCCCCCTGTACTCTCCACATTGTGAGTGTGAGACCTGGTCCTCTCACTCGAGGCTGTTGTGCTCTATACTCTACATAGGTAGGGACATCTATCCCTATGGCCATCAGGTGATCTTGATAATATCTCCTCACCTAGGGCATCCCTAAACCTAGCCATGGGTACTATCTGTGGTGGTGCCATCGGCCCGACCTCGACCTATACCTATACCCATGGGACCTATGTCCCCCCTCCTATAAAATGGGACCCTATCCCTGAGCATGTGTAGGTGCTTGTGCCTGTACCTAGGCCTGAAGGGCCACAATATATGCATGTGGTGGTCAACTAGCTGGCCCAAAAACTACTACTACTGCATGCCTGTAGGGTGGCCACTGTACCCCATCTCCATCCCCACCTTGTGTGGGCACACCTGTCCCTATGCTACTGGGCTGTAGGGCTACTACCTGTGCCTGTAGTGTGGCCACTGTGCCTCTGACCCTGTCATGCCCCTACACTATCCCCAACTGTGTCACTAGGGTAGTCACCTACCCCTGTAGGGCATCCTCTGAAACTATGATAGTGGCTAAGTTGGGCTACCCTGGCCTCGGTGGTACTTACCCGTAGTATGTGCTTCCCACCACTATCTATGTACCTATCTGTAACCCGACATCATCAATCCACCGGTCTACCACCTACTCCTCCTGCCCTGTAGGCACCGTTGGCTATGGTAGAGGCATAGGCCTCTCCACGTCATCCCTTCTATACTTATGGAAATGGTGGAGGTACATCCTGTGGCAACCCAAACTTCCATGTCGACCCTGTCAACAGGTATCATCTCGTGCTCTCTACATGATGCCCCTCTATCCATCGAGAAAATTGTAGCTCTTGTAGCTCCTCACCATCCATCTCCTATATGATGGGAAGCCCACATATGGCCTCCAAATGATGTCCACACCAGACAACCCCTCTAATGCATGCCTATAATATGCTACATCGTGTGTAGCCCTAGCAGCTCGACGCTCTCCAACAAGTAGGTACCCATCACCTGTAGCCCACCCAAACCATGCCCACCTCGAATGCATCAAGTCGGGGCATGCCCACTGGACACACACACACATGATGTGCTCATATGCCCAATAGTGTAGTAGGAATGTGCAACACAAGTTGAACCATCCGTAACCACCCATAGGCCCATAACTCTCTGTATATACTACACCAAGAATGTTGGTGCCCATGCAAACTAGGTCCTGTCCTCCATCATGTCATGAAGAACCCCATCAATGCCCATGGGAATCTCCCACCCTCCGCAAGTAGTGCAAAAAACAACAAAACTACCTCCATCATCAACACCACTAACCTCATCTCCTGGATGGGCCGATACATATCTCCATAACTCATGTTGGCATTATGGAACCTCAACTCCACCAGCCCCTCACCAAACACTATCAACATCAACTCCTCAGATGCCTCTGAGGAAATGGAATACACTGTGTCCCTACTATCGGCAGCAACATGAGGATCCTATAAACATCCTCCAAGGTGATGGTCATCTCACATGTCGGCAAACAAAATGTGTTGGTCATCGAATCCCATCTATCGATGAGGGTGACCATCAAACTCAGCTCCGGACTATGTCGAGTAATGTCTAACCCCAATCAGGCCAACCTCTACCACATGGCACCACTCCTCAGCTATCACACTCCCTCATACCACTAATAATAAGGGTGGTACCCTATCATGCATCCGTAACTGGTCCCTCACCTGCATCCAACAAACCATAACATCATTAGACCTCGACCATACTCCACTTCACCCTTGAACCCCAACCTATTCCCCAGACCCCCCTACTCATGACCTATCTCCCCACCCCAACCCTAATGACTACCTTTCCCCCCATCTCAATTTCCCACCCCTCTAACTCATTCCTATTTATACCTCTTACCCACGCTATTCTCCATCCACCAATATCTTCCTATCTCCCTATCTCCCCACCCACCTCCTCTCTAGCCTATTTTCCTCTAATGCTAAATCGACATCGGTTCCTATTCCTATAAATCATGCACTGTCTCCCAAAACTGGCATCGGTCACCTCATTCATGACCGATGTTGGCTAACTCCCACCATTGCCAACCCTTCGATCGATCGTCGGTCACATTGTGGTGACAAAATCCATGAAACCCTACCCATTTTCTCTAAAAAAAATCACCATATTCTACCCCCTAACTACCTACCCTTCCCCTCAAATCTCCCTCACCCAACCCCACCCTTCTTACCCTACATCACCTTCCCCCATTCCTATTTCATCCATTTTCTTCCCCAAATTTAAATTTAATTTTCCCCCAAAAACCCATTTTACCCTAACCCAATTTCTACAAATCAAATTTACCTAACCAACGTAGAATGGGATCGAATCTACCTCATCGCGATGTCATCTCCGTGGGGGCATGTCGGGCCACTACACTGGTGGTCCACCCGACCCCTCTCCTCCTCTTCCATCACCAAATTCCCTCCTCACCTCCACCCAATCAAATCGATCACACCTATCTCGTGGACCCACCTATCGAATGCCGATTACCCACTCCGAGGCTCACCAACTCAACTCTCCACCTTAGCTGGGTACAATGCCCTGTCCTTTTCTCTTAAAAAAGTACCAAAAATTCCTTTGTCATTTTCTCCAAATTGGAAAATGACAAATGATTCCATAAAAAGTGGAATTTTCCTTTTTAATCCCAATCCGACTATGACCGATGTCGGTCATTTTGGTGCCCTAGCCAACCAATCATCCATTGGTCACCCATATAACCGCATCGGTCACACTTATAACTATTTGGCCTTTAAGCTTTTTTTTTTTTCACCACTCAGTGCTCACCCACTTTTTATCATTCCGGCCACCATTGAAACATACCTACAAACCCAACCTACCCCTACATTTCCTTTTTTGCATCTTAGGAGTTGTTATTTTACCTATACCTTGGCCTTACCCATGCCATGACCTATTTTCCTAAACTTGACCTACTTGGTGTGACCATTGACCTTATGTACTCACTATACCTTGTGATGTTGTTACCTATGTTGTTTTAGCCTAACAACCATACCTTGCCTATTGTCATGTCGTTTATCCCGACCAAACCTTTGGTGTACCAGAACATACCTAAACATTCCTGCACCTGACCTATGTTGTGTTTCTAGACCATATCCTATACCTTGGATACCTGAATCACTTCACCCTTGTTTGGATAAACCTATCGACCTTGGATGATGTAGAGTTTGCAAGCTCTTCAACCTGGTACCGTGTTGCAATCTATACGTGTGTGTGTGCATTTGATTTCCATTACCCATGACCCTGAATTTTGACCATGACCTACTACCCATTACCCGAGTTGACCATCACCTTTTCCCTCAATACTCAAACCTTTCCCCACCTATCTTCCCCACCTACACCTTTATCAAACCACTCACCGATTCCATCTTACACCTCATCAGTGCCCGGTTTGAGGGGGATCACCTTCACCCACACATGGGGCATTCACTTCCTTTTTTTTGTTTTCACTTACCAATACAAGCTACACAACAAAAAGGGGAAAAATGTAGACACCAAAATTGGGTCACACTCCCTTGGTCCCCTTTTCAAATAACTAACTTAAACACTTTTACCTAACCATGACCCTTACATCACACATTAATATTAATTTAATCACTTTAATTAAATTAATACTCATCCTCACTTTATTCATTATTTAATTATCTTAATTAAACCAATTTCCACCTCACCTAGACACCTCACCCCACCACCTCACCTAGACACCTCATTATAAACCTATTTTTAGTATCTATCTACTCACCATAACTAACTAAGACTTAGTTCAACCCTAAAAATCAATGCCTATTATTCCTCTAACCACATTCCCACTCATTAAAAGATAACGTCCATTTTGATCCGTGATAAATGGACAGACCTAGCCCAAATGATTGGAAGATCTATCATTTTTAGTAAACCTAGGGAATCCCACCTTAACCGATGCCGGTCATCCCAAAACCGACACTGTCGGTCAACCAAAACCATTCATCGGTTACCATATAACCATTTTGGTAACCTTGTTTGAGAGGTTGGCCACATTCTCAAATTTTTTGGGAGAAAAAGGAGATCTGCATGCAAGAAAGAACTAGAGCTCTTTCACACATCCAAGCAGCCATAGCCAACATCAAGATAGATCAGAGGTATCACTCTCACGGTAGCATTCGGGAAGCACCACCATGGACACCAAGCTCCATCCCACCGATCAATCATCACCACCACCCAGCCATTGGACCTGCAACATCAGTAAGTGCATTTATCACCTGTGTCATTCCATCCTTTTTATTTTAAAGGTTTTTTCATCTCTGTTATCATTTTCTATTAACATCTCCATTCCCCACCATTCACTTTCCTACAAACTCAACCCTTCACCACCATACCATTAGATCATCTATACATGACCTTTATACATCTCTGAGTGTTTCTAAGATCCCCACATAGACCTCACCATTCCCCTTTTTCATCTCTTTCTAACCTTAGACCAATTTCCACAATCAGATCTTATTGAGTTCCTATCATCCCGACCATACTGACGTCGGTTACCCATGACCATCGTCGGTTCCTCTAAACCATCATCGGTTATATCTGACCGATACGGTCTCTATATTTGGCCATCCTATCAATAACAAAACCTAAGAATCTTCACCCAAGCAACCTAAGTGACCTAATCTGACCCTAACTAGTACCAAAACCCTGACCAACTACCCCACCTCTAGATCCGATTATAACCTAGCCTGTTATATTAGATTTTCTTATTGTATTTGAATGAGATACCTAAATCATATCAACTATAGTAGGATTTTTTTACTTACATTATTTCTCACATTAAGTTGTATTAAATAGTGGATTGAATAACCATCTAGGAAGTATCGTACTTCCTAGATCTAGCACATGCTAGGCAGTCCACTGCCATATATTGTTTAACTCTCTTTTGTGGTCTTGTTTTCTATTCCAGGTAGTTCCTCCTAGCCAAAAGGAAGCTCTCATAGTCAGCATTGGATCGAGAAGTCAGAACACACGCACAACCTTCAAACAGGAAGCATGGTTTCATACCAAACTTGATGTTTCCACATTCTAAGTTTTGAAGTGAGGCTTGTGATTTTATTCCTAATAATAAATAAAGTCTAGGAAAATAATATTTAACCAATAATTTGAACTATCTACAAGTGAGGATGTGAAGGATTATTAACTATATTACCATATAACACATGATGTTCTATTTCGATGAGATGTTCGGTCTTATTAGAATTTCAACCCTACAGAGTCTTTACCTTTGTATGATGATGATAACTATTATGATGATGGTGATGGTGATGTCCTTTTTAATACTCCATTATTGATGACATAAAAATAAAATTCACCTACATAACCTATTTACACCCTAACTACATTATATGAAATCTAATAATTGTGAAATGAGTACAATAAAGGATGTAAGGGTTAGCAACATAAGGTTATTTTAATTAATTAAGTTCCAAAATAAATTAGTAATATCATAATAATGTAATAATACTTGTAAATGATGTACTAAACAATATAAAAACTTGAAAACAAAAGGAGATGAGTGCACTTAGCCGATTATATATGATTATGGGAAGTTTTGTATATGCACATTGATAAAATGGGAGGATTTGAAGGTCTCGACGATACTTTTTTATAGACAATGTGATTGGAAACTAACATAAGGTAGGACCCTACACTTATTATATGATTTTCTATACAGTCTTGACCCTTCTCTATGGTTTTGTACTTATTTGATTTCTGCGTATGTAACTTTTTGACATTTTCACTTTCCTAGAATTGTCTATTATCAAACCCTAATTTTTAATCATGTTAAAAATATCTTTGAACATACTTAATGAGATATCATAACCTAATAATGGGTAGGATACCATACAAAACAAATAGTAGTTGGGTTGTGGGTATCTTTGTGCACCACTAAAATTGGCACTACTCTAAAGAGGCCTCAAATCGCACATCATTCTCCACCTAACATGTGATATTTGAATGAAGCAACTATGATTTGAAATATATCTTTGAAAATGCTTGATTTGAGTTGGGAAGGGATGTTTGAGTGCTTATAGATGATATGGGATGACTCCTTGACTTGGTAAGAATCTTCAGACCTAAAGCAATTACTACCCTAATAACTATATATGTGTTGTTGTGATATTTAAGGATCCTTGGTTACCTTTTGCAAGTGTTAGAAGTGACCGTATTAATGTAGTTCCATAGGATTTCCACATTATAAAATGAGGTAGTGTTTACTTTCTTATATATGGTTTCGTAGATGATTTATTGAGGAAAATTATAGAACCCAGAGGGATTAAAAGACCCAAAAAAATATGAAATTGAAAGAAAATTTGGAGAATATGTTAGTGTAAGACTATAAAAGTTGGCCAAGACTAGATATAACAACTTAACAAAACTACACAACCTTTCCCAAGGATGGAAAATATACAATCTAAAGTTTACAACTTATCAACTGATGTTTTTCTATGGATGTTATGCATTGAAATCTAATAAATTGATGACATGTCAGTGTGGAAGGATAAAAAAATATATGAGAGACCTCAAAATGTGCTAAGTGGGAATGGAAAGGTTGTGTTTATCTCAAAAAGAGTCCATTGTCAAAACTAGGTGTGTCAAAGAGTAAATGGCCAAATTTGAGTATCTACATTTCCTCGCCTTTAAGTAAGAATTGAAATTACATGCTTATAGGAAAAGATATCAAGTTTTTAGACAAAATTTTTCTTCACTTAGAGTTTGTTTTGCAGAGTTGTATTATGCTTAGTGTTGACATGCTCCACGATGAAACATGTAATACAACATGTAGTCAATATTCACGATAAAGAATTCAAATTTAGCTCACATGTAAAATGTAAAATGAAATATTTGTAATTACATAAAAATTAAATGAAATGATGTAAAAGGGAAGGAATAAACTTGTTTTTTTAAGAGGGAGAGATTACCTTGCTTTAATTGTACTTGAAGATTTACATTGTTGAATTTGCTAAACCCACAACACATCTTTTCTTTAATTGTATTTTAGTTACGATTAACATTCCAAGAACATTATTGTGCAAGGATAAATTTCTCATTTTTCCACCTACAGATTCTTAAGTTCATTCCATGGTTAAATTATCAGTTTCACCCCTTTTTAAGTTGCTTCTTATTCTTTACAAAATTTTCCATAACTTGCATACTTATTTGGCATAATTCAAATGCATATAAAATACTTAATTATCTTGTTCTTATGTTAAGAATATTCTTCTCGAACATATATTCAATGTCTACTTTTTTTTTTACTCTTACAACTCAAGTGAATGTGACTTGGTGTCCATATAGTGATATTAGGATTTAACGGAGATTTAAATACAAGATAGATTTTTTTTACAAAAAACATTCCTCGATCACGGTATAGTTATTTCCCTACCATAGTTATTCTAATTCAATGACTTGTGAATTCCATTTTTTATTTTATATATGTATTTTTTTTTCTCAAAGGTTGATCACACCAAGGCAATTCATATTCTTTGAAACAAAAGAATATATTTAATTGAGTTATAAGGTCTTCAAGAGTGGCATTATTCCGAACCTCAAATCTCATTTTTACTCTTATATGCTTTATTTTCTACGTCACATTATGGTCTTATTTTTAGCATTGTCTTGTAAAAGGAGTTACGAAGTGTTTGTCTAACCTCTTGAAGACATAAAATGATTAGAAGACTTGAAGCTACACATGAACCCTAAGTTAACATCCAAATCAACCGAGGTTTAGATTAATTCCAACTTCACCTAAGGGTCTACCCCTCAACTATATATGAGTTTTAAGCGAGAGGACAAATTTATGCTAAACCACCTTCAAGAAAGGACCAAGGTGTTATGTTGAGAGAAACCAAGGTAACACATTTAGCTGAGAAGGAGCTAAGGAGTTCATTAACAAGAGTTTAAGACCTAGAACAACTAAGTCACAACCTCCATCTATGTCATCTGGATCCAACAGGGATTTCATTGATGAAGAAATTTAATTTTAAATCTATCTTGGATGACAAGGTAGTCCACTAGGCTACGAAGGAGGAGTTAGCTCTACATACTCCAAAAAAAGTTTGACTGTGTCACTCCTATCAGACGGGTTTAAGACAATGTCACTAAACATACTGACTAAGATGATAAGCCCATTCTTGGCTCTTTTTACTCAAACTAGGAGGTTCCATCGAGTGCAAAGTTTAAGTTCATTCTATGGTTTTCAATGTCTTCTACGGTAAGGAGTATCACACATGAAAACAAGTTATGTCCCGATATTGAACAAGGGTAGAGTGTTTTGATTTAATTCTCTTTATTACATTTACAAAGTATGAATGCACAAGATGACTCATTAATCATTTATTGAACACTAAATATGCACTACAAGATATTACTTCAAATTCATTTACCTTATATAAATATCAAACCTTTTTACCATGTGTACTATAAATCAAAATTGAACCTATGATTAAATGCACATTTCCTAGATGTCCTTGAAACCAAGCATCTCATACATATCAACAAATTATCAAATATAACCTTCTGTAACATGAGACTACATTATACATTTATTCATTTAACAATGAACTATATAAATTACAATGATAATTAATGAATTACACATCACCTTTTCGTCATCATTCTTTCATCCTGCAAAACCACGTGAGCATGATATCAACGATAATTCGCTGGCATGGCATCCACCCTAATCTAACATAATTATCATTTTTCAGTTTCCCATTTACATATGATAATAATTACAATTTGCAATCGAAATAAAAGGTTTAGAGACATGTATTCATTACATTTCATTTTACTTCATTTTGTAACCCAGGAGAGAGAAAGAGAAGGGAAGAGAGAGAAAACACCATTTTGTCAAAAGTTCTATTTCACACAACAAGTTACACTATAGAGTTTTAAATAGTTATTTACATGTGTAAAAGTTTCCATGGTGGTTTGGCAACCCGACGAGGGTCCCACAACTTTCTATTTTTACATTTTCTTACTAGCTACAAAAACGTTCAAAATGGGCTCAGGAGGCTAAGAAACCACTTCCAAAAGTTATCTTCGATGAGAATGCACACCACGATTAAATTTCTACGTGTCCCTAGATATACCAAGAGTTCATAAAGAATTGACGGAATTGGGAAAAAGTGAACGGTTTGCGTTTGGCGGCTAGTTTTTCGGGGCCACTGGTCGTAGTTGACCCAGTGCAAAATGAACAAAAGTTAGCTCGAGGGCTCAGAAAACCATGTCCAAAACTGACGTTTGATGGATGAGCACGCAACGAGACACTTCCTACAAGTTCCCCTATATAAGGAGAATTCATCAGAGTCGATGGGACTGAGAACTAGAAAACCATTTTCAAACGGCGACAAGTTTTCTGGAGCGACAAGTCAAAATTGGTCCAGTTTGACCTCGTCAAACTACTGAGGAGGCCTACAAAATGGCTTTTCCAAACTATCCAGAAAAGTGTTTTTCCCTAAACTGAATGTTCCATGCAATTTTCTAGTATAAACACTAGAGGTTTGCGAAGATGGGAAATAATTTCTCTATCCAGGTTTCAAATGGCGGTTCAAAACGAAAGCCAACTTTCTAGATTTAATTTTTCTACTACTGTAAACACAGTGTAACAAGGCTCCTATAAGAGCGTCAAAAAGATCACATATGTTCATTGGGGTCAATCCAAAGGTCAAGGTGACTCCTCACATAACAAGGTACATGAATGAAGCTTAACATCTCATTTTTAGAGTTACGAAGGGTACTTAATGAGTCTCAAAAAATGCAAAAATTAACTATTTAAACAGGAGAAGATCAACATTATTACTGGGAAGTCAATTTCATCTTGTCGATAAAACAATATTGTAGTGATCTAGTTGGGTAGGAAGTTTTCTAAATCACCTCAGAATGAGGGTGGAAGTTCATGTTTTAATGCAAACGAGTTATTTTGACTTTCGTGAGTTACGACACGACATTTCATTTTTTTTGCAACGAGTTGAAATAAACATTTAACTGTATTAAAATCCTAATATTTTAAAATTCTATTAAGTTGCAAAAGAGAACTAAAACATGAGAATTATGAGAGGTAAGGGAAGATGAACCATGCCTGGAAGGAATGGAGTTGGTCAAACCCGCAGGCTTTGGTTCAACATCTCGCTTGGGCACTTCATCAACCAGTTCACGAGCCTCGATCTAACCTCCACAACATCACACAAACTTCCCGATCACTTGAAGTTTTTCCAACAATAATAAGTTTCCCATTATGTTCTGACAATTTTCTAGGGCCTGCACAAGGCTCCAAAATTTGCACATGCACAATGAGCCGAGAGAATGTCAAATGGCAAAGAAAGCAAGAGGAGACTACACTCATGAGTGTAGTTGCTTGAAAGTTTCTAAAGCCTTTTGAACAAATCCATTATGTGCATATCTCAAATCATGGCATTCCATGAGACAACATTTCTTTGAGGCATTCTATCAAACAGTTCACACATGCCTTTTCAACAAATCCATTTTGCATGCATATCCATCATACACATCATGGCACTCCATGAGACTACATTTTTTCATTCTATCCTACCTAATTCAAACTTTTCAATCATTCAACATTTGCAAAATTTAAAAAATCTTTTCCATAATTTTCAAGGATTCCATACCCAATTTAAAACACTTATTTTGGGGCAAATTGAGAGGGTTTGAAATTCATTCCACATTGTGTTGCATTACAACACACAACATGCCAAATACATTTCCTTCAAAGTTTCAAAGGCTTTTACAACAAGCTCATCTATGAATACCCCAAAACCATTGCATTCCATGAGATGAAATATTTGAGGCATTTTTTCAAACAATTCACATGCCTAAATACTTTTTTCCACATTTTTCATACATATCAACACATACTTTCTTAATAACTCATATCACTTCAACAATAAACTATACAAAAATCAAAAAACAATTTAAACATTCATAATTCTATTTTCATACCCTATTCAAAAAACTCCATTTTGGATCATCAAAAGATAAAAATTTTCCATCAAATTTTGAAATCATCTCATCCAGGAATCCAAAAAACATGAGGCAAAGAAACTCAAAACCCCCACATTTTTACAAAAATGGATTTACTCTTCAATCAATGATTCACCATTTCAAAAATCATTTATCTTTCATTTCAATGTCACAAATAATTCATTTTATTTCAATTGAAAACAATTCATTGACAAATCAATCCAATCAATCCAAATTCAATTTTTTCATTTTGAAACACATTTCCATTCAAAATTCAAAAAAAAACTGCATTTTTTAAAACAAATTTTCAAACATTTAAAAAAAACAAATCATTTCAACAACATTTCTGAGGAACATCTTCAAAATCAACTCATCATCACATTTTAAATCCATGACACTCAAACATGACATTTTCCACAAAAAAATTTTGCTAAAAAACATTTTTGAAAAAAAAATACCCTAAAAACAATTGGCTTTCACTAATTTTTCAAGATAAAACATCAAAATTTCAATCTCACTCCTTTTTTTCTTCCTTTTCATTGGTGTGGATAAATTATTAGTTCAGAGCTTTCCCTCATTCATGGCACTTTCCCAAAGCACTTTCAAAAAAAAAAAAAAAAAAAAAAAATTTTCCAAATAAAAATAAAATGGAAAAATCCCCCTAAATTAAAAATTCATGCCCCAATTTTTTTTTAATTTTTTTTTTTTTTTTTTTTTTTTTTTTTTTTTTAAAAAAAAAAAAAAAATAAAAAAAAAAAAATGATAAAAAATAAAAAATAAATAAAAAAAAATAAAAAATAAAAATAATAATCAAAAAAAAAAAAATAAAAAAAAAATAATAAATAATAAATATAAAAAAATAAAATTATAATAATAATAAATATATATAAATTCAATAAAAAATATTATTAATAATAAAAATTAATTAAAATAATAAAACAATATGTAAAAACCAAGAAAAATTCAAAAAGAGAAACTAGATTTTCCTTTAATCAATAATAAATCAGGCACAAGTAGTCAATCCATCATTTGGGGTGCATGACAACACCACCCGAAGGGAAGAAGGAGGAGGGAGGGTGCAAAACATTCATTTCAAATGACAAGGACAAAGTCAACAAATGTCAACACAACACACACACACAAACCTCCCATGCTTAGTCAATAGGTGGTCATCAAAAAGAATTGGGTAAAACATCGAATGGGGCATTACATTCTCCTCCCCTTAAGAAAGCATCATCCTCGATGACATACAATGAAGAAAGAGAAATGGTAAGCAACAAGGAACAAATATGGGTGAAGGTACGCTCTAAGGTTAAGATTTTAGACACAAAATCATGGCCATGGGGTGGCCCTAGGAACATCAGGTAGAAATTTTAACTTTCAAGGTTCTGTGAAGATTGGTAGTTCCATTTTACCTTATTACTTAGTTAGCATTTTCTTTTACAGTATTTCTTATCTCAAGATTATAATATTCATTGTTTAGATTTTTTTTTCAATTGTCTTAAGTTTGTGGGTGCCCAACAATAACTAACATCAAGATGTCACACAAAACTTAACACAACACAAACAACCCACGAGACATCTTGCTACCTACTTTCATGATTGTATCATATCACAAGGTCTTTTAATTCCTCCATGGAATGACAACAAGTAGTCCACATAGCAAATAATTTCCAACAATTATGTCCTAGACATAGATCTAGTACACACATATGACTGACAAACATAATCATCACACTGATACATATACAATGAGTATCACATGACCCAAAAAATCCATGACTGTACCAACATAGTGCCAAGACAATATCCAATAGTCCATACCAACCAAGGGAAGAGTCAAGCCTCAAACATAACAAGGTGTCAAAAAGACTCACAAGGGTACACATAACTCACTATACCAACTCCACACATCACAAAATATCAAGAAATAACTCCATATATCTCCTAAAGTATCATAAAACAACTCCATATACCTCCCAAACCATCACCAAATAATCCATCCCAAAAAAAAGTACTCCCTCCATGAGAAGAGAAAGAATCATAGTGCCAAAACCAAGTCGGGTCACTCAACCATAGAGCCCCATCAAGAATATCAGGTCACTCAACCATAGAGTGCCATAAAGAATAACAGGTCACTCAACCATAGAGGCCCATCTCCTTTCTCCTTTTAATGAGGTCGGGTCACCCTATGGCCCTGGGCACATAGAGCCCCGTCACCCCCAACCCAAGTGACATAATAACTCGTGGTTCAACAACCCGCTAGTTATCTGTAACTCCTTGGGGCGTACCCCCATACAACGAAGTGGGTCCATAGGTTCAACCACTCCATGGTTAATCCCATGACCCTATTCCAACACATTACGACATTAGAACCAGCATAACAATCCATTCAAATGCCAAGTGGCAAAATCAAAAGCCTTGGGCTAGGCTACAAAACTTTTAAATATGAAAAGAAAGTTTTAAAACTAAGAAAAAAAAACAAATGGCTAATTAGCCATGGTTAGTGAAAAATCCAAATGTTAATGCAACAATCAAATAAATGCCCAAAATATAAGAACATGTCAATCAAGAAAATGGTTGGTTCTAGCTAAAAGAGATAAATGATTAATTTACGAATAAAATACGTATTGAGAAAATAGCACATTACAATCACTATGTGGCCTCATACTACCACCAAAGGGGTACTCATCGAGTTGCTAGCACTCGGACATCGAGCCTCAGCTCGTAAAATATACATGTAACTAGAAATGAGTATATCAAATAATGTAACTATCATCATCTCTCCTGAATCATTCCTCCATACTCCCACAAGGATCAACATAGTCAAAATCACATAGGATTATTCAATGAACAATCCAATAAGAAAGAGCAGGGAACTCTAGTTGCATAAGTTGAGCCTAAGGTGGTGCGCACCCACAATATACTGAGCAAGCTCAAAGTATACTAAATAGATAGAAGTGGGTTTTCAGTCTATATAAGACTCCACTTCCTCACTCGTACTCAGCTCAAGATTATGAAAACCTGGTCCACGCCTCCTCTCTCCACACATACACTCTTGACAGTTTATCCCCTTAGGGTCATCTAGTGTAAGGTTCACAACATACACATAACTACATCACTAACACAATGGTGATTCACACACATTAACCATAACGTCTTACGCATGGTATATATATATATAGGTATAACACAATCATTACTTTCATGGGTTACGATACATCACATTACCACATCCTGCACCCAAAGTGCAATCACTATACACTAGGGATCATACTCACCATATGCCCCTAAATCATGACATGAACCATCACATATTACATGAATTATATGTATGAGGAACACAATGTCTAACCTTACAACATATAGTCAATTGCAATACAACATGACGATGCACACAACTAATCACAATACGGTGATGACATCACGATAAAATGTGATTCACTTTACATCAATTTTGTCATGCAATACATCAATACACCTTCACATCACATAAAGCCAAAATGTTTTAACCTCAAGCAATCCACAATAACATTTTCCGTTTCACAAACAACAAGGTGGTACATCACACACGGATTCCTCATTGAATCACAAAAGAGAGTGAATACTCTCATCACAAGCACATCAATATGATAACAAATACGCACTAAGTGACATGCACAACATGTGCTTCCACAAGGTCACAATTACGACATAGTTCACATCACAACATATATCACATTACTCTTCCAATATCCACCACCATCATGCAGAATCATCACAACTCCAATCCATCCCAGAGGTTCGAGAGCATGAACCTCCGCTCTGATACCATATGTAGTGCCCACATTTTACACACACAATTACAACAGTAAAATACTAGGATTTTTTTTTTTTAGACTTACATTGCTCACTACACACAACACAACAAGGGCTCCAAGTATAAAGAAACTCGACTCGCATACGACAATCACATAAGTCATCGACTCACATAGACACATGAAAACAACATAGGCATGTCGATGCCACACTTTTCCCAATGAATGGTTACTAGTAATGACCCAACCCCAAAAAAAAAAGACTTCAGGAATGGAAAACCCACAACACATCATTTCTTTAATTGTATTTTAGTTACGATTAACATTCCAAGAACATTATTGTGCAAGGATAAATTTCTTGTTTTTCCACCTATAAAATTCTTAAGTTCATTCCATGTTAAAATTATTTCACTTTTTTTTAAGTTGGCTTTATTCTTTACAAAATTTTCCATAACTTGCATACTTATTTGGCATAATTCAAATGCATATAAAATACTTAATTATCTTGTTCTTATGTTAAGAATATTCTTCTCGAACATATATTCAATGTCTACTTTTTTACTCTTACAACTCAAGTGAATGTGACTTGGTGTCCATATAGTGATATTAGGATTTAACGAGAGATTTAAATACAAGATAGATTTTTTACCAAAACATTCCTCGATCACGGTATAGTTATTTCCCTACCATAGTTATTCTAATTCAATGACTTGTGAATTCCATTTTGTTTTATATATGTATTTTTTTTTCTCGAAGGTTGATCACACCAAGGCAATTCATATTCTTTGAAACAAAAGAATATATTTAATTGAGTTATAAGGTCTTCAAGAGTGGCATTATTCCAAACCTCAAATCTCATCATTTTTACTCTTATATGCTTTATTTTCTACGTCACATTATGGTCTTATTTTTAGCATTGTCTTGTAAAAGGAGTTATGAAATGTGTTTTTCTAACCTCTTGAAGACATATAATGATTAGAAGACTTGAAGCTACACACGAACCCTAAGTTAACATCCAAATCAACTGAGGTTTAGATTAATTCCAACTTCACCTAAGGGTCTACCCCTCAACTATATATGAGTTTTAAGTGAGAGGACAAATTTATGCTAAACCACCTTCAGAAAGGACCAAGGTGTTATGTTGAGAGAAACCAAGGTAACACATTTAGCTGAGTGGAGCTAAGGAGTTCATTAACAAGAGTTTAAGACCTAGAACAACTAAGTCACAACCTCCATCTATGTCATCTGGATCCAACAGGATTTCATTCGATGAAGAAACTTTAATTTTAAATCTATCTTCGGATGACAAGGTAGTCCACTAGGATACGAAGGAGGAGTTAGCTCTACATACTCCAAGAAAAGTTTGACTGTGTCACTCCTATCAGATGGGTTTAAGACAATGTCACTAAACATACTGACTAAGATGATAAGCCCATTCTGAGCTCTTGTTTACTCAAACTAGGAGGTTCCATCGAGTGCAAAGTTTAAGTTCATTCTACGGTTTTCAATGTCTTCTACGGTAAGGAGTATCACACATGAAAAACAAGTTATGTCCGATATTGAACAAGGGTAGAGTGTTTCGATTTAATTCTCTTTATTACATTTACAAAGTATGAATGCACAAGATGACTCATTAATCATTTATTGAACACTAAATATGCACTACAAGATATTACTTCAAATTCATTTACCTTATATAAATATCAAACCTTTTTACCATGTGTACTATGAATCAAAATTGAACCTAAGATTAAATGCACATTTCCTAGATGTCCTAAAACTAGCATCTCATACATATCAACAAATTATCAAATATAACCTTCTGTAACATGAGACTACATTATACATTTATTCATTTAACAATGAACTATATAAATTACAATGATAAATTAATGAATTACACATCACCTTTTCATCATCATTCTTTCATCCTGCAAAACCACGTGAGCATGATATCAGCGATAATTCGCTGGCATGGCATCCACCCTAATCTAACATAATTATCATTTTTCAGTTTCCCATTTACATATGATAATAATTACAATTTGCAATCGAAATAAAAGGTTTAGAGACATGTATTCATTACATTTCATTTTACTTCATTTTTGTAACCCAGAGAGAGAAAGAGAAGGGAAGAGAGAGAAAACACCATTTTGTCAAAAGTTCTATTTCACACAACAAGTTACACTATAGAGTTTTAAATAGTTATTTACATGTGTTAAAAGTTTCCATGGTGGTTTGGCACCCGACGAGGGTCCCACAACTTTCTATTTTTACATTTTCTTACTAGCTACAAAAACATTCAAAATGGGCTGAGGCTAAGAAACCACTTCCAAAAGTTATCTTTCGATGAGAATGCACACCACGATTAACTTTCTACGTGTCCCTAGATATACCAAGAGTTCATAGCAACTGATGGAATTGGGAAAAAGTGAACGGTTTGCGTTTGGTGGCTAGTTTTCGGGGCCACTGGTCAGTAGTTGACCCAATTGCAAATGAACAAAAGTTAGCTCGAGGGCTCAGAAAACCACGTCCAAAAATGACGTTTGATGGATGAGCATGCAACGAGACACTTCCTACAAGTTCCCTATATAAGGAGAATTCATCAGAGTCGATGGGACTGAGAACTAGAAAACCATTTTCAAATGGCGACAGTTTTTTTCTAGAGTGACAAGTGAAATTGGTCAGTTTGACCTCGTCAAACTGTGACTGAGGCCTACAAAATGGCTTTTCCAAACTATCCAGAAAAGTGTTTTTCCCTAAACTGAATGTTCCATGCAATTTTCTAGTATAAACACTAGAGGTTTGCGAAGACGGGAAATAATTTCTCTATCCAGGTTTCAAATGGCGGTTCAAAACGAAAGCCAACTTTCTAGATTTAACAACTTTCTACTACTGTAAAACAGTGTAACAAGGCTCCTATAAGAGCGTCAAAAGATCACATATGTTCATTTGGGGTCAATCCAAAGGTCAAGGTGACTCCTCACATAACAAGGTACATGAATGAAGCTTAACATCTCATTTTCAGAGTTACGAAGGGTACTTAATGAGTCTCAAAAAATGCAAAAATTAACTATTTAAACAGGGAGATGATCAACATTATTACTGGGAAGTCAATTTCATCTTGTCGATAAAAAACAATGTTGTAGTGATCTAGTTGGGTAGAAGTTTTCTAAATCACCTCAGAATGAGGGTGGAAGTTCATGTTTTAATGCAAAGAGTTATTTTGACTTCGTGAGTTACGACACGACATTTCATTGTTTTTTTGCAACGAGTTGAAATAAACATTTAATGGTATTAAAATCCTAATATTTTAAAATTCTATTAAGTTGCAAAAGAGAACTAAAACATGAGAATTATGAGAGGTAAGGGAAGATGAACCATGCCTAGAAGGAATGAGTTGGTCAAACCCGCAGGCTTCGGTTCAACATCTCGCTTGGGCACTTCATCAACCAGTTCACGAGCCTCGATCTAACCTCCACAACGTCACACAAACTTCCCGATCACTTGAAGTTTTTCCAATAGAATAAGTTGCCCATTATGTTCTGACAATTTTCTAGGCCTGCAAGGCTCCATTTTCGCATGGCCAAATGAGAGAATGTAGGCAATGGATAGGAGGCTCTACACCTGCGAGTGTAGTTGCTTGAAAGTTTCTAAAGCCTTTTGAACAAATCCATTATGTGCATATCCTGCAATCATGGCATTCCATGAGACAACATTTCTTTGAGGCATTCTATCAAACAGTTCACAATGCCTTTTCAACAAATCCATTTTGTGCATATCCTGCAATCATGGCACTCCATGAGACCACATTTCTTTGAGGCATTTTGTCAAATATTTCTCCTACCCTATGTGTATGCTTTTCTCCAACTGTATAAAATGTCAAAAAAAACCCTTTTCCATAATTCTTTGAAGGATGTCCATACCCAATTTAAAACACTTATTTTGGCACAGCTGAGAGGGTGTTGAAAAAGGGTGTTGATTTACAAAAGGTTTCCTTCAAAGTTGTTGCTTTACAATCTCTCTATGAAATACATTTCAGATTCCAAAGATTTCAAAGTTAAACTTTTCACATACAAGCTCATCTATGAATACCAACTATGACAACTTCCACATTTTGCATATCATCTGACCATGAGACAAATCTTTCAAAGATTCTATTTTGAATCATTCCACATTTTTCATACATCCAACTCATTATACACTGCTGAAAATTTTCTTTATCGGCATCAACCATGACTTTTGCAAATGTAATTACAAGCAAAATTTCATCAAAAAAAACCCATGTTCAAATTTTCAACATAAATTTCAATGGTCCATTCCAAAACACAAATGCAAAAAAAATTCTCTACCACCATTATTGAGAAGTATTAAAGATGAAACTATGGTAGATTCAGCTATTTGTACATGTCAAGCATTTATGACTCCAACATCGACAAAAACAACAATCTTATAATGAAATGCCCATCAAAAAATCCTTTTTTTTACATTTTGCTTTTAAAGTTGATCCATTTAATTCAAGGGTTTGCACTGTCCACATCACTACACCTGGATGAGACATATTGGCAAAATGCACATAGGCATTCATGAGATGCATCTCATTTCTCATTTCGTTTCATTTGGTCAAAGTGGTAAAACTCATCAGAAACACATTGCCGTGAGGAATGCCATTTGAAACAAAAACTTCAATGCCTTCTAAGCAAATGCTTTCCCCATTTTGCACATTTAAAAATGCCCCAAAAAAATGATCAAGATGCCCAGCAGACAAGAAAACTCCCCTCACGCTTCTTCAACATACAACTGGTGGTGTGCACAAAATAGTTTGGAGCTTCCTCCCTCCCTCCATGGTGGTGCTTCTCCTCTCACTTCCATTCAAAACCAAAAAAAAGAAAAAAAAACAAATGGAGCCAAGAGCCCCTTTTTTTGCCCTAAACCGCCCCAAAATTTTCACGGACCTTTTTTTTAATTTTAAATCTTAAAATTTTATTTTTTATTTTTTTTTGTTTGTTTTAACTAAAAAAACATAAAAACCCTAAAAGACAAAGTAAATAAATAAATAAAATATAGCTTAAAGTTAATCCATTACAATAGTGATAAAATTTCGACACAAAACAAATGATCGTAAATCGACAATATAAATTATAATATTATTATAAACATTATTTTTATGATTTTACGGCTAAAATAATGATAATAATTATTAATCACTTAGCAATAGGTCATCATGTCAAGAACTCGGGAAACATCGAATAGTGGCATCACAATATTCAAAAACTTTGATATCTTCCCCTTGAGTGTAAGAGGAATGAAAAGTCTTCCTATGAATAACTTAGTTACTTCAATACCTTCTATCACCCCTGGGCTGCACCACGTTGCCGCAAATGGATCTATGACTCGATTATGTAAAAAAATACACGTAGTCGAAAAGAGAACAAGTGCCCTCATGCCCTTCCCATGTGCCACAAAACTAAATAGAAAATAAAATGTATTGAAATGTAAATGGAGAAAGGAGACTCATGCCCCAAGATTCACGAAATTGTATTATAAATTAAATTTTGTGGTGAAGAATGATTAGCTTACTTCATGCCCTCAGAATTATTCCGAAATGAATGAAATGGATCCAAACTATGTAAGAATCCTATAGTTGAAAATTTATGTAACTACCCTAGGGTGAAAACATGTTTGAGGGTCGACCATACATACGGTCCCGAAAATTGTATGGTTTTGAACATATCCATATTTTCTAAATTCTTGAGTTTGATTATGTTGTAAATTACATGTACCCTATTTTCACATGTATATTACCCTAGAATTTTTATTATATCTATTATAAGTGTAGAATATACACAAATGGATACCCCTCTTTTGAGGCATGGGAAAACCATGTTAAGCACATGACTCGAAATAAAATATGTGTTCTCATGCACTAGATTTCTAAAACCTATAGGAGGGCGTATAATGATGAAGATGTGGCCATCCTCAAGAAATTGTATCTACAATAAGGATGGTTTTATGCATAGTTGTAACCATGGCATGTAATAAAATAAATGATAGTAATATAAACAAAATAGGGGTAAGTGCACCAAGTTGGGGGAGCCAAAAAGTGGACAAAAAATTGAAAATGAATGGAACACGTATACGTTATATAATAACGTGATCGTGTTGTGTTTTTATTGCTTCGATGATTCACAAGCGTATAATGCATACACATTATGTCAAACTATAAATTAAAAAAAAAACTGAGCTTTAATCATTTTTATTTCCCTAAAACATGTGTTTTATAGAAAAACATGCCCTCACGTTTTGAATTCGATGGATCTTGCTCAAATGATCATTTGAGAATCATCGTGAATATTAGAATCGATTTATGGCACCACAGAGAAGAGGTAGGCACAATTATTTTCTCGAAATTGCATTAAAATTTGGTAATTATAGAGTATAATTTGAATTGAATACATATTTTTTATTGTTACTGACTCCACATCAACCCGATCAACCACAACCAAACCCTGCAATTCATGTGATCCCTCCTAGCCCTCCTATAGTTTCTCAACATCCCTTGGGAATTCAAGAAGATTTAGCAACCCATATAGTGGAAAAAAAATATTGAAATTGAGGATTTAATCAAACAATGAGGGATTCACATTCTACAAACCCCCATCATGCCTCTCTTGCAAACACATTGGAGGCATTAGTGGCTCAAGTTGATGTGATAATGAATCAAATTGATCGTCTGTAAATCGATAGAGAGCATTATAGGGTTTTTAATGCCAAAAAATTTCATATGCTGATGTGAAGAAAAACAAATTACAAAATACCGCAGATGTGCCTTATTCACGGACCCCCAAACCAATTTTCCTATTCAGTTTTTATACAAACGGTTTCCCATCCATGGTGCAATAATTATTTGATTATAAATAATTTTTGGGACTAATGGTTGATGGTGTTTGATTTTCCACCTTACAATAACAACGAGGTGTTATTATACTTTTGAGGAAACACTATTGCAATTTTATCCTCAACGAGATCCCGAACTATTTTTATTTTTGGGATTTCCATGGTGTGGAAAATGATTTGCATATGATCGACCATGTGCACAATGTGCACCTATTCAAAGAGGGTAGATTCCCCACACAAAAGTAATCCCCCTCACTGTGAGAATTTCCTCCATGAGTGAAGGAGATATTAGATATTGATACAATCCATTCGCTTCTGTGGGCTATCTCGATACCCTTGTTTGACATACGAGGGAGATTTCTAATCCATATGTTTGCAGAGGTACATAGAGTATTCCCTCAGTCAGTACTTAGCATGAGGCCACATCTTTCTCAACATGTCGTAGCATATGTTCTGGGGCCCGAGGAGGTCAACACTTTCATGTATATTGGTTTTTGTGGAGTTTCCACTAGTGGTGCACACGATAATGCCACTATGTCGATGTATTTTGAGCGAAACATTTGGATTACAATCATTGGCATCATCTTCATAGGTATTTTCTATGTTTTATTATGTGTGTTACAAAAAGATCTTGATTACTTGATTTACTTATATATGTTAATGTTTTTAAATAATTATATTTGTACATGTATGCATTGTTATTATAAAGCATGCAAGAGTGGCGTCATCATCCCAACCACAAAGTTATGATATATTCTTTTGAACTCAAATATATGTATGTTCTTGTATGTTCAACTAACTTGACATGATATATGTTTGATAAAGTTGATGACCTCACTAGACACCCCACCATCTCTCTGCGACAAGTAGAGAAAGGTGTTGTCACTGCAATTTCATTTGCACAACAACTCATTGAGGTATTCAAACAACATGTATTTTCATTAAATTTCTTGTGTAATTCATATTATGTTAAATTACATGTTAATAATGTCCTTCATTGTAGCATTATTAAATTATGTTAATAATGTCCTTCATTGTGTATACATAGGAGTTACCTATGACAGTAAAGATCCCCTGCTCATTTGATTCACAGTGGTGCAAAAGAAAAAATAGTTATATATTGATAAAATTAGTTAAAATATTGTCATTACACATACATGTACTTAGTTGGCGTAATTTTTTGATCTGCATTCAAAAAAATTATTGTTAACATAGTTATATTTTGGCTAATTTTGATGTTTGATTTTGTGATCTTATGTGTATGTAGGGAACTTCAACCCTTCCATTTTGACTTCGAGGGCACAGACTCCTCGATCTCATCATTTTGTATACCCCCATTTGTGCTCCAAGAGCTCCCAATGACTCATTTGAGTGTGAGATGTAGATTCAACATGACCGAGAGCTTGCGGTAAGTGTGTGTATTTATGTAAATAATTTCATTAGCATGGTCTTAAATACATGTTGAAAACATATATAAATTAAGTTTTGACAAAAAAATCATATGCATTTACGGGTTCAACTACAGTGACTCTTCAATGTAAGAGGACTCGAAGCACGAGAACAGACGATCCAAAGTCACCTCACATATCTCCATCTTCATCTAAGGGAGGGCCTTCTTCGAGCAAGGCCAAGAGAGGGATATATTTTGATGATTAGGATATATATATGTCTTACATGACATTTTTTTGTATGCCTATGTGCATGGAATTGTATGTATGCCTATATGGCATTTGAAATTGATATTATATGACCTATTTGTGCATTTTTATATTTATTGTGCACGTTAATACTATTTGGAACTCGATATTTTTGTATGAGACCTTACATTTCTGAGATTATTTTTGTATGAAACTAATATGATGTGCACTTGACAATATTTAAGACATTATGGATTATTTTTTCATTTATTGGTGATGTATGTACTAGCATTTTCAATGTATAATATGCATCAAAATTTGGAAATCAATATTTATATAATGTATGTATATAAAGAGTTACCTAATCTAAGTAATTATTCATTCAATTTATCAATGTGTATATGTGTATTTACCTTACTTGTGCTTCTTCTTTCTCATGGTATCTTTGTATTGGTTCCTATCTTATCATGCACCTACTACATTCTTCAATGCTTCTTAGTCTTCTCCCTTTAAAAAACCTCATACAATCATTAGGACCATCACTAACTTGATTCATAAGGCTCCAAACACCATTGTTGTTC
The DNA here is from genome assembly GCA_018340775.1 of Taxus wallichiana var. yunnanensis. Lineage (NCBI taxonomy): Eukaryota > Viridiplantae > Streptophyta > Pinopsida > Cupressales > Taxaceae > Taxus > Taxus wallichiana. The sequence goes on from CM031244.1 coordinate 763,653,826, forward strand.
ATCTTACCAAAACTATCAACTATGCCCCTTAAGACAATGTTTTTGCAACAAGCATGGATAGAAGGATATAAGGATACCCAAAAATTCTTACAAGCTTCAATAGTTCACTTTTTCCATCCCTAAGGTGCTCCCAAAATATCAGACTCTAACTCCTTCTACAACTCCTTAGAGCTTTATCATTCACTTCTCTCAATAGTTCACACTTTGCAAATACTAGCTCAATATGCCAAAAAGCAATAGAACATTGAACCATGACTGAAAAACTCTTTAAACATGCTTAAAAACCCTATTTACACTTTCTCAAACCATCAAATCAGTTTCAAAAATCCATCTTTCATCAATGAATGGAAGGTCACTAAGTCGTAGGTCAACTGACTCCCATTTACTAGGTGATTGATAACCCCTGTGTGTTCTTAGCCATTCCCTTGTTGCTATGATTGTAATTTCCATGTCACTTGAGGCCTTGGAATATTTTGGTGGTAATGGCCCTCCTGTTTCACTCCCTCAAATTTTTCCTTTCTCTCTCCATCGCACTCAGCTTCGCCATTCTTCCTCTATGTCCACAAACACTGCTCTCAATAAGTATATGTCTTTACAAAAGTATGTATAAGAAAATCTAGAACATATCTGTTAAGAAAAGCATATCCCGCAAAAATAAAAATGACCGTACATCATTACAAAATGTGTGCATGAGTTCTTTTTTTTAAACTAAAGATAATATAAGTAAAGACTAACACCTAAATAGCCTTAATTAGCAAAAATTAAACAACATACTAAGCACCATCAAGATAATAATTAAACAAGGGTTAGATACTAACATTCATCATATTCAAAACTTTTAAACTAACAATGTTAAGTATCTAAATCCTCTATTCTCTAACAACAAATAAATGAATGGACCTATGTAGGCTCCATGGCAATCAAAAATGGTTGTCTTTGGTATTCCAAGAACCTAGGAATGAGGGCTTGTCAAAGTTGGGCTACAAGACCCTTTTGACACCTCCCATATGACCTAAGCACTTAGGAAAGAGGCTTAACTCTTCAAGATGATGAAATCTCAAGAAAACAAAAGGCACACTCTTAGTTTATTTTGCTATATGTTTGCATTTGCTTTATCAAGGAGTTTAGGTGTAGGTATAAAGGTAGAAGGAGGGCTCCTTATATAGCCCAACGGATAAAGGAAACACTTCATCCCTTTCGCATGTGGGATAAAGGTAAAACATGATTAGAATGGATAAGGTTGCTTTATAAAAAGGTAACCTTACTTTATAAGGTTTTAATTTATATTTAGCAAGTCATAGGAGTTGGGGGTGTTTTAATTAATCAAAGGTGATTAACTAATAGGTAGATGTAAGCTTATAGAAGCTACTTAGAAGAATATTAGTATGATTTAGGCTATTAGAAGGGGATTAAATCAATTAAATATTGATTTATTAGTTAAATGGAAGGGAAAGCTAATTAATTAATAATAATTAATTAGTCTAGATAGAAGGGGTGAATAATTAACGAAAGGTCGTTAATCAGGATGTTAGTTGGATAGGCGACTTAATTAATTAGCGTATTGTAATTAATTAATGACAATAAGAGGGAAGATGAGCACCTTTGATGATATGTCGTCAATTTGTGAGAAAGGAGATAATTAGTGCAATTTAAGTATTTAAATTGCTCAGGCATAATTATGGGTGTCTACATTTTCCCTCTTGGGGAGGCGTAAGTGACGTCACTTCAAAGATAGTAGATGGAAGAAATTTGAAGGGATAGAAGAAAAATTAGTAGGAAGGAGAGATGCCCCCTCGAGTGTTGATAGGGTGATGAAGGAAGATGATCGACGATCGAAAAAGGTGAGAGATAGATAGAAGAATGGGAAGGGGTAGGATGCCTCGGTGAGATGGAAGATTAGGGGTGAGAGGAAAGTGATGTAGAAGAAATATGGAGGAGGGGAGAGAAGAGCTTAGCCTCTAGCCACAATTTCTTGTCATCATATTACCATAAGAGCTACGTCATCAGTCCTTATGAAAAATATAAGCATACGACAAAGGTAGAATGACATGAAAAGCCATACTATGAACAATTGTCCATTGCTGAAAATACCAACTCCACGCAACATACAACAATGCAATGCAATACGAGAAGGAAACAAGCTCATTTAATAGGGAAAACAAGTATGAATGCACATATCCAACCCAACAACGGTCAAGACAGTTGTACAAATGTTTTTTTATCAATATGAAGAGATCCACATGTTTGTGATTGATGACAAGGGTAAATGATGCCCCCTAGCAATGATATATGCAAGGGGAAATGAAAATGGACATTTGGTCCAAGTAAAAAGCATTGTGCGCAACTAAATAGCACCGGGAAAAAATGTGCCCAGATTACAGACATGCATTTAAGCAAACAATTGGCTTTAGAATGGTTGTGAATCTAGCGATCCACAAGTTGTATTAATCGGGAAGATGTGAAACAAACCAAGAGGATATGGAGAAAATACCATGCCCAAGACACAAGTTTCATTGTAATAAGCAAGTTACCATTTTGTAGGTTTTTATTTTTTATTTTTTTAATTTGTCTTTCCAAATGCGGTGGTTAGTAGAAGAAAATAAGGAAGGGCCTAGCGTAACAAAAAGTGTCCTAAGTGGAAGAAAGAAGGAACTAAAGCAACAAATAATGTCCTTTCTTAGTGGAAAATTAATAAAATAATTATTTTTGACAAATAATTATTTACGAGACTATGAATAAGAAGAAAAATCACCTAGAGAAATAAAATTTCCCTAAGGGGAAGAAAGGGGTAACTAACAAGAAAAATGCCCCAATACAGTGAAAAATAAGAGAAAAATAATTATTTAATGAAAATAATTATTCATCGATGAACAAAGGAGAAAATGGCAAAAACGAGCCTCGAGTGCCCTTCCGGCAGTTGAAAAATAGCTTGATATACCCCACTTGGGGGTAAATCACCGTGACCAGTTCATTTGTTACCGACCACTATTGATTTTTTACCATGAGGCTCTGACAGCGATGAGGACGATGGTGATTGCACGGGACCGGTTGAGGTGAGTAGACATAGTCTGAGGGTACCAGCGGCATGCTGACAATGGCCCCTTCATGAGTATTCAAACTTTTCCCGTCATTTTTTGTCATTAATGCCAAAAATTAGAATTTAGGCTAGGAGGTCACATCGGTGTGCATGCACGCAGCACAAGTGTCAAGGTGGGGGCGCAAACATCTCTTTGGGGGTGCATGCATCGCATCAGAAACATGCACGTGTATGCACAGTGTCAAGGTGGGGGTGCAGGTGTCTCTTTGGGGGTGCATGCGTCGTAAAACACACACGCGCATGTGTAGGTGCAAGCCACACACCCACGCGCACGTGCACACACTACACATATGCATGCATGCACACACACCAGAAAAGGGGTGCACACACTGGGGGCACACACACGCAAGTGTAGGTATTAAAAATTATGGTGCAAGCACCGAATGTGTGGCACACACGCCCAAAAGGGGGCGTAGGTGCTCGAATGATGGTGCAAGCACTTAAGATAACTACATGCACGCACGTGCGAAAAATGAGGTGCACATGCCCGAAAGGGCATGTAGGCATCCCAGCTGGTAGAGGATAGACAAAAATGTCAAAAAGATGACACTTAGAAGAAATTTTTAGGATTTTTGGGTTAACCCTAAAATGATAGATAGATTTTTAGAAGAAATGTTAGTAACTGACGAGTGATTTGATATTTTTTTGAGACGAATACCAGTTGTGTTGTAGAAGTGGGAGTGTCACACCGGATAGCCGAGGTCAAGGGGAGCATGCGTTGGCAAGACCGGCAAGCTATGTCTATACTTCTCAAGGCGAAGTGGGGCCATGCCCCATGTCTTAGATGTCATCTATCACCTTGGACCATAGTTTTCGCTGACTATGCTAGCCGAGCAATGGAATAGTGAGAACCAAGTTGTTTTAGATTATCGTCTAGGAGATGACCGTGACCCTAGAGGATGTATGGCAGATTATCCATGTGCTGATCATGGGCACTTTGATTGAGTACAACTCTGATGTAGGGCTGATTAGAGCAGCCTGCAGTGACCTGTTCGACATAGATGACATACCTCATGATGGTATGACCATTGCTTTGCATGAGTGCATTTCTGACCCGACACTGCATCGGGGTCTCTTACGTCATGGCACTTATCAGTGGGTTTTTTCTCACTGATAAGACAGGGACATCCTTCCCGAGAGGGTTACTACCCTTAGTACATGACATTTTTAGTGGGGAGTGATATGCTTAAAGGGGGCAAGTGCATATTGGCCCACTTATACTGGGATCTACATTTGATTACTAGCCACTTGGCCGTAAGACTGTGGGTCCGATTCATTATTACAGATTTGGTCATGGGACCATATTGTGATTGGACGCCCTGTGGGCAATTTGCATGTTATAGACCCAAAGGAGCCATCTTACATGGCGTGGGTACTAGTAGGTGGCGATGCACAAGGCCACCTAGGTAGCCTATATAGATACAGTGAGAGTTCGATGAGCTACTAAAGATAGATATCATATGGAGACCTTATAGACACATTCAAAGGGCTAGAGGATGCCATAGAGCTCAGTGTGTGCTCATTAGAGCACTTTATCATTGGTAGTCGCAGCTACATCATAGAGCTGTATAGAGTTGATAGGTGCTAGTGGCAACTTGGCATAGTATAGGGGGTTCCACAACCCGATATATGGTATGCCCACAGAGATTCAGAGAGGCATACTATGGGGCCTCGCATACCAGTGGCCCGAGCCAGGGTGAGTTTTTCACAGGTGGTCCCACAGGCATGGGACCCAACATGACAAAGTCAGGGGACCCTGTACCATAGTATATTATTTGACTTGGTACGCCACTATCTTACCCCGGCATCTCACTATCCCGAAGGAGGCTTGGGCAAGAGGCACTCATCCTCCTATAAAGATTTGGCATGGTTCTCGAAAGAGAGAGAGAGCAACATGGCCCCGATTCAACGGATCCCTTTGATGGTATATCACATGATGAGCATGGTACCACCTGTGCACAGGGACCGAGGCCATAGGGCCTAGTATACATCGGGCACGATTCCTAGAGCCGGTGGTCCTAGAGCAGACCGGCCATCTAGGGCACCATAGGGACCCATCCCGATGGTACATTCAAAGGGGCATGAGATAGCCACATTACTGCAGAAGTATTACAACATGCTCTAGCCTGAGAGAGACATGGCTAGAGAAGAGAGAAATGAGGCCCGAGGTTGGTGCGTGACTGTGACATCAAGCGAGATCAAGCTTGGACCCAGATTATGATGTTACTTATCGAGCGAGATCGTGCTCGCCCAGCCTGGCCTAGGAGGTGATAGTGTTGTGCTCTTCCAACAGATTCGATAGATGGCCTCTCAGATGGCCCAAGTGACAGTTTACACCAGCAGACACAAGCTCAGCTGCAGCCTATGAAATTAGAGTGAGACATGCCTGTAAGGGAGAGGCGTGTAGTAGGCCGAGGTCGAGCCGAGCCGGCCCGAGATACAACATAGATATCATCCTACCAATGCACGAAGGGTACCGCAGTGACTTCTCGAGACACATAGATATTTGGCAACAAAGCATAGGAAGAGCCTCATACTATAGGTCTTTATATTTTGAGGCAGTTCCTCCTAAGCGATGGGCACCATCCTATAGTCAAGCAGTCCAACAGGGGCACTAGATCTGAGAGGCCTTAGGCCTCAGTGGAGCAGCCATGACCAGAGAGAGCTGGTAATGCTCATGCCATGTGACCTCCGTGGGATAGGCCAACTACTCCTTCAGAGGGCTCAAGTCAGCCCTAATATTTTTTACATCCACGTATGCCTCTTTATGAAGGCTATGAGCATATTGTGCTCCATGTATATTCATTTTGTATATGTACAACTGTTTTTGACACATGCCTCTGATGAAGGATTTTATTTTGTTATAGATGTATCACCTTTGTACACCTCAGATGAAGGCATTTTTGATATAGAGTAGTTTTGATACATGCCTCTGATGAAGGATTTTATTCCTTTGCTACATGTACCATTCTTTTGTATGCCTCAGATGAAGGATTTTTTATATGTACTGCCATGATGTATATCCATTTTTGATACAGATATACCACACATGTATGATTTGGACATTTGTGACATGACATATGTGTATATGAGATGGACATTTATTATTATTTCTCATGGATAGATAGATGTGCTTATGATGTTTAGATGATTTGATGATTTGATTTGACACGTATATGTATCAATGATCTTGTTGATGTACCACATGTGTTTTGATTTCTATATGATGTGATCTTGTAGAATATATCAAATTTTGTTTTGTTTTATGTGATGTGCCATACTTAGTGGATGGGATGATATGATGATAAGGGTGCGAGGGGATATATTTTTATATTTGTGATCCCTCTTGCCCCCATTTGATGATATGATATGTGATGACTAGTTTAACATTCATGTATGATGTATACTTAGCTTTTTCTTGATATATGATGTATAGATGATGTTAGATGTGATGATATGATGGTAATGTGATGATGTGATAACAAAACACTGCACATGCAACAAACACAATCAAATGCTAATCAAAGAACACAATGAATTAACATTATAATGCACCAAGACTCACTAGCATGCAAAAACATACCTCAATATGCATAAGCCAGAATAAATCTAATCTAAGCAAGAAAAGATGAATTCTAACAAAGTATGCCCAAGCAACAAACAACCCAAAAGCAAAAAACATGAAGCAACTATACAAGCAACAAGCAAAGCAAGAAACAAGACAATGCAAGTAAATGTTTTTGTAAGTTTGTTTTCAGGCAACAATTTTCTATTGTTTTGGATTTGTGAAACAATTTTCTATTGTTTAGGTTTTTTGAAACAATTTTCTATTGTTTTTGTGTTTTTGGATATTTTGAATGTTTTTGCAATCTTTTGAAACAATTTTCTATTATTTTTGTGTTTGTTTTCTAACAGTTTTCTAGAGTTATGCACATGGGTAACCAAGAAAGTGTGGATGCCCCCAACATAAGATGGAGAATATACAAGGGTAGAGGCCACGTGCTTATGAATAAGAAAATGAAGTCATTGAATTTCCCCTTCGTAAGATGGAGAATAAAGCGAAAGACCATGCCCCTCATAGATGAATTAAAGAAGACAAAGCCAGATCAAGGCTTGACAGGATTGGGCTCACAGGGAATCTCGAAGATAGAACTAGGGCTAGGCCAAGTAAAAGTACCCTCTAGATGCAAGGTGCTTGTGAACAACGAATCCTCCCCGTGCACCAAAAACTGGTTTTCACCCAAGGACCTATCCAAAGTGCCACAATTGTGTGCTTTTCACTTGTGGATGACCTATTTTCTCTTTTTCTTTTCTCTCTTCATTTTTGATTTTTTTGTATTTTTGATCATTTTACCATGTTTTTTATTTTTTTGCTTTTCTAATTTTTGCGCCATGTTTAAGCATAGAACCGCTTAAGATGCATGGCGTTCATGGGCTCATAGAGCTCATCACCATTGGGGTGAGAAATTTTGTATGCCCCTGTGCCGTATTTGGCCACAATAACGTAGGGTCCTAACCAATGTGGTTATAACTTTCCTTTCTTTTTCTCATTTCGATCTTGTGTTGAACTAGTTATCCTTCACGATGTTGGTGCAAATCAGCAAGACTCGGATGTTGATCTCGATATCTATTTTGACATTTTGGACATCCAAAGTGTGATTGCACAACATCGAATCTTTTCCCCAAGTGTGGGACTTGTAAAAATGGAAAAATAATCTCCGTGTTAGAGGTGGTTCCTCAACTCCTCTGATCAGGTGTATTACTTGCAAGTTGCAGAGGTTTAAACTCAGAATCCTACTCTAAATTCCAAGGGGACAGAGATAGAGAATGCAAAAGAAATAAAACTAAGACTAATGAGGTGATACACCAAAGGAATGGTGAACATTATTTACTTCTGCAAATTGACACAGATCATAGAAATGTAACAAAGCATCATGCACAAACTGATAAAATGTAATGAAGGGTCAGAAATGAAGCAAACAACACAAACAGAGGATTGGAACTCATTCAGCAGAGCTTGCAGATTGTCATTTCCAATATCAAAAATACATGCATTACAACATCGAGAGGCGTAAAACTTTTTATAGTCTTGGAAGAGGTCTGATATACCACAAAATCACTTTTCAAGGTGAAAAAGGGAGCCTTGCAATACATGAAAATGTTCATCCCCACTAAAATGAGCCAAATCTGGCTTTTTACCATGCAAGAAACGAGCCTGTGAGAGAGAGAAACATGGGAAAACGTGAGAGGAGCTCCAACCACTGACCAAAATGCAATAAAATAGCATGGGCATCCTTACAGGTCCATTCCCTGACATTTTTCACCATGCTGGGAGAGAATGCGAGCCATTCTTCATTAAAAATGGTGGTTGAAACGTCATTTCTATTCATTACCACGTGCCAGAGGCATTTTTCAATTTTATCTCTCCAAAATCCATAAAAATACAAAATTGAGCCTAGAATCTTGTAGATAATTTCACCAAATTTCGTTGATATAAAGAACGTGAAAAACTGAGCTCTGGATTGAAAGTTATGGCCATTTGAAAATTTAGGGCAAAATAGGGCCAAAACGGTCAATGGGCGACAAAATTGAAATTTTCCCACTTTTGCATTTTGGAAAATTTCCCCAAAAATATCCACACCTCATTAATCCAAAGTGCCATTTGGCATGATTCCATTGGTTGTGGGCCTTCTGCGCTTCATTTTCCATCATTTTGGCCTTTGGAAAATTTTCCAAAAAATCTCCACCGGCTGGATGACCCGAGGACACGTGGCACGATGTGATTTGCCACAGATTTTTCCTCTATCTATTCCATCACTTTTGACCATCCTTTCTGACTTAGACACATGGCAAAACCCTATTGGACGTGGGCTTTCTCGCCATTTCTCCTCGCGAGCTTGTCCTCGCATTTTTTTTCGCCGCCATTGGACATGTGGCATGATCCCATTGGCTCGTGTTTAGGTAAGGCAGACCTTTCCTTTGAAATTTTTCTTTGATTTTGCCTTGGGAAAATTCTCAACTTTTCCCCATGCTCCGCCAATCTGGGACACATGGCAGCTCCCATTGGGCATGGGCCTTGGGGTAAACATCTCTTTACACTTACCTTTGGGAAAATTCCCAATTTCTCCTCAATGACCGAAGCTCCGACTCCGACCCGAGACACGTGGCGAGCTATGATTAGTCATGGGCCCTGCAGGACAAACATTTTTCTTTCTTCTCGCCAAAACACTTCGCCAAATTTTCAATTTTACCTCCGCCATCCGCCATTCCTTTCCTCTAGAGACACGTGGCATCATCTTATTGGTCATGGGCCTTTCAGGGGAAAATTTCCCATAAAATCTTCGCCGAGCCATAACTTCAAAAATACATGGAGTTAGGAGGAAAAATTTACCTTTCTAGAAAGCTAAGAAAATCTCTATCCAATGGTGCCATTTCCAGAAGGTCTTGAGTGCCTGAAAAGAAAAAAATTATGACTGAGGCACAAGAGAGGGAAGAATGAAGGGAGTTAGCCACAAAATGAGCAAGGGGCTCATTTTGGATAACAATTTTGGTGACTCAGAGGGGTCATATGCCTGCTGGATGAGGTTACCAGTTTCCTGAAACAATCCATTGGGAATGGGGTCATTAAATTCTCTACTTGGTACCCCAACTGATTAGAACACTGCAAGGAGGAAGATGGAAGGTAGAACACCATCCGATTGGGAGCAAGGTCTTGAAACACATTTCCTGAACAAGCAAGCTTGTGCTAAAGAACTTAGGGAAAGAAAAGTTAAACTAAAACAAAACAATGTGTATAAGCACTTGGAGGAATTAAAACCTAAGCTAATATGTACAAGGTGGAGAACTCCTTCAAGAAGAATGCTTCAAATGGATTCCATTAATCTGAAATCTGCAACTCTTCACCATCCAATGTAGACAATTGGAAGGAATTGTTGTCCTTACACTTGTGACCATGTATGGGCCACTCCAAATGGCATCAAATTTTGAATTCCTCCTTGGTTTTTCTCTGTCTCGCATCCCATTTTAGCACTAGATCTCCAACTTGGAAAGATATATCCTTGGCCTTTCTATCAAAGGTTTTTTTTTATCAAAGCTTGATCCTTTCCATTGTTTTGGGATGCCCGATTTTGATTTCTGGAGCTCCATCAATTTTGCATATCTAACCTCCATGGGTCCAAACTCCAACAACTCCAACTGCTTCATGAGTTCAAATGTTGGCAACTTAAGTGACATGGGAAAATTTCCTCTCTTCCATAAACAAGCTTAAATGGAGAGTTACATGTAGATCTCTTGGGAGTTATCTTATCAACCCATAAGGATGATTTCAACTTAGTATGCCAAGACCTCTAATTTTCATCAAGAGTCCTCATAATGATCCTTAACAAGTTCTTGTTTATAGATTCAACTTGGCCATTACCCGAGGGTAATAATTTGATGAAGTTCTTAGGTAGATCTCATTCTTGACAGCCCATTCAGCTACCTTGGACCCAATGAATTCCAATGCATTATCTCGATATTATGTAGTAGGTATGCCAAATCTGGTTGCTATTCCCTCAGAAGTCCAGGATGCTAGATTCATTTACTTCCTTGAGTGTTATCGCTTCATCCATTTGGTGAAGTAATTTGTTGTTGTCAAAATCCATTTATGCCCTTGGCTTGAATTTGGATTAATGAATCCAATGAAGTCCAAACCCCATTGCATGAATGGTTGGTCAACTAAAATTGGATGCAATGGAAGGGAAGCTAATCTCTCCTTACCCTGAAGAATGCACAATTCTTGCACCTCTTGATCCATGCATAACAATCATTGAAAATATTGGGCCAATAATAGCCAGCCCTCATGATCTTTAGAGCTATCACTCTCGGTGTAAAATGACCACCACTGATCCACCATGGAAATATTCCAACAACTTGTGAATCTGATTTGTACCAATGCATCTCAAAGAAAGACTCCATTCACTTCCCTTTTGAACAAGACACCATCAACAAGGCATATGGGACAGCCCTGCAATCCAAGTGTCTTATTTTGTTCTTGTTCATCTCTGGAGGGCATAGACATGTGCTTAGGAATTTCATTATGTCTCGGGTCCAGCAAGGATTGAGGACACCATTATTTTCCTCTTGAGTGCTCCCTTTCTCATGGCTATCTTGCAATGCCAAAACAACCTCCTTCTCATTACATGCTTCGTGTGTTTATTCAAGACCAGCTGCTCACACAATCCTTTTCCTCTGACCAACTTGGTGAATTTGATCTCAATTTCATACTCCATGACACGAGTAATCCAACCTACTCTCTTTTCATTTAGGTCTTTGTTGAGGAGGAATTCCTTAACTCCCACATGAGAAACCAACAATTGAACCTTGTTGTTTGAAAGAATTTCTTCAAGCTCTTGATTACTGCAAGAACATGCTTCTCATTGAAATAATACCTCACCTCGTAGTCCTACAAAGCTTTGGTTGAAGAAAGCAATTGGCTACTCATCATTTTCTTGGTTATGTTGTACCAAAATTGCAAAAAAAATAACTTCTTATCAACCATGCATTTTTAGGAACACATCATATCATCCCCCCAAATGCATAGAGGATGAAATCCTTGGAGAAATCAAGTTAATGAGAGTTGGGGCTTGAGAGATGGCTTCTTTGATTTCTTCAAAATTTTCTTGCCTTCTGTTGTCCATTTGAAAGCTATGCTTTTCTTTAACATCTTGGTGATAGGCTTGACTAGGGCTGCAAAATTTGGGACAAACCTCTGAAAAAAATTTATTCTCCCAAGAAACTTTGAAGGGCCTTCTTATGGCTTGGAAATGGTAGTGCTCTTATGGCTTCAACTCTTTCTGGATCAATTTCTAATCCTTCTTTGGAGACAATGTGGCCAAGGAGCTTTCCTTCATGGGCTAGAAAAATACACTTTTTAGGATTTAAGGATACTCCAAATCTTCTGCACCTTTGGAACACTTGTCTCAAATGAAAGAGATGGTCTGCTGCATTTTTTGAAAAAACAGTGATATCATCAAGATATATCAGCACCATGTTGTTAATCAAATCCTTGAATGCCATGTCCATTTCCCTTTGGAAAGTAGCTCCAACGTTGGACATCCGAAAGGGAATTTTCCGTATGCATAAGTTCCCCTTTCATTGTAAAGGTTTTCTTGAATTGATCCTCTTCTTTCACTATAATCTGATTGTACCCGAATAGCCATCAAGTAATGAAAACCACTCAGAGCTGGAAACAACTTGTAAAATATGCTTCATATAAGGAAGTGGATAATGATCCTTGAGAGATGTTCTATTCAAATCTCAAGTCAACACACAATCTGATTTCCCCACTCTTCTTTCTAACTGGAACCAAGTTGGCCACCAAACTAGAATGCTTGATAGGAATATGATCTCTTGACTCTATCAATTTATTCAATTCTTTTCTCATGAGAGGCTCCATGTGTGGATTGATTGGCCTTTGTTTTTTCCTGATGGGTTTAGTACTTGGATCCAATTCAATGGTGTGTTGAGCTAACTCGGGATTGAAACCTTTCAAATATTCATAGCTCTAAGAAAACACATCAGGGAATTCTTGACAAAGCTGTATGAACTCATACATTTCTTGCCCATTGTCACTTTACCAACTTGGAGTGATTTGCCTTCTTCCACCAAGATGGACACTGAATCTTCTCCCTTGACTTGGATGTTTGCTTTCTCCTTCCTAAACTGATCATTAGGATTGAAAATGGACTCCAAAGTAATAAGTCCCTTTGGTAGTTTGTTGGTTCTCAGCTGTACCACTTGGTCACCATACTGCTGCTCCAACTTTTCCTGATTTTTAGCTGAGAACTCAGCCTCTTCTTGCAAGAAATGGATGATTTGTTGATCACTTTCAAACACTTGCCAACTCACATTGTTGTCTAGAACTGAAGGCCTTATAATCACATGGATGTTTGGTTGTACCTTGTCCTTTTGGATGCTTTCAACAACATCAAAGGCTGCTCCAACTACTGCAAGCCTGTCTGCCAGCCTTGGTTCTCTTTCCTAGGAATGGATTTGATGCTAAAACCCTCAAAATCTCCAATGAGGTCCCACACCCTATTTTTGTAGCACTTGAGCAGATCATTCTTGGTAGCATGCTGCCCCCTTAACTTGGTTGAAAATCAACTCACTATCACCAAATACTTGTAAGTTCTTTATTCCCCTCTTGATTGACCAATGTAATCCTTATATCAAAGCCTCATATTCAACAAAGTGTTATTAGAGCATGCAAACTAAAATCTAAAATTTGAATAATACTTAACTCCTTGGGGTGAAACAAGCATAGCTCCCCCTCCTACACCTTGTCTGCTCCTTGATCCATCAAAGAAAAATTGCCATACCTCATTGTCATCCTTTTGGTTTGCCTTGGTGATGCAAGGGATAGGTTGATTTTCTTCATGCATGCAATAGAATCCTAGCTCAGATTCTTCTATTTCTTGATAAGGATCAAAATCATGCACCTTGCTTGCCCATTCATCAAGATTCAAATCTGGGATGCTTCCAACCTTGGTGTCAGCTTCATCAGTGCTTGGATAATCTTCTTGATCAAACACTAAACAATTGGTATTGATTTGGCTTGGAGTGTGAGGCTCAATGTGAAAGTTTGCAATAGGCTCAGATTTGATTGTGGATTTAGTTCCATATCTTGTTCTGAACAACATGTGTGACCAATTAGCAGATAAGTAACCTCCAATCTTAGCTGTGAAATCCCTTGACAAACATAGGGCAAAGAGTGGTGGAAGATCTATTACCGAGACATCTTACAAAACAAAAACGTTGGGGCATGCATGCAAAGTAAGACTCAAGTTTTTATCACTCCAACTGTTGTTATTGTTGTCCCATCCAATTGCACTACCCCTTTGGATATGACTTCATATTGAAGCCCCAACTGATCAGCTATTTGCTTGGGCATTACTGAACTACTTGCCCCGGAATCAATCATGCAATTGTGTACTAATTGGTTTCCAATGATCAATGAAACATAGAATGGAGGGGGCTTCAACATTTTACCTTGTTGTCCTCCATGATTCCCCTCAGGCTGGGCAGCATTTGTGAGCACCTTCTCTTGCATTTGGACCTGCTGATTTGAAGTTGGCCAGTCCTTCATGGCAACTTGTAACAAGTCTCTTTGGCCTGGGATGGATAGTGATTCCCACATTGATATGTTTACATTTGTCTTCTTCATCTAATCAATGATGTTGAATGGAGATGAAGCATCTCTACTATCCCTTGGCCTGCACATTCATTCCTTGCACATGGGTAGAAAAAACTAGCATTTGAGTTGGCCTAGGAGTTGTTTTAGGCAGCCCTTGCATGTTTGGAACTGCATTTTGTTTGCCAATAATTTTTGGAGTGGTAGAAGGTTGTGGATTACTTGGAGCCAATGGATTTTCTTCACCCAAATTTATCCTTTTTGACCTTGTGTTGGCTGCAACACTTTGGGAGATTGTTTGATTCATGCCACAAAAATCTTTTACCTGCCAGTTTACAAGTGTGGTATCATTTGGAGCTGATTGTTGTTGGAATGTTTCTTGTTGTTGGTTATTTCCTTGACTCCCTTCACCCTCCACACCAGTAGTTGTCACCATTAATGCTTGATTTAAGGCACCATTGAAGCACATAGATTGGTTGTGAGGTTCATTGCATGGGAAACACCAATCATACTCTTGAGCTATGTTGTTTTGCACTGGCACTATTGCTTTAGAGGTAGATGTAGCATTGGGATTATAGGGCTGAAATGGTCTATTGGCAAGAGGTCTTGCTTGATTTTGATTTGCAACTAGATTGGGTGGTCTTTGAGGCTGGTATGGCTGCCTATTAGGCTGAGCTTGAGGCTAGAAAGAAGGTCTAAAACCCTTGGCCTGTTGTCTCTTGAGTGTAACTAGCTCATTGCCTAAATTTTACAATTGCTTCATGACTTCTTAAAGTTCATTTGAGGCACTAGAAGATGAAGTAGAAGCTTCACTTGAATTCTAATTTCTAGGAGTGGGAATAGGAGCTAAAATAGGCACTTGACTAGTACTTGGGTTCTCTAAACTTGGATACAATGGCATTGGAGGCCTAGGAGCTAGCTTGCCAGCTTGAATCAAACAAATTTTAGCTCTAATGGCAATGCTATAAGCAACAGGGATAGTTGTGCCCCCCATGGATTGAATTAACATAGAAATATCATAATTTAGAGCTTTAAGGTAATATAGAAAAGCACCTTCTGTTGTTGGCCTTACTGCCACTGGAATCCTCTCCCAAGTCATTTGAAATCTGAAGTTGAAGTTAGTCAGCTACTCATTGGGAGCTCTCTTGATGGTTGTCAACTGTTCTAAAAGGGACAAGTTATCCCCCTTTTCTCCAAACTTCTCATGGAGGGCTATACATAGCTGGTTCCAATTTTGGATAGATCCTGAGGCAAGACTCCTGAACCATTGCAAATATTTCCCTTTTAATGAAGATGCGGAAGTTTGACAACAACTTGCATCTCATTAATCTCATGGATTGCACAAATATTAGCAATATCCTTGACATGATCACCAGGAGTGGTCTGATTCTCTCCAGTAAAGTATGGGATGTTCTTCAATGCTGCAATTGGGATTGGATTTTTGCATTGAGAGCAAGTGGACTGCTTCCAGTGAAATTGACATAGGGGTTGTGTTGTGCCATTTTGATTGGCCTTAGAACCCTTGTTGATTGAATGAAAGGCCTACCAGGTGGAGGATTTGATAGAGCTATGTTTGGTGGAGATGGAGACCTTTGAATTCTCCTCCCTCTTTGTATTCTTCTTAGAGATAATTTTAGATAATCAAACAACACCTCTTCTTCACCAACTCTTGACCTTGTGGTGATTCTTCTCATCAGTTTTCGGATCCGCACCGCTAAAACTAGTGATTCTTCTTCCTGGAGTCGCGATGTGTAATTTAGGGCTCATTTAAGAAAGAAACTTGTCAAAAAATACACATCAATTTTTTTGCAATGAAGATGAAGACCTCTAAGGTCCCACCAGGCATGCCAAAACTGTTGGTGCAAATCAAGAAGCACCCCGGATGTTGATCAGATTTCTAGTTTGACATTTTGGACATCCAGTGTGATTGCACAACATTGAATCTTTTCCCCAAGTGTGGGACTTGTAAAAATGGGAAAAGAATCTCCAGGTTAGAGGCTGGTTCCTCAACTCCTCTGATCAGGTGTATTACTTACAAGTTGCAGAGGTTTAAACTCAAAATCCTACTCTAAATTCCAAGGGGACAAAGATAGAGAATGCAAAAGAAATAAAACTAAGACTAATGAGGTGATACACCAAAGGAGTGGTGAACATTATTTACTTCTGCAAATTGACACAGATCATAGAAATGTAACAAAACATCATGCACAAACTGATAAAATGTAATGAAAGGTCAGAAATGAAGCAAACAACACAAACAGAGGATTGGAACTCATTCACAGAGCTTGCATTGTCATTTCCAATATCAAAAATACATGCATTACAACATATGAGAGGTAGAAAACATGTTATAGTCTTGGAAGAGGTCTGATATTCCACAAAATCACTTTTCAAGGTGAAAAAGGGAGCCTGCAATACATGAAAAATGTTCAACCCCACAAAAATGAGCCAAATCTGGCTTTTACAATGCAAGAAACGAGCCCAGGAGAGAGAAACGTGGGAAAACGTGAGAGGAGCTCCAACCACTAACCAAAATGTAATAAAATAGCATGGGCATCCTTACAGGTCCATTCCCTGACATTTTTCACCATGCTGGGAGAGAATGCGAGCCATTCTTCATTAAAAATGGTGGTTGAAACGTCATTTCTATTCATTACCACGTGCCAGAGGTGTTTTTCAATTTTCTCTCTCCAAAATCCATCAAAATACAAAATTGAGCCCAAAATATTGTAGATAATTTCACCAGATTTCTGTTGATATAAAGAACGTGAAAAAACAAGCTCTGGATCGAAAGTTATGGCCGTTTGAAAATTTAGGGCAAAACAGGGCCAAAACGGGTTGGCGGGTGAAAAATTTCAAATTTTCCCACTTTTTGCATTTTGGAAAATTTCCCCAAAAATATCAGCACCTCCCGATCTAGTGCCATGTGGCACGATGTGATTTGCCATGGGATTTTTTTCCTCTATCTGCTCGCCGCTTTTGACCATCCTTTCCGACTTAGACACGTGGAAAACCCATTGGCTATGGGCTTTCTACCATTTCTCTCGCGGGCATGTCCTGCATTTTTGCTGCCACTGGACACGTGGCAAGATCCCATTGGCTCATGTTTAGGGGGTGGACCTTTCCTTTGAAATTTTTCTTTGATTTTTCCTTGGGAAAAATTCTCAACTTTTCCCCACGCTCCGCCAATCTTGGGACACGTGGCAGCTCCTATCATTGGGCGCGGGCCTTGGGGGCAAACATTTCTCTTTACGCTTACCTTTGGGAAAAATTCCCAATTCCTCCTCGGCGCCCAAAGCTCCAACCCGACCCGAGACACGTGGTGAGCTATGATTAGTCATGGGCGGGCTCTTTGTGAAAACGTTTTTCTTTCTTCTCACCAAAACACTTCACCAAAATTTCAATTTTACCTCCGTAAATCTGCCACTCCTTTCCTCTAGAGACACATGGCATCATCTTATTGGTTGCGGGCCTTTCAAGGAAAATTTCCCACAAATCTCCGTCGAGCCATAACTTCAAAAATACATTGAGTTAGGAGGAAAACTTTACCTTTCTGGAAAGCTGAGAAAAATCTCTATCCAATGGTGCCATTTCCAAAAGGTCTTGAGTGCTTGAAAAGAAAAAAATTATGACTGAGGCACAAGAGAGGGAAGAATGAAGGGAGTTAGCCACAAAATGAGCAAGGGGCTCATTTTTTATAACAATGACCAAATCACCAACCTAAAAATGGTGAGGTATGATTCTCTTGTTGTATTTTCCTGAGACTCTATTTTGATACACTTTGAGGTGAATAAGAGGGTGAATGCGCTTCTCATCTAGGAGCTCTAATTCAACCAAGATTGCTACACGGTAATCCTTATCTTTATCCGGATAGTCCCTAAGAGATATTCTCGGGAAGGAAGTTCAATTTCTAATGGGATGACGGATTCCATCCCAAATACTAGAGAATATGGTGTCGCCCCCATAGGAGTGTTAATGGAGGTTTTGTAAGCCCAAAGAGCCGAGTTGATTTTTAAGTGCCAATTACGCACTGCTTTTACTGACCATCTTCTCCATTATTCTTACCAAAGTCTTGTTTATGGCTTCACCTATCCATTACCTTAGGGGTAATATGGTGTAGACCATTTTAACCTAATTTGGAACCGTTGACAAATACCTTTCACAGATTATTTTTAAATGACTTCCCATTATCTCGTAACAATGGCTACAAGAATGCCATATTGACAAATGATATAATTCATGATAAATTTGGAAATCTGAGCTCCTGTTACATAGGTTAATGGGACAACTTCCACCCACTTTGTAAAGTATTCAATAGCCATGATGATGTGGGTATGACCATCAGATGATGTAGGAGTAATTTTCCCTATCAAGTCAAGTCCCCATTTAGAAAATGGCCATGGGGTAGTGATAGGTTGCAATGGTTGCAATGGAGCATGGATGAAGTTTCCATACTTACGGTAGAGTACACACTTCCCCGACAATATTGCAACAATCGGTTTCTATGGTTGGCCAATAGTAGCCTACTCTCAACAATTTCTTGGCCAAAACCATTTCACTAGTATGTGCTCCACACACCCCTTCATGTACTTCCTTGATTGCTTGGATTGACTCTGTCATATCAAGACAACATAATAGATTCCCATCATAGCCACAACGATAAAGTGTACCTCCTAAAAGGGTGTGACAAGCTATTTGGTGAATCAAGATTTGTTTTTTTGAATGGGAGATATTGGGAGGGAACGTGTTGTACTTGAGATAAGTAAAGATGGGCTTGTACCATGGGGAATTGGGACCAACAACATCATAAGCCGACGAGATTACGGCATTTCATACATGGGTTGGTGTAAATTTTCTACAAAGAATGGCATGTCATTATTCCCTGGTGGAATACGAAGCATAGAACCCATCGTCGCCATAACATCGTTGACTTGTTCTCGTGCTCGTGAAATTTTTTCAAATGTAATGCTCATGAAGTACTCCTTTAGAGTTTATACCAAATTTGTGTAAGGTATAAGCTTTTCATCTTTAACCTTATATTCATCATTAACTTGCTTGATAATTAACTAAGAATCACCCACAACCTTGACATGGTGAATGTTCCACTTGATAGCGAGCTTCATCCATGCGATAAGAGCCTCATAATCTGCAATATTGTTTGTGTAAGGAAAACCTAGGCAAAAATCCTGTGGTATAGGGTCACCAGAAGGAGTAATGAGGACTACCCCTGCACCTGAACCATGAAAAGTAAAGGACCCATCAAAGTGTATCTGTCATACAACCGATTCTTCAATGTATAACAACGAGGCATTTGGCAGATCTAGATTCAAAGGTTCAGTTCCTTGCAAAGGTGCTTTATGGGTGGTCACAAGTACTTTTCCTTTAACCGACTTTTGATGCACAAATTCTATGTCAAACTCACTTAGTAGAATGATCCAATTAGCCATTCTACATATGAGGGCTGGTTTAGATAACAAGTACTTGAGTGGGTCAACTTTGGATATTAGCTTGGTTTTGATATTCATAGATAATGGCAGAGTTTTTGAAAAGTAAAAACAACAGCCAATAAAGCTTTTTCAATTTGAGGATAGTTGAGCTCATAAGTGATGAGATTGTGACTAAGATAATACACCAATTTTTCTTTGTGACCCAGGTCATATTGGGCGAACAGCGCACCAATAGAAAATTGTGTAGTAGAGATATAAAGCAAGAGCAGATCTACAAGAGTTGGAGGCATGAGGACAGGTAGATTTGCCAAATATTGTTTAAGAAAAGCAAAGGCTTGTTGTTGCTTGGGTCCCAGATGAAGGCGACATCCTTTTTAAGCAATTGGGTGAATGAGTGGCACTTATCTCGCAAGTCGGGAGATGAATGAAGTGGCAGATAGCCCTGGATTTTCCCCCGTAATCAAGCAAGCAGCTTGCTTAATATTCTTAAGTGGAGGCATTTTTGATAATGAAAATTTAGTTGGGTCTACCTCAATTCCTTGTCTTGATACAATGAAGCCCAAATGTTTTCCTGATAGCATGTCGAATACACACTTCTTTGGGTTCATCCTGACCTTATATTCTCGTAGGCACTCAAAGATACACCACAAAATGACAGGGTGATCTTCTCTTGTTTTAGACTTTCAAGGATTTCATCCACATAGTCCTCCATGATATCATGAATCATATCATGAAAAATTATCATCATCTAATAAGTAGCTCCCACGTTTTTAAGGCCAAATGGCATTACTTGGTAGCAAAAGGTACCCTAAGGAGTCATGAAAGCCGTTTTATGTTGATCTTCATCAAAGCAATCTTGATTTGGTTATATCCCGAAAATCCATCCATGAGAGATAGCATCTCATATCCGGGTCCGTTGAATCCACAATCATGTCAATATTTGGCAAAAATGAAAATCATCCTTAGGGCAAGCCTTATTAATGTCTCTAAAATATGTGTAGATTCTGATCTCAATAGGATTTTTCTATACAGGATGATGTTAGATATCCATTCAGAATAATCAATAGGCCGGATGAATCCTTCCATAAGCAATCTTTCTAGTTCCTCTTTAACCAGTAAGGCTACCCTTGGGTGCATCTTTCTGAGCTTCTGTTTGATAGGCTTAGCATCTACATGCACAACTAGGTTGTGCACAACTAAAGTTGGGTCTAAGCCTGACATGTCTTTGTAGGACCATGTAAACACATCTATAAACTCTCATAGCAGCATAGTGAATGTCTTTTGTTCTCTAGCTGAGAGTGAAGCTCCCAATTTTACTATCTTTGGGTCCTCTTCCGTACTAATATGACATTGATGGTTTCCTCAACTAGTAATTTTGACAAGTCCACTATACGCGTAGGATTAGGAGGGAGGTCGAGATCTTCGCCTAAGGATGTCTCCACAATATTTTCATCCTTGGCATGGTCACTTTCATTATCCTTTGATTTTTTTACTTGTTTGTCGTCTAGTGCCTCAAAGAGGTTTCCACTGTATGACTTGGACTTTGATTTTTGTTGAGGCTTTACGTTAGAACTTTTTCCCTTGCTTTTTCTTAATTTTTGCTGACCACGAAGCTCAGTCTCCTCACCGAAGTAGGTGTAGGTATCCAATTCAATAAATAAACCCTTCTTGTGGTCTCAAATGGGAATTATATCCCTTATGCCCATGAACTCTGCAATAACCTCATCATTCTCGAACAAATCTAACAACGTGTGACGTTGTTGGTCCCATTCAACAAGGGAAGGGTAAACAAGGTTAAGGGTTGGTTCCATAGGGGTTATGGTTAGGAAAACATTGTTCATGAATAGATTTGTGGAGGCAAGATCCTCATATTGGCTACAATGGGAATCCATATCATTGTCTAGATAGTCAGAGATATCCTCGTGTTTAGAACAAGTAGCATCTTGGTCATTGGGGTGTGCTCCATAAGGGAGAATCCCAATGCCATATCTTTTTTTTTAAATGTGGAAGAGACACTAGTTCTCTCTATCCGTGTTCATTTCTTCCACACCCTAGGCCCTTGTAGCCCATGGATTACATCATCTTACTAGATTTCTCGTATTCGGGGTTTGATAATAGGATGGTTGAGTATCCTCTGGGACCCAAGTTGTAGGTGGACCTAACAATTTTTCCTCGTAAAACAAACCTCCGGTGTAATAATGACCCAATAGTGTGTTCATTTCTAGGTCTTCAAGTGATAGTTGGGTTGACCTCTCTAGTCTTGGGTGACAAGGAGAGGTCTGAAACCAAGAGAGCTTCTTTGGACATTATACTCTCCATAGCCATATTCAACGATTTTCATCTCCTATGAATTAAAAGGAGAGGTTGATGTTGATGCACCATGGGCGCAAGAACTAAGAGAGTCTCGAATCTATACAGATTCCATGGCCTCGAGTTGGAGAGGAAAAACTATATCAGTGGAGGGACATGCATATGTGCCCTTACGTGTAAAGCTATTAAGAGCTCTGTAGTGCGTGAAGGGCTCAAAATCTCCTTATATCATAATGGTGTGTCCCTCATGCTTCAATTTAATGCACTAATGAAACATCGATGGCATGACCTATATGGCATGAATCCATGGGCGGCCTAGAGGTATGTTATATGAAAGTTCCAAGTCCAAGACATGAAACTTCATTTGATGGAAAGTAGGACCCACCTCCATGGGCAATGTGATTGTGCCCAATGACTCCCTTTCCGTGTTGTTGCAAGTAGTGATAGTGATGATATTTGACTCAAGATTGGCCTCAGTATGTCTGAGTTGTTTAACCAACTTTAGTGTGTAGATGTTCAACCCTGATCCGTTATCCACAAGCACCCATTTGATCTTCTCATGCGGGTAACAACTACCTCAATGTATAAAGGAAGATTATGCATTGGATTCTCAAGTAGGGATCTCCCTATGGTTGAATGCAATATGTTCATTTGGTATGATGTTGGCCACTGTGGCTTGAAGGTGTATAGGATCGACCTCTAATGGCACTCCCGACCCCGAAGAGTTTGGTATAGAATGTCTTTGTGTACATTGGATATCTTAAGAAGATCTAAGATCGAAATCTTAGCAGACATCTTCTCAAGTTGTTCTAAGAGGTTGTATTTACCAGTTTGTGGGGTTGATGGAGAAGGTTCCAGAATCATGAGGCGGGCATGCGTTACTTACCCTAAGACAATCCTTTCCCTTTATTCGGATGGTGTTAACATGGTCGCAGAGGGAGAGAAAATACATCCAATAAGCAAATCATAATGATTTTTGTCTTTTTGGTGTATAAGTAATTCGGCCGCTTTATAGCCTTGGGATGACTCTCCCAATCCGGCTTTGACTTTTCCATTTTATCATGATTGGGAATGGCTCTTTATATATCCTCATTTTCTTGTTGGGTGTCCGAGTTTTTTGGGTTGCCACCTCTATTTCCCCATTGTCGATGAGGTTTTGGATATAAAGGCGAAGGCAAAAACATTTGTCTGTGCCTTATGTCTTTTGACATGATGCATTTCACAATATTTTTGCTCCTTGTACCATGAAGGTTTTGGAGCGTTGTCATCAAATGGTTGTGTCGTAGGGTATGTCATCATGTGAGCTGCATCTAATTGTTTTAGTATAAATGATAAAGGTTCATTAAGAGAGGTGAACGTTCTTCATTTTGGTGGTGGTTGAATTGGTCCTTTGGTCAGTTTAAAAGGTTGACCAGTTTGGACCGTTTGTACACGTTTGGAATTAGTGATCCTGTCTCCCACCACATTTTTGTTTTTGTTAAAAACCTTCAGCTTCTCCATGGGTTTAACATTTTGATTATCTCTAGATTGGGACTTGAGAGTCCCTTTTGCAATGAGATATTTCTCTATTTGAACCCTCTTTTTGATGACCTCCTCAAAAGTGCAAACACAATGCATTTGGAGGTGGAAAGCTATATCTAGATTGAGGTTGGGTACAAAAATACTAACCAGCTATTTTTCGGGAAAGTGCAACAAAAGCGGCTAGCTATCCCTCTTCACCGTTGGAGGAAAGCGCAAAAGTCTCATTAGGGCGTTGTTTGGCACCACATAAATCTGCCATGGTGACATCACTCTCTATGTTGTAGGAGAAGTGACGCACAAAACTTTCTCGCAATTCTAGCCAAGTGAAAATTGATCCCCGAGGTAAACATGTAAACCACTCCAAGGCTTGACCTCCTAGACTCTTAATAAAATGTCTTATGAAATAATTGTCACTATAGGATGCCTCTTGACATGTCATATAGAAATATTTGACATGATCTCGTGGATCCCCTTTCCTTTATATTTGTCAAATCTTGGCATATCGAATTTCTTAGGAAAGGGTTGAAGGGTCATAGTCTTGTCAAAAGGATAGGGTATAATTCTTCATATTGATACTTTCTAATGCTCCCTATATTGCTCTCTTGAAGGCTTCATGAGCGTCACTTTCATATACTTTACCTCTTGTGCAAGAAAATTTTCTCTAGTGGTAGAAGAGTACGTCCCTCTCCACTCCACTAGAACATAACCCCTTTGGCATAATGCCTTAAGCTACAACAATGGGGGTGGTTCAGGAACCCCAAAGTAGTCCATGGAAGAGGGAACCTTGTGGATGAAACGAGAAGTGCTCCACACTACCTATCTGACTAGTGATTCCTTTGTGAGATAACATTACAAGTTATCCCTACGAGACCCTTTTAAGTACACAATGGATGCATTTACTACCCATAGTGCTTGAAGGGGGAAAAGTCGAGATACTCCTAAGATAGTCGGGACTATTTGGGTAGATCATCCCACTCATGGATAATTTTTGTAATACCTATCTCACAAAGGAATCACTAGTTAGATAGGTAGTGCGGAGCACTTCTCATTTCATTCACAAGGTTCCCTCTTACGTCGACTACTTTGGGGTTCCCGAACCACCCCATTGTCAATTGTAGCTTAAGCGTTATGCTAAAGGGCTTATCTTCCATTTGAGCGGAGAGGGACGTACCCTTTTCTCAAACCTACAATACAAAGTGTTTTGAATATGTTGTTCTTTTTATCTTGTTTAATTAGGTGTGGTTTGCTCGAAACACCTTTTGGAAACTTGTATATAATCTGTATTAGTAGTTTTTGAATTCATTTTGATTCCTCCTTTCTTTGACAACCAAGGTGTTTTGGTCCTGCACGGAAATTTTTAGTAGTTTTCCATCAAAAGAGTAAACACCATTTATGATTCTCCAGATCGTCCAAGAATGCAAGAGAAGAGCATACGTGATGTTTCCAAAAATCTGAAAAGATATCAAATGGGAAAATAAATTTAATTCAAACACCCAAGCTAATCAATTCTAATTCAAATATTCCTAACAACCTCAAAGCATCAAAAAGGACCTAAGAATCATTTTTGATTCCCAAGATCACCCTAAGGGACATGAGGTAAGAGCATACACGATCTTATTCCTATAAGTAAACATGCAAAGCTTATCGAATCAAGTAAAAGCATGTAAAAACAATTGCAAAAAAACAAGTATGTGATTATATAAAAATTACAAGAATGTTAGCACCTCAACACATTAATTTCAAGAAAACAAAAGACACATGCGCCCTATTTTGGCATCTACGCGTGGGTTAGGGCAGATACGCCACTCTATGTTTTTCCAATTTACAGTGCACCTATGCCACCCGAGAGGGGGTGTGCACCACCAAAATACATGTGTGTCACTCTGTTCGTTTCGGCTTACCATATACCTACGCTACCCAAAAGGCGTGTGCGCTTACCAAAAGGGCGTATGCGCTACCTTTGATAAAAATAGTCTAAGTTTCACACAGAATGCCTGCGCGCTAGTTAAAAGCGTGTGTGCCACCACTTTGTAAAACAGTCTCGAATTTCGGCTGTAATGTTTGTGCCACTGAAATGTGTCTGCGCCACTAAAACAACATGTGCACTCGGGTTAGGGTGTACGTGCCAATCTGACAGGTTTTGAATTGTAGTGAAGGTGGCAAGATCGAAAATGTGTTTACACCCAAGCTAGTGCATCTATGCACCTGGTTAGGGTGTGTGTGCCAGGGTTAGTGTGTATGCACTAGGATCGATAAATAGAGAACCAAAGTTCGACAAAGTGTGCTTTGTGCCACCCGAGAGATTCCCTGTGCCACCAAAATGTGCATGTGCTTTTGAAAGTGTGTCTCGCACCACCCCGTAACCAAAATACGGAAAAAAACACAAGAAAGCTCATAATACTTCAAATTTTGACAAGTTAGCTTCATAATGGCAAATAACCCATTAAAATTATGGATATGAACAAGAACTTACACATATAAAATTAGTAAAAATTCCAAGAAAATAGACATTAATTACTATATGTGCATATCAAAATTTAGCCAAAACAATGAAATTTAAACTAAAATATTAAGGACTAGCTCCCACCAAAGTAAGCTAAATTTGTGCATGTGTTGTTTTTAAACTAATGCTAATATAAGTAAAGACTAACACCTAAATAGCCTTAATTAGCAAAAGTTAAACAACATACTAAGCACCATCAAGGTAAGAATTAAACAAGGGTTAGATACTAACATTCATCATATTCAAAACATGTAAACTAACAATGTTAAGTATCTAAATCCTCTATTCTCTAACAACAAATAAATGAATGGACCTATGTAGGCTCCATGGCAATAAAAAATGGTTGTCTTTGGTATTCCAAGAACCTAGGAATGAGGGCTTGTCAAATTTGGGCTACAAGACCCTTTTGACACCTCCTATATGACCTAAGCACTTAGGAAAGAGGCTTAAATCTTCAAGATGATGAACTCTCAAGAAAACAAAAGGCAAGCTCTTAGTCTATTTTGCTATATGCTTTGCATTTGCTTTCTCAAGAAGTTTAGGTGTAGGTATAAAGGTAGAAGGAGGGCTCCTTATATAGTCCAAAGGATAAAGGAAACACTTCATCCCTTTGCATGTGGGATAAAGTTGAAACATGATTAGGAATGGATGAGGTTGCTTTATAAAAGGTAACCTTACTTTAGAAGGGTTTAATTTATATTTAGCAAGTCATGGGAGTTGGGGGGTGTTTTAATTAATCAAAGGTGATTAACTAATAGGTAGGTGTAAGCTTATAGAAGCTACTTAGAAGGATATTAGTATGATTTAGGCTATTAGAAGGGGATTAAATCAATTAAATATTGATTTATTAGTTAAATGGAAGGGAAAGCTAATTAATTAATAATAATTAATTAGTCTAGATAGAAGGGGTGAATAATTAATGGAAGTTCATTAATCAAGATGTTAGTTGGATAGGAGACTTAATTAATTAGCGTATTATAATTAATTAATGACAATAAGAGGGAAGATGAGCGCCTTTGATGATATGTCATCAATTTGCAAGAAAGGAGATAATTAGCGCAATTTAAGTATTTAAATTACTCGGGCATAATTATGGGTGTCTACACAAACAATAGAGTTCATATTGGTATTATGGTGGGATGAGGATTGAATCTCGAGGATCATATTCATATTCAGTGTATCATCGTCGAAGAGGGAAGCTCCCCTGTCAAATCGCATTTATCGTATGACGTGGAAGATGAGCAAAGCAAATGAAAGCTAGAGAATTAGATTTCATGGGTAATTAGTACTATCAACAAGACTAATATGGCTTCCAAATTCCCTATCAATGTAATCATTGTACCTTGAAAATTAAAACTTTGGTAGTGATACTTAGTAACAACTAACAAGAACATGGTGAGCTCAATACATTGTGAGAGTGAGATTGAGATTGTGAGAGAGAGAGAGAGAAAGAAAACATGAGAGGGAGAGAGAGTGAGAGGTTTTCCAATCCATTATTTTGTAAATGGTATCTCATGGGACCAAACCAACTATCCCAACATGTTTGGATGGCTTGGTGAATGCTATTTGAGACTTTGTTTCAAAGGCAGTGGGGTGGTGTCATTGCTTTCGGGCACATCCCTTAAGATCCTTGAGACCAGAAAACGTTGTAACTTTGACGGGTGATTTCTTAGAATCCATGGAACCTAGAGATGTCTCTTTAGATCCTACACCTCCATGTAGGGACTCTCTACCAAACCTTATCTTATTTTTTCCATCTATAATTCGGTGCTCTCATTGTCCTATTGTTTGCAAACGCGTCAAATACTAGTTTTGAGTCGGTGTAAGGTCACAAACGCAATATTTTACAAACGGTAGATCGTGGCACCAAACCGATAACACAAAAATATAGATGGATAGGTGAATGCTATTTGAGGCTTCATTTCGGTGTGGGATGGTGTCATTTATTCTAGGCTACCTTGTCCAAGTGTAGTCCCTTAAGAGCCATGAGACCAAAAAAATGCTATAACTTCAGCGGGTTATTTCTTGGACTTTGTGTTACCTAGAGATATCTCATTAGATCTTACACCTCTCGTATAGGGACCCTCTACAAAATCCTATCTCAATTTTTTCCATCTCGATATATTGTTCTCTTGTTGTCTTATTGTTTGTCAAACGCACCAAATACCAACGAGTTGAGTCGGTGTAAGGATGTTAAACGCAATAGTTTACAAACGATAGCTCTTGTGGCACCAAACTGACTTGAGTCAACACGTCCATATGGGTAGGTGAACACTAGTTCAAGATTATTTTTGGTGTGGGAGGGTATCATTGCTTCCGGGCTACCTCGTATGGGCGTAGTCCCTTAAAAGCACTGAGACCAAAAAATTCTATAACTTTGACAGGTGATTTCTGGACTCTGTACACCTAGAGATGTCTCGTTAGATCCTAAACCTCCATGTAGGGACCCTATACAAAATTATATCTCATTTTTTTTTCCATCTCGATTTGGTTCTCTCGTTGTACTATTGTTTGCAACCATGCCAAATATTATAGTTTGAGTCAATGTAAGGTTGTCAAATGTTATATTTTGCAAATGGAATCTCATGGGACCAAAGAGACTATGACAACACATCGTAGATGGCCTAGTGAATGCTCATTGAGGCTTCATTTTGGTGTGGGGTGGTGTATTGCTTCCGGCTACCTCATAAGCACAATCCCTTAAGAGCCTGAGACCAAAAAACACTATAACTTCGATGAGTGATTTCTCAAACTCCATGGCACCTAGAGATGTATCTTTAGATCCTACACCTCCATGTATGGACCCTCTACAAAATCCTATCTTATTTTTGTCCATCTCGATTCGGTGCTCTCGTTGTCCTATTGTTTGCAAATGCACCAAATAATGCAGTTTTAGTCAATGTAAGGTTGTCAAATGCAATATTTTGCAAATGGTAGATCATGGAACCAAACCGGTAGCACAAACACATCCGGATGGATAGGTGAATGCTAGTGGAGGCTTCATTTCAAGGGTGTAGGATGATGTTGTTTCTTCAGGCTACCTCATCTGAGCGTAGTACCTTAAGATCCCTAAGACCAAAAATGCTATAACTTTGACATGTTATTTCTCAGACTCTGTAGCACCTAGAGATATCTCATTAGATCCTACACCTCTACATAGGGACCCTATACAAAATCCTATCTCAATTTTTTCCATCTAGATTTGGTGCTCTCATTGTCTTATTGTTTGCAAACGCACCAAATACTACAATTTTAGTCAGTGTAAGGTTGTCAAATGCAATATTTTGCAAATTGTAGCTCATGGCACCAAACCAATCGAGTCAACACCTCCAGATGGCTAGGTTAAGTGTGGGGCCATGTCTTTACTTCCGGATACCTTCAGGTGGGCGTAGTCCCTTAAGAGCCCTGAGACCAAAAAATGATTTAACTTTGACGGGTGATTTATTGGACTCCGTTGCACCTAGAGATGTCTCATCAGATCCTAAACCTCCATGTAGGGACCCTATACAAAATCCTATCTCGGTTTTTCCATCTCGATTTTTTGTCTGTTGTTCTATTGTTTACAAAAGTACCAAATATTGTAGTTTGAGTCAGTGTAAGGTTGTCTAGATGCTATATTTTGCAAACGGAAGCTCATGGGACAAAATAGATTGTGCCAACATGTCCGGATGGTATATTTAATTCTATTTGAGGCTTTTTTTTTTTGGTGCGGGGTGGTTCCATTGCTTTCGAGGCTACCTCGTCCGAGTGCAATCCCTTAAGAGCCCTAAGACCAAAAAATATAACTTATATGGGTGAATTCTCGGATTCCGTAGCACCTAGAGATGTATCATAAGATCCTACACCTCTACGTAGGGACCCTCTACAAAATCCTATCTCAAATTTTTCCATATCGATTCGGTTCTCTCATTTTCCTATTATTTGCAAACGCGCCAAATACTACAGTTTGAGTCAGTATAAGGATTTCAAATGCTATATTTTGTAAACGGGAGCTCATGGGACCAAACCAACTATGCACACATGTCGATATGTGGTAAATGCTTAGGAAGCATGTTTTTGGTTCCTACACTCCGGTGCTTTTGAGCTACCTTGTCTAGGTGTATTCTCTTAAAAGCCCCGAGACAAAAAATGAATAACTTCGACGGGTGATTTCATGGACTTTGTGGCACTTGGAGAGGTCTCATTAGATATTACCACTCCACATTGGTACCCTCTACAAAATACTAACTCCATTTTTTCCATCTTGATTCGGTTATCTCATTGTCCTATTATTTGTAAACATGCGAAATATTGTAGTTTGAGTTGGTGTAAGGTTGTCCAAATGCATTATTTTGCAAATGGTATCTCATGACACTAAACCGATTGTGCCAACACATCTAGATGGCTAGGTTAACACTAGTGGAGTATTTGTTTTGGTGCAGATGTGATGGTGTCGTTGATTCCGGGATACCTAATCCGGGCGTAGTCCCTTAAGAGCCCTGAGACCAAAAAACATTATAACTTCAACGGGTGATTTCTCAGACTCGTGGCACCTAGAGACGTATCGTATGATCCTAAACCTCCGCGTAGGATAATAATTATATTCTCATGAATAAACCTGATGGTGATTTGGCAATCTCAAAAAATGTACTTATCATAATAATGACAAATAAATCCAACTAATAACAATTAATAATCAATAAGTAAATTGATGGAAAGACAATCAATGTCTACCATGTGCCAACTCCAAATTCCTAAATTTCATTTCATTTAAATTCACTTTAAGAAATTTTGGGGAAATGAACTCTCCATTTTCTTCACACTTTTAGAGGTCCAGAATGTCAATTCACCCCAAATTTGGTAAATATGGAGAACTTGGAAAGTTGAATTACCTTGCTAAAACTAGCCTTCCTATTACATCCTGATAAAAACAAGTTCCCAGGAGATGAGGGAGGTTTTAAACTTATCACACAAGAATGGAGAGCTCTCTCTAATAATACCAGAAAGGCTACCTATGATGCCATGAGAAAAAACCAACAAGGGCACAACCCCACCTTCCACCAACTGAATTCCACATGCATTGCCACTGCCATTAGCATTACCAACAATATAAATGGGAATAATTCTTCAAGTGTGGATTCCTTTCCTAAAACTTCCATATTTGATGACCATGACCAGAACTAGAACTAGAAATAAAAACAGGACTAGGAACACGACCTAGACTGGAAATTTGAGAGGATTTTTGAGGTTCAATTTTATTTTCCAAGATGCATTACTCCAATAGTTGACAATGTTTCTCTAGATGTAACGACATTCTGATTCAGACACTCGATGATTCCTAAATGTCCAATCCTGCCACAGACCCCAGTAGTCCTCGATCCTTGGATACATGGAGACACCATTACTTGGCTTCCATTTATAACGATAGAGATATTTTTAAATTCGTGTTATGACCTCTAAATCTATATGCATTTCAATTTGTTTGGAAATCACATCACACCCTTCACTAGGCTTGATGACTACCCCTATCTTCTTGAAGGCACTTTTGAAAGCATCCATGGGTTTATCATAAAAGGAATTATTAATGAATGGAAGGTCACTAAGCCGTAGGCCAACTGAATCCCATTCAGAACTAAAAAAGAAATATTTAATAGGAAATTGATAACCCATGTGGTTCGTATCCATTTGCTAATTTCTTATGCTTATTTTCAAGGTATAGTGATTACGTTGACAGGAATTCGGAAGCCATATTAGTCTTGTTGATTCTTAGTACTAATTACCCATGAAATATAATTATCAAGATTTCATTTTCTTTTCTCATCTTCCACATCGTATTGAATAAATGGTTTGATAGGGGAGCTCCACGGTGCTTCCGGGCTACTTTGTGGGCATAGTCCCTTAAGATCCCGAGACAAAAAATGCTATAACTTCAAACGTGATTTATCGGTCTTCATAGAACTTGGAGAGGTTTTGGCTGATCCTACACCTCCATGTCGTTGTGACCCTATACAAAAATCGATCTCGGTTTTCTCCATCTCCATTTTGTTCTCTCGTTGTGATATTATTTGCAACAGTGTAAAATAATGCAAGTTTGAGTTAGTGTAAGGTTGTTTCAATGCAATATTTTACAAATGGAAGCTCTTGGCACCAAATTGACTACACCAACATATTGGGCTAGGTAGTAAAGCTAGTAAACACTAGGGAGACCAAAGCTCCCCTGTGTTTCTAGGCTACTTCGTCCGGGCGTAGTCCCTTAAGATCCCTAAGACAAAAAAATTATAACTTTCTGACGGTGATACCTTGGTCTCTGTGGCACCTAAAAAGGTCCCATCAGATCTTACACCTCCACATTGGGACCCTCTATGAAATTCCATCTCAGTTTTATTCATCTAAATTCATTCCTCTCGTTGTCCTATTGTTTGTAAAATCATTGAATAGTGTAGTTTAAGTTTGTGTAAGGTTGTTTGATGTAATATTTTAAAGCGAGAATCTCATGGGACCAAATCGATTGTGCACACACATCGGGATGGCCTGGTAAATTATAATGGATGTATCATTTCATTTCCTACACTCCTGGTGCTTGGGCTACTTTCATCGGGCGTAGTCCCTTAAGAGCCCTAAGTCCAAAAAAGGCTATAACTTCACTGGGTGATTTCTCAAAAACTCGTGGCACTAGAGAGGTCTCTTGTCGGATCCTACTCTCAATGTTGGTACCCTTTATACAAATTGTTTTATTATATGAAAAAGCATTGAATAGTCTAGTTTGATTCAAGTTTGAGTATAAGGTTGTCATTACCAACCACATGAATAATATAGGTGATTCATACAATATAGGTGGTGAAATGAGAATTTTAATAAGATATTTTTACAATATAGGTGGTGAAATGAGAATTTTTGTTTGTTGTTCCTTTCTAATATTTAATTTCCCTTAGCTTCACTTAGCTTTGAGAATAATAAATTCTCTACTAACAATGCCAACCACGTGAAGGTGGAATATTTTTTTAGCACCACTAACCTACATAAACATGTTAGTAAGCAATTAAATAGAATTTTAAATCCTACAAAATTTAAACAAAATCATTAAAGTAAATATTCAAATTAAATTCATGAAGAACATACCTTTGTAAATTCAATCCAATGAACCACATGGATCAACTCTACTCTTGATAGTAGTAAGAATTTCTTCATGATCTCGATTTTGAACCTTCTACAGATTCTTGTTTAATGGCCTACCTCGATATTTGATCAATTTAATATTTTTGCAAGAACCAAATGTGAATAGTGAAGTATCTTTCGATGTACTTCATAGTCTTCAAACAACCAAGTGTTTTATTTTTATAGGATATCATCAAAGCCAAGTTCTAGTGACTACCACTGACCCAAAGTGGGATACTCAAGGCCTTCACCATCAATGATTGTGGAAGTAAAATTTTTTCCCCTCTACACAACAAGACAAAAAGTAGTCTGTTCCCTCTTCATTAAATTATGTCACAATAACTACAAAAATGTGCCCTACATCACAAAGTAAAACTCAATTCAAATTTAAAATACATTAATATTTGATCATTTAATAATTTATAAATCTAAAACATGACATACATATGTACCTTGTTGCACTAAATCAGAGACTTGGTCAAAGTCAGGTGATGTTTTCATATGATCTAAAGACACTACAAGTTGTAATGCTCGTGGAACTTCATATACATTGTCGAGTGGAATTAGAGGTCTACTAAAATCCATTCATCCACCCACTACTATGACTCACATTCATTCCATGCAAAATCAATGCATGATATACAAAAACATGCCATGCACCTAGTATAAAGAGTCCAAGAACTTGCATTTGAACTATGGAACGAGTGCATATCACTTGATCCTGCAATTGTCATACAATCTTCATAGCTTGCCAAATGTTGTTCCTCTATCAACCAAAAATATCTATGAACCATTGAATTGTCTTGAGAGCCCATGTTCTTGACACACCAATCAACAATGCTTCTTGCATCTGTAAATTTAGCACCATCCTTGAACTTTAACTCTTCTCTTGCAAGTGCTCTTTTCACACATGCTCCTGCACCATCATGCTCTCCTTTCCCATGTCCTGCCTCAAGTAAAACTCCAGATATGTTGTACACATGTTTCTTTGTGCATCCTACTTAGCCAATAAAACATTTGTGCATTCTTGAATTGTGATGTACAGTTTTCTAACCAAATGTAATGTTGATTGAAAAAAAATGTTCTCTCATTCAAGTTCACATAAAACACCTAGAAACACCCTTGCACATATTTTGTAGAATGTGTCCGATCATCACTGATGTAGAAATGATACTCTCTTAATATTTTTGATCTTTCTTAGTGCTTTTTGGAGAGTGCATGAATGTTATATGCACGAAAATAACAACTTGCACCGAGTTATAGTATTGAGACTGAACCTCCATTTGTGGCTACAATGTGTAATTATCTCATGAAGTCAACTACTGAAACAATAGTGCCAAGTGGGAATGTGTCCTTTCTTAACTTGAATTTTCATCCAACCATCGATCTCTATGTGTGTGCCTTGCATACTCATAAACAATTTCCTCTCTAAATTTGACCAAATATTCTTTACAAGTAATTGTTTTGTAACAAGCTCACACCTCTTAGATTATTTTCCATCTTTTAATTGATATGCCACTAATTTATATTTGTTGAAACCAACCAATTCTTTTCCTATTGAATATGTACTCTCCTCATGGATACAAATTTTCAAATTTGGCAAGCCACCACATACGTTGCACGTTCCATCCAAACATGCTTTGTTATAAAAAAATTGTCTAGTTGATTTTTCACAAAATATTGTCGGAATAAATTCCCTTGAAGATTTTGGTGGGACATTTAATCCACACTCTATGCAACATGATTTTAGTATGTAAAAACATGACGTATTTGACAAAAAAACATCATAATGCATTGAAAATTCAACATGATGCCTGTAACAACAAGTGGTACGTGAGTGATTGATTTTCACATAAAAGGGTTTGTTCATTTCAAAGAATCTTTGGCTAATGTTAATTTATGGATTTTCATTCTTAAACTTAGAGAAAATTTGTGTTTGAGTCATATCTAAGAAATTTTTGCACACGATTCACGATTACGAGAACCTATTCTTCTTTTTATTGTATCTCTTCTATTTAGTGACACCCTTGTGTTCTCATTCCAAAATTTTACAATTAATTCTTTTAGAATATCAAATGTATTCTTGTCTTTCCATGGGAGTCTGCTAGAGAAAGCCCAATAGTCGAGTGTTATTGATTGACTCAAGACTTTTGCATCTCCTATTGCTTTCATTAGTGTTTTTATGTTTAGCTTCAAAGCATTGCTTGTTTTTCTAATCAAGTGTTTATTAACTATTTTATCACTTACTATACAATTAGTAAGTGCATGCCATGTAGCATTACTATCTTTGGTGTGTTTGTTGGCACCTACAATTTGGTATGCTTTATGTATATTTTCAACAATTGACACATTTTGATCAACAACATTAGATGTTCTTAACCCCAAGGTCTTCATTGTAGGTCTCATCTTAATTAATTTCATCAATGTAACAAATAATTGACATCTTTGTGTGTCATTTAAATTCGCAAAGTAATTATCCCAAATTCCCCTAGCTTTTCTTCTCACATTTTTGTTAGACATTTTGTTAGGCATTGGTTTATAATGTTTTCATCAATTTCAATTAAGTGAATTGGTTTTCTTCACAAAATGGAAGGAGATGTTCTAAGAGGTGAAGATTCATTAAGAGGGTTACTTTCTTCATTCAGTGTTTCCATACAAATTTTAGGATTAACATTTGGATTCTCAGGTAAAGGTTCAACATTTGGATTCTGTAAAGCTTAAATTTGGATTTCAGGTAAAGGTTCAACAATTGGATTCATATCAATTTCTTCATCCATACCAACATTATCATTCAATTCAATATCAACATTCATAGAAAAACATTATTCTTAGATACATTAGATACATTTGATACAACAGATGTACCTTTCCATCCATGAATTTTTTGCATCCTCTTCACTTTCTTAATTCTCAAGCTCTTCCAATTGCTCCGGTGTCTTGTTATTGACTTTCTTTGTGTCCTTACGTCATTTTTGTCACCCATGATTGTAGAATAATATATTGTGGGGTAGGGGACAAGATGAACTACTCAAAATTTGTAAAGAATGTATAGGAATCTACGACTAGACAGATAAAATAGGAGTAAAACTGTGAAAGAGGAAAAATATGTTGG
Source organism: Taxus wallichiana var. yunnanensis (assembly GCA_018340775.1). Lineage (NCBI taxonomy): Eukaryota > Viridiplantae > Streptophyta > Pinopsida > Cupressales > Taxaceae > Taxus > Taxus wallichiana. The sequence goes on from CM031244.1 coordinate 763,690,120, forward strand.
GGGCCCATAAATATATAAATAACATAACGTGTATGCATTATATGCATACGCATTACATGTTAATTATGTTATTCCCCTTTTCAATCCATGCCTCAAGGCTTGGATCCGGTTTGGATCCCCAAGCTTGAGGCATGGACCTGCACAAACACAACAAACCATGTGTTTTTGTAGGAAAATGCAAAAATGTCACTTTCACCATGATAAATCAACATAAAATGATCAATTCATTTTTTTAAAAAATTATACCACGACGTAGAGAAGATTTTCTTCTTTCTAAAAATATAATTTTTCAAATTTTTGACTAATATAAGGTTTCCATATTATTTATTTTCTAACTATGTCTTTTATAGCTATTTTTGAAGTTTAAACATGTCTATATCTTTTCGTTGTATTTTTTTGGCTCATCGAAATTGAAAAAAATTATACTAGCCCAAACTAGGCCTAATTCTATACATATTCAAAAAAAAATCTAATTTTTGATATTTTTGAGGTAGTTAGGGGGCACGGTCGAAGCTGTTATGTTTTTAAATTTAAAATTTTTGTACTAGAAAAATTAAAAAAAATACTCACTAAAAAAAAAAAAAAATGGAGCCCAAACTAGATGCTCCTAGCTATCTTTTTACCAAAATGGTTTTCAAAAATACTAAATGGTGCTCAAAAAATGGTGGGGGCATGAAAGTCACTCTATTATGTTTTTAACAAAAATAGGAGCACATGTTGGTATTTTAGTTATTTGACCCACTTAAACTTATCTGTTTTCAATAAAATTTAGTAGCTTAGAAACTAGACTCAAAATGCTATGATTCATGTTTATACAACATCTTCCAATTTTGAGTGTAACTATTTCAAAAAAACTCATACAAGTTGAAGTTTTTATTTTTCAAAAATGTGTCCACTTAAGACCCCTTTTGGCCCCCCAACTTGGTGCACTTACCCATAGATGATAAAAGTTGTAGTATTAATGCATGTAGGAGAAGACAATTGAAATAATAGTGAATTTATATGTTAAAAAATTATGCAAACAAAGTCACACAAAAGGCGTAAAGCCACAAACATGGGAAACCCACTATTTCACAAGATAGTTAAAGTCATGGTTCATTTTAAGATCCCTCCCCAAAAAAATTCCTATAGATCCTCGCGAAGGTGAAAAATCGAAATGATGAAAATATCGAAATGATGGCGAATGATGCAAAAAGAAAATGGGTTTGAAACAGGTTTAATAATGGTATCTATCGGTAGCATTTTTTGACTAACAATATATGCTATCACCGACTATATATGATGTCGCCAAAAACATATGTAAATTTTTGAAAAATCATTTTTGACAATAGCAGTTAAAATGACTAGCTCAATGAGAAATCTATCCTCCCAAAATATGGTGCAAAGAAAAAAATTCAAAAAAGTGATTTTTGTTTTTTTAAATGTAAATTTTGCTAATTTTGTATGGGATTTTTTTGAAATTTTTTTATGTTAGCAATTAAAATGATTTTCTTAATGAGAAATCCATCCTCCCAAAATATGGCGCAAAAAAAAATCCAATACTCATTTTTTTCCGATGACAACATTACCGGCCAGTAGCTTTTTGTATTGTCGCATGGTAGCAGTTTTGCATTGCCACACGGTAGTAGTTTTGTAACACGCACAATAGTAGTTTTTGTGTTGCCACATGGTAGTAGTTTTTACATTTCTCGCATGGTAGAAAAAATTTTTTTGACACATGGTAACATTTTTTTGTACTACCGTGTGTCAACACAAAACTACTACCATATGGCAACACAAAATGTTACCACACACAATAATGAAAAAATGTTGTCACATGGTAGCATTTTTTTGTGTTATCGCGCATCTATGCAAAATTTCTACCATGTGTCAAGAAAAATAATACCACACGACAACATAAAAATGTCTTCTCCCGGTAGCATTTTTTTTGATATCATTTATTGTGATGTTGTGCGTCAACGCAAAACTAGCCTTATTGTAATGCAAAAAATGCTACCACATGGTAACGCAAAAATGTTGTCACACTGTAGAATTTTTGTGTTACTACATTATGGAGAATGAATCTTATATATAATTGTATATTATAACATAATGGTGAATATACCAACATTGGTCGGCCCTTAGTGAAACAAACAGTGAAACTAGGGTCAAATTTATTTATGACCCATAAAATTTTGGTGAACTTGCTACCATACGGTAATGAAAAAATAACCAATTTCAAATTTTAAAATCCTAATATTTTCCATTTTACGAATATTCACCCCTAAAATGAACCCTAATTAAGGCCCACAAGCCTACAAACAAGAGAAAGTAAGAACAAATTTGATAGGAATAATGCCACAAACATGGGACACCCATAATGTTGTAAGATAATCAAGGCACACATACCACAAGTAGTGAAACAAATAAGTATTAAAACAACACAAGCAAATACGTATAAAAATAAGAGTGTCGAACATGATGAGATGATATAACAACCAATATATGTGAAAATATGTGAAACAAGAGATGTCAATGATGCACACGACACTTGCATTATTCCTTTAAGATTAAAAGACAACATGTACACAATATGTGTAATCAAACAAGATGAGTAAGTGAAATGGAGGTATAATATAAAAATGGGACTTGGATGTAGTGTAAAATAGATGCCCCAGATGTATAGGAAGTTTGGATAAAGGGCCAACCAAAACCTATCATTGTGTATTGCTATGTATATGTCCTACATTAAGCTCGAAAAACCTCATGAACACATGTGTTTAAAGAGTAATAAAAATGTTATCTATCAAACCAAAGTGACAAATGACATGTATAATGTAAATTGGTAACAACTCAAGTGATGTATACAAGTCTCAATTTTTTATTTTTGAAAATATATGATGTTTTTGTATTTTGAAGTTGTGTTAATTTTTTTATTTTCAAAGTGTTTACCTATGTACATGAAAAAGGATAACATTGAGCTACCGAGTGGTACTAAGAATATCATTAGTATAAGGATCAAACTTGATTAGGCTAGGGTTATCCATATGGTAAAGCCTTAAAAAGAGAGGATATGTAAATAATCCAATCTAATAAAAGTGATACAAGGCCATAATAGATTCTTCATCAATATAGGAGGGCCACACGTCATCATAGTATGAGTTTTTGTGTCATATTATGATGGTAATTATATAAGTTGTTATAAATGGTATCCACATTTTGAGAAGGGTAAATGTGATACTATTGATGTGTGGAGTGATACTTACATATATGCATCAAAACTAAGATCATCCAAGAGTTAATGGTGTAGAATGGGGATCAAGAGTGATCCAAAAAAATTATCGATAAGGTGAAGGCCAAAATCAATCATGAGCATAATGTGACCTTGGAAAGTAGTGGAAGAAGTAGAAATGGGTGTGATATCTAAGGGTGTTAAACCTAAGGTATGTAAATCCTCATAAGTATAAATGTTTTTGCATATGAAGATTGAGTGGGATATGTTGCTAGAAGTGACCATAGATGTAGATAGTGCAAGTAAAAGTGTCAAAGCATAAGGCCGACTATTTTCATAAAGCATCTATTTGATAGGTGATAATGTGGCATGATAAATAATGACATGTATTTGGTTCTTTATATTAGTGACTATCTCGATTAAGACTCGACAATGGTTAGTGTCATGTCCTCGTGCATGGTGATAGTGAAAAAGGGTTGTCATCCTTTTGAGAAATATTTTTGATAGAGTGATGAAACTTAGATGGAAAGAAAGGAAGACATGATCAAGTAAGACAAGAAAAAGTACTGATGGTGAATTAATATGAGAAGGTATCTCAATGGAATCATTGGGTGGGATAATTTCCAATGTATTAACTATATGTGTAGTATCAAGGCTATTACTATTAGTATGAGTGCAAGCAATAACGGAACTAGTATCAAATTGATCATTCTTAAGATGATAATTCCCAAGGTAGGTGGAGGTAAAGAAAACATAGAACATGGACTAATCCTCATCAATTGGGTTAAAAGTTTACACAAGTTATCATTGGTAAGTTAAATAGAATTAGAGTCAATATAAGTAGAGTAATAAGGTGCATTAGGTTGTTGAATAGTAACATCCAAAGGGTTAGAGGTAACCATGGTTGAAGGATTAAAATAATAGATGAAGGAGGCTCGATGTGCAAACATCGAGAGGTGGTGTAACATATGGGGAGGTAGTGTTTTCAAAGGGATGACTAGTTTCACTAAATATATGTGTCTAATTTTCCAAAGGAATTGGTTGGAGAGACGTAGTGAAAAGGGAATTTTTGGGATGCAAATATCTACTTGATAAGACTGGAAAGGCTCAGGGTCAAGTGGGAATAGTATGTGTTGTTCCATTGTGTAATAATGTGATAAAATGATGGAAAGTAGATGGAAAAATCTACATATTATGAATCCAAGGGAATCCTATGTAATGAACAATATTGTCCATGATGTGAAAAGTGGTCACACAACTTCAAGATACAAGGATATCTAAAGTTACAAGTGTCCAATGGAGATTGTGGGATATTATAAAATCCATTCACAACGGTCATAGTAGTATTAATTGTAGTTGGGAAAATCCTAGTTATTTTAGGAGGTTCTTGGAACATATGTTAGGGTTAGAATCATTATCAATCAAAACTTTTTTATAAGAATGTTACTTGATTCTTGTAGTGATGAAAAGAATAAGCATGTTTCTAAAGTAGGGACCTATGGGAGATCGTTAATGGTGAAAGGGATAGTCTAATGAAGTTACCTAAAGGTATCCATGATTTAAGTGAAAGAATTTGGTTTAGTATTGGTAGCCAAATTGAAAGAGTGTAAGGTATCTTGTAAAAGTTCCTTGTAAACAAGGGATTTTTAAGTAACTCTAAGACATATATATTAGCAAGGGTGTTATTAATTTGTTCTAAGATATCATACCCTTTAGATGGTGGATTAACATTGGTCATAAGAGTAGTATATTGATGGGTAAAATGTGGGTTTCCCCCAATTAGTTTCTTATTATGTCTTTGGTAATGACGTTAATGGCGAGGATCCACCTGGGATAACATGAAAGCATGGGGAACTATGTAGTGACTAAAATGACTTTATATCAAGGATATCTAGATAGGTAGGGGTTGCATCAACCATGTGACATGTAAGAATAGCATAAGGGAGTTCACCCATATGTGAAGTAGAGGCATGGACCTAGTTTTAGGGATAATAGTTGGAACTATCATAAGGGTGTGAATGCTTAGGCATAAGTCTACTATCATAAAATATAGGAGGAAAATACATAGTGATGTAAAGTAAAAACATAATGCAAAAAAAAAACAAAGAGGAAAATCATAAGTAATCCCTAGGGAGGCTAATGGGGATACTAAGATCGAATCACAAATTGGGTTCATCAAAATGTTTACACCCTAAGTAAATTATTTGAAATATGAGAATTAGTGAAATGAGTACACTAAAGGATGTAAGGGTTATAAAAATAGGTTATTTTAATTAATTAACTTCCAACATTCACTACCAATATAAGAAAATGTATTAATACTTTCAACTAGTGTATTAAACAAGATACAAACTTGAAAACATAAGGAGATGAGTGCATTTAGCTAATTACAAATGATTTTGGGAAGTTCAAGATATGCACACTACTAAAATGGGAGGATATGAACCTAATGATGCTTATTTCTAGACAAGGTGGCTGGAACGTGACCTAGGGAAGGACCATACACTTCATCTAGGACCATTTTTTTAGTATTGACCCTTATCTATGATCTTAAGCTTGTTTGATTTTTGACTCGAGACTTTCTTAAAATTTCATTTTCCTAGAACTATTTATCATTGTCAAGCCATAATTTTTTATCATGTTGCAAATCTCTTTGAACATCCTAAATGATATCTCAAATGCTAATAATGGGTGAAAAACCTGAAAAAACATTAGTTAGGTTCAGGCACCCTCATGTAATGTCGATGTTGGCACTACTCTTAAGAGGACTCAAACCGCACATCATTCTTTATCTAGCATGGTATATCCGAATGAATGCAACTTGATTTGAAAACTCTCTTTGAAAACGCTTGATTTGTGTTGGCTCTTGCTTAGAAACTTTAGGAAGGGATGTTTAGGTTCTTGTAGATGCGATGGGATGACCCCTTGACCTAGTAAGAAGCTTCATACATAGTGATTGTTTCCTTAATGATTATGCATGTGCTATTGTAAGATTTAGGGAGCCTTGGGTGCCTTTTTCAAGTATTGGAACTTTGAGTGTATTGATGTAGTGCCATAGGGTTTTCAAGTTAGAAAATGAATTAGTGTTTACTTTCTTATATAGGTTTTTGTAGGTGATTTATCAAGGGAAAGAAAACCTAGAGGGATTAAAAGACCCAAAAAGAATATGAAATTGAAAGCAAAGTTGGAGAACATGTCGGTGCAAGACCATGAAAGGACCGGATAGAAATGAATATAACATCCTAATCAAACTATATGGCCTTGTCCATGGATGGAAAACATGCAATCTGAAGTTTACAACTTGTCAATTGATGTTTTTCTATGGATTTTATGCATTAAACTCTCATAAATTGATAACATGTCAGTGTGTAAGGATAAACAAGATATACGAGACCTCATAATGTGCTAAGAGGGAATGGAAAGGTTTTTTTATCTTAGCAAGAGTGCATTGTGAAAACTAGTAGTGTCAAAGAGTAAATGGTCAAATTTGAGTGTCTACACAACCACTACAATCTCTACAAAATTGGATTCACACAATATGCATTAAGGCTAGCGACATGATAGGGGATCCCAAATATCCATGTAGGACAATATTACAACACCCTTATGGTGTTACACATTTTACATAAATGACAATGACATAAGAACTAGAGATTTATCATCAAGCTATAAACAATTTAAATGGTAGGAAAATATGACAAGAGAAATTAAATTTTTGAAAAACAACACAAGTTTTTTCCTATTTCATAAGAACAAAAATAGAGAGGTTTAAATGTTTGTACCTGCACTAAGTATGTAAAAGCCGGTTCTATTGAAAGCTAAAAATCCTAACTTGCAAAAAAAGGTTTTTTATAGGTCAAGATGTTGATTACCATTAAACATTTTCCCTAGTTGCTAAGATGAATTTTATCTAGCTAGTACTCTTGTTGGCTCCAAAACATGGATGGTAAATCCATCAAATAGATGTCAAAATTTCCTTCTTACATGGATACTTGCAGGAATAAATCTACATGTTCTAACCTCCTAGTTCTATTAGTATTGATAACTCTAGTTATATGTGCAAAATGAAATAGACCTTGTATGACTGAAAATAAGCTCCTCAATTTTGATATGAAAATATCGACATGTTTCAAATCAATTCTAGTTTTACATGGGGTCCCTTTGACTCAATAGTCTAATCCAAAAAATAGACAAGAGACTTATGATATTGGTGGACTCTATGTTAATGATTTAATCATTATAGGATATTCTTAAAAGATAGATTCATGATGTGAAAACATAGTTAAAGAAGTCCTTAAGGATGAATTCCATAGGTTTGTTACATTCTTTCCTTTATCTATAGATTTTACAATATGGGAAAGGCATTTTTGTTCATCAATATAAATATGCTCGAGAAATTCTACATCACTTCAATATGGAAAAGTACAAATCTGTAATGAATATTTTCCGATTTGGGGTCAAACTTTCTACTAGATGTTCTTCCCCTTTAGTTGATGGTAAAATTTATAGGGAGTTGATGGGAAGTCTATTATACTTGACTCATACACATCTTGATATATTTTTATAGTCAATATTATATCACACTATATTCAACATCCCCATGAAATCCATTCACATAATGTTAAACACATTCTATGGTATCTTCATGGTCCTATTAATTATGGGATTGAATACAAGTTAGGTGGAAAAGTCTCAATTATTGTTTACGCTTCACGAGGGAAATATGAAATAAATGTGTTGATTATGGTGTGAAAACAAACATTAAAGGCTACACATATGGTGATTTGGAAAGAGATCCATATGATTGTAAGTCAATTATACGATATATATTCCATCTTGGGAGAGGTCTCATGACTTGGTATTTAATGAAATATAATACCATTTATTTCTATACTACAAAAGGTGATTATAGTGGAGTTGTTGTTGGACTTGACACTGTCTCGAATTCGTCACATGTTTTTGGAGTTTGGATATTTGTAAACCCAATCCACAAAAATTTGTTATGTCGAGTAGTATCCACATCTCTAGAAACCCAATGGAAATCGAACACATAAATGACATTAAATTTCATAAGAATTATATTCAAAAAATAATACAATTTTTTTATCTAAAGTTTTTTCGAATAGATGATTAGATTGAAGAATATTCACATAACCCTTGCTTGATTCACAATTTTTTCAACTTAGGAAACATTTCACCATGAAGGAAAGTGCCACTAAGGGGGTATAATTTAGTTATTCCTCTATATTTTTTTATTTATTGAAGTAAATTTCAAACAGGATGTTAGTTTTTTTACTAACCAATCACTATTGTATGCGATTAATATGCAATCACGATATTTAATTATAATATAATTCATGAATAATGTTTAATATTTTTATAAAATAAAGTATCAATCACATTATTGACTTAATTGAAATTTTCTATTAATAGATTTAACAAAAACTCTCTACCAAATTAACTACTTTACAAACCTAATAATAACATCTACTTGTTTTTATATAATCATAGAGAGCTAGTGTTTGAGGTATTCATTGTGGAAGAGATTTGTAAGTATACTGGCAAATTCAAGCTAGAGATTTTAATAAAAATATGTAGTAATGCTACATGAATTATAAATATGTGCTCTTTCTTTATTTTAATTTTTTATTAATTTTATAGCATATGCATGCATATGGGTGAATTTCTTATGGTTATTATAAGCAATTCTAGACAACATGTAGAAATATAATAATATCCAACGGTCCTTGGTAGAACAAAAAAAGAGTAAACAAATATGACAAAATTGCATACAAGCCTAGATCTATTACTTCCCATAATAAAGGTCTAGCCACTCAACAAATCTTCTACGAATATTCCTTTACATCTTCTACAACCTATAACCAAACTTCAACAACAAACATCGCCAAAAATACTTTGCATCCACAATATCCTTCCACACCATTATTTCACTACATCTACACAAACTTACCAAATAAAATGTAAAACAAGGCTATGTGCCCTCTAACATCTTAGCAAGATTTTTTTGCGTGATCTAAACAAAACCAATAAAAATTCTTTAATAACCCAATGGAGTTTCTGTAACTTTAATGGATTTTACGAACTTTATATAAAGTATAGTATTTTAAAACCCTTTAAATTCCCCTCTAACAATAGCATGATCTAAAAAAGTAAAATTTATACCAAAGGAAAAATCCACCCCAAATTTTGATAAACACCTAGTCATAATTTCACACCCAAACAACCAACTAGAGAAAAATAATGACTAACAACTCAAAGAATAACCCAATAAATTTACATAGTAAAATATGTGATAACTTTTTTTTTTTTTTTGACACAACACGACACGACATGCCACCACCGAGGTCACAACTAACTCCGTGGATAACTCAATACAAGGATGACCACAAGGGTAGCACGGAAATGTTCACACCCACCAAGGATGGTTTACTTTTCTATTTGACAAAACAACATAAGAAGCCACCACTTAACACACCTACAGATAGGGCAAGCCACAATGAGGAAATTATTGATGGTTATTTATTTTTATGTAACCTCCTTCGATCCTTAACTACAGTTTGCTAAGACTCTAGATATGATTTGTACAATGCTTCTTACAATGCTAAGTTTTCTCTGGCTTATTAAATCTTATCCTCTTCTAACAACTAACAGTTCATTTCACCTTAGGGTTATTTTACAAATTTCACCATAAAAAGAATAATGTTCACTAGAGGAGCTAGGGTTATCATGTTATATAATTCTTACTCACAATGATGGTCTCGCCTATGATTTCTTTAAAGAATTCCTTGCTCTCAAGTTGGTAACCTCTACGTTAATTTATTTAAATATAACTTTTAGTTCAACTTTTATAAGTATCAAACAACCCACGTTATTTTACTTATGTCGCATTATTAATAAGACATAGCAAGATTTACTCAACATTTCTTTTCAAGGGTAGAGTTTAATAACACTCATTCACCAGAACAAAACAAGGTTACTTCCACACTTAAAATACCAATAATCCAATAAGGTCACTCAACAAGCAGTAACCAATATTTTAATATTTTCAATGATGGTCAAACAAACCAAGGTGTCCAAAGTTAAGATGACAAAGTCCACAAATACATTATACCAAGACCAAGATCCTCTCCTACATTTTCCACTGTATGTTATCAATAGTTGAACAATATAAAAAGGATTCATGTAAGAACTTCTCAGCTGAGGTTGATGCACAAGTTTACAAGTCTATCCCTCATCTACTCGCTAAAATTCCATCTGTAACAAATATTTACTAGAGTCAGTTCGCTAGAACTGAGCATGATAAGATATAAACCTCACCTAATAACTTATGCCATCTAGCATTTAAATAAATGAAAGTTTGCAATACTCCCTATCAAATAATTCCTATTCATGTATTCAAATCTTAACTGCACATCTCATGATAATACATTTCATACCCATCATTGATCACTTCCCTAAAATCTGCTTACATATGAACAAAAATTCCAAGTGGCTAGAAGATATGCAACCTTAACCTTGCATTTAATCATAATTAAATTATAGTAGTAATAATAACGCTCACCTAATACCCTCAACCTACTTCACATATACAAGTGTCCAACAATATTATCTTTCAATTAAATAAAAGCACCAACGACATTAAGCTTCTATCATAAATACAAGTGTCAATCTTATGATAATCATCAATATTACCCAAGTATCAACCTTTATAGAAAATCAAGGATATGTAAGTATACTTTTGATATTTATCTCACAATTTAAAGAATATACTTATGTAAGCAAGGGTTCCACAAATCAGTAAGTTCATATATTATTTAGATATCCTATCGGTTGTTTAATATCATGTCTCTATATGCCTCTATTAGTATAAGAGTCCAACTCAGAGGAATGAATTACGATCAACAATATTGTCATATTTTGCTAATATGGCAAAGATACATTTGACTAACTAAGATATGTAAGCACGGCCCAAGCCACTATAAATACAAGTATCAACATTATCTCAACTCCCAATCGAGATGCAAGTATCAATTTTTAGCTAACATAATAATCATCGTAAATGCCAGAAAATATTCCACGCGTTAACCAAGTATTGAAATAACATATTTTTCCTTACTGGTTACCTGATAACATAATATATCATATTATATAATTCAACCTCCACTTGCATATCTCAATTTATGGGTATTAATCATTGTCCTATATAATAAAGTTAAATAATTTCAGGTGGACTTATATCCTTACTGTCATACATGGTATGCACCGTCCCATTATGGTAGCTGTCACCTTTACTTAAGGCTATGCATGACTCCATTTTAGGGTAGTTATATTAACTTCCCTATTCATCTGTTTTCCTACCAAAAAGTCTTTCGACAAGCTTCAAGGTCAAAGTATAGGATAAATTTATAATTTCATATTTCAAGCATTGCCTGAATTCATATGCATGAGGACATCACATATCAATCAAACTTTAAGAATGTCGTCGTTCATGAGAGTTCGATGTATCCAATATTACTTTAACCGATTCAAAGATCCAAGTAGTGCCTCAAAATTAAGCCAAAGAATTATCCACACAGGATAATGACTTGCGTGCATAACATATTCGTAAAGGTCATAGAAAACCCATTAACGCATGCTTCAGGAGGGTTCCAATCTAAAATAAGCTCATAGTAATAATAATAGTAGAGGGCCTGGTGAGGGGTTTTCAATAATCCCCAAGGTAAACGATAATCAAAGGAGTCGGATAGTATCTAGAAAGGACCAGTAAAACCAGTACGACTCTCCCCAAATAGAAGCCTCCAATCCTAATGGGGGTTTATATTATTATCAATCCACATTAAAAGACCAACACAGTCTTCCGAGAAAATTTCCCGTTTTCAAGCCATGTTTTACATAATAAAAACAAGACAAGAAAAATTCTAAATCTCATTCACACACCACAATATTTTCTACAGAAACCACTGTTCACAGGAGTAATCATGGCAAAATGATAAACTAACTTTATAAGATCGAAAAGCGAGAATCACTGGAGAGAGATCAGCTCATGCAAATTGTGATTAAAAGTCATTCGAAAACCCATTTCTTTTGGGCATCTCTTTCAAGAAAGAGTCAACATATATATGTAAATAAATATTAAATAATATCAAGAATCCAAAACGTTACTTACTTAGTAAAAGAGAATCACACATCAACAATCCAAAAGAGACTCACATATACAGAATTCAAACAAAATTGCAGAGATTGATTTATCTAAATGCTAAAGGAAATAAATCATTAAGAGAGAGGGTTAGGGCTTATCATGCCTTTAATGCGCTTCCCAAGACAAGAGCACGCTGAAACAGGCCCTTGAAGGTAGTAATGAGCCGAGGTTGGCTGCTACTAAGAACACCAATTTCCGAAGACCAAGTATCACCGTTACAGCATGCATAGTGCCCAAGTATACCACCAATCAGACCAGTAACCAAAGGTGCCTTTTCTGAGTTCAAACAGATATCATTCCAGCCTGTCAAATATGCAACTCCTAACGCTAGTGCTGTGGCAAATCGAACTATTCACTAGCACTTGCATCCAATCCCGTTGGCCTCCCTCCTTGTATTCAACATCATTTTTTTTTTTTTTTTTTTTGCGCTTCTTTTCAGTACCAAGCTTTGTGAGCTTTGAGGATGTGAAGAAAAACACGAGGAGGAGAGCTCCAAACCTGTAGGAAGCCATGATAGATGTTGACATTACCAGGAACCCGGCAAAACCTCCCGACAGATTTAAAGACTTCCGAGAAAAAAATTCCCCAAATGCTGAATTGAAACGAAGGTTTGAGCACAAAATGCTAAGAAGAGTGGCAATAGACTCTCGTACCTGGGCAGCAGAATGGCCCATGCAAATTCAAAACTTCCCCTAATAAGTTCATAATTGCAAAGCAAATTGTGCTTCATGAATATTCTGATATGAAACAGATCCACCTCTAAGAGATTCTCTTCCATGAGTTACATCGTAAAACAAGTAAGGTCTCAATAGAGAATCTTTGTAATAAATTTCATCAGGTTTCCTGGAAACACTCTTACTGTCACTTAATCGATTATGATAAAAATAATCTTGAAGGAGAATCCCAAATTTGAGGATGCATTCAATACTGAACAGGTAACAACATGGTTGGATAGCCTGCTTGTTGGAAGAGCTCAAAAGGGTTCTACTATACTGCAACATGCCTGCTGCCTGGCTCCATACTGTTGCAGGTCGTTGCTGTGGATCCCCTGACAAGAACACACCACGCACACCCAATGAAAGTGGAGGTAACATGCCTTCTTCACTGGCTTGTAGCTTCATCTAAAACCACCATAACAGACCCACGCGGCCAGCAGGGAGGAGCGCCCCAAGGTCCCGCGCACTCAGCAATCTTCCTCCACGTTTTCCAAACGCCCCCAGCACCAGGCGTGAGCAGGATCCAATGCGGCCATGGAAGGCAAATAAAAACAAGGGAACGAGGGCCAGGCGCGCGCAAAAAGGAGGCAACTTTTCTAACGTTTTTCTCCACCAATCTACACACAGTTCGCCCTCCCAAGGTCTCACGCTGCCAGAGCCGAAATTTGCAGGAAAACAGCAAGGACGTGGAAAGATACAAGACAAGAAATGTTAAAAGAAGAGAAGTGCGGCCAGTATGGAGGGAAAAGGCGCCCCAATCCAGCAAAGGTCAATTTCATCATTAATTTTACAGCCGACTAGGGCAGAAAACAGGCGGCCCAATTAAAATCTCCCACTTCTCACCAACTTGTCAGGCAAAAATTACTTATCCACAAAATGAAATAAATCTAATTAATCACAATTTTTTTTTTTAAATAATTCCGTTAGGTCGACAAACTGACGACAGTAACCAACTGCGAAGTATAACTGATATCCATTCTTTTATTATTCATTTTTATTATTATGTTTTAAAATGCTGCGACACCCGACGGGGTTCGAAAAGTCGCTTAGGACTTAGCACAAAAGTGACAACAATTAAAAATAATAATAATAATAATAATACTAATTATTTAATCGAGAGGTCGAGCATGAGAGTGACCAAAACTACGGCAAAAATATCTGGCAGGCAACAAACAACAATCAACAGGAGGTTCGATATAGCAAGAACAAGGTCTTCCTTTAATAGGATAAATCGCGAGGGATGTTGCGGGCCAGCAACCAAAACATCGACATTGACGCAAGAAAGAAAGCTCAACAAGACGACGACAACAACGTTTCAAAGGGAACACAACGGCGTTCAGCCCTTAGAAGCTCGGTCGCCACAGAATAACAGAGCAATGACGAATGGGGGCATTACATCGTGGATATCTTCCACCAATCTTAATACAACTCCCACAAAAATGAGCAATGACGAATGGTTATGCTCCCTCTAACTCGACTAAGATTTTATGTGAAACCAAACTAAAATGTTTGTAATAATAACCATATGCATTTTCTTAAACTGCATGGAAAGTGTATAATTTCGAAAATAAAACCCTTAACTTCCTCACCACAACCCCGTTACATTTAGTGTATCCTCCTTCATCTCTAAAATTTATATCAAAGGAAAATTCATTCGAAACTCGCATAAGCACTTGGTCTTATGGAAATAGTTACTAGGAAAGGGAAGACATTGGGAAACGTAATTTCAAGGAAAGACAACCTTAGGGGTTGAGATTACAAATAAAATGTACCATTCAACATATCTAATGGACATGCTAGTACAAAGGAAAACATAAATTAATCCAACAAATTTGACTTCCAAAATAGAATAAAGGCTTGCATTTTAGCACATCTTTCTATGACATCTTCTACATTCTCTTCAACAAAATATTTTGCAACTCATAATCTCATGTCTGTAAAGGATCTTTAAACAAATATTATTTTACAACCCTTACTTAGATGTATTATAGCCTTACCCAAAACATTGGCATCCCTAACATCATGGTGACCCATTTCCAAAAACCCACATATCATCATCTTCTTCCACATCATTATGTCATTAAATCCACACAAAATTTAAAAAATGGTGTACAACGTAACACTTCCTCCAACATCTAATGACAACTTCCTAAAACCAAACTAAAATGTCTTAAATGTCAGTCATACATATTTTCTTGGATTGTATGGAAAGCATATCCTTTTAAAAATCAAACCCTTAACTCCCTCAACACAATCATTATTATATCTAATGTCTCATCCCATAATATATTTGTATACCTTAAATTTATACCAAAAGAAAATCCATCCATACCTTCACAAGCACCTTGCCTTATGGTAGCACTTCTTGGGAAATGGAAGATATCTAGACCAACATATTTTCAAGGAAAATAACTTTAGGGTTTGAGATCACCTAGAAAATATACCATTTAATATATCTAATGGTCCTTGGAAAACATTAAGGGAGAAAATGAATTTAAAAAGTTTTATGTTGCACAAAACCACAACCACCTACAACAAAATAAAATTTAGTAGTTCGACACACAGTCGCAACATTTTCTATTACATCTTATATAATAACTTTTGTAACATTTTCCACATAATATCTTCTATGACATTTTCAATGCAATATCTTTCAAAAAACCTCAACAATATCACAAGAAGCATTTGGGATAGGGATTAGAGCCCCACATACCATAAATCCTCGATGTTACTTCTCTTTGGAATATATTTTATAGAAAACATAAGTTTTTGTTTGGAAGTATGTATTATTGGGCTTAGGTTTTGATATTTTGGATGTTTACCTTGAAGTTTGATATTGTCATGTTTACATTGGGGATTTTATTCCATCCCAAAATTTTAGGATTGACATTTAAAATGTAGTATTGTGTACTTTTTAATGAAAAACATTGGATTAGAGTTTTGTATCATAAGTTATGAATTTTAGATAACTTGAGTCTTTTTTTTATGAAATAGTCTATATTACTTAATAAAATATTACAGTCTATCCACAAAAAATATGGGTGGTAAAGGGCACACCCCATGATCAAACTAGCCAATGGCTAGGAGACTAATGTATCAGGCCCAAGGGGCAACAAAAAACATAGCAACAATGCCAGAAAACAAAAGGAAAACAAACTAAGCCGCCGCAACAAACATAGAGGCAGGGGGTGGTGGTGGAGGCCCTTTATCCTCTAGGTTACTACCAGAAGATCGTTGCCATCTAGAAGGGGCAGCCACTAAAGCAAACTTCTTTGTCTTTGTCGTCCTGTTGATTAGGAGAAATGGCAAGAGCCAACCAGGGGACTTTGCAGAATCCCACCCATCCCACTGCACGCACTAGATGCGGGGAGTGGTGGCGGGAGCCCTACCACCAGTGTCACGTGAGAACGATGCGGGGACCCCCAACCACCATGGTTGATAGGGCTCCCGATGCTCGGGTTTCCACCTAGGAGAGTGATGATGATGAGCACGGTCAACCGACCGGCCTCGGCCATGACATCCTCTCGAACAAACACTCCCAGAAGGGGAGGTAGGGGTTCCCATGCCATAGTGCAAGGAGCATTGGCCCAATGATCCAGAAGGGTCTGAAGGTGCCGCACTTCTAGCTCCACCTTGTAGGCCTGGTCCTAGATCTGTAAGAACACATTCGAGATAAGCATGGCCTTATCATAATGTGAAAGAATGCAAGAAACTACGGAATTAGAAAAAACAACATAATTGTGTTCTTTCCATATAAAAAAAAGGATCTCCACTCTGAAAGTATGCCACACTTGTGCAAAAGCATGGGAATGGAAATAGAATCCCCTAGCAAAGCATGTTGCCAAAGAAATGGAGCTGGTCTAAATGACCGAAAGAAATCGTGGATCCAGGCCCAAATAGCTTGAGCTTTTGGGCAGTACCAGAACAGATGTATGAGCGTCTCAATATGCCCACAAAAAGGGAAAAGCCAAGGAGCAATCCCGTAATGAGCTAATCTACACCCAAGAGGGAGGCCTTGAAAAAGCAGGCACCAAGCAAAACAAGCTAGCTTGGGCTGAAGGATGGCTTTCCAAACTGTATGAAATCTATCTTCCCGGAGGACCATCAGAATTGATGGCCCATCTAGAGTTAAGCAAGGCCACCATTGGCAGCCTGGGGGTGAGCAAGAGCATAACCTTTTCCGGGGAGTAATTTAAGAAAGGGGTATCTGGAAACCATTTCCAATCCTTCCACCAAGGCCTGAGAGAGACAACACCAACTTTGTGAAGCATCTCAGCAGGAATGGAATCAAGAACTTCCTGATAAGACTCTCTGTCAGTCGAAGCAAGCTAAAACTTGGCTTTAGCTTGAGGCCAAGTGAGAAGCAGTTTGGACTACAAAAGATGTCTTTAAGAGTGTGCAAGCCTCGACGATATAACTTAAGAGCATGAACCCAAGGGCACTTGGGCAAGTGACACATCATGAAAATTGATGAGAGGAGACCACCAGATGTTGTGGTCATTAATGGAAATCCCATTTCGGAAACCATCCCCTTCCCAGATTAAAAGGGTTTGAGCAATTCCCAAGCTTTCCATATGCTTTTGACAACAAAGGTGCCCACAATCTTAATCGGGGCTTTGAGAATGAGCATATTGTGAAAATCCAGCCCTTGCCAAGTTTTGCACCCTTGAGGGGAGCCTTGACAAATATAGTTGTGAATCAACACTTTCAAGCTTCATTGCCAGTGCAGGCCCGAATGATCCACTTGGCTGCCCGTAGTCCCCTGGCGGCCAATGTCGGTCAGACCAAGACCGCCAGAATCCCTAGGGAGGCAACAATATTCCCAGGAAACTCTGTGAAAGCCTTTGCCAAGCTCCGAGCTAGCCAAAGGAAATATCTGAGAAGTTTTTCCAATTTCTTGTAAGAGGCTTTGGCCGGCACCCAACATGAAGAATAATAAACATGTGTGGTAGCCAATATCTTGGAGAAAATCTGAAATTTTCCTACCAGCAAAAGGGGTTTAGTAATCCAGTACTCCAACTTGCGGGAGACCCTGTCAATAACATACTGCCAAAGTTGACTGGGAGCAGCATCAAAAGCAAAGGGGATACCCAAAAATTTAAAAATTTCTCCATGTTGGATGTATTTCCAGTCATAATGATTAAGCCAACCAGGCTTGGGGAGAAAAGATTTCCTGAAGCACTGGGTCTTTCTCCATTGAGATCTTTGGAACACGAAGCTAAACAATACATGTCAAACATTGCATGGCATTGTTGATATTTGCTTCTTCCTCCAGGAGCGTGAGGAAGGAGTCATCTGCAAAATGCCCATTGACAAGCTGAAGGGGAGTCGGGGAAGGGAGTTGAATTCCTCTCACAAGCCCTTGATCCGAGCATGGGCAAGGAGAAACCCAAAACCTTCAGTGGCTAGCACATAAAGAGCAGGTGCTAAAAAGGAACCTTGCCTAATAGAGCGGAAAATCCCAAACTTGCTCAGAAGTATGACCATTTACAGATAGAGAGGTAGTGGCATCTGCAAAAATCATTTTGACAGAGGCGATGAAAAAATTGAAGCCCAACACTTCAAGCATCGCAGAATGAAATGCCATTCAATCCTTTCATAAGCTTTTTCAAAGTCAATTTTGACAAACATGGCTGGCTATTTAGAGGTTCTTGCCCACTCCATACCTTCCCAGATAGCCAAAATATTATCCAGAATGTACCTTCTCTGTATGAAACCAGTCTGCTCAGGAATGATGATAACGAGCAAGATGGGCCAAAGCCGAAGAGCTAAAGCCTTAGCTATGATCTTGTATGAGACATTGAGCAAGGTAATCGGCCACCAATTGCAGATGAGCTTTGGGTCTCCTACTTTAGGGATGAACTTTATGTGACCCGATTAATAAGGGCACCGAGGGACCTTGAGTGGAGAGCCTCGAGGTAGACTTGCAGCAAATCCCAACCAACCATGTCCCAAAGGGCTTTGTAAAACTCGCAAGGAAAACCATCCATTCAGGAGCTTTATCATTGGCCATGAGGGAAACAACTTCATATAAGTCCTCTAGAGTAAGCAATCTGTCACAAAAAACTCTGTGTGCTGGTGAAAGTTTGCAAGGAACTACCGAGAGGCATTCAGCGAGCGCGGCTTTTCACTTAGGAGACTCCTCCTGCGCTTTGAAAACCTGAACATAGTGCCTAACAAAGGCTTGGACCATCTGAGGAGTGTCTGTAATCCGAACACCAGCATCAACAATAGCAGAAATTTGTTAGTTCATGTGCTTGGCTTTGAGCCGCTGGTAAAACTCTTTGGTGTTACGGTCTCCAATTTTAAGCCGGTCAGTGCAACCGAGCTTTGATCTAGGCACCGAGCTTTGATCTGGGCACCCCGAGCTGTGTAATCATCAGCAATGTGGATTTTTTTGCCACAATTTAGCAACTTGGAGTTGCAGAGCCACATTGAAAGGAGCCTGTTCAAGCGCCACCATCGAGCGGCTCAGCTCGGTGGAGGTGGTGGAATAAGCCCGCCAAGGAATTTAGCGAGCTGGACACCGTACATCCGGAGGAATTTAGTGAGCCGAATTATAGCGTCCTTCCACCAACTTATCCATCCAACCTTACCAAGAGGGCGAGGTGCAAGGTTCCAAATTTGGTGAATGTGTGCCAAAGTGGGGTCATGATGCAAGTAAAGCAGTATTTAAATAAAATTGCATCTTTTTAATCTTTGGCAGTTGAAAAGTCCATTCAATATGGAACCGGATCGAGAATGTGGTCGGAAAGGACAATGCCGCAATGCTTCCACCGGAAGAGAATAACAACTAGAAAATTTAAAGAAAGGTTGTAAGGAGATCATGGCACGATCCAGCCTTTTAAAAACCCGATCTTGGCCATTTCTAAGATTAGACCAAGTGTACCATGGCAACGTGTTGGTGTGGCACGAATAATTAGGGTCATAAAACCCAAATTTATTACGCATGTAAAACCAAGCCTCCCTTTCGCCAGCTGGCCACCTCATGGGTAAAAGGCCCAATTTATCGTGAAATGGGTGATAATCGGGTCTTTTTAGAAATGATCTTTTGTTAAATATTAGATTTATAATTCATTTTTGTTGATTTGGAGATAAACATTTGCAAGGCTATGTTATGAAAGATTGCAAGAGTGTAAAAACATGTCTCCGAAGACCTGTAAGTGTTTAACACTCAATACTTACAAAAGTGCTAAATAATCAAGGTTTTAATCACTCGTAGTTGACAATTGTTGACAATAACACACCCAAAAGATCTTGTAAATTTTTGAAGACATTTAATAGTATTTGGAAAAACTATACTCGAATATATTTTGAAGAAAGATATAAAATATTATCATACCAAACTTACGTAAGCTTTTGTAATTCTACTAAAGTTTGGTGGACATTAATACATAAATTAACTCTAAGATTCTAAGTCTACAAGTCAACGAATTGCTTATAAAGGCAAATTATCATATAAGTTTGTTCAAACAAATCGAGCCCAACAACTCAAGTGTATAAATAAAAACCCATCGAATAATTTCATATTATAAATATGGAGTTCAACAGTGCAAAATAATCAAAAGGTTTTAATCACTCATAGTTGACAATTACTAACAATAACACACCAAAAAGATCTAGTAAATTTTTTAAAAACATTTAATAGTATTTGGGAAAACTATACTGGAAAATATTTTGAAGAAAGATATAATATAAAATATTATCATACCAAACTTACGTAACTTTTGTAGTCCCACTGAAGTTTGGTAAACATTAATATATAAATTAACTATAAGATTCTAAGTGGTAGAAGTCACGGATTGTTTATAAAGGCAAATTACCATATAAGTTTGTTCAAACAAATCAGGGCCAACTACTCTGAAGTGTATAAATAAAAATCCACTGAATAATTTCATATTATAGATATGGAATTCAGCAGTGCAAATCAGTACTGGAAACTTATTGCATTGTTTTCACTTATCACCATAAATGGCGATGCTCACATGGTTCATGTGAAAGGTATGTGTTACAGTTCAATCTACCAGTTCGGAGACTCGTTAGCCGATACAGGGAACCTTGCCATCTCTGGTACTCCTGCTCAATTGAGTGCAATCAAAGAACTTCCATATGGAGAGACCTATTTCAACAAGCCCACAGGCCGTTGCTCTGATGGCAGACTTGTTATTGATTTTATTGGTATGTTTGCATTTCTCACATGGGGATATGCCACTCTATTTTATTGATGTTGTAATGGAATTTCTATGTTTTTAATATTGCTGGATTGTTTTTTGGATTCAGCCAAAGCATTTGGGCTGCCATTTTTGCCTCCATATTTAAACAAGTTTGCAGACTACAGCTCTGGTGTGAATTTTGCTGTAGCTGGGGCCACAGCCCTGAATGCCTCATTCTTTGAAAAGAGACAGATCCCCATTTTCACAAATTCGAGCCTAAATACACAAACCCAATGGTTCAAAGATTTTAAGAAGAAGTACTGTTCTGGCAGAGAAGGTAGGCTGGTGGGTATTGTATAATATTGTTGCAGTGACCATATGGAAGTAATTATTAATAGTAGGGTTTAATAAAGGTTTGTTTTTAATTCAATTTCCATGGTGTTATTGTGTTAGATTGTGAGGAGCATTTTGAAAAATCGTTATTTGTGCTTGGAGAGATTGGTGGAAATGATTTCAATTACCCTTTTGGCTTGGGAATATCCTAGAGAAAGTTAAAACTTTTGTGCCTGCTGTCATCCAAGCTATTAGAACAGCCCTTGAGGTTGGTTAGATTTTTGTAATGGCAATTCTTACTGTTTTGAAAGTTCCATTATCATTTAATTGATTTGGTTTGGACACATGCAGTTTGCATACAATATCTTTGTCACTGTATATTGGTCCAGAATCATGGAATTTGTTTTATGTTGGGCAGACATTGATTCAAGAAAATGGAAAGAAGTTCCTGGTTCCAGGAAATCTGCCCATTGGGTGTTCACCTTCCTATCTGGTACAACCAAGTAATTCTTCATCTGACTTTGATGATCTTGGGTGTCTGGTCAAGTTCAACGAATTTTCTCAATATGGTAACCACCTTCTGAGGATTATGTTACAAGATGTGCAAAGAGACCATCCAGATGTTTCAATTGTATATGCAGATAATTATTCAGCTACTATGAGAATTCTAAGAAATCCCCAGAAATTTGGTAATCTATATAGCCGGTAGCCCTAGTATGTTGTTGAATGCTCTGTGTTGTTTAAAAACATCTATTTATATCATATTAATGGCCTGCCTCATGAGCTAAAAATTAGTTGGGAGTAATGGATGTTTTATGGTGCAGGATTGCAGAAGAATGTTTTGAGGGTTTGCTGCGGTTTTGGTGGAAAGTACAATTATTCTCCACCTCTAAGTTGCAATGTGAATGCTACCTTGTGCCCTAACCCAGAACAATATCTTAACTGGGATGGTGTTCATCTTACAGATACTGGTTACAGAGCCATAGCCCACATGTTGATTAATGGCGAGTTCACCAAACCGTCTTTAAAATTGGTAAACAAGAATTGCAGGAGTCCAAGAAAAATCTAGCTTTCTTGCTTAATGACTTCATGATGTAATTTTACAAAGAGAACATGATTTAATTCTATATCAAAAGGATCACAATAGCCCCTCAATTCTTGTCTTGGATCTTCCTCTTTTGAATAAATTTTTTCATATTATTGGTATTGTCAAATTTATAGTAATGTAAATGATAATTTGATGGGATTTTTATCACCTGTGTAAAATTACACTTCCTCCTAAAGGAATATGTCTGAATATGTTTGTATTTTAGAAATGTTTAAGTAAACTAAAAATATAACAGATCGAATATGAAATAGAATTACAGCAGGTAGGATCTTTGTAGACACCTAAACATGGCCCGTGACATTTTATTAGTTTTATTTTATCTATATAAAATGTTATTGGTTTGTATCAACGACTCTCAAAATCGATTCCTTTCCCTTCCTGCATCTTAGACAATATCCTCTTGATTTGTGCACATGACCAACCCCTTATCAAGGATGTTGTGAACCCAAAAAGTGGAACATGCTTATATACCAAGTAAGCTAAGGTGTCACTTTGAATCCCTGGTGGTCTTGTTTTGCTTTATCTTCCTTTTTTAATTCTCAACTATTGTAGACCATTGTACCATATTTTCAATTTCACTCTTCCATAGGTATCTTTACCTAGATAGGTTCAGATCTTGGGTGGTTGGATCGCTGGCTCGTTGGTACCAGTTAAAGGACATGATCATGTCTCGCTTTGGTAGTATTCATCTTAATGTATCTCTAAAACTATTGAGTACCCATCCACAACTGATTATAAATATGGCGGTGTAGAAAGCTCTGTTAGTTTTTCTTCTATTGAAAACCATTGTGCCACAAACCCATCCACTCCATTTTCCATATTTTTTCTGCATTTGAGGAGAATTTGCCAATTGTGGAGAATTTTCATGCAACCCACATAGTTAAATTTTCTTTCCCTTTGAATAGAAACACAATAATAACTCTTAAAAATTCATCTCAATCTATCTTAAGGTAGTGAGCCATTGAACTCCCAACACAATATCAACTCCATTCATAGGGATGGAAAACATAGCCCGCTTATATCTAGCTGGTAATCTCTCATAAGAGTTTAATATTATGGTATTTCCCACAAAAATGACTCTACCCCATTTGCAATCATGAGTTGAAATTATGTCGTTGTGTAAACAAAAGAGTTCAAAAATTAAAATGAATTTATTGTTGATGGAAGTGTGAGTACTTCTAAAACCAATCAATATTGTTAGAATATATATTTTAATACCCACTACCTTGAGTGTTTGTGTGTTGCTAATGTTTGAAAGTGCATAATGTAATAAAATAGTTAGTTCGGTTTATTTTGATTCCTCCTCTTGCTTATCATAAATCTCTAATGCCATTTCTTCATTCTCAGGTTTTTCATTTGAGACTTCAAAGTAGAATATTTAATTTTTCACACACTTTAATGTGTTTGTTATAAAAATTAAAACAAAACCCTTTTTCTATTTCCCTTAGATTTGTTGAGGAGTAATCTAGTAGGCTAAGGAAATGATTGTGCTAGGGTGATCTAATATTTGATAGTTGTGAATTCATCCCTTTTGTTTACCAAATCTCTTTCTTATGCCTTTCACACTAAGACAAAGGCCCTATATATTAAACTCAAAGTACACATGTTACATCATGATGGATGTTATTCTTGAGCTTGCTAAGAAGCAAGTCATTAAAATTTTAGTCTATGATTGTCTCCACTCAAAAAGATAAATTTTAAAATTGTTGTTTATATAATATGTGATAGATCATGCTTATAGTATTTTGTTAACTCACGGAAAAAATCTCTATCACATTATTGCAATAATACAATTGAAATACATTAATAAAAATTGACTAGATGACACTAAGATCATTTTTTCTATTAAATATACAACCATTAATACCAATTAAATAATCTTCAATTTAATCATAAAAATATTATTACTACTTTTTCCACATAGAATTTTATATATATATATATATATATATATATATATATATATATATATATATATATATATAATTAAATACTCTTCAATTTAATCATAAAAATATTATATATATCCTTCCTATTTGTTTATAGTTTAGTAAAATATTTCGAATTTTTAGAATTGGCAAAAACTATATGTAGAAATGCATTGTTTTTGGATTTGAATTATCTTGGGTAAAGAATGTCATTTGGTAGGATTGGGCATTAGTGAGTTATGGCTAGTTTTCTTAATTATGTTACAATACTATCACATGATTGAAACCTTAAGCTAGTTGTACCAAAATTTAAGTGATGCTTCCCGAATCTCCTTTGACATCAATGAGATATTTTTAGCTATTTTTGATTTCATGTTTTTTTAAGCATCTTCCAAAACAACCTCAATTGGATTGGACATGGATTAGAGCCCATACAAACCTTAAATCTTTGATGTTACTTCCTTTTCGAATTTGTTTTATATATAATTGAAATTTTTGTTTGGAAATATGTATTGTTGGGCTTATGTTTTGATATTTTGGATGTATATATCGAGGTTTGACATTTTCATGTTTATATTGAGGTTTGACATTTTAATGTTTATATTGGGAATTTTATTGTTGTCTCGGAATTTTAAGGTTGACATTTGGAATGTAATATTGGTGATTTTTAATGGAAAATGGTGGATTAGGGTTTCGTAGTATAAGTTGTGAATTTTAGATAACCTAGATTTTTTTAAATGATATTTTGTAAAATATTAAATTTATAATTCAACTTTTCTTAATTTAAAGATAAAAATTTGAAAGAATATGTTATAAAAGATTGTTGAGTGTGAAAAACATGTGTATTTGTGAATGTTGTTAAAAGGAAAATATGTAAAATTTGGAAAACAAGAGCACATCCAAATTAGATAACTAAAGGGTTCCTTAAAAGATCTTGTAAAATTTGAAAGACATTTGATAATATTTTAGAAAATTATACTCCTATTTATTTCTAAAGAAGATATTAAATATCACAGCCAAATTAGATAACTATTATAATCCCATTGATTTTTGGTGGACATTAATATATGAACTAATATAAAATATTATAGCAAAATTATGCAACTTTTGTAATCCCATTGATATGGTGACATGGAATATGAACTAACAATAAGATTCTAAGCGGTACAAGTCAACAGATTGATTATAAAGGCAAAATATGCAATCGCCACCATAAGTTTGTTCAAACAAATCAGGGCCCAACAACTTTGAAGTCTAGAAATATAGACCCACTGAATTGTTCCATGTTATAGATATGGAGTTCAGCAGTGCAAATCAGTACTGAAAACTTATTGCGTTGTTTTCACTTCTCACCATAATTGGCGATGCTCACATGGTTTTCATGTGAAAGGTATGTGTTACAGTTCAATGTACCAGTTTGGAGACTCATTGGCTGATACAGGGAACATTGCTAGCTCTGGTACTCCTGCTCAATTGAGTGCAATTAAAGAGCTCCCATATGGGGAGACCTATTTCAACAAGGCCACAGGCTGTTGCGCTGATGGCAGACGTGTTATTGATTTTATTGTATGTTTCCATTGCTCACATATATGGAACTCAATTTAATTGATGTTTTAATAGAGTTTCCACATTTAATATTGGTGGTTTGTTTTGTGGATTTAGCCAAAGCATTTTGGCCTGTCATTTTGCCTCCATATTTAAGCAAGTTTGCAAACTATAGATCTGGGGTGAATTTTTCTGTAGTTGGAGCCATGACCATGAATGCCTCAATTCTTTGAAAAGAGACAGATCCCCATCTTTAGAAATTTTAGTCTAAATACACAAATCCAATGGTTCAAAGATTTTAAGTACTACTGTTATGGAAGAGAAGGTAGGTTAGTGGGTTCTCTATAATATTATTGCAGTGGCCATATCAAAGTAATTATCAATAATGGGGTGTGAGAAAGGTTTGTGTTTAATTCATATTCCATGGTGTTATTGTGCCAGGTTGTGAGGAGAATTTTGAAAATTGTAATTTGTCCTTGCAGAGATTGGTGGAAATAGTCTTAATTACCCTTTTGGCTTGGGAATATCCATAGAGAAAGTTAAAACTTTTGTGTCTTTGGTCATCCAAGCTATTAGAACATCCCTTGAGGTTGGTTAGATTTTTGTATTCGCAATTCTTACTGTTTTGAAAGTTCCATTATCATAATCAATTTGGTTTGGAGACATGTCGTTTGTATACATTATATTTGTCACTGTATATTGGTCCAAAATCATGGAATATGTTTTATGTTGGTCAGACATTGATTCAAGAAAATGGAAAGAAGTTCCAGGTTCCAGGAAATCTGCCCATTGGGTGTTCACCTTCCTATCTGGTACCACACCTAAGTAATTCCTCATCCGACTTTGATGATCTTGGGTGTCTGGTCAAGTTCAACAAATTTTCCCAATATGGTAACCACCTTTTGAGGATTATGTTACAAGATGTGCAAAGAGATCATCAGAAGTCTCAATTGTATATGTACATAATTATTCAGCTACAATAAGAATTTTAAGAAATCCCCAGAAATTTGGTAATCCATATTGTAGAAAATCTGCAGTCTAACACAACGAACAACATAAAAGAAAATAAACAGAACAATTAATTAACTTGCATAAATGAAGAATATTCGAACCAAAGCATTGTTGTGCGTAATCTCCATTAATAAAAGCTTCATCATACTCAGAGCTTCAGCTCTTTACAATCAAGTTGTGCGTGCAGTTGTGTGCTTTCAATGCACATCCTTACTTGCTTGTGCAGATTTCACACCTCTGTGTGTGCATACAAAGCAATTACAATTGTTGTTATTTAAATAGAACAACTCACCCACTAACAACTCTTCAACTGAGCATTCTAAATTTAAACTCATGCTTTAAAACAACTACATGTTGTGCATGAATTAAAGCAAATTTATTTGAATTAAATCTAATCCTAAAAATAGGATAAAGTTGAGTTAACTAAAGCAAACTAAAACAAAACTAAATCTATTTTTAATATTCCTAAAAAGCTATAGTTGGAATTACATGCATATTTCCAACACTCCCCCTTAATTTCAAACTTGTAGCTTTCACTCTTTATGGAGCTTCGTTTGCTTTTTCAGATCTATCATGCATAGGATCACAAACTCCCAAACAATCTCTCAAATATTCAAAACTTCTTTTGCCAAAGCCTTTGTAAAAATGTCCGAAATAAACCGATCTTCGATCTCGTTAGGAAATAAGGGATAAAATATGTGGAATAATCCCTCACATAATCGCAATAGTAAAAACTAATATGCAGAAAATATTATAGATCTCAAATAAAATTGTAGAATAAAATAACACAACACAAAGAGACAATATTTAACATGGTTCACCCAATTTGGGCTACATCCACAAAGAATCACTTGCTTAGATTTTATTACAAGCCACTGCTCTCTCAATACAATACCCAAATTTATTTTGAGCTATGCTCAACAAACTCTACATAATTCACACCCGAATTCAAAACACATCTACAATGTTACATTATATCTACCATATGCATAAAACAATATAAGTAGATAACTGCTTAAGCAGTTTTAAGAAACCATGGGTATCAAAACCATGGGCCAAAACCATCCCATAAACCTATGGGTCAAAATCCTAGCCATATGAGAAAATCACGTTTTCGGTATATCGGAGCACGTTTTAAGGTCAAATTTTTTTTTCTCGGAGTGCAACCCCAAACCCCAACGAGACAAGCTGTGGAAAATGTATAGTACTCTTAGGTACAGTCTTCAACACTTTCTCACATGAAAAAAGGCTCCACAACCTAACAGATGTAAAATTCAAGATGAATTTCCTTGTTGTTTACCTAGCTCCCTAATGAAATGATACATCGTATCAATATGTTTGCTCCTCTTATGAAAAATATATTTTTAGACAATGCTATGGCTGAGTTGTTGTCACAAAAATCGTGTAGCTTCCTCTTATTTCGTTGTAAATCGTCAACACTCTTCTCATCCAAACACTTGACATGTTGCTCTTGTTGCTACTACATACTTTGCTTCTGCTGAAGATAACGTGACAATGGGATGCTTCTTTGATGCCCATGAAACCACTCCTGTTCCAAAGTGAAAAGTATAGCCGGATGTGCTTTTCCGATCATCTATACTTCCAAAGCACTATCACTATCTGTATACCCAATTAATTTGAACTCATCTGAACTTGAATAAAGAATTCCATGATTCCTTGTTCCACATACATACCTCAAAATCTTTTTCCAGCTTGTCAATGTGAATCTTTTGGAGATTCCATGAACCTTGATATGAGGCTCACACCATACATAATATCAAGCCTTGTGGCCATCGGACTTCCAACCAATTTTTACACAATGTTGGATCCACAAACGATCCTTCATCCTCTTTGCTCAACTTCAAACCTACTACAACTGGTGTTGGCGCTGGCTTACAATTCAACATGTTAAACCTTTTCAAAACATCATTTGCATACTTTTCTTGTGAGATAAAAACTTCACCTTTTGATTGTTGAACTTGAATGCCCAAAAAATAATGCATAAGACCAAGATCTGTCATCTCAAACTCCTTCTTCATGGCTGATTTGAATGACTCTATAGATAGATTTCCAGTAATGATCAAATCATCTACGTATAAACAAACAATTAAAATTTTACCTTGCTCATTTATCTTGGTGTATAAGGTAGGCTCATTGTTGCTCCTACTGAAACCATTCTCAATCAAATAAGAATCTATTCTATTGTACCAAGCTCTAGGTGCTTGCTTGAGACCATAGAGCGCTTTCTTCAATCTGTATATTTTTCCTTCATGACCTTCAATCTCATAACCTTCTGGCTGATTTACATAAAATTCCTCTTCAAGGAATCCATTTAAGAATGTCAATTTAACATCCATTTTATAAATAGGCCTTTTTTTTAGATACAAATGCTAAAACCATTCTTACCGTGTCCAAATGTGCTTTGGTGCAAATGTTTCATCATAGTCAACTCCATAGGGTTGTCTAAAACCTCTGCAACCAATCTTGCTTTGTGTTTATGTACTTTTCCATCAGCATAGTATTTTTTCTTGTAGACCCACTTGACTCCTATCACGTCCTTTCCTTTTGGAAGATCCATCAGCTCCCATGTCTGATTCTTCTCTATAGCATTGATCTCATCATCCATGGATTTTTCCCAAACTTTATTTTTTATAGCCTCTTCAAAATATATTGGATCTGCACTGAGAAAATAATGCAAAAACTGAAAATTAATTAGTTGTATCAACATTATAAATCTCACTTAGACTTCTTGTTTTCCATTGTGCAGAACTATTTGATGCAGGACTGTTTTTGGTGATGGAGTAGTTTCTGGTGTTCTTTGTGGTGTCTCTTGCATGGCTGAAGATGGCTGAAATATCGGTGACCTCCTGAATGTAGATGGAGGTGTAGCTTGTGCTACAACTTGTGGTGCATGTCCAAGATTTGTAGGTATAGTACCTTGTTGCTCTAAAGTTTCATCTGCCATATCATCATGCGGAATAGTTGTTGTTATACTCATTGTTTTCTCTATACTTCCATCCCATGCTTCATTCTCAATAAACTATACATCATTGCTTATAACAACCTTTCCAGTGATTGGATTGTACAACCTATACACTTTTGTATTCTCTCGAATACCCAAAAAAATACACTTTTCTCCTTTGTCATCTAACTTCTTCCTTAGCTCATCGTGCACATGTGCATATGCTACACAACTAAAAACTTGAAATGTGAAACTTGTGTTTCCTATTAGTCCATGCTTGTTGAGGAACCATGTTCCTAACAAGTTTCGTTGGATACCTATTCAAAATATAAACAAAAGTTACTACTGTTTCTGCCCAATAATCATTTGGAAGATGTTTTACCTTCAACTTGTTTCTCGCCATCTCCATGATGGTTCTATTTTTCCTCTCTACCACACCATTTTATTATGGTGTATATCTGGTAGTAAATTGCTTTTGTATACCATGATATCTATAAAAATTCATAAACTCATTAGAAACATATTCACCTCTTCTGTCCATTCTGAGAACTTTGATGCAGTATCCACTTTGCTCCTCCACTAATTCCTTTAACTGCTGAAATGTATCAAAGGCATATGATTTATTTCTCAGAAAATAAACCCATGTCTTCCTTGTGTAATCATCAATGAATGTCATAAAATAAATACAACCTCCAATAGAATTTTTCTACATAGGTCCACATAAATCTGAGTGTACAATCTCAAGTGGTGCACTTGCTCTTGTTGTTTTGCCAACTAGGAATGAATCTCTGTGTTGCTTCCCCAAAATACAACCTTCACATACCCTTTCCAGTTTTTGAATCAATGGAAAACCTTTAACCATATTCTTTCTATGTAATAAATTCAAATTTTCATACCTTAGATGCCAAATCCATGATTCATCCTTCATGACTGAATGAAAAGTTGATTGTGTTCCTTCAAGACAGGACTCAACTGTATTTACGCAAGAACCAAAGCATAGGACTCACTTGTTGTAACTTATGCACCTGATTTACATTGGCATAGGACTCTATTACACTAGCGCAAGACTCTTTTACCTTGGCATAGGACTCATCTGTTTGAGTACAAGACTCAGTAAAAGGATGATTTGGCTTAGCATAGGACTTTGCTTTAACCGAGCTCTTGATTTTGCTGCAAACATATCTGATTTCTTCTTTTTCCAGGTTTTAAAATCAATGGAAACATCCTATTGCTGCTCATCTTCACTTTTTCAATCAACTGAGTGCTAGGAGCTTTGTCCACAATCACACACTCATTGTCTTCCATATAGACTCGGTATCCTTTCTGTACTAGTTGTCCAATACTCATAAGGTTATGTTTCAAACTTGCAACATAATAAACATCTTGCATACTTGTTTTCTCCTCCTATCTTGTTAGAATACTAACCATTCCTTTTCCTTTTACAGACACAATATTGTTATTTCCAAGAGTTACATCACTCTTAACTGAATCATCCAAACTAGAAAACAAATCTAGATTACATGTCATGTGATTACGTAAACCTGAATCCAAATACCATACATCACATGGACTCTCTTTTGAAAAATTACATTCAATAGGGGATAAAGAAGGTATTGCTTCAGCAATCCTTGTGCATGTAATAAACATAGGTTTAGAAATAGAACTTCCAACCTAATTTTGATTTTTCCTCTCCGATCATTTTTTTCTTGCAATCATAAGCATAGTGCCCATTTTTTGCAATAATGAAACTAAACATGAGACTTATCTTGTCTCTGACCATAACTCTATTCTTGATTCTGTCCTCTTCCACCTGAGCTTGATGAACCATTGCTACATCCTCTAGATGGACTTCTTCCTCTTCCTCTTGGGCTGAAACTACCTCTTCTTTTGCCACGACTACCTGATGTCTGAGATGCAAAAGCTTTACCTAAACTTACATGTCATCTATTCATCCTCTGTTCATGATTGATTAGTGATGCATGCAAATCATCAATAGAAAACTGACTCAGATCCTTAGTTTCTTCGATAACAACAACTAAAGGATCAAATTTCATAGGTAAACTCCTAAGCAATTTTTCAATAATCCTTCTATCTTCAAGAGTCTCACCATGGGATTTGATTTGATTGACTAAGCCAACTACATAAGTAAAAAATGATTCTACAGAATCTAAATCTTTCATTGGGGTAAGGGCATGAAGTTTGGGAGCCAAAAAGTTAACAAGAATCCAAAAAAGCAAAATGCGACGCGTTTTTCTAAAGCGTGATCGCATTTTAATTTGTTTGCCGAGAATCACCGAAGCATAACGCGTACATGTTTCAAACAAGTCAAAATGCATGCACGTTTTGTGTAAAGTATGAACCGTGCATATGTGTTTTGGTGGTTTATACTTCCATAATAAATGTTTAAGTATAAGATTTCTTTTATTATTTCTTATATAATAAAAGAAATCTTATACTTTAAATTTATTTTAGTAAATATAAGAAATTAGGGTCACTCTGCACCTTATGGAAGTGGTATCGTAGCTCCAACAGTTATAATCTAGAAGATAGTTTTTTAAAATCTTATCTGGTCAGTACTTACTCATTTTTAGGATTTCAGCAAATGACCTAAAACTTTCAGGGCATATATATTGTAGTCAGTCTTTGTTTTTGGAAAGCATATAGTCATTTTTAAAGGTTTTTGACCTTCTAAAATGGATTTTGGCCCTACCACTGCTTGAATTGGTACTAATTTTTAAATTTGGTCCATAATTCACTTTAGTGACCATGAATTAACTCTATGATGTTTGTCTACTTCTTACTAAAAAGAAATCCTCACTTTGTAGATAGAGGATTGTTCCCTGAATGGGATTTTTGTCCTATGGCTAAAATGAGGTGATTGTAATGTGCCTCCTCCTTAAGGTTTGATAACACTACTAGGTGTTGAATGAGTTGTTACAAATAGTACTAAGTGAATTGCATCAAGTGAACTCAGATGATTGCTCATTCTTAGAAACATGGTGCTCCATATAAAGATCATCCCCTCACCTTTCCTAGCTCTAAAAACATCCTTTCATGGAATCAAATTCATGATTCTCATACATGTTTTTGCTCATATGTCTCTTATGGAGACAAACGATGCCTTAATACTTCACAAATAATGGTCCTTGATAACTCGGTGACATGACTAGCTCATTTTAGCTTGTTCTAAAGGGTGTTCAATTAACTACAAAATGGCCAAAAATTCCTTTTAGGCCTTCAAAGGAAGTAGTCTCTCATAAAAAGTAAATGAGTCAATCGATCACCTTAAACACTATTCCTTACACACTGAAACACATTGAATGATCTTTTTAGGACTTTCCTTTAGGTGAGGGTTTATGATTTAGGGTTTAGGGAATAGGGCTCGGGGTTTAGGGTTTAGGGATAAGGTTTTAGGACTCAAGGTTTAGAGTTTAGGGTTTAAGGTTTAGTGTTTAAGGCTCACGGTTTGGATTTTAGAGTTTAGGGTTTAGGCTCGGGGCTTAGGGTTCATGGTTTAGGGTTTAGGGTTTAGGGTTTTGAGTTTAGGGTTTATGGTTTAGGTTTTAGGGTTCAAGGTTCGAGGTTTAGGGTTTAGGGGTCAAGGTTGAGGGTTTAGGGTTTATGGCTCAAGTTTTAGGGTTTAGGGTTTAGGGATTAGGGTTGAGGGTTGAGGGTTTAGGGTTGAGAGTTGAGGGTTTAGGGTTTAGGGTTTAGGGTTTAGTTTTTAGGGTTTAGGGTTGAGGGTTCAAGGTTTAGGGTTTTGGCTTAGGGCTTATGGCTTAGGGCCTAGGGTTCAAGGTCGAGAGTTTAGGGTTTAGGGATCAAAGTTTAGGGTTTAGGGTTTAGGGTTTAGGGTTTTAGGGTTTTGGGTTTAGGGTTTAGGATTTTGGTTTAGGTTTTAGGTTTAGGTTTTAGGGATTAGGTTTATGGTATAGGGTTTAGGGTTTAGGGCTCAGGGTTTAAGGTTTAGGGTTGAGGATGTAGGGTTTAGGGTTTAGGAGTTAGGAGTCGGGGTTTAAGGTTTAGGGTTGAGGATTTAAGGTTTACGGTTAAGGGTTTAGGAGTTAGGGTTTAAGGTTTAAAGGTCAAGGTTCAAGGTTTAGGGAAAAGGTTCAGGGTTTAGGGATTAGAGATTAGGGTTCGGGGTTTAGGGTTGAGAGTTGAGGGTTCAAGGTTTAGGGCTCAAGGTTTAGTTTTTAGGGTTTATGGTTGATGGTTTATGTTTAAGGGTTCAAGGTTTAGGGTTTTGGCTTATGGCTTATGGCTTAGGGCCTAGGGTTCAGGCTTAGGGTTTAGGGTTTAGGGCTCAAGGTTTAGGGTTTAGGGGTTAAGGTTTAGGTTTTAGGGTTTAGGGTTTAGGATTTAGGGCTTAGAGTTTAGGGTTTAGGGCTCAGGGTTTAAGATTTAGGGTTTACGGTTTAGGGTTTAGGGGTTAGGTTTTAAGGTTTAGGGTTGAGGATTTAGGGTTTACGGTTCAGGGTTTAGGAGTTAGGTTTTAAGGTTTAAAGGTCAAGGTTAAGGGTTTAGGGAAAAGGGTTCAGGGTTTAGGGATTAGGGTTGAGGGTTGAGAGTTGAGGGTTCAAGGCTTAGGGATCAAGGTTTAGTTTTTAGGGTTTAGGGTTGAGGGTTTATGTTTAAGGATTCAAGGTTTAGGGTTTTAGCTTAGGGCTTATGGCTTAGGGCCTAAGGTTGGGTTTAGGGTTTAGGGCTCAAGGTTTAGGGTTTAGGGGTTAGGGTTTAGGTTTTAGGGTTTAGGGTTTAGGGTTTAGGATTTAGGGCTTATATTTTAGGGTTTAGGGCTTAGGGTTTATGGTATATGGTTTAGGGTTTAGGGCTTAAGGTTTAAGGTTTAGGGTTGAGGATTTAGGGTTTACGGTTTAGGGTTTAAGAGTTAGGGTTTAAGGTTTAAAGGTCAAGGTTCAGGGTTTAGGGAAAAGGGTTCAAGGTTTAGGGTTTAAGGCTCGAGGTTTAGGGTTTAGGTTTTAGGGTTAAGGGTTTAGGTCAGAGTTTAGGGTTTAGGTTTAGTGTTTAGGGCTTAGGGTTTAGGGTTTAGGGCTTAGGGCTTAGGGCTTAGTCTAGTGTTTAGTGATTGGGATTTAGAGTTTAGGGTTTAGGGGTCGGGTTTAGGGTTTATGATTTAGTTTTTAGGGTTTAGGGTTTAGGGTTTAGGGACCTTTATGATTTAACATTTAGGCCTTAATGTTTAGGGTTTACGGTTTAGGGCTTAGGGCTCAGGGTTTAGGGTTTAGGGGTTATGGTGCATGGTTTAAGGTTTACGACTCAGGGTTCGGGGTTCAAAGTTACGGGTTTAAGGTTTAGGGGTTAGTTATAGGTTTAAGGTTTAGGGGTTAGAGATCAAGGCTCTAGATTTAGGGTTTAGGGCTCAAGGTTTAAGGTTTAGGGTTTAGGGCTCAAGGATTAGGGTGTAGGGTTCAAGGCTTAAGGTTTAGGGTTTATGGTTTAGGGATTAGGGTTTAGGGTTCATGGTTCATGGTTTATGGCTTAAGGTTCGGGGTTTAGAGTTACTAGTTTAAGGTTTGGGGGTTAGAGCTTAGGGCTCTGGATTTAGTATTTAGGGCTTAGGGCTTAGGGCTCAAGGTTTAGGGTCTAGGGTCAAGGGTTTAGGGTTATGGGTTTAGGTTTTAGGTTTTAGGGTTTAGTATTTAGTGTTTAGGGTTTAGGATTTATTATTTTGGTTTTAGGGTTTAGGGTTTATAGTTTAGGGTTTAGGTCTCATGGTTGAGGGTTAAGGGTTTAGGTCACAGAGTTTAAGGTTCATCGAATTTGTAGGCAAAACATTCAAAGAGAGTCATAAAAATTGATGTTTTTCATCTATTGATATTTTGAAGGAGGGAAATGTCATATTCCTGATTGTCCAATCCTTCCAAATACCCTAGTAGTCCTCAATCCTTGGATGTACAGGGAGACATTGTTACTTGGCTTCCATTTATAATGATAGATATATTTGAAAATTCGTGTTATGACCTCTAAATCTATATGAATTTCAAGTTTCTTGGAAATCACATCACACCCTTCACTAGGATTGATGACTACCCCTATCTTTTTGTTCAAGGGATTTTGAAAACATCCATGGGTTTATCATATAAGGAATTATCAATGAATGGAAGGTCACTAAGTCGTAGGCCAAGTAACTCCCATTTAGAACTAAACAAGAATGATTTACTAGGTGATTGATAACCCCTTATTTTTCTTAGCCATTCCACTATTTCTATGCTTATTTTGAACACTTTAGGAAGTTCTGTCAAATTTACTATCCATTCCAAGTAGAACACTTGAACTTTATCTTTCTCTAGAGGAGAGGATACTATAGGAAATTCAATTATGATCCTACACCTCTGCATTGATATATTCTCTATGTTTCTTTTGTTTCCTTTAAGATTTTTTTTTTTTTGTGATGGTTATTTTTTCCAGCTTCCAATGGGTCATCTTGGTTTGCATAATACCATACATGGAAATATGAGAAATGTGAAATTTGTTTCAGAGTGTGAATAAATTTACATTTGAGAGTGTAAGTATATGTGGGGAGAAACAAGTTTGTAATAGATGTGTAATATATGCATTACAAGGCACAAGGTAGATGTCATATCCATTTAGTTACTTGTCCCACCTCTCATAAACAAGGTAGTTTTATAAGCAGACTCAATGATGGTTCTAGGCATGAGACTAGGAAATATTGATGAAATATGGTTTGGGGTTTAGGGTTTAGGGTTTATGGCTCATGGTTTAGGGTTTAAGGTTTAGGGTTTAGGGTTTAGGTTTAAGGTTTAGGGTTATGGTTTAGGATTTAGGTTTTAGGTTTAGGGTTTAGTGTTTATGGTTAGGGTTTACGGATCGAGGTTAAGGATTTAGGGTTTAAGGTTTAGGGTTTAGGTTTTAGGGTTTTGGGTTAAGGATTTAGTGTTTAGGGATAAGGGTTTATGGTTTACGGTTCAGGTTTTAGGGTTTATGGTTTAGGGTTCAGGGTTTAGGGTTTAGGATTTAATGTTTAGGGATTAAGGTTTAGGGTTTATGGTTTAGGGCTTGGGGTTTAGGGTTTAGGCTTAGGGCTTAGGTATATGGTCTAGGGTTTATGGTTTAGATTTTAGGGCTCGGGGATAAGGGTGTAGGGTTTAAGGCTTAGGGTTTAGGGTTTAGGATTCAATGTTTAGGGTTTAGGGTCAGGGTTTAGGGTTTAGGATTTAGTTTTTATGGTTCAAGGTTTAGGGTTTAGCATTTAGGGCTCATGGTTCATGGTTTAGGGTTTAGGGCTTATGGCTTAGGGTTTAGGGCTTAAGGATCAGGGTTTAGGGATCACGGGTAAGGGTGAATGTTTAAGGTTTAGGGTTTAGGGTTTAGGTTTTAGGGTCTAGGGATCATGGTTAAAGGTTTAGGGTTTAGGGCTCAAGGTTTACAGTTTAGTGTTTAGGTTTATGGCCTATGGTTTGGTTTATGGTTTTATAGTTTCATTGTAGAAGTTAAATGCTAAAATATTTACGGTGAATGCTTTGAAATCCTAAAAATTACCTATGTACTAATCAGATTATACTTTAAAAAACTATCTCCTAAACCATGACTCATGGAGCTATGAGACTAATTCCATAAGGTGCAGAGTGACCCTAATTTCATATATTTACATAAATAAATTTAAATTATAAGAAATAATAAAATATAAATAATAATAAATTAAAAACTTATACTTAAACATTTATTTATGTGAATAGAAGCATGTCAAAACATACATAATGTTTATACTACATAGAATGCACGTTATAACACATATGCGTCATGTTTATGTTTACATAGTAACGCATACGCGTTATAATGCATACAGATTATGTAACGTGCACGCATTTTACGTTTTGTCTTTTCCCAAGCCATACCTCAAGGCTTGGGATCCAGTTTGGATCACCAAGCCCGAGGCATGGACCTCGCACAAACACATAGCAAAACAACGTGTTTTTACAAGAAAATGTAAAAATGCCACTTCCTCTATGATAAATCAAAATTAAAAAATTGATCCATTTTAAAAATTATACCACATGACGTAGAGCAGAGTCTCTTCTTTCTAAAAATATAATTTTTCAAATTTTTCGACTAATATAAGGTTTTCATATTATTTATTTTCTAAATATGTCTTTTTATAGCTATTTTTAAAGTGTAAATATGTCTATCTTTCATGGTGTATCTTTTTTTTTGGGTGATCGAAATTTTAAAAAGATTATAAAGCCTAAACTAGGCATAATTCTATACATATTCAAAAAAAAAAAAAATCTAATTTTCAATATTTTTGAGGTAGTTAGTGGGGGCACGATAGAGCTCTGTTATTTTTCAAAACATAAAATTTTTGTACTAGAAAAATCATAAATAAAAATATTCACTAAAAATATTTAAACAAATGGAGCCCAAACTAGATGCTCCTACTATCTTTCTACCAAAGGCTTTTCAAAAATACTAAATGGTGTTCAAAAATGGTGGGGGCACGAAAGTCACTCTATTATGTTTTTTAACAAAAATAGGAGAATCTGTTGGTATTTAAGTTGTTTGACCCACTTAAACTTATCCGTTTCAATAAAGTTTAGAAGCATGTCAGAAAGCATACATAATGTTTATACTACATAGAATGCGTAACATTATAACACATATGCGTCATGTTTATACTACATAGAACGCATATGCGTTATAATGCATCTTTTTATTATGTAACGTGCACACGTTTTACGTTTTGTCTTTTCCCAAGCCATACCTCAAGGCTTGGGATCCAGTTTGGATCACCAAGCCTGAGGCATGGACCTGCACAAACATAGCAAACAACGTGTTTTTACAAGAAAATGTAAAAATGCCACTTCCTCTATGATAAATCAAAATTAAAAAATTGATCCATTTTAAAAAATTATACCACGACGTAGAGCAGAGTCTCTTCTTTCTAAAAATATAGTTTTTCAAATTTTCTGACTAATATAAGGTTTTCATATTATTTATTTTCTAAATATGCCTTTTTATAGCTATTTTTAAAGCGTAAATATGTCTATCTTTCATGGTGTATCTAGTTTTTTTTTTTTGGGTGATGACAAAATTTTAAAAAGATTATAAAATCCTAAACTAGGCATAATTCTATACATATTCAAAAAAAAAAAAATCTAATTTTCAATATTTTTGAGGTAGTTAGGGGGCACGGTCGGAGCTCTGTTATTTTTCAAAACATAAAATTTTTGTACTAGAAAAATCATAAATAAAAATATTCACTAAAAAAATATTAAAACAAATGGAGCCCAAACTAGATGCTCCTATCTATCTTTCTACCAAAGGGTTTTCAAAAATACTAAATGGTGCTCAAAAAATGGTGGGGGCACGAAAGTCACTCTATTATGTTTTTTAACAAAAATAGGAGAATCTGTTGGTATTTTAGTTGTTTGACCCACTTAAACTTATCCGTTTTCAATAAAATTTAGTATCTTAGAAACTAGACTCAAAATGCTACGATTCATATTTCTACAACATCTTCCAATTTTGAGTGTAACTATTTCAAAAAACTCGTACAAGTTGAAGTTTTTTTTTTAGAAAAATGTGTCCACTTAAGACCCCCTTTTGGCCCCCCAACTTGGTGCACTTACCCATTGCTAAATTCTCAAAATATCTACGAAGTAACTGTAGCTTGGTGGTTTTTACTTTTTCCTTACCTTGATATGCAACTTGTAAAGTATCCCATGCACTCTTTGCTTTATTGGTTTTTACCATTCTTGGAAGAATGCTTTCGTGCATCGCTTTGATGAATATAGAAAAGAGATTTTCTATCCTTCTTTCGTAACTCCTTCAAAGTATCTTTCTCTTCCTGAGAAAGTGCATTATATGTTGCTACATCTGCAAGCTCTGTGTACCCATCTTCAATGATCTCCCACACATCTTGAGATCTGAATAGCACCTTCATGGTCAACGAATAGTATTCGTAATTATTTCCACTAAATTGTGGCGTTTGCATGCCGGATGTAGAAGCCATAGCTTGCTACCAATTTAATAAGATGCTGGAATAACCTTCTCTGATACCAATTTGTATAAAATCTGTAGTCTAACACAAAAAACAACATAAAATAAAATAAACAGAACAATTAATTAACTTACACAAATAGAAGAATATTCAAACCATCACTATTGTGCATAATCTCCATTAATAAAAGCTTCACAATACTCAAAGCTTCAACTATTTACAATCAAGTTGTGCGTGCAATTGTGTGCTTTCAATGCACATCCTTACTTGCTTGTGCAGATTTCACACCTGTGTGTGCATACAAAGCAATTACAATTGTTGTTATTTAAATAGAACAACTCACCCACTAACAACTCTTCAACTGAGCATTTTAAATTTAAACTCATGCTTTAAAATAGCTGCATGTTGTGCATGAATTAAAGCATGATTTATTTGAATTAAATCTAATCCTAAAAATAGGATAAAGCTAAGTTAACTAAAGCAAACTAAAACAAAACTAAATCTATTTTTAATATTCCTAAAAACTACAGTTGGAATTACATGCATATTTCCAACACATATAGCCCTTGCATGTTTTTGAATGCTCTCTATTGTTTCTAAAAAAATTGATTTAAATCATATTAATGGCCTACCTCATGAGCTGCAACTTATTTAGGAGTACAATTATTCCCGTGGATGCGGCAGGAGAATATTTTGAGAGTTTATTATGGTAATGGTGGGAAGTACAATTATCCCCATCATTTCGAGGTTTCCATATGAATCCTACCTTGTGCCCTAACCCAAAACAATGTTTTAATTGGGACCGTGTTCATCTTATAGATACTGGTTACAAAGCCATAGCCGACATGTTGATTAATGGCGGAGTTCACCACACCGTCTTTTAAATTGGTAAACAAGAATTGTAAGAATCCAAGAAAAATCTAACTTTCTATACAAAAGGGATCATAATAGCCCTAAACTATTATGAATAAATGTTTCATATTATTTGTATTGGCATGTGTTGTGTAAACCTTTTTCATGGATTATGAAGTCCCAATGGATTCTCATTGGTAAGTTGGAAAAATAATTTTTAAAACATGTCAATGGAGTGAAAGACTTTGACATCTTGTATATAACATTTGATGAATTTAAGTTGATTGGTTACATGGACATTCGTTGTGTAGAAAGCATATATGATACAAAAAGAACCCTTTTATTTTCCATTTTGGTTTATATGTAGTTTCATGGACCTTTAGGAAACAACCCATTTTCACCCTTTATTTGGTAGAATCTAAATAAGTGGCATTTGCAACATGTCAACTAGTTTGGATGAGAAGAACGTTGTCATGAGAAAGAATAAGTATGGAAGATATTTTTTCGTAATAACTCAACAATAACATTGAAAAATAATCTTATTTTTCATAAAAGAAGAAAACATATAATTATAAGATATCACTTCTTTAAGGAGCTAGCAGAATATACTTGAAATGTTCATGGGAAATCACTATGTAAATTTATGGCCTATCACTAAATAATACCTCTATTTCCAAATCTACATCTCAATATTTGATTAATAATACTCCCTCCTTTATTTATATTAAGGACATGTTATCCCAAATTCGCCCCCCAGAAAAATTGGTCAAGGAAACTCCTGCACATAAGGAAATTATGAAGGAAAAGACTCATACCTGCGAGATCACATTCCGGGATGAAAAACAAGGTTGCATGGAGACTCTACAATGGAATAGCGGGGCCTGCGAAAGATTAAACGACCCTATGCAAGAAGAAAGAGAAGAAAATGCTTTGTCAAGCGAACTTGTTCCTTAAATTCATCAAAAAAGTTGAGATGGGCTTGGAAATGAAATAGCAAGGTCGTAAACGAAGGAGAAGCAGTGTCGTAGATAATCTAGGAGCAAGAAGGGGAAGAAATGGTGAAGATTCAAAGCCCTCGAGCTCAAAACCATTCAGGAAAGAATCCATAATTGACTAAGTATGGAAGAGCCAGCAGAGGGAACCACATGTCCTAATGGCGCTCCTCCAAAGGTGAATCCAAAAAGAGAAGCTCAAACAAGCACCGCATCTCCACGTGTCTCAGGATGAAATGGAGGCAGGGGAAAATGGTCAAGCAGAGTCAAAAGGTGGAGCTTCGGGGTGTGGGAGGTTTTTTTGAGTTTTGCATTTTGTGAAAAGGGGAAAAGGTAAATTACGGATCCACAAACCTGATTTTTTCTCTAAATTGGCTGCAACGTGTCCCATATCAAAAGGGGACCCATTTTTCAACTTGTTTTCCCACCCTCCTATACGGACTCGATACAAATTTCAAAGGGGCATATCTTTCGACTCAGGGCTCGAAATATTGTGAATCTGACACTATTGGAAATGTCTCGACATCCTCTATGCCATGAAAGGATTAAAAATCATTTTTAGGCCCTGGTAGGTAAAAAATGAAGAATATTTTTCTAGGCCATTAACGTAGAATCCAATCTCTTCAACTACGAGATCTGATTCGATTCAATCCACTGGGAAACTAGAAGCGACATATTGTGCACAAATTTGCAGAAGGCATTAATATTCAATGGTTAAGATTTCAAGGAAAGATTAAATGCGTATCTCATGGTGGTTGGAGTAGGATCCAAATTTTCCCTCCTCTTCTCTCTCT
This sequence comes from Taxus wallichiana var. yunnanensis, assembly GCA_018340775.1. Taxonomy (NCBI): domain Eukaryota; kingdom Viridiplantae; phylum Streptophyta; class Pinopsida; order Cupressales; family Taxaceae; genus Taxus; species Taxus wallichiana. The sequence goes on from CM031244.1 coordinate 763,732,927, forward strand.
TTTCTTTCTATATATACTGTAACACTTCTCGTTTGAGAAGGAGAGACATTCTGGGCATAGAGAAACTCTGTCAAATTTGTTTCTCGATACCATTTTTGAGTAGTGAACCTTCTCTTACGCCTAGGAAATATATTTGTGCCTATATTCTAGAAAGGTAATGGTATGTGCACCTTTTATAGCAATAAAAACATGTTTTTGTGGTGTTCTTCAACCCTTTGCATCGTTTTGTTGTTTCTTTGTGCCTCTCCCTTCCAGATTTGTTTTTATGTGCATGTATTTCACATTTGCAGGTGCAAGATGTTGTGTTTCATAGATTTTAATGGATGATTTATAGATATGGGTTGTGTCACTTCTATCTGACCTCCCTCATCTCTATTTTTTTGTTTCTTTCTCCCTCAATAGAATATCTCACTTCCTTTACTGGTGTATCACCACTTTAGTGTAGGCTTTGTTTTTTCCCTCTTTCTCTCTCCTTGGTTCCTTGGAATGGTTAGATTAGGTTAGATTTAGTTTTCCTGCACTAGAGTAGCTCATGGTAGGTAGTTTAGGAAGAGGAACCAACCTTCTCTGGAGGATCATTCCCATTTTCAAGTCCCACAACTTGGGGAATGATCCAATGTTATGCAAATCACACCAAATGACCCTGCCTTAGAAAAGTAGATCCATAACTCATTTGGGGGTGCTATGATTTCGCACTAATAGTTTTGGTACGCCTAGTGGGATAGGTCTGAAGCACCTTACCACTTCACTTCATCAGGTTTGATGTGCTCTTGGTGAATATTTCAGCCTTTGGAGGCACTTTCAAGCACATCTAGTGACTCCATCTAGTCAAAAACCCATTCTCTGAGTTGCAGACCTTTTCCATCCATTTCCACTCATTTCATCCATTTTCTTCTTCCATATCTTTCATTTTCTCCCATTCCATGAGGTTGTGCAATCATGACTTCATTCCCTTCATGGAACTCACACTTATAACAATGCAATCCACCTCCAATGCATTTCCCAACTCCTCCAAATCAGCATTATGATCAGATCTAGGACCATTATGCCTACCCATATAAACATATTCAAAGTTAGTTTGGCCATGGAGCTTATCAAGAACAAAGGGACACGTATGATGGAGATAATTATGCGAGAAGATGTTGTTCGCTAGAAAAAATCAAAAATGGAGACTAACATGGTGCGGTCAAGGGGCCATAGCATGAATGAAGGCATTCAAGATTGGTTACAGGGCACCTTGTCCATGGGAAGGCCCTTTTCCAAGACATTACAACCCTAAGGAGAAGCTAGACTTTATGGTTTAAATGTTGCCCCAACTTGCACAATGGACTGAGGAGATTGAGGCCTATGAATTTGGTGCCAAGCAACCTTGTCAATGGGTAAATCCTACACCATTATCTGGTAATTTTCTCTCCACTCCTCAAGCAGCACCATCTCAATTTGAGCTTCAATTTCCAATCTTCCCATTGTATGCTACCCCAAGTGTGAAATTCATTTCTCCATCCCCTAGTCTTCCATCCCATTTTAGTTCTTCTACCCTTTTCCCTTCCAAACAACCATCCCCTCCGAACAAACAAGAAGTTCCACCTCCCTCCCCACCACAAAAAATGCAAAGCTAGTTGAACCCCAACCTGCCACTCCTCTTGCTTTCCCAAGTCCATGTTGGGAAGATACTCAAGAATCTAGTCAAGGACAACAAGAAGAGGAGTCCAACAGAAAATAAATAACCAACAATCTGATGAGTTGGGCTGCTATATTTGGGTCTACAAAGATCCCCTTGATGGTCAAGCCAATAGAGGAGGTCAAATTCGAAGATTCAGTGGTGGATGAGTTTGAATTTGCAGAGGAGGACCATATAGTTTCAGAGGCCCCAAGTGTGGAGTAGGCCATAGAAGAACCTTTCAGTTCTTCCTCCCACTTCATCCCCTTCAAGCTATGATGTTGAAGAAGAGTTTGATCTTTCAAACTTCATGTTTGAGAGTGAAGGGAGCCATGGTGATCAAGTTATAGATCAGGAAGGCACCATGGAGGAGGTAGAGCACATGCAACAGGACAACAAGGAGGTAGACTACCTGTCAGACTTGGAAGATTGCTTTAATGAAGAGGATCCTAAGGAGATAACATCATTTTTTCCTCCATCTTCAACCTTCCAAGCACACAAACCTGCTGCCATGAAGGAGAACATCCAAGTGCAACAACTTACATTCCATAATGGCCCTCTGGAACCAAGGTTGGAAGATCTTGATCTTCCATGTTCTTTAAAGGAGGAGGAAGATAAACGGCTAGAGGATGTCATCATCTCTCTCACACCATCCACCCAAGAAGGTCCATAAGAAGACTCCATTTTTGGAGTTGAATTTAAGAGAAATGGGAACATCTAAAGGATCAGACCGTGCCCAATCAAGTACTTGGATTCATTGGAGCCAAAGGAGAAACCAAAACCAGTCATGCCTACTTCAGGGCATGAGGATGAGCTACAAAGCACCAAGGATTAGTTGTCATACCTCTTCAATCCAAATGTAGAGCAAATAAAAGAGGTATTGGTTTTGTCTTCAGTTGATACTTTGGTGATTTGGGTGGAAGATCATCTTGTAGTTAGTTTTTCACTCATCCAACCAGCCATGTTCAGTGCCAAATCAGTTGCATGGCTGCCATTTTTTAGGAAGGGAAGTTATTTCTCCCTACCAGTTGTAGGCTTTGTTTGAACTCCCTTTGCTCTTGGTTAGAGTAGTGTAGGTAGGTTTGTTTTCAGCAGAAGAAGTGATTTTGCACACTCTGCATGTTCCATTTGGAGCATGTATGATTTTCAGTTTGTACATAGTTTTTGGTGTTGTTGTATTGCTCTTGCATAGTGCATTCAGTTGGCTTTTGGTGAAGTTCAACTTCAAGTTTCAATGGGTTTCCAAGTGATTCAGAGGTCATATTTTTAGAGTTAGATAAGATAATTGGTTATCAGGCTTGACTCCATGCCCAATGGATGCTCCAAGGCCACTGGTCTCTTCATCTAGTAGGAAAATGTCCCCGTGAGTCACCAAATTGTTATCCCAAATTTCCCTTCAACAAAATTGGTCAAGAAAACTCCTGCACATAAGGAAATTATGAAGGAAATGACTCAGACCCACAAGCTCACATTCCAGGATGACAAATAAGGTTACAGGAGACTCTACTATGGAATGGAAGGGCCTACGAAAATTAAACAACCCCTGTCTCGAGAAGAAAGAGAAGAAACGGCTCTGTCAAGTGAACCCGTGCCTTAAATTCATCAAACAATTTACAGATGGGATTGCAAATGAAATATCGGGGTTGGAAATGAAGGAGAAATGTCACGAGAGAAGCTAGGAGCAATAGGAGGGGAAGAAACGAAAATATTTAAAGCCCTCAAGCTCGAAACCATTCAGGAAAGAATCTAGAATTGACTAAGTATGGAAGAGCCAGTAGAGGGAACCACATGTCCTAATGACACTCCTCAAAGGTGAATCCAAAAAAGAGAAGCTCAAACAAGTGTAGCATCTCCATGTGTCTCAGGACGAAATGGAGGTAGGAGAAAATGGTCAAACATAGTCAAAAGGCGGAGCTTCGGGGATGTTGGGGTTTTCTGAGTTTTGCATTTTGCGAAAAGGGGAAAAGGTAAATTATAGACCCGCAAACCTGATTTTTCTCTAATCTAGCTGCCACATGTCCCATATCAAAAGGGGACCCATTTTTCAAGTTGTTTTCCCACCCTCCTGTATGGACCCGATACAAACTTCGAAGGGGCATATCTTTCGACTCAGGGCTCGAAATATTGTGAATTTGACACCGTTGGAAATGTCTCGACGTCCTCTATGCCATGAAAGGATTAAAAATCATTTTTAAAGCTCTGGTAGGTAAAAATAAAGAAGAGTCTTCCTATCCATTAACGCATAATCCAATCTCTTCAACTACTAGATCTAATTTGATTCATTCCATTGGGAAACCATAAGCGACATATTGTGCATGAATTTGTGTAGAAAGCATTGATATTCAGTGGTTGAGCTTTCAAGGTAGGATTCAATGCGTATCTCATGGTGGTTGGAGTAGGATTCGACTTTTCCCTCTTCTCTCTCTTTTCTTTCTATATATATTGTAACACTTCTCATTTGAGAAGGAGAGACATTCTAGGCATAGAGAAACTCTGTCAAATTTGTTTCTTGATGCATTTTTTTAGTGAACCTTCTCCTATGCCTAGAAAATGTATTTGTGCCTCTATTCTAGAAATTTAATGGTCTGTGCACCTTCTAGAGCAATAAAAATGTGTTTTTGTGGTGTTCTTCAACCCTTTGCATCATTTTGTTGTTTCTCTGTGCCTCTCCCTTCTAGATTTATTTTTATGTGTATGTATTTCACATTTGTAGGTGCGTGGATGTTGTGTTTCATGGATTTTAATGGATGATTTACAGATCTAGGCAGTGTCACTTCTATCGACCTCCCTCATCTCCATTTTTTTGTTTCTTTCTCCCTCAACAGAATATCTCACTTCCTTTGCTGGTGTATCACCGCTTTAGTGTAGGCTCTATTTTTTCCCTCTTTCTCTCTCCTTGGTTCCTTAGAATGGTTATATTAGGTTAGATTTAGTTTCCGCACTGGAGTAGCTCGTGGCAGGTAGTTTAGGAAGAGGAACCAGCCTTCTCTGGAGGATCATTCCCATTTGCAAGTCCCATAGCTTAGGAAATGATCCAATGTTATGCAAATCACACCAAATGACCCTGCCTTAGAAAAGCATATCCATAACTCATTTGGGGGTGCTGTGATTTCACACTAACAAGACACTCATTCTCCTAAAAAGAGTAAATCAAAATTGAAAAATATATCTTAGTAATGATACTATGAAGAATGTCTCAACTATTAAGAGTTATGCAATGTTGTTATTCTATAAAAATAAATTACTTATCTAAAAAAATGTGTCCCTAATTTGGAAAAACACACCAGACTTATTTATCTACCCCATCTCTCTACGAAGCCCTGTAAAATTATAATGCTTGGACATTAAAAATATATTGTTTCATCAATACACGAGTCAATATTATGGGAAGTGTTAGAATATGTATAATATCATTTATTTCAATATCTTAATTCCCAATTTTCCTTAAAAGTATTTTGAGCAGTGTGGGTAAGTGCATGAAGTTGGGGGCCAAAAATCAGATAAAAACTGAAAAAAAAGCAAAACGCATACGTGTTCTATTATAACGCGATCATGTTTTAAATTTTAGGTTTGGGATTTACCGTGGCATAATGTGTATACGTGTTATAACACATGCGCGTTATGCCTACTATAAAAGAAAAAAGAGGCCCGAGCCTCTATCTCTAATCAGTTTTTTATCTGCCCTCCATTTTTCTATTCATTGGAGTTATCAAAGGATCATTTATAGATTCGGGAAGAAAATTTGAATTGAGAGGTACACAATTATTTTCTCAAAATTGTATTAAAATATGATAATTATAGATTAAAATTTGAATTGAATACATATTTTTTATTGTTATAGTTAGAGGTCGAGGGAATCAACCACAACCAAACCCTGTTATTCCTGTCATCCCTCCCGACACTCCCACAATTGTTCAACATCCCCGGGTAGTCAAGAAGATTTAGCAACCCACATAGTTGAAAACAAAATTGAAATTGAGGATTTAATCAAAACAATGAGGGATTCACAATCTAAAAACCCCCCACCGTTACTCTCTCTTGCAAACACATTGGAGGCATTACTTGTTCAAGTTGACATGAAAATGGGGTAAATTGATCGTTGGAAAACTTACAGAGAGGGTTGTAGGGTTTATTATTCCAGCAAATTGTCATATGTGGATGTAAAGAAAAAATAAATTTCAAAATACCTCATATGTTCCTTATTCATGGACCCCTACACTAATTTTCATGTTATGTTGTCATGTAAACAGTTTCCCATCCATTGGTGCAATAATAAATTGATTAAAAATAATTTCTGGGACCAATGGTGGATGGTGTTTGATTTTCCACCTTGTAATAACAACGAGGTGCCACTATACTTTCTGAGGAAACTCTATTGCAAGTTTATCCTCAACAAGATCCCAAATTATTTTGATTTTTGAGATTTCCAAGGCCGAGGAAAAGGATCTACACAAGATCGAACAGGTGCACAATGTGCACCTATTTAGTAGGGTATATTCCTCACATGAAGCCCCCTCACCCTGAGATTATCCCTCAAGCAATGAAGGAGACATTAGATATTTATACACTCCACGTGCTTTAGGGGCTATCTGCGACCCTTGTTCGACATACGAGGGATATTTCTGAGCCAGATGCTCATGGAGGTACACAGAGTATTCCCTCAGGGAGTACTAGCATGAGGCCACATCTTTGCTTGTCATGTGGTAGCATATGTTTGGGGCCCGAGGAGGACGATACTTTCATGCATACTGATTTTGGTGCACCTGGTGCTAGGGGTGCACACGATAATGTCACTATGTCAAATGTCCTTTTGAGTGAGACATTTGGATTACATTCATTGGCGTCACCTTCATAGGTAAATTTGTTATGTTTTGTTATGTGTGTTACAAAAAGTTTGGAGTACTTGATTTACTTATATATGTTAAATTTTTGAAATAATTGTATTTGTACATGTATATGCATTGATATTACAACATGCGGGAGGTGCATCTTCATCCCAACCATAGGCGTGAGAGCACCATGCATACACATACATTCACAGAGGTAATTTAGAATGTTAATTATGTAAAATTTTCACATACATGTATATATATATATATATATATATATATATATATATATATATATATATATATATAAGTTTTGAAGTCAAATATATGTATGTTCTTGTATGTCCATCTAACTCACGTAATATACATGTTTGATAAATATGTTGACTTCACTAGACACCCCACCATCTCTGCGACAAGTAGATAAAGGTGTTGCCATTGTGATTTCATCTGCACAATAACTCACTAAGGTATTCAAACAACATGTAAATTTTGTTAAATTTCTCATGTAATTCATTTAATGTTAAATTACATGTTAGTAATGTCTTTCATTGTAGAATTATTAAATTATGTTAATAATGTCCTTCATTGTGTATATGCAGGAGTTACTTGTGACATGTAGCAGCCCTATTCATTTGATTCACAGGCGTGGCGGGGTAAAAACAATAGTTCTATATTGATAAAATTAGTTAAAATATTGTCATTATGTACATACATGTACTTAGTTCTATTTTCGCTAATTATGATGTTAGATTTTCTGATCTTATGTGTATGTAGGGAACTTCAACCCCCTCCATTTTGACTTCGAGGGTATAGACTCCTCCATCTTGTTGTCTTCGTACCCCCGTTCGTATTATAGGAGCTCTCGATGACTCTCAGCGAGTGTGAGATGCAAATTTGGCGTGATCGACAACTTGCGCTAAGTTTGTGTATTTATGTAAATAATTTCATTCTAGCATGGTCTTAAATACATGTTGAAAACATATATAAATTAAGTTTTGACAAAAAAACATTGTTTACATTTGCAGGCTCATCTACAAGTGAGCATTCAATGGAAGAGGACTTGAAGCATGGGTTTGGATGATCCAAATTCATCTCATAGATCTCCATCTTTGTCTAAGGAGAGGCCTTCTTGAACAAGGACAAGAAAGGGATAGATTTTGATGAGTAGGAAATATATATGTCTTACATGACATTGTTTTTGTATGTCTATGTGCATGGCATTGTATGTATGCCTATATGGCATTTGAACTTGATGGTATATGACCTATTTGGGAATTTTTCTATTTATTATGCACATTAAAATACTATTTGGAACTTTATAATTTTGTATGAGACCTTACATTTCTAAGATTATTTTACTAAAACTAATATGATGTGCACTTGACAATATTTAAGACATTATGGATTATTTTTTCATTTATTGGTGATGTACATGTACTAGCATTTTCAATGTATAATATGCATCAAACTTTGAAAATCAACATTTATATAATGTATGTATATAAAGAGTTACCTAATCTGAGTAATTATTCATTCAATTTATCAATGTGTATATGTGTATTTACCTTACTTGCACTTCTTCTTGCTCATGGTTTCTTTCTATTGGTTATTATCTTATCATGCACTTACTACATTCTTCTATGCTTCTTAGTCTTCTCCTGTTAAAACACCCGAGTCGTCACAATTTGATGCCTTTCATCTGTTGATATTTTGAGAATGTCTCTCCATATACATTACTCCAATGCTTGAGAATGTCTCCAGATGCAATGACATTCTGATTCAGACACTCAATGATTCTTGATTGTCTAATCCTATCCAATTCATGTTATTACCTTTAAATTTGTAGGCATTTCAAGTTATTTGGAAATCACATCACACCCTTCACTAGGCTTGATGACTACCCCTATCCTTTTGAAGGCACTTTTGAAAGCATCCATGGGTTTATCATAGCATAAATTATCAATGAATGGAAGGTCACTAAGTCATAGGCCAACTGAATCCCATCCAGAACTAAACAAGAAAGATTTACTAGGTGATTGATAACTCCCGTGTGTTCTTAAACATACCCCTATCAAATTCATTCTTAAGCCAATCTAGTCATTCAGGGCTCTTAAGGGACTACGCCGGACGAGGTAGCCTGAAAGCATGGGTAGCGTAGGGATCCAAAACAAATCCTCCACTAGTGTTCACTGGCCACCCCGATGTGTTAGCGTAGTTGGTTTGGTCCCACGAGATTCCGTTTTGCAAACTACTGCGTAAATCTAGGATCCCTACATTGACTCAAACTATAGTATTTCACATGTTTGCAAACAATAGGACAACCAGAGAACCAAATGGATATGGAGAAAACCAGGAGAGAATTTGTAGAGGGATTCAACATGGAGGTTTTGGATCTAACGAGATGTCTTTAGGTGCTACGGAGTCCAAGAAATCACATTTCGAAGATATAACGTGTTTTGGTCTCAGGGCTCTTAAGAGCCTACGCCTGAACGAGGTAGCCCGAAAGCACGGGGAGTGTAGGGAACCAAAAAAATTCTCTACTAGCATTCACCTAGCCACCCCAATGTGTTGGCATAGTTGGTTCGGTCCCACAAGCTACCGTTTGCAAAATATAGCATCTAGCAGCCTTACATTGACTCAGACTACACTATTTCGTGTGTTTGTAAACAATAGGACAATGAGAGAACCGAATGGATATGGATAAAACTGAGATAGGATTTCATAGAGGGCCCCCAACGTGGAGGTCTCGGATCTAATTAGATGTCTCTAGGTGTCACGAAGTCGAGAAATCACCCGTCGAAGATATAGCGTGTTTTGGCCTCAGGGATCTTAAGGGACTACAGCCCGGACGAGGTAGCCCGAAAGCACGGGTAGCGTAGGGAACAAAAAAAAGCCTCAATAGTGTTCACTAGGCCATACAAACATTTTTTCCTATACGGTTTGGTCCCACAAGCTACCATTTGCAAACTACGGTGTCTACATGAGCCTCTACACTGACTCTGAGTGCAGTATTTCACGCATTTGCAAACAATAGGACAACAAGAGAATCTGAAGAGATATGACACATTTTCAATCTCATGGGACCAAACCAACTACGCCAACACATCGAGGTGGCTAGGTGAACACAATGGAGGATTTTTTGGTTCCCTACGCTCCGCGTGCTTTCGTGCTACCTCGTCAGGGCGTAGTCCCTTAAGAGCCCCGAGGCCAAAACACACTACATCTTTGTGGTGATTTCTCGGACTCGTGGCACCTAGAGATGTCTCTTTAGATCTAATACCTCCACATTAGGCCCTATACAAAATCCTCTCGTGGTTTTCTCTATCTCCATTCGGTTCTCTCGTTGTCTTATTGTTTGTAAACATGCAAAATATTACTGATCAGTGTATGCGGTATATCAAATGCTATAGTTTACAAATGGAAGCTCGTGGGACTGAACCAACTACGCCAACATGTTGAGGTGGCCAGATGAATGCTAGTGGAGGATTTATTTTGGTTCCCTATGCTACCCATGCTTTGGGCTACTTCATCTAGGCGTAGTCCATTAAGAGCTTTGAGGCCAAAACACACTATATCTTTGACGCGTGATTTCTCAGACTCCATGGCACCTAGAGATGTCTTGTAAGATCCGATACCTCCATGTTAGGGCCCTCTACAAAAATAATCTCATGGTTTTCTCCATCTCTATTTAGTTCTCTTGTTGTCCTACTATTTGCAAATGCGTGAATTACTACAGTCTGAGTCATTGTACGGCTACTAGATGCTATAGTTTGCAAATGGAAGCTCATGGGATGAAACCAACTACACCAACATGTCGGGGTGGCCAGGTGAACGCTATTTGAGGCTTTGTTTTGGTTCCCTATGCTACCCATGCTTTTAAGCTACTTCATCTGGGCATAGTCCCTTAAGAGCCCTGAGGCCAAAACACACTATATATTCGACGAGTGATTTCTCGGACTCTGTGGCACCTAGAGATGTATCGTTAGATCCTATACCTCCATGTTGGGGCCCTCTACAAAATCCTCTCATGGTTTTTTTAATCTCCATTCAGTTATCTCGTTGTCCTACTATTTGCAAACACGTGAAATACTATAGTATGAGTCAGTGTAAGTTTGTCAATTGCCAATCACCTGAATAATATAGGTGATTCATACAATATAGGTGGTGAAATGAGAATTTTAATAAGATATTTTTACAATATAGGTGGTGAAATGAAAAATTTGTTTGTTGTTCCTTTCTAATATTTAATTTCTCTTAGCTTCACTTGGCTTCAAGAATAATAAATTCTCTACTAACAGTGCCAACCACGTGAAGGTGGAAGATTTTTTGGCACCACTAACATACATAAACATGTTAGTAAGAAATTAAATAGAATTTTAAATCATACAAAATTTAAACAAAATCATTTAAGTAAATATTCAAATTAAATTCATGAAGAACATACCTTTGCAAATTCATTCCAATGAACCGCAAGGATCAACTCTATTCTTGATAGTATCAAGAATTGATTCATGATTTGAATCACAAACCTTCCACGAGTTCTTTTTGATGGCGACCTCGATATTTGATCAATTTAATATTTTTACAAGGATCAAATGTGAATAGTGAAGTATCTTCCGATGTACTTCATAGTCTTCAAACAACCAAATGTTTGATTTTTGATAGGATATCGTTGAAGCCAAGTTCTAGTGACCACCACTGACCCGGTGGGATACTCAAGGTCTTCACCATCAATGACTGTGGAAGTCAAAAAAATTTCCCCTCTACACAATGAGACAAGAAGTAGTTTGTTCCCTCTTCGTTAAATTCCATCTCAATAAGCTGCAAAAACTTGCCCTATGTATCACAAAGTAAAAATGTTCATTCAATTGCAAAATACATTAAGAGTTTACCATTTAATAATTTATAACTCTAAAACATGGCATGTACATATATGTATGTACCTTGTTGCACTAAATCGAGACTTGGTCAAATTCGGGTGATATTGTCATTTGATCGAAGACTCTACAAGTTGTAATGCTCATGGAACTTGATATTTTTAGTTGAATTAGAGGTCTACAAGTCCATTCATCCACCCACTATTGTGACTCACATTCATTCCATGCAAAATCAATACATGATATACAAAAACATGTCATGCACCTAGTATAAATAGTCCAAGCATTTGCATCTAAACTACGAAATGAGTGCATATCACTTGATCCTGCAATTGTCATACAATATTCAAAGTTTTCCAAATGTTGTTCCTCTATCAACCAAAAATATCTACAAACCATTGATATCTCTTGAGATTCATGGCCCATATTCTTGACACACCAATCAACAATGTTTTTGCATCTGTAAATTTAGCACCATCCTTGAACTTTAACTCTTCTCTTGCAAGTGCTCTTTTCACACATGCTCTGCATCATCATGCTCTCCTTTTCCATGCCCTACCTCAGTAAAACTCCAGATATGTTTTACATTTGTTTCTTTGTGCATCCTGCTTAGCTAATAAAACATTCGTGCATTCTTGAATTGTGATGTGCAGTTGTCTGACCAAATGTAATGTTGATCAAAACTAATGTTCCTCTCATTCAAGTTCACATAAAACACCTAGAAACACCCTTGTAAATATTATGTAGAATGTGTCCAATCATCACTAATGTAGAAATGATACTCTCTTAATATTTTTCAATCTTTCTTAGTGCTTTTAGGAGAGTGCATGAATTCTATATGCATGAAAATAGAAACTTGCACTGAGTTATAATATTGAGACTGAACCTCCATTTGTGGCTGCAATGTGTAATTCTCTATGAAGTCAACTACTAAAACAATAGTACCAAGTGAGAATGTGTCCTTGCTTAACTTGAATTGTTCATCCAACCATCAAGCTCTATGTGTGTGCCTTGCATACTCATAAAAAATTCCTCTCTGAATTTGACCATATATTCAAATCGAGGTAATTGTTTTCTAACAAGCTCACACCTCTTATATTATTTTCCATATTTTAATTGATATGCCATTGATTTATATTTAGTGAAATCAACCAATTCTTTTCCTATTGAATATGTACTCTCCTCATGGATACAACTTTTCAGATTTGGCAAGCCACCACATACATTGCACGTTCCATCCAAACATGCTTTGTTATAAACAAATTGTCTTGTTGATTTTTCACAAAATATTGTTAGAATAAATTCCCTTAAATATTTTTGTGGGACATTTAATCCACACTCCTGCAACATGATGTCAGTATGCAAAACATGATGTATTTGACAAAAACATCATAATGCATTGAAAATTCAACATGATGCCTACAACAACAAGTGGTACGTGAGTGATTGATTTTCACATAAAAGGGTTTTCTCATTTCAAAGAATCTTTGGCTAATGTTAATTTTTGGATTTTCATTCTTAAACTTAAAGAACAATTCTATTTGAGTCATATCTAAGAAATATTTTGCACACGATTCATGATTATGAGAACATATTCTTCTTTTTACTATATCTCTTCTATTCGGTGACACCCTTGTGTTCTCATTCCAAAATTTTACAATTAATTCTTTTAGAATATCAGATGTATTCTTGTCTTTTCGTGGAATTCTACTAGAGAAAGCCCAATAGTCAGTGTTATTGACTAACTCAAGACGTTTACATCTCTCTATTGCTTTCATTAGTGTTTTTTTGTTTAGCTTCAAAGCACTACTTATTTTTTAATCAAGATTTTATTAATTGTTTTATCACTTACTATACAATTAGTAAGTGCATGCCGTGTAGCATTACTATCTTTGGTGCGTCTTTTGCCACCTACAGTTTGGTATGCTTTATGTATGTTTTCAACAATTAACACATTTTGATCAACAACATTAAATTTTCTTAACCCCATGGTCTTAATTATAGGTCTAATCTTAATTAATTTCATCAATGTAACAAATAATTGACATCTTTGTGTGTCATTTAAATTCTCAAAGTAATTATCCCAAATTCCACTAGCTTTTCTTCTCGCATTTCTTTTAGACATTTTGTTAGGCATTGGTTTTATAATGTTTTCATCAATTTCAATTAAGTGAATTGGTTTTCTTCGCAAAATGGAAGGAGGTTTTCTTAGAGGTGAATATTCGTTTACAAGGTTACTTTCTTCATTCAAGTGTTTTCATACAAATTTCGGGGTTAACATTTGGATTCTCGGGTAAGGGTTCAACAATTGGATTCATATCAATTTCTTCATCCATACCAAAATTATCATTCAATTCATTCATCATTATTTATTCATTGCAAAATCATTATTCTCTACATTTTCATTATGTATTTCATCCCCATTTTCTAATACATTAGCTACATTTGATATAGCGGATGTACCTTGCCCTACTCGAATTTTTGCATTCTCTTCAATTTCTTTATTCTCTTCTCTTCTAATTGCTCCGATGTCTTATTCTTGACTTTCCTATTGTCCTTCAGCTCGACATTTATCACCCATGATTAGAAAAAATCAACTAGTGGGGTAGGGGAGAAAATGAACTACTAAAACTTTGTGCAAGAATGTAGAGAAAATTACAGACAAAACAAAATGTTTGCAGAATTCCGTGAAAGAGATGAAAGGGATGTTGGGGGGCCACAATATATAAACAAAGAAAAATGCATACGCATTTTGTATTTTCTCTTTTTCCAAGCCATGCCTCAAGGCTTGGGATCCGGTTTGGATCCCCAAGCCTGAGGCATGGACCTATACAAACACAACAAACAATGTGTTTTTGCAAGAAAATGTAAAAATGCCACTTCCTCTATGATAAATCAAAATAAAACAATTGATCCATTTTAAAAAAATTATACCATGACATAGAGCAGAGTTTCTTCTTTCTAAAAATATAATTTTTCAAATTTTCTGACTAATATAAGGTTTCCATATTATTTATTTTCTATGTCTTTTTATAGCTATTTTTGAAGTGTAAATATGTCTATCTTTCATGGTGTATATTTTTTTGGGTGATCGAAATTTTAAAAAAATTATACTAGCCCAAACTAGGCATAATTCTATACATATTCAAAAAAAAATCTAATTTTTGATATTTTTTGAGGTAGTTAGGGGGGCACGGTTAGAGCTCCGTTATTTTTCAAAACATAAAATTTTTGTACTAGAAAAATCATAAATAAAAAACATTCGCTATAAAAATATAAAAAAATGGAGCCCAAACTAGATGCTCTAGCAATCTAGCAAAGGGTTTTCAAAAATACTAAATGGTGCCAAAAAAATGGTGGGGGTTTTAGGAAATATAATTAGATGGTGCTCACATTTATGTTTAAAGTTTGGTGATTATTATATTGGGTGGTTGTTGAAAGTCACTATTGTTAGTTAAGTTGTTTGTGGAGGGAGCTATAGGGAAGTTGTTAGAGAAACCTCCTTGAGGAGCTATATAATTGTAATGTGTATTGAATGTGAAGATTTGAAATATATTGTTTGTAAAAACCACTTAAACTTATTCTTTTTCAATCTTTTCAAAATTTTGGAAGGAGGAAAGTAGTTTTAGAAACTAGACTCAAAATAGGGACGAGAGGAACGATTCATGGTTATTGTTTGATAAGCATCATATATAGTGCCTGATGATGCACTATCAATATCATTACATACATCTTTGATAATTTATCTTCCAATTTTCATAGATGTTTAACTGATTTGAAAAACTCGTCTTTGCACCAATCGATTTAAGCATCCTGCTGTCTTTTTCATTGTTGAGGATATGGATCTAATCGGGTTTATCAAAATGTGTCTACTTAAGACCCCCTTTTGGCCCCCCAACTTAGTGCATTCCCCAGGTGGCTTACAAAGTATCCAGTCACGACATCACCTTGAAGCTAGAACCGAAAGATTAAAATCAATTCTTTTTTATAACATCACACACATCGGGGTTAAAAGTTAAATATTTTATGCAAAGTATAGACTGTCTATTTTAAATAACAATATAACTTGGAAGAAATGCAACGAAAAAAAATGGTAGAAAAGTTTAAGATAAGCTTATCATAATTTCCACGATGATCCATCCTACTTTTTCGAAGATGAATGACTAATAATTAGCTAATCAAATGGATTTAAACATTTTAACAAATAATGAATTTTTGCATCAAAACTTTGATCCATAACACATGAAATCTTCATCCATTTTGTCTTTGATATCAAGAGGCGACAGTTTGTTTTTAGCATTGGAAAATCAAAGTCATCCATAAACGTGATAATTGTTCTATAAATCTTTTAAGAAGTTATATAAGGCACGAGTTAAGAATAAATGTTGTTAGTAGAGTCATTTATTTATCAAGTGCCAAAAATTTTATCGGCATTGATGTTTGTATTAAGATTAAATTGTCAAAATTGTTCTCAAAATAGTCAAAGTCGATAATTTGGATTTATATTTGGAATGTGACCTATGATCAAAAAAAGGTATGAGAACAAATTGTAGTGACGATGTCTCATCCCTTTCACGGGGCGCCATGACATTTTTTGAGTCCATAGGTGAATTCGTTACTGTTTTTTTCACAAGATAAGCAACACAAGCAAGTGCTTATTGTCATGTTTTTTTTTCTATGTATGTCTTAACATCCCACATGTGATTAGTTGTTGATCATCATCATGATATCGTGGTTGTTAGTTATCGGAAAAACTATCCATAGTTTGTTGAGTCCTCAAAAACCATCTGTTTGTTTTTGGTTAACCACTTGGAAAACCATGGATATGTTTTATTGTCCTTGAAACCATCCGAGATCATGAGCATGCTTGGCCTAGCACAAAAGTTTTCCCACGCACTAAGGGGGATGTTGAAATATAATTAGTTAGTGCTCCACATTTATGTTTATAAGTTTGGGTGATTATTATATTGGGTGAGTTGTTGAAACAACTCACGTATTGTATTAGTTAAGTTGTTTGTGGAGAGGAGCATGTAGAGCAACCTCCTTGAGTATACTTCTTCTATATAACGTATAAGTGGTAACGGAATACAGTGAAATATATTGAGAAAAATGATTGTTGTTATGTAAAATCTGAGAGCTGCTCTTGGGGGCACGAAGTCACTCTATTATGTTTTTAATAATAATAGGAGCATTTGTTGTATTTTAGTTGTTTGCCTAACACCTACTTAGAAACTAGTGATCCGACATCTTCCATTTTGAGTGTAACTATTTGAAAAACTCGTACAAGTTGAAGTTTTTATTTGAAAAATGTGCCATAAGACCCCCGCACGTGAGCTTACCACAATTTGCTAGAACCAAAATCAAGGTTTTCAGTATTTTAAAGTGTCAATTGAAATCATGGTAGATTACTAATAAGATCCACGTGCATAGAAATATGAAGTGACATAACATACAAATAAATGACTTCTCCTCCACGACATAGTTGAAAATCAAACATCCATGGAATTGTCCATAAAGGCAAAATAGTGCGATGTTGCCCTCCATCTTCTTGGAATGTGACCTATGATAAAAAAATGAGAACAAATTGTAGTGACGTTCCCACACATATTTGACATGGCATCCCAACCACCAATTTAGAATCCTTGGCAGTCTTAACATCCCACATGGCTTCATGTCTTCATGTAACCAAAGCAAACATCCACGAGATGATTACTTCTCCTTACTCTTATATCCCACAACTTTGGCGGTCATGTACCTTTGTACATGCGATAAGTGGTAATTTGGAATGCGATGAACCTCAAAGGTGGCTATGCCTAACACCCGAAGTGAGTCCACAGCACCACAGATGAATTTTGCAGTCAATTGCAATCACAGTTTACTTATTTGACATAACATGACTTCTCCTTCTCTATAGTGGATGTCCCTGGATAGTGCGACCCTCCATCTTCTTCGTCGAGATGATTACGTTCCCCACACATATTTCGACATGGCATCCCAAACCAAATTTAGAATCCTTGCAAGGTGAAAAACATCCATGTGTAATGTCCACCACATTACGTGAATTTGCATAGGGACATGTAACGTTATTGGTGAAAAACATCCATAATGATGTCGTGGCGGCCCCCACCTACTAGTACATTGGGTCCCGTGTCTCCCGAGAAAAGAATCTATGAGACCAAAATGACCCTGCAACGTCAACTACAATGTGTCACTTCATCATACACATATATTATTATCATAGCTCGAACTCATAACCGAGTTTATTTTCATAGCTTCCATATGACCTCATGCGGTGTATCTGCGTGCCCTCGTGTCTACATAATCAAAATCTTTGTATCTCTAAACCTTTGAATCATGAATCCAGCCTGCAAATGTCATAACCTTGTGCAACGAGAAAGGTTTTCCATCGATATCAATTTTTGGGTGAAATCTTCCCATTTTTGTAGAGGTACCACAGGTAAATCAAATCGACATTCATATAATGTGATAATCTCAATTTACGTCTCACGAGATATATTTTCCTTCTTTCCCAATCTATATAAGTGTATGAAACTTCCTTCATTCAATTACACGTCATCACCATTTTAATAGCATCGCATGCATCGAGCTTACTGCCGGTTTTCAATGAGGATATCCATGTCTAGGTCTCTAATTCTCATACTCTCTATTTTTAATTTTCACACTCCCTAATTCTACTCACCATGGAACCCATCACTTTGTTGAAGTTATGGATCTTGATTGCAAGTTAAAGTGGAAGTTTTGTTTTCTTTGTCCTATTTTTAGGGAGGAAATCATGACTATGGATAAAATAGCATTATCTTATTAATAGACTGGAGTTGATATTAATAGACTAGAGTTATTTATGTAAGTATGTGATATTTAGGTTGCTTGTGGTTGAATAATTTTTTTACAAATAGGTGCACAAGCTATATATATGTGTGTGGATTTACTCTTTGGAATATGAAAAAGAGAGAGAATTGTATTGTATTCCTCATGAATGAATAAAGGAGAAGGTTAGCTTGTTTTTGGTGGATGTAGCCCAAATTGGGTGAACCACGTTAAATCTTGGGTTTATCTTTTGATTGCATGCTTCTTTTATTTCTATTTTATTGCTTATTTATGTTTCGATCCTAACATTTGGTATCGAGTAGGATTTTGTTTTGTAGAAAAATCTCATAGGGGTTTCTTATTTGATTAGGAGCGATGGCGAAAGATAGAAAGTTCATGGTTGAGAAATTTAACAGCCATAACTTTTAACTATGGAAGATGCAAGTGGAGGACTACCTATATCGAAGGATCTTTATTTGCCATTGAAAGGGAAAGCTTTGAAGTAAATCGGCTATGAAAGATGAAGAATGGGATGTTCTTGATTGAAAGGCAATAGGAATGATCTGATTTTTCCAAGAAACTACGGTAGCTTTCAATATTTCTAAGGAAAAGACAACGGTAGATCTAATGGAAAATTTGGGTAAATTGTATGAAAAAACCTTAACCTCCAATAAGGTATTTCTCATGAAAAGTTTGTTTAATATGAATATTTCAGAAGGTGATTAGTAAATGATCATTTGAATGAATTCAACATGGTTATTAATCAATTAAGATTTGTAGGAGTAAGTTTTGATGGTGAAGATAGGGATCTATTAGTTTTGTGTCCATTTCCTTAAAGTTGGAATACTTTGGTTATGGTGTGATTAATTCAATTTCTAGTTCAAACACTTTAAATTTTGATGATTTTATCGGTGTGATTTTTAGTGAAAAGATGATAAGAAAAATCACAGGTGAGTCATCTGGTAATGCTTTGAGTGTAGAGAATAGGGAAAACAAAAGGAAAAAAAAAATTCTAGACACCATAGAAGGTCTAAGAAGGGCAGATCTAAATCTAGAAGCAGGATGGTATGTTGGAATTGTGGAAAAGTAGGACATGTAAAGAAAGATTGTTGGTCTTTAAAATTAGGGAAAGATCAACAAGAAGGGAACAAAGAAGAAAATGTAGTGGGTGATGTGTTACAAGATGCTCTTATTCTTTCTTTGGATGGTAAATTAGAATCTTGGGTTTTATATTCTAGTGCTTTATTTCATACAACTCCTCATAGATACTATTTTTAAGATCATGTTCAAGGGAATTTTGGGCAGGTATATCTTGTTGATGATGAGCCATGTAACATGGTTGGAAAAGCGTGTGTTTATTTTAAATTGTAGAATGGTAACACTTGGGTATTGAAGTATGTTAGGCATGTTCTAGCACTGAGGAGGAAACTAATTTCGTAGGGAAATTAGGAGATGAGGGTTGTAAGGTTATATTTACAGTAGATTCTTGAAAAGTTACCAAGGGTGCTCTTGTGGTTACAAGAGGTAAGAAAGTAGGTATTTTTCTATTTATTCACTATTAGTATTAATCCCTCTTATATTTTAGCTACTACATGTATAGACACAACTCTATGGCATCACGAGACTTAGCCGTATGAGTGAGAGGGGGATGAATATTTTACATTCATAGGGAAAATTTTCAAATTTGAAAAACATAGACCTAGAATTTTGTGAGCATTGTGTGTATGGGGAAAAAAGTGTGTGATATTTTTCAAGGTTGGATCAACCAAGAAAGAGCACAAGTTAGAGCTTGTTCGAGGAAGGATGTGTGGGGGTCGGCTCAACTATCTTCTCTTGGTGGCTCGCGTGGTATTATGTTACTTTTATTGATGATGTTACTTGGAAGGTTTGGGTTTATTGTATAAAGAATAAATTTGATGTATTTAATACTTTCAATAAGTGGAAAATATTTGGTTAAGAATGAAACATGTTTGAATTTGAAGTTTCTAAGATCAGATAATGGTGGAGAGTACTACGGCAATGAATTTAATAACTATTTTTCACATAATGGAATCCATAGGATGAAGACAGTTCCTAGAATACCATAGTAAAATGTTGTGTTAGAAAGAATGAATAGGACTATCATGGAGCATGCAAGGAGCATGAGATTGCATGTTGGATTACCCTTACAAATTTGGGTAGATGTTGTAGATATTGTTATTTACTTGATAAATATAGGACCTTCAAGTGCTTTAGAAGGTGGAGTACAAGAGGATGCTTGGACCAATAAGGAGGTAGACTATTCTTTTCTAAAAGTTTTTGTTATGAATCATTTGTTCACATTGATAAAGAGGATAGGACCAAGCTAGAAGATAAGTCAAAGAAATGTAATTTCATTGGGTATGACACCAATGATTTTGGATTTTGGTTGTGGAGTTTGGATGGGAAGAAAATCATTAGGAGTATGGATGTTATTTTCAATGAAGGGTTATGTACAAGGAACAACTACAAGATAAGAAGTTGGAAAAGTTTGAGTATGTAGCACTTGATGAGATAAAAGATAGAGAAGTTCTCAAAAGGATGGAAAATCAACAAGTTGGCATCAATCCTGGCACAGTTGGGGTTGATTTTGTAGAACAAAATCAGCAAGAACAATAAGAGCCTCAACTAGAAAATATTTTGAGATGTTCTACTAGGGTAAGTAGACCTCCTACAAGATTATCTTTGTATCATCTTTACTATTGTTTATTGATGGATGGTGGAGAACCATAAATTTTTGAAGAAGCAATGCGGGTAGAAACACGAAAAAAGTGGGAGCATGGCATGGATGAGGAGATGGACTCCTTGGAACACAACCAAACTTGGGATTTGGTTTATTTTCTGCGGGAAAGAGAGCATTGCGAGAATAAGTAGGTTTACATGTTGAAGGAAGAATAAGGTGGCAATTAGAGGTAAAAGGTAATACTT
Source organism: Taxus wallichiana var. yunnanensis (assembly GCA_018340775.1). Lineage (NCBI taxonomy): Eukaryota > Viridiplantae > Streptophyta > Pinopsida > Cupressales > Taxaceae > Taxus > Taxus wallichiana. The sequence goes on from CM031244.1 coordinate 763,754,070, forward strand.
GTTGTGAAGGGATTTTATAGGAAAAAGGTATAGACTTCGATGAAATTTTCTCTCATGTTGTTAAAATTACTTCCATTAGAATTGTTAAGTTTGGTAGCTATGGAAGATTTACATCTTGAAAAATTAGATGTAAAAACTTATTTTCTTCATGGTGATTTGGAGGAAGAAATCTATATGGAGTAACCACATGGATATGAAGTCGGGGGAAAGAGAAATTGGTGTGCAGATTGAAGAAGATCTTGTATGGCCTTAAGCAAGCTCCAAGACAGTGGTATTTGAGATTTGACATGTTCATGATAGAACAAGGTTACTCTAGATGTCATTCTGATCATTGTGTTTATTTTAAAAGACTAGATAGTGACACCTATATTATCATGTTGTTGTATATGGATGACATGCTTGTGACAATATTACAAATTTGTTACAAATTCTAGTTTGTTACGCCCTTAACCTATTGCTTGTATCGGGATATGAGTAGCCGACTTGTGGCTTACCATATCATTTTATTATATCATTTATACTCTCTCATGCTTAATAGGTCGGCCTTGGTGATGACCATAGCATATGAATAGTATATATAGGGGATTGTAGGTAATAGTTCATTATCATTTGAGCATTTGAGTCTTATTATATGGTTTGGAGGTTGTCCCTCGAAGTGGCGAAGCTATTCTAATTGCATATTGAGATCATTATTCTGAAATATTGTGTTATTTTGTGTTCTATTGTTTCTCATAATCTAAATTAAACAAGTAATTTCATTACAAGTGGTATTAGAGCTGCGATTTGGGCCAAAATTAGGGTAAAAACCCTAATTTTTTGTTTCCATAATATATTTCTAACGAGCACAAATGTAGACACCTAAAATCCTCTTACGCGAGTTCTAATGCTAAGATTGCATTAATTATCCTCTTTGTCATCATATCCATAATAATTAGCACTTTTATGCTAATTAGTTAATATTCCTCTTCATTTTCATTAATTAACAATCTTTTGTTTATTAATTATCCTTTCTATCATTCAAGATGCCAATTAACAAGATTTTGTTAATCAAGGCTGCTTTACTTGGGTTAATTAATTATTATTAATTAATTATGTTTGCTATTATAAATCAATAAATCATCATTTATTGGATCAAATTCCTCTTACATCCCTCAAATCATATTGACTTTCCATTAATCAGCTTCTATAAGCTTACATCTATCTATTAATTAATTGCTCTTGATTAATTAAAACATCCCCCAATTCACATGGTTGTTAATGACAAATTAAAATATTCTAAATCAAGATTACCATTTCTAAAGAAACCTTATCCATTCCTAATCCTACTTTACCCTTATCCCACATGCACCAAGTTGAAAATAATTCTCAAACATGAAGGTTATATAAATAACCCTCCTCCTTCCTTCTACTGAGAGACACCTTACATGCATATAACATAAACTATAGACATTTTGATCTTGAGAATTCTCCATTAGAATTGAGCTAGCATCTTCATCTTGCATCTAATCACTCAAATCTTGAGTAATATGGGAAGAATCAAAATGGCCTTGTAGCCATTCTTGATGAGATTCCATTCTCAAACCTTGAGATCAAACAATCAACTTTGATTTCCATGGATCTATCTAGGTTCATTTGTAGTTTAGCAATCTAAAGAGTAGAGATCATCTTAGTATGTTAGTTTGATTTTGTTCAAAGTTGCATGCATTTGAAGAAGTTTAGTCTCCATAAGCTCTTATCTTGATGGTTTTTGTTTAGTTATCTTTGCTTTGGAACTATTAGGTGTTAGTTTCAATTCATCTAGCATAGTTAATTAATACATGAGCACAGTTAGCACGCCTGATGGGACGGATCCATAGTCTCTTTGCATTTAATGGCAATTTTTACTAGTTTCTCTCAAGTTTTTGCTAACCCTAATATGCACATGTGAAATAAGTTGAATTCCTTAGGGTATTTTACTAACTTTACATGTGTTGAGTCTCTTTTGCAAGGTTAATTGTGATGGTTTATCATTAGTTTTGAGATAAATTAGGAAAAATTTGATCTTTTTGAGGATTTTTGTGTCGAATGGCGCATATTTTTCGTCATCATAAGTACACACACATGTGTTTGGCGGGGGCATGCATATGCTAGAACTTAGGAGTAGGTGTTGTAAAGGGTATGCATAAGCGCTCAGGGCCACACACTTGTCATACTGTGTTTTCACCCTCTTTGTTACTTTTAAAATCCACACATATGTTGTTAGGGGAAGACATGTGATTCTCTAGGTGTGCATATGTTTGTTATACCTCTGCTTTGTTATCTATTTAACAGACATGTGCACTTTCTACCACATCTACGCATATGCTTGAAAGGGCATGCATATATTTCTCTACTGCACATATGTTGGGTTCACTTTGCATTTTTTTAAGAGTTGCGCACTTGTGGTTTGAGGCACACATATTCTCTAAGGGGTGTGCAGGCATTGCAGTATAAATTTGAACCTTGTTTAAAATTTGAAAAAGCTTGTTTCCTTGATTTTCTAACACCTTGCAGGGTTTTCTTGAGGCTAACTATTGATTTATAGGGTATATTTGATCATGCTTTGTGCTAATTTTATTGGTTAAGTTAATGAATGTTGTATTTTTTATTTATGAGGCTAGGATCACGTATGCTCTTCCCTCACACCTTCTAGGTGATCTTGGGAATCAAAAACGATTCTACACCTTTTTCATACTTTTAAAAACATTTCATTAATTTTTTAAGGGAATGAACTTAAACTTGGTTAAAATGAATGGTTTGTGCATTTGAGTTAAGTTTTTCCATTATTTTCTAACTAGTTAGATTTCTCATTGTGTATGCTCTTCTCTTGCATCTTAGGATGATATTTATAATCAAAAATAATGTTTTATCCTCTTTTCAAGAATGTATTGATCGTGTGAAAAACTACTAAATTTTTCATGAGGTACCTGAATACATTTGTCAAAGAATTAGGATCCAAACAATACGCTAATACGATTTGATGCAGGTTCCCAAAGGGTGTACAACCAAACCACATTAAGTTCAAAGATAAGAAAAACATTACATTTAAAACACTATAATTACATGTTCGATTAAGAGATATGGCTCATCCACTTTGAACTAGGAGAAACTCCCTTTGGCATAAGCCTTAAGATAATAAGATGGATTCTCCTAGGAACCCCAAAGTATTCCATGCAAGAGGGAACCTTGTGGACAAAACAGGAAGCACTCCACTTACCTACTTGTCTAGTATACACTTGTGAGATTTAGAATCAAAATTATCCATTTCGCGACCCAAGTGAGATACAACTAAAATCATTTATTACTCATTGTATTGAAGGGGGTAAAGTAAATTCAGGATAATCCAAGGTTTATTCAGTGTGACTCCTTGGAAAACTGTGCTCACAAAGATAATTTGTGACACCTAGTTGAGAGAACCAAATAGGAAGCCATTTCATCTTGGAGCCAACTTGGTGACTCAAATCCAATTTTTGTTGTAAAGAGATTTCGTGAAGCAATAAATTTTTTGGAGTCAAAACCTTGTTAGTCAAACAAGGGGAGATTCCATTAAATTTTAGCTAAGCATCATTCATCACAAAAATTTTGAAGCATTACTTTGTCTTATTTTATCACTCACCATACGGTGGGACAAAACTTTTCCAAAGTGAGGCCAAGTACTTTTCAACCCCACTTGATCTACTTCCTTTGATTTCTTATAGATATTTTGGATAAAAATAAGAGAAACATACATGTGCTATTAATTGATTATGTCCATCACTTTTACACCCATTTACGTTCATCCTTTCTTGAGACTGGATGGTAAACTTTGAAAGTGTGTTCAATGTTGGTATGTATTTGCATCTTGATAGCCATTTGATCTTGATACCCACATTAAGATATTCATCATAGCTAGGCTTGATTCATCATTCATCTTCCTTTGAGTTGTTATTTCACCCGCATTTTACCAACATATTTTTGATACTTACTTCGTGTTTTCACAAACTTGACATAAGTGTCTAGAATGTGTCATTACGATGCTCATGAAGTATCAACTCCTTAGTATAATTTAACTTAGATTTCCTTCAAACAATACCTTGGATCCTAAAAGTTTTTTTTTTACCTTTTTCATATTGTACCAATATAACTTTGGCATATCACTTCTCCATGAAGTTAGATTCACATGCCCAAGTGGTATTGTTGCACCGCTCACATTAGTAACTTCAATTTTCGAGGTTTGGGCCTTATTTGTTTCAAATATTATTTTAGTATACCTTGATTGGAAGTCACATCAACCCTTTTTAATAATTAGGCCTTTTTATCTTAAAATTGATGTAAGTGTTGACATTTTTGATCATTTTACGCCAAGATACCTTTGAGGAACTTTTTCCATAGGGATTATTTCCTTGTAGATTGGATTTTTGTTTTGAACTTGTGTGATTGTTCCTTATGATCGTTCATATTTTATACTTGTTTCCTAAAGACAATCTTTTAATCCTTCGATCATTTATAATTACAACTTATTAGCCAAACCTTGTTGGATTATCAAAATTATTTCATCATGATGTATGTTTTCCTTCGATCCTCTTTAGAAAATCATGCAAACATTCCCTATTTGTTTGCAAAATGTCTAGTTAGTTATCATTATGTTGCCCAAATTAACATAAAACTTCCTTCTATTTGAATAATTTCAATCACACTATCTAGTTCTAGGAATTTCAACCCAACAAATTCCAACCATGATTGATTATCACGGGGTTCCTTATAAGTATGACAATAAGGAAAAAAAAATTGGTGTTCACATCAAAAGACACCTATCATGGCTAAACCATGTTTGGTTATGTGTGCTAGAGAACCAATTCAGATACACCTTTCCCCACCTTCATCTCATAGTTAGTGGTATGATTCTTCTGATTCTAATCCAAACATTTCTTTTGATTCTGAGGATTCTAATCCAAACTATTCATATGATTCTAATTCTCCTGATTATTCTGATCCAAACTATTATTGATTCTCCTCAGTCTCTTGAACTTCATCCAATCGACCTTATTCTAAGGAATAATCAGTCACCTAAATGAATTTTTCCTCCTCTAAATATTTTTGCTACCAAAAACTCTCCCCATCATTCATCTAATGTGATTCTTAAATCGTGGTCCTCCCTTTCTTCACAGGACCCCTTTAATCATTCATCTAATGTGATTCTTGAATCATGGTCTTCTGTTTCCTCATAATATATCCTTTATCATTCACCTCAATGGCGTATTCCTCCTTTTAAGATATGTGCAACTCCTAATTCTTCCAATAAATCATCTAATATGACTCCTAAGTCATGGTCCTCCCTTTCTTTGTAGGACCTCTTTCATCAGTCACCTCAATGAATTCTTCCTTCTTCAAGGATTTATGCGACTCAAATTCCTTCTAGTCAATCATCCGAGTTGACTCCTACATCCCAATATGCAGACTTTGGACTCAATCCTACTAGTTTACTAACACTATATCATCATATAGGTAAGTCCATTTCATATTCTTCTATTCACGAGACATCTAGCTCCATGTCTACTTCGTCTCTCACGTCATATTTTTCTATTAACCATCATCAAATATATTAACAATCTTCTACACCAGTTGGACCTTTTTCTTCCAATCAACCCCATGTGATTGATTAATAACCCATACCGATTTATTTATTTCAAAATGAAGGAGCAATCAGGGAATTTATAGGGGCATACAATGACAATCCTTAGCAAATTATGAGAAAGGATTATCTTTAGACCTCATTATGTTTACATATTTTGGGGAATAGGTTGATTCCTTTTATCAAGAAATAGAGGAAGATCCTCGGATGATGTAACTTTATCTACCTCTTATTATTCCATCTTCGTATTCTTCTTTGCATGATGAACTGAGTAGGTCTAGCATTGAGCCATGGACTATCTTCTCATCATCCAATCATTCTCTATCTATCATGATTCCGAAATCACAATTTGACTTTGGGTCACCTCCAATTATCCTATCGTATTATTTTATATATGAGCCACCTCCTAGTAGACCTCCCTCTTCTATGTTTAGGTCATTTCTGGGTAGCCCACTATCTTCTATTTTTAGGCACAACTAACTAGCCATTGTCTTTTATATATGAGACACCTCCGAATATCCCATCATCTTCTATTCTTAGGTTTGCTTCCTAATATCCCATCATCTTCCATCTATGGGACATGTCCTCGTAGCCATTTTTCATCTATTTTTGGATTACCTCTAGGTATCCCATCCTCTTCTATTATTGGGTCATGTCCTAGCGGTTGTTCATCTTCTATCATGGCTCACCTCCTAATAGCTCATCTTCTTCAATTCTTGGACCATATCCTTTTCTTCCATAACATTCTCCTTCTATAAATTATTATGTAAATCCCAACATCATTTATCACATCAATTTTAAACATCCATGTTCTTCTCTCACTTCTCGGGATCGGAAAAGTCAAGCATTCACTTATAAAAACCCGGACATGTTTTTATCAAGATAAGATCAAAACTCCTAATGTCTCCAAAGCTCCCAAAAACTCAAACAATTATAAAATTAAGAATCAAATGTTATTATAGAATGTACACCAACGTACCCATCAAGTATGGTGTAAAGTGTAAAAACATCTAGATAGGAACTGAACCTCCCTCTTCAAAAATGCATGTTTCAAGGTAATTCAAATTCACTTATCGAATATGGTCTTAGCACGGTCATAGATATTAGAGATAATATCACTCTTAATGACCAATGGCTCCTAATCTCCCTTATCAAAGAAATTGCAAACGTTTTTGTTGGATCGTATCACATAGAGTTACATTTTTATCCCTGATTTCCCAAAAATAAAAAAAAAAAACAACTAAATTTCAAATACAAAAATGAGAAAACATTAAAAAAAAAAAAAATCAAAGGTACAAAGATCAAACATTGCAATTGGGTGTTCTATACACATGTGTATTCTTTCTTCCCTTCCTTTCCATTCTTACGCAAGTAATCTTCCATTTTCATCCCTTTAATGATATTTTGGTTATTTTATTCGTGCTTTATTGTGCAACATTTATCTCTATGGTATTTATTTGACCTTGGTCTTTCATCACCTTAGTAAATTAAGAATACCTAACCTTTTAGAGATCTTATCACTATCTACATACAATAAAGTTGATGAGAATAAATTTTGGGTGTATTTATTGACACTATCCAATGTCATTATCACAATCAATTTCACATCCTTCCATCAAGCCATAAGTGGTTCTTAACCCCTTATTAAAGGAAAATATTGAGAGAGTTGAAAATAAATTTTTAGAAAGCTAAAAGAAAAATCAATCAAAAATGAAAAGCAAAAAGTATATCAATATAAAAATCTCTCTTGGGGTATTTCCAACATCTTTATCGAGGCTATGGATTCTCGGATGGTAGTAGATAAATGTTGTGGCTAGAATCAAATACATCTCTGTCAAGGTTATGGACACCTAGCTGGAAAAAAGAAATGTACGACTCTCTTTCCACCCTCCATTCACAAGGCACCTTTCAAAATAATTCATTCCTACACATTGGATAGTTTTTCTTCACTTGTTGTCTATCAAGTCTTCACTTCGAGAGGTAATCAATTTCCACAAGCATACATTGGATCTCTATGAGAAAAAGGATTAGTATGTTACCAAGTGTCTATTTTTATACCTTGTTCAAACTCTTGCTTTAATCTTTATCATGTCTCACTATTTGTGCTTTTGGCTAATCACTTTTTCATCATGAGTCTTCTAGCATGCACATTGTTCTTACGCTTTATTCAAAAAATTCATGTGTATAAGATTGCATTTTTACCATGTTTACGGAAACCTTTGTCCCCTTTTTAATAAAACAATATTCCCGATTATATCTATCATTTATTTCTTATCCAAACTTACACTAGGTAGGTGTATTATTGCTTCTTCTTGGCACTTCATTGATTTTATTTCATCATCACGTTGAACCTATCTATCTTGGACTTTATCCAACTTATCTTCTTCTTATATGTACATATAGGATTTGCCTTTGTACATTCCCATCTAACATTGGGGACATCTTCACTTTCTCACACATACGCGTGGCATTCTTCCCTTTTACATTCCATCTAATTCTAGGGCATCCACGTTTCTTTATTTTCCTTTACATAGCTTCAGAAGACTTTCAAAAAATCCTAAAAATCTCAAAATTTTAAAAAAAATCCTAAAAATCTCAAAACATTCAAAATCCAAAACATTGGTAAAATCATCAAAATCCAAAAACATTATAAAAATAAAAAATCCCATCAAATATTGGTAAATGACATGCACGCAACTAAATCTGTGTCAAATGCATTGTACTCAAACATAATAAATTTGTCTTACAAAGGTATCTTTCTTTGGTTCTCACGTGTTTATGTGCATCGACTCTTGAATCATTTGGATCTACCTCCATTAACAAAGTTGGTTTGCTTACTATGTTTGTACGACTTTGACATAATGAGTTGTTGGGTATTGTTTCATAGATTACAAATGATTTTCATAGAACTCAAGTGTCCTCCATTATTCCCATTGTATGTATCCTTGCTTGGGGAACTCTTTTCAACCCTTGTCATTAAACATGAACATTCGGGAACTAAAGCTTGATAACAAAAAAATTACAACCGTATTGAACATTTTTTATGAGTATGTGTGTTTGTACTTGTTTCCCTATTATGTTATCTTGTTTACTTTCTCGTATTGCATTGCATTTATGTATGTTGCATTGAGTTAGAATTTTTAGAAACGAACAAATGTTTGTATTATGGATTTTCATGCCATTTTACACTTATTTTGTATGTGTATATTTTAATAAGGACTGATGACATAGATCACAAGAAAAATGATGACATAAAGGTGGATTTTTATATCTGCGGGATGAAAGCTATTTCCATTCTCTTTCACTTACTTTTCTTCCACATCATCCTCTTCTATCAACACTATTCTCCCAAGACACTTGGGGTAGCTAGAGATGACCTTCTATCTCTCTCCATTCTTGTTTCTTCTATCTATTTCCTTCATCTTTTTGAGTGTCAATTGACCTCTTTCATCACTCAATCAATGCTCAAGGGTTCATTATTCATTCTAATAATTTTTATTCTATCCCTTCAAAATATTTTACTTGTCTAATATCTTTGAAGTGGCATCACTTATGCACCCCAAAGAGGGGAAAATGTAGACTCCTAAAATCCGCTTACGCAGTTTTAATGCTAAGATTGCACTAATTATCCTCTTTCCCATCATCTCCATAATAATTAGCACTTTTCCGCTAATTAGCTAACATTCCTCTTAATTTTCATTAATTAACGACCTTTCGTTTATTAATTATATTTTCTATCATTTAGGATGGTGATTAACGACCTTTTGTTAATTAAGGTTTGCTTACTTGGGATAATTAATTATTATTAATTAATTACGTTCACTATTCAAAATCAATAAATCACCATTTATTACATCAAATTCCTCTTATATCCCTCAAATCATACTAACTTTCCTCTAATCATATTTTATAAGCTTACTCATATCTATTAATTAATCACCCTTCATTAATTAAAATATCCCCCAAATCCCATGGGTTGTTAATGACAAATTAAAATCTTGTAAATCAAGATTAACTTTTCTAAAGCAACCTTATCCATTCCTAATCATATTTTATCCTTATCCCACATGCACCAAGTTGTAAATAATTCTCAAATAGGAAGGTTATATAAATAACCCCCATCCTTCCTCATAAAGAGACACATTACATGCATATAACATAAACTATAGGAATTTTGGTCTTGATCATTAGAATTGAGATATCATATTCATATTGCATTTAATCACTCAAATCTTGAGTAATATAGGAAGAATCAAAATGGCCTTGTATCCATTATTGATAAGCTTCCATTCTTAAAACTTGAGATCAAACAATCAACTTTGATTTCCATGGATCTCTCTAGGTTCATTTTTGTTTAGCAATCCAAAGAGTAGAGATCATCTTAGTGTGTTAGTTTGGTTTTGTTCAAAGTTGCATGCATTTGAAGAATTTTAGTCTCCATAAGCTCTTATCTTAATGGTTTGTGTTTAGTTAGCTTTGCTTTAGAACTATTAGGTGTTAGTTTCAATTCATTTAGCATAGTTTATTAATACATGAGCACACAACACGTGGATCTGCTAGGGATAGTCTAGATAGTATAATACAATTACTAATTACTTCAAAAAAACTATGTTTTTTTAATGAGAATGTTCTTGTTCCCATTATAAACATGCAAAAGTTCTATAAAGGCTATCACTGATGCACGTTTCCCCTTCCTTCCCATGTTAAAAGAAAGTAAATATAATATGTTGAACTTAAAGTTATCTCTATTCTTCTTCTATTATATATATAAGAGATTTCTATTAGTTATACATGAGAATGAGAAAACTTATCTCTATTCTTCTTCTATTAGTTATGTATGAGAATGGGCATCTACCCTTTTAAAGCGGAAAGGATGAACAAATAAAGTAGAGAGAATAAAAGTAGCATAAACATTTTCTTCAAATCTTGTTGAAACTATCACAATGCACATCTTCCAATTCTATTCTATAATTCTTATATGAGAATGGGCATATTCCCATTCAAAATATATATTCTTCTTCTATGTTTCCTAAATTTGAATGGATATATATCTATATATATTATAAGATGAGAACTACATAAGGCTTGATCCCTCTCGAGGGTATGTAGAGCATAATATGCCCATTCTAAACATCTAATATTCTTAAATATTTTACTACAACCAAAAATAATAATTATAAACAAGAACTTGAGCTATGCATTGAATGATTTCCCATTTTGTGCAAGTTTCAAGATGGGGTGTAGGAAAACATGAGTACGTAATCATTTCTTCAACAAGGAATATTCAACTAGCAGTCACAACAAAAGTTTATCATTTAATCTTGAATATGTGATTCATGTTGATGTTTGGTAATGAAATACCATTATGTGCATGAATCACATCTTCAAGATGAAATGCTTCACTTCTATTACTACCTTGATGCTTCACTTCATCTTCAGAATGAAATGCTTCACTTCTATTACTACCTTGATAAACATTGGTCTTCAATATGATGAAAACTACATAAGGCTTGATCCCTCTAGAGGGTATGTAGTATAGCACTTGGCTTGACTAAAGTGATATTCCATCCAATATGATACAATTATAAACAATTAAATAGATTAGAGATAAAATAATTCAAATCACAGAAGAATAATAGACATAAAAATAATTTGAATCACATAAGAATAATATAGATAAAATTTTCTATGATCATATTAACCATATAAAAATATAGATAAGTGTGTGTGTGTGTGTGTGTGTGTGGAGATGATTCACCTGCATTGAATGATTTCCCATTTTGTTTTTGTAGTTAACCATTCAGGAGGGGGTGCAGGGAAACTAATCTTTTAAGAGGGGTGCTAGTATAATACAATTATTAATTATTACAAAACAAACAATGTTTATTTGTATGAGAATGGGCTTGTGCCCATTATAAACATGCACAACTTCTATAAAGGTTGTCATAATGCATAGCTTCCCATTCTAAAACAAAGTACCTTCCCATGTTAAAATAAAGTAAATATAATATGTTGAGCTTAAAGTTATCTCTATTCTTCTTCTATTAAATTAGATATATGAGATTTCTATTAGTTATACATGAGAATGAACATATTTATCTCTATAATTTCAGGAATCATGTGATTGATATATTGTATCATGAAAACAATGGTTGTAGCTTAGATTAGTGGTGCGTTTTTATAGTAGTGAATCAAATGCATTGGGTTGGACCTTTCTCATGCAAGTTTATTTGAACATGGCTAAACCTATGGGAAACAAAGTTGTAAATGTCATCACAAACAACCCTTCAAAGTGGTGTATTCAATAATAGGTGAAAGACCAATTTTTGGCCATGAAAAAGAGAATGGAGATCCATCATTCAAACCATGAAGGAAGTGTTGTATTTCTTCCTCTTTAGTACTGAATTAGGAATTACCACTATAAAGGATGATGGAAGGATAGTTATATTAGGACATGTAAATGCATCAAGATCAACAAATTTAGAGTTATCTTCATGAGAGAGGTGGATATCCAATTGAAATTATTTCAAAAAGGAGGATAAATTTGTTTCTTCAGTAAGAAATGAGGACAAGGCATTGTAGTCGGTGAGCACATCTTTGTATTATGGATCATTAGCAATTTTGAACTACATAGCATCCCACGCATGTGACATACTCACACAAAAATCATACTTTGTTTGGTTTGACCCTTTTCTTTGTATACAAAATATGTACAACTCTCCAAGATTTCATGGTAGGTATTCTACAATAATTGAAATGTTTTATGAGAAGCGATAGTGTGTCTCGTGTATTTGTATTCATCGTCACATACTTGACTAACCTATAAGATTAGATTAACTCTTGCAATAAACATTTCCTCAACTTATACATAAGGAATTATAGAACATGAGTTTGATGACCTAATTCCATGTTGTTCCATGCTAAGAAGTGGTGACCATTTCTCCCATAGTAACATATATTACACAAATACATGCCTTCAATCATTTTCCCTAACATTCTTGGGTAGTTTTCCATGCAAATAGAGTAAGTATGCATTTTGGAAATGACATCTTTCCTTATTTGAAACTGTGTTGTGCCTCTAAAAATGGTGGAAGCCTAAGGGGTATTGTTTTTGTTTGAGAATCCAACAAAGAGATGTTGGGTGATTGTAATTGTGAGGTTTATTTAAAATAAACTCCAAGGCGTGTGAGAGGGCATTTGGAGTTTTTATGGTAGTAAACTTAAAGGGACCAGTTATAAGATTTATTTTTATTTTATAAATATGGTTTTGGGAAGTGGAAGTGTTGGAAGCATAATGGAATGGGGGTGAATCAGTCCTACAAAAACTTATTTTCATTTACCATTCATCATTCATTATCATTTATACATCCATTCAATCAACCATGAACCATATGTGTGATTACTTAAACATAGAAACAACCATTCGCAAGAGCAAGAGAGTACACAAGAACACAAAATATAAGTGGGAAACCCTCAAGGGGAATAAAACCCACTGAAACTCTACTTATATTACACAAATCAAAGAGATTTAGTGAAGCACCAACTTCACAAGGAGCACCAACCCCTACTTAGTAGAGCACCAATCCTATAAGGAACACCAACCCCTAATTTAGTGAAGAAACCACTCCACAAGGAGGATAAAACCCCTTAGGATGAATAATCACAAACTCAGCCACCTAATGATGATTATATCTGATTTTTTCTACCACAACTGATGGAGATGTCTAATTCAACTCACCCAAACTTATTCAATCCCTCATTCCTCTAGCTTACTTTATCTTCTTCCTCTTTAGCTTGTCTTGGATTTAAACACTTGTACACATGCTATAAAACCTTCCTCAACCTGTAACACATCTTATTAAACTTCAAAACATGCCCTCATACCTACAATTCACTCTCTCCTAGGTCGCACTTTTCACCCATGCAAGACTAGTTGCAAATTGCACCCAAAACATCACTTTTATAAGCTCTCCTTGATTCAAATTAAAAAGAGGTAAGTTTCCCTCATTTTATTCAAATAATTAAACTTTATAACTCTCATTTTAATCATAAAAAGTTCACATATGACCCATATAGGTCATTCATGCCTAAAACCACTCATCATGCACCAAAATGCCTTAAAACCCCATCACTAAGATGAGAAAAATCCACTCATACCAAAACCATGCTTAGTCAAGCTTAAAAATTCACCACACATGAGTAATATAGAATAAAAACATCATACATGGTCACACATTTACTTTAACCAATAAAATATTTCGTTAAATAGGCCCATTGGCTCATATCGTTCATAAAATAGTTGTTATCAACACCACGATTTCACCTTTGGGCCTCAAAACCACCCAAGATCAACTCAAATATGGCATGTGACCACTATATGGAAACCTCAGAACTTGCGATTCCTTTAAGCTTCAAAATTCCATATGAAGGATATCCACAAATAGGTAGTGTGTTCTCTAAATTCAACTTGTTCTATTTTTCACACTTCATTGCAAACTTGCACACAATCACATAACTTTGCACTCCTCAATACTCGAATTCTTCAAAATTAAAGGTAAAGAATGAACCCATTTCAGTCCCCTTTATATATATTTCCAAACTTTAATCAAACTAATTTCTTGTCACCTACCACCGTACCACAACTTTAACTATGTTTTTTCTTTTCGAACTATTTGCAACTTTCTTGGTACTTGCAGCAGATCGTAACCTTTTGTCGCACTTACTACTTCCAAGCCGTTACTATCCTTGTACACATTTCTCTATGATGAAACACATTTTTCCTCTATGTTTTATACTAAGTTGCCCATCTTGTTACTACCTACCCTACATTACATTGTGTGAACTTTTCTTCGCGTGGTCTTCATTTTGAGAAATTTCCATGATCACCATCATTCTTAACACCTATGAATTTTTTTCCTTTTCTTATGCACACCTTTCCAAAATCACCCCACCTTTCAACCATCATGTGTACACCGCTTCAATTTTCTTGTGTTCTTGCACCTAGTTCAAACCACACTAAAGTATGTGTGGTCCTCTTCACATGAAATTCTTCACATGAACTTAAAGATAGTAATCATCTTCCTACGCCTAAGTGTGCTTATTACAAAAAAAATGAAAAAAAATAAACAGAACATGCAAGGGAAATCTAATATAAATGGAAATATTTCCTTATTACAAACACTAAGAAGCTTTATTTATAGTATGTATTCATCCTACTCTTATTGAAGTAACTAGGCAAGATGGTGTGGTGCTTGTAATTGACATGCACCTAGTTTGAGTATCCTAGTTACTAGAAAAGGTCCCAACCAATACACATTTAATTTTCCAAGGTGGATCATAAACTTGGAGTCATAGAGAAGGACCATATTACCAAATGTAAATATCTTTTTCTTAATGTGCCTATCATGTCGGGCATTCTATCTTGCCTTCTCATTCTTTTGGTTCCAATGCATAATGATACACTTCTCATCTAATTTTTTTAGTTTCTCAATGTGCTCTTTTATAGCCTATTCATCGATAATCCTCCTACCTGCACAATATGTAGGGATGGAAATAAAAACTCGCACAGGAGGTAGTGCTTTAGTGCTAAACACCAACTTGAAGGGTGTGGCCTTGTTCAATATTTTATATATGTAAATCTATATGACCTTTAAATCTCAATATTTTCACTTTATCATCTCAATCTTTTCTTCCAACATCACAAAATATTCATTAAAGTTTGGCTCAAGATCTTGTTGAAATATTTTACAGTACCATTATCTTGAGGGTGATAAGGGGTATTTTTATGGTGTGCCACCATAAACTCTACCAATAGAATTCTAATTGTCTCATTTAAGAAATGATTTCCTCTATCACTAGTCAAGCTTAATGGACAAGTCTACCTACTAATGATATTTTCCCAAAGGAACCTTGTTGTTGTGGTTGTACAATATTTTATAGGTTTTTCCTCTTCCCACCTTGTCAAATGGTATTTGTAAGTAATAATGTAGTACACATCATTCCTACACATTGGTGGTACAATAGGTCATAAAAATTCAATAGCCCACTTCTCAAAAGGTTCCATGCTCACAATAGGTCACAACAATGTCTCAGCTCTTTCTCCAATATTCCCCAGGCACTGACAATGATCATATGATTTCACATAAGCCTTGGTATCTTTGTAAAAGGTTTCCCACCATTAACCAGCTAGAAGGATCTTGCGCGTAGTCACATCTAATGCATAGTGGACTCCTACAATTCCTCCATAATGGCTTCGTGTTCATACTCCAAAACACATTGGCATAAGACTATCATCACATCCCATCTTATACAAATATCCTTTGATAACTGATAGGGAACTGAATAACAAGTTGCCTCTTCTCTAACATTTTCATCCCCTTAGGCACCAATCTAGTGCACAAAATATTGTTACATCTTCCAAATCTAGGCGTGATTCAATCTAAAGAGATGGGAATCAAACATAGTATCCTCAATAATTTTTGTATCCTCACTAGAATTGATTCTTGATAGATTATTAGGCCTTGAATTACTCTTACTTCGCTTTAAAATAACTATGAAATCAAACTCCTAAAAATAAGTATCCACTTGCAGATGTGCCCCTACAAAACAAGATTGTTGACTAGATACTTCAACGCCATATGATATGTGTAAAAGATAAACATGGTATCTAACAAGTATTTTCTAAACTTATGGAGCATGTAGATCATAGAAAATGCTTCACACTCAGTGGTGGTGTAATTATGCTCTTTTGGTGTCAACTTCCTACTTTCAGATCATAGAGGATGATCCACATTACCTTCCACATGTTGTGCCAAGACTGCGTCAATGGTCATACCAGAGGCATCTACATGTACATGAAAGGGTTTTTTCTAAGAAGGAAATCACAAAATAAGTGCGGTAACAAATCTTTCCTTCAAAGTCTCAAACATCTGCTATTTTTCATTACCCCAATGAAACTTCCCTTAGCCTTGAGAAATTCCTGTAGTGGCGCAAAAAACCTTCGCATATCCTTTAATAATTTTTCTATAATAGCCTGTATGCCCCAAGAATATATGCACTTCACTCTAATTGGTAGGTTCTTCTAAACCCAAGATCACAACTATCTTGGTTGGGTCTACCAATAATCCTTCCTTACAAATGATGTGCCCAAGTAAAGTTCCAAAGGGTGTAGTAAAGATACACTTCTTAATGTTAAGAGAGATGTTTAACTACCTACACCTATCAAACATGATTCTCAAATTATCACAGTGATCTTTTACTAACCCATAAATAGTTTCAATGATGTAAATACACTTGCAAGAGCTTATGAATAAAATCATGAAAGGCCTGCACAATAATGTGTGATAACATAAACGGTACATTCTTTAGTCCAAAAGGGATAATATTATATGCAAAACTTCCCCATTTAGTGGTGAAATTTTTCTTCCTAGTCCTCTTGTGAAATGCACACTGGTGATACCACGAGAACCCATCTATAAAAGAATATACCTTACGCCTAGTAACTCCCTCAAGGGTCTATTCTTTAAATAGTGGGGAAAAGGATCTATAACACATGTAACATTTAGTTCCATGTAATCCACACAAATCTTGATCCTCCATCCTTTTTGATGCTTATAACCATGGGCTAACCAACTCAGATTCCTCAATGGGTTCAATATTCCCAGATTTAAGAATTTGATCAATTTCTTCCTTCAATTTCATGTGCAAGTCGGGATTCATCCTATAAGGCCTCTTCCTAACTAGATACGTGCATTCTTTTTAATTTATCTTCATCTCTCCTAGTGAGGGGTGTATTCCCTTCATCTCATGATAGCCCCTTAGAAATAAGTCCTGGAAATTACGTAAGATATCAATGATCTTTTCCACTCTTTTTTACGGTGAATAATTCCTAATGATGATTTCTTCCTTAGGATCATCTTCATTACCAATGTTAACTTTCTTAGTCTTCATCGTAGCTTGGAATGCATGTTCCTTCTCATTTTTGTGTCCATTACTCTGTGCACACCCTCTGTATAGATAACATCCAAGTTCTCAACCTCTTCATCATCAATGAGGTACACCATTTTACCTTTTTCCTTCTCCCTCTAGGCATGGGTCAGTTGTATCTCTTCTATCTCCTCAGTATCCAGTGTGCCTCGGATTCGGGTTCACTAAGTAGTTCGAGAATAATCTCTCCTACTTTTGTGTTATCCCCCAACGTGATGCGCTTCATTATCTAAAAGGATTCATGAGCTATAGGCTTAGTAGAAAAATAATAAAAGGTTTGTACAATACTTTAAGTCATCTCTCTGATTTTTCTCTTTCTTTCTTGAGCTCAACATGTACATACTACACCCCTAAATAGCCACGTAAAGTGGAATAGAACTTATGCACCCACCAAGATGGTGGTAAATCCTCTGGGGCTTGTGTCCATAGCCTCACACGGTTATGAATGTGTGCAAAAGAAGGAGTCTTCTCATGATATTCACAAATATGTGTAGGCACATTGCTCGAGGTAAACCTTGTTAAAAAGGTGATTCTCACTTCTTTCCATCCTAAAGCAAGTTGTCTTTGTGCATTAGCCACCAACACGCATTACTATGCACCATAGTGTATAAATTAACATATTCATGTGGATTCGTTCATTCTTATAATGGTCCTCCATAGCAAACAAGAATGAGTCACGATTCTCTTCACCATTATATCTAGGTAATTGAACTTTTCCCACTTAACCATGTGCGGTCTAATCATTTTGGTTACTCTTCCTTTCATCTTGCACCCAACCATTTCCATACTTCCCATGGGCCCACTTCTGAAAATAAATACTTATAGTATCACTAAATGACTATGTGTCTTCCCACTAAAGCACACCTTCCTTGGAGGGTTCAATAATAGTTAGATTATGCTCTGTGCATGCATAAATCCTATTTAATTCTTCTCTACTTATTGTCTCATTGTAAGGCGTAGCCTTCCCATCATCCAGGGGTATGATTACATACTCTTCTTTTTTCTTAAAATTGATGTATCCCTTATTGAAGTACAAATCAAAATTATTCTCATAGCACCAAAGTCATCTAAGTAATGCTTTGGAAAATTATCTACCTCAGCCAATTCCAATACTTCAAAATCTCCTAGTAAACTTAGCTCCTTGAATGGTAATTGAAGCATTCTTCAAAACCCCAATAGGCATGGCCCTAATCTTTTTTCCATGTACAATATATTAGAAGAAGGGGTAAAAGTGGTCTGCCCATTTGATTCCATGCATCGAGTTAGCACATTCACCTCAAGCCTTTGTATCTCTCTCAAGATGTTACTCACCATCCAACCATCAATAATTACATCCAATGTGATTTCCTTATCATACAAATGGTTATGTGGTGGTAGACTCCCATAAAGTATCTAATGCTTCTTCTCAACTCTAGCGTGTAGTATCTTTTCACACAACCATTATCCTAAGAAATGAATGATGTGCTCCTGCATCAACTTACACACCTCCTTTAAGATCATCCATATCCTTTTGGGGTAGCCCAAACTTCTTCACTTATTCTATCTCATGTGCTTTTTCCTTCAAGAATTGTATTTCACCCTACATATCTCTGATGATTCCCATAGTCTCTTGATATAACTCCTTTCGATGAGCAACATCTAGATATTTAACATGTATCACATCTTCTCTCCTAATGAGTGGTTTGGATTTAAGAGGCTCATGCACATGTGTGTTTTTGCATGTGTGCTAACCAATACGGTATGTAACTTAGGATAAGGTGTCTTCTTTGGCATCCAATGATCACCCTTTGTGTGTTGTACCTTAATCATTCTTGTTCTCTTGTCCTTCTTTCTTCTTCTTTCCACAATAGGCACATATTATATTATGAGGAAAATCACATTGGTAATGATATAAGGACCCACAAGTATAATAGGTCCTACATGGAAATCTACTTATGCCACCACAACCTCTGGTTTTGTATCCTCCATGAAATCCACCTCCTCCATTGTTTACATTCTACAGAAAGTTGAGCATTTTGTACCTAAGAGCTACTCGCCACAGTGTTATCTCATAATTCAAGCTCACATGCCTCATGAATTTGATCTATCATCCGAAAATCCTTCGTATCATGAGTGTACACATCACATATCTTGTAGTACATGGATACATTCTTCATAGTCATGCTATTTAAGAGAGGGAAATTCTAAACATCATGGTCCATGTGGTAAATCTCACAAGACTATAACAATGTGCACACTATCATGCATCGTTAATTATCCTTAGTATGTCCTTCAACCTCAAAATTAGTGCACCATATTCCACTGCGCATCTCATGTGTGCGAATTGGAAGATAGCTTCTCCATCTTCACCATGATTTTTATATGTGCCTTCAATAATGGGCTAACTCCAATGTTAGCACTTATAACCATTTTAGTGTGCAAAGTTACTTCCAAGGCTTCACGTGGATCTACATATGTCTTATGAGATAAATACTTTAGAATGAAGTCATCAATCCTCTAATGAACCACTATGCATGCTAACTTTGATGGATGTCATAAGATAATTTGGACAATAGAGTCTTAAAACGTGTGTCATCTCTCACGCTTTGAGATAAACCCTACTTGATATCCTTGATCACATTGATGCTTTGTTGCTCAAAACTCGAATTTGAAACTCATCTAAAAATGTAGTGTGTAAAGCATTATAGTCCACCACAATCTAGTGTGGGTCATACTTCCTATACCACATATACACGTGCTCTTGAATCTCGGTAACAAACTGAATTTCCTTCCTATTTGAGGATGTAATTACCTTAGCACACCATAATAATTCACACTTATGCACATGCTCTATTGCATCTTCTATACCTTTATACTTTGGCAAGTCTATTGAAATCTCACAAAGTAGACTTGAGGTGTATGTTGTGGTTGTATAGGTGGCATCGATGGGGATGATTATGTGGTGGACCTTTCTCTTGATTTGGACTAGATCCGATTCCCCACTAGTATTTCCTCTGGGTGACTACTACCTAGTCCTCTGAACCTCACGCTCCCCTGTTGTGAGATGTGGCCTAGTTGATGAACTCCTTATGTCCCAGTTATAGTACTAAAATACAAACCTACAGTCTATACTATAGTAGAACCTATTGGAGCACTTCAAATTTTTACACTTCAATACTCTTTCCGATGATGATCCTAAAAACAATCCTTCAAGTGTAATTCCAAACACTAGCACCTACTTCATTTCCATGGACACGTTTATAGTTTGATGCACTTCTTGATTTAACACAAAATGATATCTACATGTCTCTACTTGATTTCCTTCACTAGGCTACCTTTCAACAACAACCTTTGGATCTGAAACACCATGCGTAAGAGCTAGGTGGCAGGCTAGATTAGATGCATGCTTATGGTTCTCATTCTTTCCTTTGATGTGCTCTCATTCAAAGCTGGTGGGGTATCCCTACTACACTTTCCCAAATTTGGTAGGATGTGATGTTTTAGCTCCTTGTCTTCCACAAGAGTCTCAAAACCTTTGCGAGCCATCATTCTTCTTGACTACAACACTGCTTCAATCTCCCTCTCTCGTGCTTTATTATACTTGATCCATATTTCTTCTCTTTGTCTTTCTTCCACCAAGGATGCCATATTTATCCACACCTACTCCCGACCTTGTGTGCGGTGGGGATTTAAATAGCCATATGAAATCTCTCCAAATCCATTTCTACGATACATGGTAATTACGTACTCCAACATATAATAATGCAACACTCCCGCCCACTAGCGATCTAAGACTCTAGTCCACTCCACATCTACATCAAAGAGAGTCTAATAATATTCTTGCTTATAAATATGTAGCCTAGGACACAAACCATTTGTTTGATGTGTACACTTCTAACCACTCATAAAATTCTACTGGGAAAAAGATAAATAATGTCTCATTAAATCCATGATAAATATTATCTTCCACCCACTTTTGTGCATTGAAATCAGGTCTAGTGTTATACCTTTGTGTAAACTTATCTTGTCCATATTCTACCCAAATTTCAATGCTCTCCAAAGATAATTGATAATCCATATGCATACAACAACTTGGTAGTCAACCTGGAAAGAGATCTCAAAGCAACAAAATCAAAATGTAGTCTTTATAGTTTCACTTGAGATCTATGCACATTGGCACTTCATTCAGTTGGGTATGAATTATCACCCAAATCACGCGCAACTACTATGTCCCTTCATTGATATTATTTTCAATAAGTTATCATGCATATTCATAAAAATAATTAACCATGAAACCATCACACATAACCATTACATACTACTCACTTTGGAAACACATACAATAAAGAAATATAACAGCTTAAACAATAATCAAGATCAATTGAACTATTAAATCACCATACTCATACATATAAAAAATCAATATCCATCCACAATTATCCATTATATCAAAAAAATTACATATTGGAAGTATCAAACCCTGGATCTATCACATAATAGCATGATTTTTCTAGAACCTATCAGAACCACAAAATTGCTATCCTTAATTAGATATATATAGGGTGGGGAATTTTCCTTCACCACCCATGAAATCTCTAAAAATATTTCATGGTTTCTTTCCTAAAAATAGCCATGCATGAATATCTTGCATGCTTTTACAACTCCTGTTAATAATAGATTAATCCTATAAATAAGACTAGCTTTAATCCTATTATTAGCTTCCTCCATGCGTGATATGCATGAGCTTTTTCCACTTGCGTGATTGGCACTCCAAGTTTATTTTTATCCCTTCCTCTAAAAATCCACTGTTGGTGCTCAATTGTAATCTCGCCCTTTTCTTTTAAAAATTTCGGTATGCACGGCTTGATGTAATTTCTATTTTCCTGTGTGGATGTGCGTAATTTTTTTCCTTCACTAAGGTTTCATTGTCAGTATTTTCCTTGGGTCATGGATCACGCTGAGTACTAGTATTATTTACAGTTTTAGATCTATGGTGAAATTTTGTAGTTAGGAGTGTTCCACAATCGTGTCTCCTTTGTGTGGCTTTGTTTTGAAAAGGGAGAAAATTTGTAAAGTAAGTCGCTACCCTGCCGATGCCTATGCCCAAGTAAAGCCATGTGTTGAGCCAACATCAATAGTGGATGGGAAGACCAAAGTGCCTAAAATTACATACCCCCAAACCCGCTTCAATTAAAATATGACCACGTGGAGGGCCTGCACTTATTTGGGGACCTACCCTTGAATTTTACCTTTGAAGTTACACCGAAGACACATGGAGGCTTCCACTGGCTCTTCCCATGCTTAGAATTTTCAACGGCTGGTGTAAATTTCTCATACCCTAGACACGTGGAGGGCTTGCGCTTGTTTGGGGACCTGCTCCTGAATTTTACCTTTGAAGTTACGCCGAAGAGACACGTGGAGGCTTCCGCTGGCTCTTCCCATGCTTAGAATTTTCAACGGCCGGTGCAACTTTCTTGGACCCTAGACACATGGAGAGCCTGCACTTGTTTGGGGACCTGCCCCTAAATTTTACCTTTGAAGTTGTGCTAAAGAGACACATGGAGGCTTTCATTGGCTCTTCCCATGCTTAGAATTTTCAACGGCTGGTGCAACTTTCTTGGACCCTAGACATGTGGAGAGCCTGTGCTCGTTTGGGAGTCTTTCTTTTAAGCTTCATACCAAAAAGTGTGCGAAGAGACACGTGGAGGCTTCCACTAGCATTTTTATACTTAGCCGATTCGGGCCTCGAGTGAACAAATCAAAATCAAAAGGGAACATTTCAGATGACCTACCAAAAGTGAAGACCGGATCTCCCAGTCAGGCCTTGAGATGAAATACATCGAAAAGACTCACATTTCATACACCTAGCCATATGGGATGATGTTCATAAATATCACGGGATAGAGCACAGGATCAGTAGTTGGGTAGAGAGTGGAGGGAAAAGAGAAAAGGGACAAGTTGGTTTTAGACCCAAACACTCAACCATTGATCATTGTGTCACACTCAGACATCTAGTGGAAAATGGGTGGGATCAAAAGAAGGATGCTTCTTTGTTGTTTTGTGGACTTCAAAAAATCTTTTGACACGGTTCCAAGGAACAAAATGTGGAATAGAATGGAGGATTTAGGGGTTCCAAAGCACATTACAAGGCTATCATTCATAGATTGTATGAGCAAGTGAAAGCCAAAATAAAAATGCATGCAGGGTTATCTGAAGGTTTTGGGAGTGATATAGGGGTTAAGCAAGGCTTCCCTCTCCCTCCAACCTTATTTGGACTATACATAGACAAATTGGAAGAGTGGATAAACAAATTTGGAGGTAATGGAGTGCCCCTGGCTAAGTATGTGGTGAAACTCATGTTATATGTAGATGATCTAATTTTAATGGCAGAAACAATCCAAGACCTAAGGATCCACCTTCGCTCTTTAGAGATTTTCTACAAAGAGGTAGGAATGCAGGTAAACATTGGAAAAACCAAAATTGTGATTTTTTCTATAAAGAAGACAAGCCAACAACCCAAATTTTAGTTCGAAGGTGAGCCTTTGGAGATAGTGTCAAAGTATAAATATCTAGGCCTTGATTTTCATAGCAAGCTCAAGAGGGACATATGCAGGATGAAATGAATACAAGGTGGATGGAAATCCCTCTTTGCACTCCAAAATAGGTGTAGAAATGTTGAATTATGGGATTGGAAGACCACTAAGGTTCTATTTGGGTTGCTTTTCATTCCAGTGTTGTTGTATGGCTGTGAGGTATGGGCTAGTGGAATGACAAATATAAATTGGAGACAACTAGAGAGAATCCAAAAAGGCTTATAACACACCAGTTCAGAATCAAGGCTACAGTTCCCTATGAAATCATCTTGGCTAAAACAGGTTCTTTCCCCTTGGAGGTAACTGCCATGACCAGGCTCATAGGTTACCTGAAAAAATTTGGAAACATGCAAGCAGGCAGATGGCCTAAGGCTGCAATGGATGAAGAGTTACATAGAAGAAAGAACACGTGGATGAAGTAGAACTACAAATGGATGAAAAAAATGGGATATCAACTTAAGTGAATGCCCAAATCTTAATAGAGACATCAAAAACTATGTAAATGAAAAGTTCAGATTGATGATGTGGTAGAAGAAAACAAGTAGGAAGCATCAGCATTACATTACTGAGTTTAACCCAACATGTGACCATGGGGAGAAAGCTTATATAGGGGCTGAAATAAAATGGTGAGAGAAGATCCTCATTGCTTAGCTAAGGACTAGCTCTCACAATATTAGGTGTGAAATAAGGAGGTGGAAAATACCCAAGGAGCAATGGGAAGAGAGAACTTGTATATTGTGTAATACATGGGAAATTGAGATGGAAGCACACTTTATTCTCCAATGTCCTAAGTTCACTAGTATTCAATCCAAATACAAAGAAATCCTAGCCAACGGGTCCATGGTGGAACTATTTGAGGAAAATAGAATAAAGAGCTTGGGGGAAATGTTATCACATCAAGGTATCATTAAAGCTATGCTCAGGCTGGGAACTCCCCTCATTGGTAAAAATGAAAAATTGGGGGCCTCTACGTGCCTAAAGAACGATTCTTCATAAAGGAATTCTAAAAGCCTAGACATCAAGGAGGTTATTGGTAGTGTTTTTCCTGCTAGGCCTATGGAAAAAGAACTAGATCCCACTAGGAAAATGTTAGCCTCAAGAAGCAAGCGCATGGAGGAGAAGGTTTCAGCTTTGGCTAAGAAGGTGGAAGTTATTTTGGATTCGGAAGAGAATCAGGAAGGTAATCATTCTGCTTCCAATGAAATTTAGGAGGAAGAGGATTTGGAAGGGGATCACAATGAGGATATGGAAAGTGGGAAATCTCCTGAAGCATCTAAGGGAAAGAGATCAAAGAACTCGGAGGAGGCTATAGAAAGCTTGCATGCTCTCAAAACTACCCAAAATAAACTCTTTAATGCTCAAGACTGTGCGGTCAAATCCAATGTTTTTATGAGGGAATTTGAGAATTGCAGGTTAGACACTCGACATTGCGAGACACAAGATCGAGTATGATGTCATGGACTTGAGGAATTGAATGAAAAAGTGGAGAAGTTGTCTTCTATTTTTCTGAGTGAACAATTAAAAAATGCTAATGAAAGAAGCCTGGCTATGGAAAATGAAATGTTGAAGATGAAGGAAATAATTCTTCAGATAAGATATGTTCACATTCTCAATGTTAAAAGTACCATTCATCACCTTAAACTCCTTGCTGAGATGATCCATTCTATGGAATTAGCTAAGGAGAAAGAAAAATAAGGAAATGGCCCCAAAGTACAGATAGTTGAACCGAACTACAAGTTCTGGAAGTCTACTATAGCCAGACTTAGTCAAAGAATGGAATGGATGCATGAGTACTGTGGGGGAATTGGTAAAAGAAGGATGAAGGGGTCTGATCTCCTGGATTATGTTTTCTTCTTGCTTGTTAATACTTTGTTGCTTCATAAGTTTTATGATGTTAGTTACTTGGACCCTTGTTGTTAGTTACTCTTCCATGGGTTATCTATGTAGTTTCTTTTTGATGTTTTGAACTGTTGCTCTTGTGGTTTTGTATGGGCTTCAATGGTTAACCCCTTGGCCTTTGTGTTTATTAGGTTGTAATATTTTTATGGGGTAGGGTCCCCTCAACCCTCTTTTACCTCTAATAAAAAAATGTTGTCACAGATCAGTCAACAGAGGAGTAACCTCCTAAAATAGGTCAAAAATCCCACTTTGGTCTAAGGCGGTTTGGTACTATTTTATGGTCCCATAGACCTGTTGGTCTCATGGACGTAATTAAAATCTTTCATTTCATAACATTTTTGTAATGAACAAAGTATTCCTTGGAATATTCTTATTTTTTTGGGGGAAAAAGCTTTGAAGTAAAGTGAGTGGTATAAAAGTATGAAAAGGCCATGCAAAGGAGGGGGTTAATTTTTCTAAAATTTAGTCAGAGAGAAAAAAGGAGAGAAGAGCCGAGAGAAGCCATTTTTCTGGGAAAACTTTTTGAGAAACCAATTATTTCTTGTGTGCCTTTCAAAATTGATCATGTCAAGTTGGTTGTAGATGTATAGCCATTGACAAAACTTTGAGATTGTAAACAAACTTTCCCTTGTTGATCAAATTTGAGAAACCTTGAGTAATTCATGTAGATCAATGAACTGTGTTATGTCCATTTTCATCTTGAGATATTTTCAAATAGTTATCTATGTGCCTGTTGCAGTCTTACATTAGAAATCCTTTGAAATCACACAAAATATCATCCTCATGACAAGTATTGTGGCATTTGCAATTACATTATGAAGAGAGCTTTCATTTCATAATGCAATAAGTGATTTAAATTCACTTTACTTTCATTTTAGTGATATAGATTGTTTGTCAGTTTATGAGTGTATCATGAGCATGATATAGCAGGGGTTTTCTAAAGTTTAATTGAGTATTTAACATGATTTATTGTGTTAAAACCTTGAAGAATGTGTGAAGCCATGTGTCTTTGAGCTTTCATAGATGCACAATTTTCTAGTTGAAGGTTCGTCTTTACTATTTGAAGCTATTCATCTTTTTTCCTTGTGGATCTGTTAACATTTGTTTAAAGTTCTCAGATATTTGGTATAATCAAATTTATCCTGCTTAACTTCCCAACCATAAAATACATATCCAGAGATGAACCATACATGAACTACCCCTACTTACACTATCTATTCATAAATGCTGAGGGAATTCATTGATTTACCCATCCCTTACCTCAATATGCAGGAGCAATCAGTTTTTACCACTACCTTTAGTAACCTAGATCTTGTCTAGAAGGTTTCTTCATCCTCTAAAGTGACAACTCGTGAGAGTTAGACTACGCTATATTGACCATACCTTCTGAATATATCCTATCAATTTTTTGAAAGGAAAGAAAAATACTACAAATTTACAGATGTTGTCCACCAATATAGGTTACAAAATGGGTCCTCTCACCTTGGTTGAAGGCACAACCTAAAGTAGTCAGGGTAGGTCAAACCCTGTTCACGATGCTATCCATTTCTTCCATGCCTGAGTGAATGAAGAGTCAACTAAATCCTTCCCTAGCTACAAAATGACTCACACTCTAATTTATCTATCTCCAAGCATCTTGTTCAAACTATAGTGTTGCTTAGTCACAAAGGGAGAATCAATTTGGGTACCAACACAGCCAAGTCCTGAATTGTTTCATGTGTGTGTGTAGTCACGCACACTTCCTGTCTAATACCTAGGCACACCCTACTATGTGTTATCTTTCTTCTTCTACGCATTTGAGTTACTACGCATAGGCCTTCATATTGCTTGGTCACTTAGTCAATTCCTCTTACCAATAATTACAAAATACTAAAATCGTTGAAAAGCTGCTAAAAATAGATTTCAAGACTTTCCAAAAATATTTTTTAGAAATCCTATTTTCTAAACAAAAAATGGTATATGGGTCGGGTCATGTTGGTTGTCAAATATGAATTTATTGAAATCAACAATGGGGATAGAAATTCCCTCCTCTTTAATGGGAGAGGTTCCCTTATAGAAAGCAAAAAATCTATTTACAAATATACAATGTTTGATTTTTAAAGAGGAACTCGATATCATGAAAGTGTTTGATATAACAGATCATCAATACAAAAGGAGAGAAGAACTGAGGAATAAGAAAAGGAAGAATAACACTCTCGGGAAATATAGATGACAAAGTAATTCCTTATACATCTAGAATGGAATCATTTAGAACAGAATCATTTGCTTTAAAACCACAAGATGTTATTTCATAGACACAAAGTTCTAGAGATGACATCCACAAGAATACAAAGTTTCTTAAAGTAAAATGGATTAATGATTCAATAAATTTTAACATGTAGAAAGGAAAGAACAAGTACATATAGAAATAGAAAGGAAAATCTTCTTGTATTGAATGTTTTTTTACTCCTTTACATTTTCAAAAATAAATAGAGCTCCGGCCCCTGAAAATGGCGTGAGAGCCCATTATATAACTTACAACTTGGTTAAACTTGGTACCCATTTATTTTAACTAAAATATTAATTAAGGAAGTGTAAAACACAATGTCCTTAACTAATTTTCAATGAGCTTGATTCTAGGAAAAGAAAGAGAAAAGGAGAAACAAGGTGAGAAAACATTCGCTTATTCGAGGAGGGCCCACTAACTTGAGAATCCATTGTTTGAATCTTTTTAACGCCTCAACAATTTCCCTACCCCATGGGATTGATGTGTTGGTAGTGGTGTGAGACAAAGTGCCTAGACATTTCTCCATGTCCTTATCAAACTCAGTATGTTCCGGTATTCTTTATTAGCATCTTGATGGTATATTGAAGAGAGAAAATATCCTTTATCTTCTCTTTGGTAATCAATTATTCCTTGAACAAGTATTCTTTGACAAATTTCTTGGCGAGTTTTGATCTCTTGAAGAGAGAAAGGAATACCTAAAGTTTCATCATGAAGATGATAATGAATATCCTTGAAGGAAGATGCAACACAAGTCTTCAAAGATTCTCCCTTCGTCATTTGTTTCTTAATTCTCCGAAGGCTTCCTCCAAAAATTTTATTTTCCATTCAACACTTTGAACACCCATGATCCTAACAAGTTATCCTTAACATCATCAAAAATTTATTAGCCATCAATATCTTTTCATCATCCCATCCTAACAGGCGAAGATCGTGATGCTGGCTGCTCCAAAGCTTCAATTATTTGTCCATAGTTCTAATAGAGGAGGAGAGCTTTTGTTACGGGTTATCCACCTTCTCATTGAATTTGAAGGCATCTGTAATGAAGATCAAGACTACAATGGTCATATCATCAACCATGGCTTCCATATCCTTTCCATAGGTGAAATATCTATGTATATCCTTGATACTCTGAACTTCATCTTGACTGAGAATCATAGGAGGTGGAAGGGCAGCCAGTGGAGTAGGATCCAAAACCTTATCCTTAGCCAATAATGATTTGATGAAGTTAGAAAGAACTTGATTTTGTTCTTCCAACTGTTCAATTGTTTTCTTACCCTTCTCCACTCTCTCAATAACCTTGGTTACTGTTTCTTGGAGGTTATGCACCTCACTCTTAGGAGTAGATTCTCCCATGGGAATTCTAGAGAGCTCCAAGTCAGAGGCTAATAGATCTTGCTCTGCCTTATCAACCTTAGGCTTTGCAACCTCTAGGAATTGTTGGCCTTGAGCATCTGTCACTATTCTTGAAGTTTTTTTAGCTCTCTTTGCTGGAGGAGGAGGATCAATACCTAACAAAGCTACCACAACATCAAAATCTAGCCCTATTAAACGGGAAGAAGGCTTTCTCTTCATCTTTGTCAACCAAGGGTTGCACCCATGCAAAAGTAGAAGAATAAGAAGAAGGGACAAGAGGTATAAGATCAAGTGAACCCATGGCACTCACGGTATTCACCACTTTGTTGCCTCCAAGATGCAGAAGTGAGTGAGGCATTTGGAGCTTCTTGTACAAAAGAATTTGTTGTATTAGGAGGCTCGGTGTTAGGCACTTCTTTCTCTTCTTCTACTTGTGACACCCTGAAGTTCCTACGGGGTTTGGTGTCTCACCATCATCACTTTCACTTAGAACAATGATGTTCTCTGCTCGAGGGCAATCGAATGTTCTAGAAGAGTTTCTTCCTTAATTGGCTCTTGTTTAACCTCTTTTATCTTCTTTTGGTACATTTGAGTAGAAGAAGAGGGAGTAGATGATTCAAGTTCTTTAGTTGAGGAAGGAGGAGGGTTTTGTACAGTACCTCTATCTTTGGGTGTATGTATCTCTTTCCTAGGTGTTGAGGTATCTCTAGAAGAAGATCCACTCGATTCTTTCTAGAACCTTTCTGTGAAACTAAAGTTTGGTTTTTACAAGGACAGGGGCCAAAATTTCAACCAATTCATCCTTTTCCTTCTTGTACCAATCCAGATCTTCCAAAGGAGTATGCTTAATGGATGTCTCATATTCAAAATATTGCAAGTCTTCATTATCATCCTAGAACCCTTCAGAATTTGATAGAGATTGATCTATTTAATCGATTTGCGAGAGAGAGTCTGCCATAGTGTCTCCTCATTGCTTCAAAATCATCTACACAATCAGCCCAGTAGTCCTCAATATCTAGCCTGTGATGATAGTTTATATTGAGGTTCTGATCAATAAACTTCTTCAAATCAAAACAAGTTCTTGGTTTGAAGAAGTGGACAGTGAGGGGAGAAATGGCCCTTTCTACATTCTAGGCATCCAAGGTTATTTTACATGTGTAGTTTCCCAAAGAAATTGGGAAGTGCAGACCAGAAATTTTCTTGTCCCTGCAATTTCTATGCAATTTATCCAATCATCTACACACTTCAACTAGGGCCATCTTGTCATTACAAAACATGGGGAGCTTAAGAGGTGTGTTCTCATAACTAGCCAACCTGATATATGAAAACCTTCTGAATTGAATGAAGAAAGCTCCATACTTAGCAATTAGGTTCATGGCTTCATCAGAAAACCTCTTTGCAGTATCACCTTCCAAAATCCTGACAATATACATGGTAAAGGCATCATTAATCCTTCTGAAATTGTGGTGCATTGGTTTCAATGGTAAATTGAGGGCAATATGCATAAATGGGCTCATCCTTCTAGCCCTCCATGTATGTGAATCCAAACCATTGTCGGGATGTTGCTAGGGAATACATGAGGTAAGAAGTCATATAGAACTTCTTAGTTTGTTGCACGTTAAACAATTACTCAGTTAAATTCATGCAAATGATTTCTACCCAATAAATATTTTGTTTTCCTTCACAGATGATGTTGATGAAAGGGCACATCCAGTAGTGAAACTCATTGGTAGAAGGAAATCCCATGACACAAAGCGAGAATGATGGAGTTAGACAACTCTTCATTGAAATAAACCCTAAATAACACCTTGGAAATTTGGGATGCTCCTTCTTAGGGTTCTTCAACCACGACTTATCTATTCTTGCCTTGTATTTATCATTTCCCTCGCTCGAGCAGTCGAGCTTGAGCACAGGTGAGGACTATAGATTCTTCGGTCTCTGCGGGATGCGTAGATCGGTAGTAATGGGAGAAACATCTAGTTTGGCAATCATCTCCCCATGCACATTGGACAATTCATTGGTGTCCGAGTTAAAATGATCTCCTGGGCGAGCACAGTGTCGGCACATTGTATAGATATAGGAAAACCAGCCGCATAAGCGAGGATGTTGTCATTAATCATTTTTGCCATGGGGGAAGGATTAAGGCAAGTCAACCTATTCCAAAATCTCCAAAATCTAGGTGTCGAACCTCACTATCCTCGATATCGAGAACATAGGACTCAAGAGGTGAAACATGTTCTTGGCCCTGGAATTTGATCGCATATTTGCAATATACAAAGGAGAAAACTCTCAAGGATTGAATTCGTAGTGAAAAATGCACAGGGAATAAGAGCACGAGAAAATGACCTTAATTGTAGGGATTCAAGTGAGTGATAGCAAGTGAGCAATGTGCCAAATGCATAGAGAATAGTCCCATTAAATAGCCGTTTAGAGAGAGAAGGTCATTAAATGAGCATTAAATTCATATGGCACCCACTCCAAAAGGTAAGCATCGGGAAAAGTGGAAAAATTTGGCCTGGATGGTCTTTGGTCCATTTGGGACATGAGGGATGCATCCGTAATCCACGCCAATGAGGGAAAAAAGTGGGCCAAATGAGCATGGGCGGTTTGAAACTTGAAAATGTGAAGAACACGAGGGATGTGAAGACATGATTCGTCGATGCACGTGAAGCGAGGAAAGTGGGGATAGAAAGCACAAATGATTTTGGGATAGATGGGACAAAAGTACGTGAAGGACCCGATGCGGGCGATCGGGGAATAGAGAGCCCGGGTGAACTTGGGACAAATGAGCCAAAAATTTCTTATAGAACCGAAAGTTAAAGAATTTTAGGGAATGCGGCCGATCGGGGAACAGAAGGCCCAGACAGACTTGAGAAATGAGGGACAAAAAAAATTGACAAACCCATGAAATCACCAAAATAACTCCAAAAACATGAATTTTTACTATCTCCTCAACTTTTCTCTTCACTAGAACATTACTAAATGGTGTCAACTCAAAATTTTCAATTTTCTAACTTTTAAAAGAGGAAAATTTTGAGAGGACAACAACCGGCTCTTTCGGGGATGACTTGGCTAGATCAAGAACGAGACAAGACAAGAACTCTAGAAACTTAGGGGATGAAGACCGGTGTATAATCCTTTGGGGCCACAGAGTCAAAAGGCAAGGCAATATAGAAGACAACACATAAACAAGGGAAAAACACACCAAAAATAGAAACAAGTAAAAGCAAACACACACTATACACAATGTATAAAGGGACTTCTATTCACCTAGGACTTGAACAATTTCAGGTACTACCCACTATAAGGAAGTGGGAGAGAGGAACTATCCATGTAATAAAGATAGAAAGAATTTTCACTAGCAAAATGCCTGATTTTGAAAGGACCAAGCCAAAGAGAATCAAACTTACCATGGCTTCCTCGAGGCTCATGTCTTTTATCCCATAGCAAAACAATGTCTCAAACTTGGAAATTTTTGGACCTAGCCTTCTTCTCAAACAAAGATTTCACCTTTTGCTAGTGGGAAAATATTCTATCAACAACCTGCATCCTATCTTCATTCAATTTATGAAGATACATGATCCTTTTGTTCAAAGAATCATTGAAACTAGTGTCTTGATGGCCTTCATTAAGTACAAAGTGGTAACTCCACTTGTCACTAGTAATTGGGCTTCCACACCATACACCACCTGAAAAGAGGACATTCCAATAGCTCTTTTAGGTGTAATTCTAACTTCCCAAAGAACATCATAGAGTTTTTATGCTAGTTCCTTTGAGATTCATTGACCGGTTTCCTTCTTACTATAGCCACCAAATTCTTGTTTGTTGATTCTACCTATCCATTCCCTCTAGGATAGTAATCTGAAGAGTGAGTAAGGAAATTCCATATCCATAATAGAAATCCATCATCTCAACAGAAGAAAAATTTTGAAGCATTATCAGTCACAATCTTATTTGGCACTCCAAACCTTACCAAGATGTTTTCTTTGATAAAATTACATACCACTTAAAAGTAGTACTCTTGATCTGGAATGGATTCTACCCACTTAGTGAAATAATCTATAGCAGATCAACACATGAGTATGGCCAACACTTGAAGATGGGTTGAGTGTTCCAATGAAATATAAGCCCCACTGTTGAAAGGGATCTTCAATTACAATCTGG
Source organism: Taxus wallichiana var. yunnanensis (assembly GCA_018340775.1). Classification (NCBI taxonomy): domain Eukaryota; kingdom Viridiplantae; phylum Streptophyta; class Pinopsida; order Cupressales; family Taxaceae; genus Taxus; species Taxus wallichiana. The sequence continues at coordinate 763,787,938 of CM031244.1, forward strand.
TTTAAGTGGCGGGGCAGCCAACTTGGGCCTTCCACAAAGGTCTAACAAGCTTCACATTTATCAACCCATTTTGATGCATCTTTAAACAAAGTAGGCCAATAGTATCAAACACGAAGAATCTTGTGAGTAGTAATAATAGATGAGTAGTGACCTCCACATGCTTGATCATGAAAAGTTTGAGAAAATCTTCTTGTTGTTCTTTGTCAACACATTTTAGAAATCTTCCATCCATTCCATGTTTAAACAAGGCATTCTCCCATAACACGTATTGGGCTGATCTTAGCTTAATAGCTCTCTTTTCCTTAGCGATCAAGTGAGAGGACACTCCCCATATGTGAGAAAATGATTGATATCAGCATACCATTCATCAATCGAGCTAAGAAATAGAAACAGTAGGAACATCAACCTCATCCTTAAGAAATTCATGACCAGCTCCTTCGGCGATGAGTTCACACAAGCCTTTGCTTCAAACTAGTTTGGTTGGTATGATGTCGAGTATCATATTCTTGAACCTTTTCTACCCAGTTTCCTCTCTTAGTCCCAAATTCTTTCTTTGTAAGGATATCGGGCATAAGCACCAGCTGACTAAGAGTTAAGAATATAAAATTGAAAGCGCTTAACAACTTTTACTCTGCAAACACATGTTTCTCCATCATGGTGTATTTCAACTCATGATTTTTAATAATGTACCTCATGAATGCAATTGGGAGCTCATGATCATCAAAATCTTTCGAGTCAATACAAAGCATGGGGTGCTTTCTATGGCATAGCAATAAATAATAAAATCTTTACTAAAATCTGGACATGCTAAGATAGGAGTCCTAGCAATAGCCTTTTTAATACCTTCAAAATCTTCTTTTCCTTTAGAGGACCAACCAAACGTTTGTTTTCCTTTCATCATTTGAGAAATATTCAAAGTTAGCTCTGTAAAATCAGGAATGAATCTTCTCAGGAATTTGATCTTACCAAAGAAAGAATGCACTCCCTTCTTACTTGTGGGAAGAGCAATTTGCTGAATCACTTGGACTCATTCAGGATCAATCTTGATTCCATATTTAGAGACAACATGCCCCAAAAATTTTCCCTCCGTGACACAAAAGATAGATTTCTTGGGATTCAAAGAGACCCCATGTTCTCTGCACTTCAAGAGAACTATTTCCAGATGCTGAAAATGATCTGCTCTAGTTTTGGAAAACACAGTCAGGTCATCTAGATACACAACAATACATTTTCCTTTCAGGCTTCCAAAATCCAAGTCCATAGCCCTTTGAAAAGTGGCACCAGCATTAATGAGTCCAAAGGGCATCCTTTTTGTAGGCAAAAATTACCCCAAGGGGTGGTGAAGGCGATCTCATGCTAATCTGTGGTATTAACTTCCACTTGATTATACCTCAAGAAAGCCATCAAGCATGGACAACATATCAAATCACTGTAACGACTTACAAGACTTGATCCATCATGGGTAGAGGATAGTTATCCTTCAAAGAAGCCCTGATTGATTCACTGAAATCAACATAGATATGAATCTCACCATTTTTCTTCTGACAGCGGTACAATGTTGGCAATCCATGTTGAATGATGAATAGGGAAGATAATCTTGGCTTTCAATAATTTTTGTATTTCCTGAAAAATGGTATCAGCAATCTTTGGATTATCTGCCTTTGCTTTTCCTTAAAAGGCTTAATCCTGTGTTTGAGAGGAATGAAATGATGCATTTCCTTTGGTTAGAAATCTTTTGAATCATCATATGAATATGCAAGAACATCCATATACTTCTTCAAGAGGTTCACTACCTTTTTCTTTTCCTCTTGCGTACAAAATTTTCCAACGTTCACCATTTTGGGGTCAGCAGGGCTCCCAATGTTAATCTTTTCATGCTCGGTAGATTACCACACTCCTGTAGAAGCTTTAGATTTAACATACCTATCATGTTTATCAAATAATTCCTCCAAACTCACAAGTCCTTTAGGAATCTTGTTACCTTTCAGTTTGATACACCCATCCTGATATGTCTCCTCTTTGACACCCTCCTCATTGGAAGATACACTCTCACGAGGAAAATTATCACTTCCTTTGAAGTATAATTGTTCAAAGTTATCCCTGAGCTCTAAGAAAGAAAGCAAATTCTGATCATCATTAAAAATTTGCCAATTACTTTCATTATTACGAACACTTGGCCTATGAATCATTTCAATAGTGAATTTATCTTGAGAGAAATCAGGGTGAGGTATTGTGCAATGATCTTGAAACAAAGCTAGGGAATTAGCCTGTTGTTCTTTTATCTTGGCACCGCTTGCTTGATGAAGAAGGCATCAAGAAATTCAATAGAATCCCAAACTAGATTTTTGTAATGCTTCAACCTTCTATTCTTTACTTGAAAAAGGTCTTTGACTTGTTTAACAACTAGTTCTGCATCTCCACGAGCCAAAAGATTCTTCACACCTTTTTCTTTAGCCACATTAAGTCCAAAGATGAGTGCTTCATATACATTGTATTATTGGTATTCTCAAACTGAAGTTTGAAAGAGAAAGGGTAAAACTTTCCTTCGAAGACATCAACACCACACCAGCTCCAGAACCAGCTGAGGAGCAGCTTCCATCAAATTCTAGATTCCAAACACCATTAGGATCATGAAGTATTTCTTTGGGAGTTCAGTTTCTTCTAGAGACATAATCATATAGTTACCATGACCGATATCTTCATAGATTATTTGTGCTTTGGGATCATCCATCTTTTGCACAATATACTCAGATTGCTTCTCGGTGCAACAACTTCTTCATTTTTCCATTGAGTGGTATGAGGGCATGTGACCAATCCATTTGAATCTCTCCTCCCACATCCTTGCAAAAGTTCCTACTCCACAACATACCATATGAAGGTGGGATATCGGCTACTAGAATAGTAGCCAAAACCTTTTTCTCAGAAAAAGTAGCAAAAGCTACCTGTGCATCTTTAATCCTTCCCACCAAAGGCACCTCCCTACGTTTCATAGAATAACATGAACCAATAGTGCATGTAAGGGTGAGACCCAAAGCATGAGCCACTTTGGAAAGCTTTACATTATCCGATGCCCCTAAATCTATGACACGATTCTTTGAGATTATGGCCTACTATAAGAAGGATCACATAAAAAGGTTTGATTTTCTCATAAGGTGAAGTGATTGTAGGCTACAAGATTTGGTTGGGGGTGGAGGGTGGAGTAGGTAAAAGGCCTTTAGAGGTATTTTGGGATGGAAATTAACAAAATGGACCATTTTTGCAAAGGCTTTTGGGTGGGTTTGATAATACTCGGCCTCCGAAATTTGAATTTTTGTTTTCTTAAGATGGTCGATGATATCAAAATATCCAGAGGTTGAAGGGAATCATCACTAGGAATTTTAGGCTTATCAAGTTTTGAGGTGGAGAAAAGAAGTTTTATAAGTAGAAATAGGAGAAGGATTATCATTGCGGCCTTTTGTGTGGAAACAATAGAGCAGGAGATCCTCTTCTTACCACAACTAGGATAGTTGTGGAATACTCTTTATCTTTCTGCGAGCTGTATCACTTTTTCCTTCTTATTGGTCTGCTCTCATGTCATAACAACATATGACTTACTATTCATATCTGCTACTACTTCATCATAATCATCTTCTTCATCAACACCCTCAATAGTGAGAAAATTGACTTCAAATCCATCAAGTTCTTCCAATTCCTCTCGGCCTCCTCTCGAGATTCTTCAAATTTTTCATTGGCTTCTTCCTCGGGTTCTTCAACTTCACAATTTGCATTGATAGGGACCTTGATGGGTGGTCCCTTGATTTCCAACCTTGTCCGAGAAGAAGGCAAATGGTTCTTGGGTTGGAAGTTTCTTCTTGGGACATCTTGATAAGGAGCATGCTAAGCCAATTATTTCTTGATAGCAATGAGGTCATTGGTTAGTTTTTCTACTAAGGGATCTGCATTAGCTCCAGAATTTGAAAAAGAAGAAGAAAATTTTTAGACTTGGAAGGATCTCTTTTCAACTTACCAAACATGATCGAGATCATCCTAAACACTAACGGCTAATCTTTGATCTTCATCCAATGTTGCAGAGATTATCTCTCCTCAATTCATAGCTTACTTCGGGGAAATTGAGCGTTTATGAAAAAGCATTTTGAATCTAGTCCACAGGCCTAGTGTCAAGTGGGATCTTATTAATCAACTTATTGAACCTAGCCACAAAATCTCTCATAGGCTCTTGTGATTCTTTTTTTAATTTGAGAAATCTGTGCTAGCAGAGCATGCACATCTTAACGAGGTTTGAAGCGATTCTCAAATCTTGTCCTCATGGTGGTCCAACCGGTAATGGCCCCGAGGAAGGATGGTGATAGAACCAATCTTGCATTATCTTGCAAATGTTCTACAAAAATCCTCACCGAGACATCTTCATGTTCAACACCAAGGACTCCACATGCAATAATGAAGGCATGATATGTTCATCTGGGTGCACTTTGCCATCACCATTGAACTTGGGAAAGTTCTTTCTATTACCCTTGGGTAACTCATGTAAAGGTTGAGGAAGGGCAAGAGGCCCAAAAAAGTAGCCCCAAAGTAATGGAACTACCATCCTTGGAAATCTTGCTCGAAGAGGAAGGCTGATACACCAGCAAGAATTAAAGCACGAAGATTAGGGTTGAGTTGTTCTTGAGGAATACTACTTCCAAGAGTTCTATCTTCAAAAGGGGTGTGCTCGTGGAATGAGCTCTTCTATTTCTTTTTCTTTGAAGGAAGAGGAAAACCTTTCTATTCTAGGAGATGGCGAGAATATTCATCACCAAGGGCTCTCCTACCATGAATAAATCTTAGAGTCTCCAGATCAAAGAATGATCAAGAAATTTTTCATAAATTGGAATCCATCAAAAACGAATCCCAGCCGGAGTTGCCAAAAATTTTGGTTGTCAAATAGGAATTTATTGAAAGCAATAGTCAGGGGACAGAAAGTCCCTCCTCTTTAATGGGAGAGGTTCCCTTATTGAAAGCAAAAAGCTATTTACAAATATACAATGTTTAGTTTTAAAGAGGAACTCTGATATCATGAAAGTGTTTGATATAATAGATTATCAATACAAAAGGATAGAAGAACTAAGGAATAAGAAAAGGTAGAATAGCACTCTCAGGAAATATAGATAACAAAATAATTCCTTACACATGCTAGAATGGAATCATTTAGAACAAAATCATTTGCTTTAAAACCAAAAGATGTTATATCACACACACAAAGTTCTAGAGATGACATCCACAAGAATACAAAGTTTCTTGAACTAAAATGGATTAATGATTCAATAAATTTTAACAGATAGAAAGGAAAGAACATGTACAGATAGGAAAAAAAGGAAAATCTTCTTGTATTGAATGTTTTTACTCCTTTACACTTTCAAAAATAAATAGAGTTCTAGCCCCCTGAAAATGGCGTAGAGATCATTATATAACTTACAAATTGGTTACACTTGGTAACCGTTTATTTTAAATAAAATATTAATTAAGGAAGTTTAAAACACAATGTCCTTAACTAATTTACAATTATCTTGATTCTAGGAAAAGAGAGAAAAGGATAAATAAGGAGAGAAATCATCGCTTATTGCGGACGAGGCCCACTGACTTGAGAATCCATTGTTTCAATATTTTTAATGCCTCAACAATTTCCCTACCCCATGGGATTGATGTGTTGGTAGTGGTATGAGACCAAGTACCTAGACATTTCTCCATGTCCTTATCAAACTCAGTATGTTCCAGGTATTCTTTATTAGCCTCTTGATGGTAGATTGAAGAGAGAAAATATCCTTTATCTTCTCTTTAGTAATCAATTCTTCCTTGAACAAGTCTTCTTTGACAAATGTCTTAAGAACTAATTTTTCATCTCTTGAAGAGAGAAAGGAATACTGAAGTTTCTTCATGAAGATGACAATGAATATCCTTAAAGGAAGACGCAACACAAGTCTTCAAATATTCTCCCATACACAATTTATTTCTTAATTCTTCAAGGCTTCCTCCAAAACTTTTATTTTCCATTCAACATTGAACACCCATGATCCCGACAAGTTATCCTTAGCATCATCAAAAAAATTATTAGCCATAAATATCTTTTCATCATCCTATCCTAACAAGCGAAGATCTGTGATGTAAGCTGCTCCAAAGCTTGATTCTTTGTCCATAGTTCTAATAGAGGAGGAGAGCTTGTGTTACGGGTTATCCACCTTCTCATTGGTTTTGAAGGCCTCTACGTAATGAAGTTCAAGCCTACAATGGTCATATCATCAACCATGGCTTCCATATCCCTTCCATAAGTGGAATATCTTTGTATATCCTTGATACTACGAACTTCATCTTGACTAAGAATCATAGGAGGTGGAAGGGAAACCAATGGAGTAGGATCCAAAATCTTATCCTTAGCCAATTATGATTTGATGAAGTTGGAAAGAACTTGATTTTGTTCTTCCAATTGTTCAATTGTTTTCTTACCCTTCTCCACTCTCTCAATAACTTTGGTTATTGTTTCTTATAGGTTATGCACCTCACTCTAGAGTATATTCTCCCATGGGAATTCTAGAGAGCTCAAGTCGAGAGGCTAATAGATCTTGCTCTGCCTTATCAACCTTAGGATTTGCAACCTCTAGGAATTGTTGGCCTTGAGCATCTATCACTATTCTGGAATTTGTTTTAGCTCTCTTTGTTGGAGGAGGAGGATCAGTACCTAACAAAGCTGCCACAACATCAGCATCTAGCCCTGTCGAATGGGAATAAGGTTTTCTCTTCTGTTGTCGACCAAGGGTTGCACCCATGCAAAAGTAGAAGAAGAAGAATAAGGCACAAGAGGTATAAGATCAAGTGAACCCATGGCACTCAAGGTATTCACCACTATTGCCTCCAGTACAAAGAGGTGAGTGAGGCATCTGGAGCTTCTTGTGTAGAAGAATTTGTTGTATTAGGAGGCTCGAGTGTTAGGCACTTCTTTCTCTTCTTCTACTATGACTCATGAAGTCCCTATAGGGTTTGGTGTCTCACCATCATCACTTTCACTTGAAAACAATGATGTTCTCTTGCTCGAGGGTAATCCTGAATATTATAGAAGATGTTCTTCATCAATTGGATCTTGTTTAACCTCTTTTATCTTCTTTTGGTACATTTGAGTAGAAGAAGAGGGAGTAGATGATTCAAGTTCTTTAGTTGAGGAAGGAGGAGGGGTTTGTATAGGTACCTTTGTCTTTGGGTGTATGTGTCTCTTTCCTAGGTGTTGAGGTATCTCTAGAAGAATATCCGCTCGATTCTTTCTAAGTTCTCGAACCTTTCTGTGAAACCAAACTTTTGTTTTTGAGGACATGGGAAAAAATTTCAACCAATTCATCCTTTTCCTTCTTGTACCAATCCGGATCTTCCAAAGGAGTATGCTTAATGGATGTCTCATATTCAAAATATTGCAAGTCTTCATTATCATCCTAGAACCCTTCAGGAATTTGATAGAGATTGATCTCTTTAATTAGTTGCTGAAGAGAGAGTCCTGCCATAGTGTCTCCTCATTTCTTCAAAATTATCTACACAATCAGCCTAGTAGCCCTCAATATCTAGCTTTGTGATGATAGTTTATATTGAGGTTCTCGATCAATAAACTTCTTCAAATCAAAACAAGTTCTTGGTTTGAAGAAGTGGACAGGAGTGAGGAGAAATGGCCCTTTCTACATTTTGGGCATCCAAGGTTATTTTACATGTGTAGTTTCCCAAAGAAATTGGGAAGTGCGGACAGAAATTTTCTTGTCCCTGCAAGTTCTATGCAATTTATCCAATCATCTACACACTTGACTAGGGCCATCTTGTCATTACAAAACGTGGGGAGCTTAAGAGGTGTGTTCTCATAACCAGCCAACTTGATATATGAAAACCTTGAATTGAATGAAGAAAGCTCCATACTTAGCAATTAGGTGCATGGCTTCATCGAGAAAACCTCTTTGCAGTATCACCTTCCAAAATCGACAATATACATGGTAAAGGCATCATTAATCCTTACGAAATTGTGGTTGTTGGTTTGAGGGTAAATTGAGGGCAATATGCATAAATGGGCTCATCCTTCTGGCCCTCCATGTATGTGAATCCAAACCATTGTCGGGATGCTGCTAGGGAATACATGAGGTAAGAAGTCATATAGAACTTCTTAGTTTTTGCACGTTAAACAATTACTCGTTAAATTCATGCAAATGATTTACGCCCGATAAATATTTTGTTCTCCTTCACAGATGATGTTGATGAAAGGGCACATCCAAAGTAGTGAAACTCATTGGTAGAAGGCAATCCCATGACACAAGGCTAGCGGAATGATGAAGTCAAATAGCTCTTCATTGAAATCAACCCTAAATGACACCTTCGAAATTTGGGATGCTCCCTTCTTAGGGTTCTTCAACCATGACTTATCTATTCTTGCCTTGTATTTATCATTGTCACGCTCGAGCAGTCCGAGCTTGAGCTAGATGAGGACGATAGAGTCTTCGGTCTACGGGATGCGTAGATCGGTAGTAATGGGAGAAACATCCAGTTTGGCAATCATCTCCCCATGCACATTGGACAATTCATTGGTGCCGAGTTAAAATGATCTCCATGGCGAGCACGGTGTCGGCACATTGTATAGATATAGGAAAACCAGCCGCATAAGCGAGGATGTTGTCATTAATCATTTTTGCCATGGGGGAAGGATTAGGGCAAGTCAACCTATTCCAAAAATCTCCAAAATCTAGGTGTCGAACCTCACTATCCTCGATATCGGGAATAGAGGACTCAAGAGGTGAAACATGTTCTTGGCCCTGGAATTTGATCTTCATATTTGCAATATACGAGAGGAGAAAATTTTCAAGGATCGAATTCACGAGTGAAAAATACAAAGGAACGAGGAGCACGAGTAAATGACCTTAATTACGAGGGATTCAAGCGAGTGATAGCAAGTGAGCAATGTGCCAAATACATAGAGAATAGTCCCATTAAATAGCCATTTAGGAGAGAGAAGGTCATTAAATGCACATTAAATTCATATGGCACCGACTCAAAAAGGTAAGCATCGGGAAAAGTGGAAAAAGTTGCTGAATAGTCTTTGGTATACGCGAAGACGCGATCCAACCAACGCGGGCGATGTGGGAAAAGTGGGCCAAATGAGCATGGGTGGTTCGAAACTTGAAAATGTGAAGGATGCGAGGGACGTGAAGATGTAATTGGCCGATGCGTGTGAACCGGGAATCTTTGGGATAGAAGGCACAAATGCTTTTGGGAAAGATGGGACAAAAGTTCACGAAGGACCCGATGCGAGGCAATCGGGAATAGAGAGCCGGGTGAACTTGGGACAAATAGGCTAAAAATTCTGACATAACTAAAAGTTAAAGAATTTTGGGAATGCGGTGATCGGGAACGAAGGCCCAACGGACTTGGAACATGAAGGACAAAAATGTCCGATAGACCCATGAAATCACCAAAATAACTCCAAAAAACATGAATTTTTACTATCTCCTCAACTTTTCTCTTCACTAGAACATCACTAAAGGGTGTTAACTCAAAATTTTCAATTTTCTATCTTTCAAAAGAGGGGAAATTTTGAGAGGACAACAGGTCACAAACCAAAAATGGTACTTCGATTCAATATGTTAAACCAAGGATTTATATTACTTTTAAAAGATGAACTTTCTCGTATGAAATAAACTAGGTCATGAGAAGATGGATTTATAAGAGAGCTTTTCATCCTAACTTACACACATGTACTAGAAGAAATTTGACCATTATGAAAATAATTAAAAACTTACTTTTTATGTGGAAACATGGTAAATCATAAATAAGGCCATAATGGTTATTCTAAAAGAATCGGAGAGATTATTTAGCGCCAAATATGAATATATTAAACACACTAATAATATTATATAAAATACACTTACAATTGTTATTATATAGCCATGGAGGATACAAAACAACTTCCTGTAAAATAGGAATTCAATACAACAACATGCCCATTTAAATGATTTACGGGTGTAACAACTAAACTATATAAATATATTGTTTATAACAATATATCTAACCTACTAATAATTTTCCATAATTAAATAATATTTACTAAAGTAAATACTAATAGATTTCCTAACATTCCCCCTTTAGTGTTTACATGGGAAGAAAGCACATCTGAAAACGGAAACAAAATCATATGCCTCCGCATACTTTTAGGTCTACATACTATTGGCTTGGATCTTGTTGTCTAGATCTTGTTGCACATGACCAATCTAATTCACCATAGTGAATCCCATACCGAGATGATCACACTTCCATTGATTCACCTACATACACAAACTCAACAATTCTCGCTTTCACTTCTAGTGAACGCTAGATTTCACCGGTCAATCGATGTTAACAAGTATGACGATCAGAGGATCACTCCAGTTCAGGTGCCATCCTATACAATTGTTCTCAAATTCCAAAATGCACATCCTCGTGTTTTGATCATAGAAAGGAAATAAAACCACACACCACTTGAAGAAAACAACTAAAATCTGGAAAAAAATTCACATCACATTCTATAAGAATCACAATGTTCTTAATTGTAGCCATTGTTTTCAATCGTTGTCACTCGATCTCAAACAACATAGGAAACTGCCATTGCCACTGGAAGTTGCCCTTGACTTTAGCCGTTTTAGGCACATAATGGAAATGGAACATTAGTGTTATGTTCCCCCACAATGTGAAATTTCCATTTATTCACATAACTAGAAGCACTGAAAAGTAAATCAAATCAAGCTAAAAAAGAGATGCCACCATACCAAAATGCGACATCGTCGTTGGTGACTGACGAGAGGTGTTGATCGTTCTCCTTCTTTGTTGCCTCCAACCTCCAGGTCTATGGCTGCTAACTCAAGCAAATTTGGAATTTTATGCTTATCATACAATTCTCCCCCTCAACTCGGACGTCGGGTTACATCGAAAATATATCCAACAAAAAGTTAGGCAAATTTTTTTATTTTTTCATTTTTAGAATGACATTTTTATGGACTATTTTGACTAGTCAACTATAACTTCGACGACTATAAACAAGATAACAAAAATAAACTTTTTACACTTGATAATGACTATTGATGACAATAAATACTTGACTCTTTTATAATGACCCTATATATATATACTCTACTAATGAAGAAATGATTTTACTTTGCAGTTTTCATAATAACATTTATAATGTTTATGACACCAATTTACACGACACACTAGATCCACTTTTTGCTCAATTTTTATTTTGACAATATAACCTTTATTCATAGATTGATTTAACAATGACAAGAACAACTACCAAACAAAATGTATAATATATTTTGTTAACCACTTAAAAAGGAGAATCAAAGACAAATTGTAAAATATAACTAATAAACTTATTTACTAACCACTCATATGGTGAAAGAGGATGAACTGATGAATTGAATTTTCTTTCCTTTTTGTCATGATTTTAGTTGTAGAATGAGGAAAACGCGTGCTTGCACAGTTTTTAACATGACCAACATCCAAACTCCAATAACCCTACTTTTCTTGGAACATGTGACAGGAATTTCATGGAAGGCTATCAATCAGACATTCAAATTACAGCCACAACCTCCTTTTATACTGTAAACCGCCTATGCCTTTGTGCTAGGATCTGGTACGAATCAAATACCTTTTTAAAACTTAAGATCCACAGAAGGATGATGGTTTTCAAGCTCGCAAAACAGTTAAGATCCGTTGGAGGGAATTAATGTTAATCTTGTTCAATGAAGATTCAAATAAAACAAATAGAGCCAAGTCAACGTTGTACGCAGAGGTATACCCAAAATGCACCAGGGATATTATATATGCGCGGATATTTTATAATCAGATCGTCCAATGATTTGATTGATGGTTGCATTAATGTAATACTTTCTATAAGATCCAATGGATCATGAACTTCTAAGGCTATCAATCACAACCAGACTGACTCTTTAATAACTGCAGACGCGATATTGTTCGGAGTGCAAAAATGAGAAACAATTGAGTAAATTGATTTTCAATAATCACAATCTAAAAATACTTCTCATATAATAATTTCACCATTAACAGGGAAATGAAAACGTCCAAATGCCCTTAGTAAAATAATCAAGCTATATGGAACATGATCCTTCTTTGATACCAAATCTAAAAAATTAGAGAGGTTATTCAGAGGTGAATATGAATAGATTAAATACACTGATAATATTATATCCAACACACTTACAATTTCTATTATAATGGCTATTATATAGCCATGGAGGATACAAAACAACTTCCTATAAAATAAGAAGTCAATACAACAACTTCCCTGTTTAAATGATTTACGAGTGCAACAACTAAACTATATAAATATATTTTTTAAACAATTTATCTAACCTACTAATAATTTGCCATAATTAAATAAGATTTACTAAAATAAATACTAATAAATCACCTACCAGTTATGATGAATAAATTTCATTATAAGGATCATGAAAGCCAAACAAGGATGTCAAAAATCTTTTGACATTGGAATGTAAGTTATATATTATACAATTACATTAAACCATGACAAAGATAATGACTGAAGTTGTTCTTGTACAATGTTTCAAGCCTTTGAGAGGTATTACCATATTTTGAAACACATTAAACCTAAACACCATGTATTACAAACATTTATAATTCTTTCTTGTGTTGGAAAATGGGATTAGGATTCCTTTAATTACAACATTCTTGGATGTTGTGGGACATCTAAGATGATTTCAATTTCTTTAACTCCTATTGATGGGTTGCCTTGTGTTGTTTTGGGGAATGGGGTGGTGTACTCGGTTAAAAAGGATCTTATATAAGTACATTTTTACACCATTTTCTGTTTTGCACTATTTTGTTCATACAACAATGTATTAATCAACTTATAAACCTAAAATTATATATGGGTTTGGTCATAAATCAAAAATGGTACTTCGATTAAATATATTAAACCAAGGATTTATAGTAATTTTAAAAGATGAACATTCTTTATGAATTAAATGTTAAATTTTAAAATCTACCTTGAGAAACAAATGTTAAAATCGATCAAAACAAAAATTTGAAATCCTTCACGTGGAAGTATTTAACTTAGAAATTCTTTGAATTAGAAAATCTAAAATTTTGGACTTTGGATTTCAAGGATTTTCCTTTCGGAAATTTAGTGGATAAGAATTGAAATTTTGATTTCAGAATTCCAAATTCTGAAACTCCAAAATTTTGAAATTTCGTATTTCAGAGACTTTAGGTTTTGGAATTCCAAATCGCATTTTTGGTAAAATCTTCTTTGAAGTTCCAAAGTCCAAAACTCTGAAAGTCTGAAATTTCAAACTTTCAAACTTTCACAATTTTTGAGTTTCGGAACTTTCCCGGTGAACCATTTTTTTTGGTTTTCTCTTTCGGACTTTCAGGACTTTCGGGTTTTGGAAGTTTTTCATCACCATTCCACAATTTTCACCTCCTAATTTTGAAGTCCAAAACTCCGAAATTCCAAAATTTTAGAATTTTGGACTTTCGGATTTCAGACTTTCTGGAAGTTTTAGACTTTTCTGAAAGTTCTTTATGCATTTAATTCTTACCTACTTCCATACGTGTCAAATATGGGCATTAATGTCGAGGTTTTTCTATTTAAACTTGTAATTTTACGACATTTTCTCTAACGATCTAGATTTTCTTGTGTCTTGTACTTTCTCGATCATCGTTTTCAAGGTATTTTTATTTAGATTATTTTTTTTTGGTTTAAGATCTTTGTGGTTTGTTTTCTCCTTGTTCATTTTATTTTTTGTTCTTCCTTTGTCTGTCTTGGAAATGAAAACCTCATTGCCCACCATGTTTTTCTTTGAAGGTGTTTTCTGCCTTAACGGTTGTAAAATCCATTTCTTTTACTGACGTTGGCATCTAGTTGGAGATTCCATCACAATTTTTGAGATCCTTCCAAGTATTTCATGTGCTTATTGTCTAAGTAGAGTTTATCGGTGAAGTCCTTATTTTTGAAAAATTTCAGAAATTTTTGTTTCAGAGTTTTCATGGACTTTTTCGCTTTCAGAATTTTCGAAAGTCTCCATTTCAGAAATAGCGTTTTGATAAATAGTTAGGAAGGATTTCAATTAACCAAAGACATAGTGGGGCTATCTACCAGTTTCTATGTTATTTGAAGCTTTAAGATCAAATAAGATTCATTTCGGGTTTTCGAACTTTTTGTTTTGTAATTTTGGAAGTCTCCGTTTGAGAAAATTTCATTTTAGGTTTTCGAACTTTTCGTTTGAGTTGGAATTGATAGAATATAATTAGATTGCAATGACCAAAGAGGGACGGAAGCCTCACAAATATTATTGATCATGAAATCAGATTACATAACAATGCAAGAGCTATAATATTTATAGATATTAGATAACCTCATATGGATAGATATGACACCCTATCAGGCACCAACTACGAGATGATAAGACCCATATCACATGCACATGTAATTACTACTAATACCAATATTGAATGTTATCCAACATAACAATATTGAATGCAAGTCACTAGACTAGAGTGCACATGTTGCACATTATTAAATAAAAGACAATGCAATAAAATGCAATAAATATGCCTATGCTAAATTATGCTAACAAAAGGAATATCTTCGAAGTTTCGGAGTTGGAATATTTTTTGGAGTTTCGGAACTTAACGGGAGGTTGTCGATTTACGATTAGAAGAGCCATATTTGTAACTTTGGATGAATTACACAGAGGACAATTCTATTTCAGATTTTCGGACTACGGGAGCTAAGGTTTTTAGACTTTTGGATTTTGAAGGCCTTCAGATTTTGAAATTAAAATTTGATGTCAACTTCTGCAGCCAAAGGAAAGGAAAAATTAATTCTACATTCCTTGGAGTTGCTCCTCATTCTTGTCTATCCTTAGACTTGGGAAATATAGGAGACACTGATCTCGGGAAAATTGATTTTCCAAACTTCTGGGCAAGGGTGAAAGCCCCAAACAAGAAATCTTGGATGCAAGCCATATATGATAATGGACTTGTTTTAGTTACTAGCTTTCCCACATCTATACATTGTCCTGAGTTCAGTGTCTTAGCTACAAAAGCTCACTTGATGAAGAATCCAAGATAGTTAAGGATGTTGATGGAAAGATTGTAATCCGCTTGGACCCATATTTCTTTGAGGATTTATTCAAACTCCCGGACGTTGAAGACTATGTAAAAATTTCACTAGAATCAGTAGTGGAGCATTGGGATTTTGCATGTGAGGAAGCATTCAATAAATCAGTTGTAATAGTTTCTTTATTCTTTGAGTTACCTCTTTTCCGGTTAGATCCGTCTTTGTCTAGTCTTACTCTTGATGCGTCACCGCAATTTTTGCTTTGGAGTTGTGCAAAAAAATCATGTTGAAAAGCTATTTGGCCAAAAGTGTTACCAAATTGCCTAAAACCATGTATCGATCAGACTTCATCCAGGAATTCAATGACATTATTGTGTTACTAAGTAGAGTTTTAAGCCTTCCCTCTGCAAAGGAATTTTAGGAATGGATGTTCCTGTATATTTCCACCATCAAGAAGAACAAAGAATTTATCATATGGGGGGAGCATATCAGTAGCTCCATTTGTTTTCAGTTAAGCAAGGTGTTGTCCTCCAAGAGTTTCTACATGACATCCTTTTTGGTCTATGTTGCAACCGCTATGGGAGATTTTACTAGGCTGAATACTAAGGGTATTCGAAGTGCTTCACAAATCTATGATTTTTATCCTTAGCTTACATTAGATGAAGGAAGTAGACACTTCCACAGAATTAATGATGCCTTCTTTGTTTTCATTCTCTATCGTTTTGATAAATAGTTAGATAATTGAAGGATTTCCGATGAATCCTTCAAGGAAGTACATGAGTGGGGAGCTATCTACATATAGTTTCCTATATTTACATACATTGATTCTCGGCTTTGAAGGTCTCCTCGTAAGTTTGCCCGGATGCCCCACCGACAAATGGGTTTCTTTGGAGTTGGTTCGAAAATTGCTAGACTATCACAAGATTTAGAATAAACGGCACAAAGCAGAATACAATTTCCTATTTCAATTGGCAGATACACTTGTGCAAATATTCATAGGGTGAAAAATGTAGATGTAGAAATGTTAGAGGTAATCTTGTGGATATTCCATCCTCAAACCATTTTTGACTACTAGGGAAAATTTACCGAAACAAGTCTGTCCACTTCCTATGTGTCCCAATTGGAAGATATTTAGATTCATTGTCGAGATGAATTCATCATCCGAAAAAGAGATTATGAGAGGCTAACTCTGGATGAGATTCAACAATTTGGTATAGCCGAGATTCCAAAGGAAATGCAAGATGATGATGAAGTTTTGGATGCAATATATAAAATTAATAATGTTGCTAATCAACCACTGTCATGGATTGATTGGTATGTAGAATAATGTTGCAATACCAAGGAGATGGTGGGGCCCATTCTATAAAGAACTTATAATTGGTTGGCTACCTTGGGGATTTCACCTAAAGGGTTAGATCAACCTACAAATATAGGATCCCAATCAACCATGAGTCTTCCAACACCTACAAAAGGGAAGAAGTCCATCCAAAGGGGCCAGACAGTTCCAAAGAATATCTCATTTGTTTTCGGTATCTCCTCTCTCTCCAAATCTCCTCCTTCTAAGGTTATGTCTCCAACAATACCAGTGTTAGAAATAGTTGAAGTTATTGATTCTCTAAGTGTCTCACAAGATCTGTCATCTCCTCTTCCTCTTCCATTGTCACTTCCTCAATCACTTTTACTTCCACCATCCTTTTTCCCATCTCCTTCTATGGCCTAGGTGTTCTCATCCCTTCCAGTTTTCGCAAGGAAAAGAAGTAAGAGAGATGATTGGGTCACTCATCTCTACTTCATTTCCTCTAACACTATCATTTCCTTCCATCCCATCCTCTAATCCCATTGTATCCACTCCTAAAGGGGTTATCCTCACTTCCACCTCATCCATCGTTACCACCTCTGTTCAAATGCCAACTAATGTTATTGGTGCTCTTGTTTTGACTAGTGCTTGATTTGTACCGAATTGGTTGTGATATTTCCATCAAAGTTGGTGGGGAGGTATCCGCTATACTGCACCGGAATGGTTGTTTCGCCAAACTCAAAACAAAACAAAAAGTACCTCGATGGTAGATGTTATAGACCTAAGCGTGTTAGAACCCACACCAAAGAGGCATGCCAAGAGGCCGAAGATTGTTTCCATCCTCTCATTGAATCAACGGAGAGAGGGTTGTAGAAGTTTCTACTCCTCACCGAGGGAAAAACCAAGGAAACCATTACAGCAGCAGACTATCGAATTTCTAGATTTTCACTAGGAAAAGCAACACATGAAGGAGCTAAACAGGATGTGCAGGATGCTCTTGGGAATCTATTGGAAAATTATGATAAATACAAGGCTTCTAAGGATGATCTCAAAGAAAAGGTTGAACAACTCACTGCATTATTAAGAAAGGTAACATAGCCAACTCCATTTACCAAGATTTCAACTTTCATGGCTCTAACAGTTTCTTCCACCCTCGATGATATTTCTTATCACGAGATTGAGAAGATAGGTTAGAAGGGAAGATCGGTAAATGGATGGATGGAGCATATACTTCAAGAAGCCAATCCTTTAATTAAAGAGGTTGTCAAAATATATAATGATTTGCAGATTGGAAGAGCCATTATTTGTAAAATGGATGAAGCCTTCTCCGAGGAAAATAATAACCTGAAATTGAATTTGGCTACATGGAGTGAAATCAGAGAAGAAGATTCAGATCTACTCCTTCAGGAGGATGTAATTGATGATGCTTCAAAGTTGTTTGAGTATCAAAAAGCCATGGAATTCTGGTCTCAGGTATTGCAAGATTTAATTAAGAAGTTGGATGATAAACGAGTAGAAATTATGGATGCTCTGAATGACATATCAGAATATTTTTATATTGTTAATTGTAAGTTCTTCAATGAAAACATTGATGCTCTTCTAGAGGATCAGATCAAGGAAAATTTCAAAGATTTGGTGAAGTGAGATGATGAGGTTACCCATACTTTCAGCAGTGACTCTATTGATAGGCTAGTTTCATGCCAAAATTTCACAGGAAGGCTAAAGAAGGTTGTGGGTAAACTTAGAAGGATTCCAGCCAAGGTCACAAGGGAAATCAAAATAGCAGATGTAGTAAATCACTATGCATGTGGGCTGAGGATGGATAAATTCAGGGAATTATCAAGCATTTCATCGAATACAAGCACCGAATGGATGCATGGGAGAAAGAACAAGAGAAACCTGAGGAAGCAGGAAGTGTTGTGAGTCCAAGCCAAAGCTAAGTGGTCATGGAAGGACATATCGGAGCTTTCTTTGAATCCCTTCAACAAAGGCTTGGGGCGCTGCCGTTTTGAACTTCCTGATGCCGCCTTCATGTCACATTACTAATACACTCGGGCGCAGATATAGATATAGATCGGTCAAGTTGTAGGGTTGACCAAGTCAAACCCTCACAACAAACTTTGATATTTTTATGGGAACATGTTCCATAGAGCTTAGTGGCATTTCTATTTTTAGCATTCCTCTTTTTTTAGTTAAAGGCCCAACTCGTAATGGCTCATCCTAAGGAACTTATAAATAGTTAAGTGTGTGAAGTCTTTTGGAAAAAGAGAGATCATTTTGAAAATTCACTCTTCAAGCTTGGAAGAGTAGTTTTGAATATTCGAACCTTTCAATTACATTTAGAGTGATATTTTGTCATGAAAATATGAGTTATTATGTTAATGGTTAATGTGTTTATGCTTTGTGAATGCATAGTTCCTTGGTATAAGTAATTAGCCTTCCTTTATTATAGAACTATCTTATTTCATTTTCATGTGGAAGTGATATAATTATTTGAATATCAATTGTGAAGAAACTATTCTCCTTTTGTTATAAAAGCTATGCCATCATTAACTGTCTTAGGTGAAATGGATGCTTGACATGTGCCTATTCCTCACTCTCATCATTGTTGATTGTGTTCTCAAAAGGATTTGATCCACCTGTTGTGTATACTTGGGGTCTTATAAGGAAAAACATTTTTTTTTGACTGTGGTTTGTTGTTTACCCTGTCTAAATAGCATTCAATAAATCAGATTGTAATAGTTTCTTTATTCTTTCGAGTTGCCTCTTTTCCAATTAAGGATTGTCGATTTTCTAGTCTTACTCTTGGTGCATCACCGCATGTTTGTTTATTTTAATATTTCTACACCAACGAAACAACGAAGCGGGATCGTAAAGTGAATAGAGTAGGATTTTCTAGAGTTTTTTAGTCTTACACATCGATTCCGATCGAGTGCCCCAAGTTCTAAAGGAATCCGGCCTTCTCGAAGGTTCATCCTAAGGCGACAAGGTCCCAAACCTTAGGGATATTCCCATGTTGCATGAGATCTCTTAGTAGTTCAATGGGTGCACAATCCCGTGACAACATTAAACTAGGTCATAACAAGACAAGTTTATGAGAGAGGATATCACCCTCACTTACACACATGTCTTTGGAAGAACTTTGACCATCATGGAAAAAATTAAATCTCTTACATTTGTATCTAGAAACATGGTAAACCATGAATAATGAAATAATGGTTATGATAGAGGAATTTGGTTATAAGTATTATGAGAGCCAAACAAGGATGACAAAAACATTTTGATATTGGAATTTGAATTATACATTTTAAACTTGTATTAAGAAGAGGGTAATGAATGAAATTATGCTTGTATGATATTTTAATCCTTTGAGAAGTATCACCATATTTTAAAACACATTAAACTTAACATCCATATATTAAACCTATTATGGGCATTTATTTCTCTTTTCTTGTGTTGGAAAACAAGATTAGGATTGTTACGATAACAATATTCTTGGATGGTGTAGGACATCCAAGAGGGTTGTGATTGCATAAGTCCTATTAATGGTTGTCTTGTGTTGTTTTTGGGAAGGGGTGGTAGTGAGTTAAAAAGGATCTTATATAAGTATATTTTTACATCATATTATGTTTTATGCTATTTGTTCATAAATGTTATATTAATTGAACTAATAAGTAAAAATATGTTATTATGATTTTTGGTAATAAACGGTGTCTCATTATGGGGGTAACTTGGTTTATCGTTACTAAGTGGCCTTATACATCTATGTTATATATTTTTGGCATATCACATACCTCCTTACACATTATTTATATGCCCTAACTTAATATTTTTTGCTTAAGTGTCTACATGGTTTAGGAAGCCCTATGTTGTATGCACATACCATCTTAGGTGAGGCCTATAGTGGCGTGGAATATAATCCATTAATTCCTATAAAAATGAAAGTGAATTTTATTATATTTACCATACATTTCATTCACGGGATGAATGTGGGATCAAATCCCTATTAAATTTTAAAGTGCTTGAACTTGCTAAGCTCACCGGTGAACCTAACCACATTTCAATATTATTGAATTTGAGTTTATATTTCATTTCTTTGAAACTAATACCACACTTGCATTACATTACATTGCATTGCACAAAACATACATGATATTACAACTTAACTACATTTCCTTCGTTGAACCACCAAGCCAATGATGAGCTCAATTAGCCAACCAACCAACCAATATTTATTACCTTCACACTCGCATGTATCACATATAGATTACTAGGATACCAAATTTATCATAGATTGTCAAAATATTATAGCATGCCAACCATAAAGGAAATACATGCCATTATATATTTAAAAATATCCCTTTGTAATGTATGTGGGAATAATATAGTATATTGTTCAAAAACTTGATCTTGACATCATGAACTAAACTAAGGATCAAGATTGACATGGTATATCCAAATATTCTTTACACGAATTCCACTTTGTTGTCATGCAAAATGTCCGGCATGAAAAATTGAAACATTGATCATGACAACTACGCCCATAATTGAAAATTGTGTTTCCCATCCTTTGTGAATTCTCCCTCCGGCTAGCATGTCCTTAATTTCACCATCACCCCATCTCATAGGAAAGTAATAAAAAATTCTTAAGTGTGTCTCACTTTGTGAAGGGAAGAGTGCCTAAAATGATGGATGAATTCGGTTAGATTTGATGAATGAGAACTTCTCCCGAGAGGCCCAAAAG
This sequence comes from Taxus wallichiana var. yunnanensis, assembly GCA_018340775.1. NCBI lineage: Eukaryota > Viridiplantae > Streptophyta > Pinopsida > Cupressales > Taxaceae > Taxus > Taxus wallichiana. The sequence continues at coordinate 763,809,106 of CM031244.1, forward strand.
GCCATTTTTAGCCATTCTATAGCTAAGTAAACACCTTCTAGGATCCTACAGGGAAAATATAAATCCTCTAAGGGTTGTGTTAGATATCACTTTGAGGATGTACGAGGTAGTTTATGAAAAAATTATTTAGTAATGACTTTGTGAAAGACCAAGTATTTCTAGGTGTAGGGAATGAATGCTCTAATGGAGGAAGAAAATTTCTCGGATTATTTCAAGAGTTCTAGAAGGATTTAGGAGAAAAATATATTTTCAGAAATCTCATAGAATAATCTACAATATGGAAACATGAAATTTGTTCCAAGAATAATGTTTCTTGAGGTGATTCATAACACATTAGCTTCCCCTCTCGATCAAGGATGAAATATGCCCTAAAATTGAATTTTGGGAAGAATTTGGTCTAAATAATGGTTGTAATGATATCATAAAGTGTTTTGGAGTCAAAATAATATTATTTTTGACCCAAAAAGACTTTCCCATGATCCTGAGGTGGAAATGTCACTCATGGTTTCCCGATTTGGACATAGTGAGCAAATACAACTTTCCTAAATTGGAAAGTCCGTAATTATTCACTCTTTCTATCTCCACCCTCTCCCAAGGGATAAGGGGGATATAAGGGGAAAAATTATTACCCCCTTTTCAAGCCAAACATTTCATCACTTACGCATCACAACTTTTCCCCTAAGATGCTCAACATCACTCCACCACTTGCCCCCCTTCATGATTTGCCCACCCTCGGGCTGCTCTTTTTCATGATGACTATCCCACCTATCCCTCAAGGGATATAAGGGACATTAAATTTTGACCCATATTCTCCCATTCGACTCTTTGTCACCTAAATTTTCTCTTTAGCTCCATGTGACCCAGTTTTCCCCCCAAAGCTCATTTCCGCCCCTCTCTCGCAAGTTGCACTTATTGGCATGTTTTGGTTTAGGTGTTTTCATTGATGAAAAAACTCATTAATGAAACATTGGATGATGAAGTATAGTAATATGATACTCATAGTGATGATGACATGGAGATTTAGGTATGTTCTTGGTTGCACATGTTGATTCAGTGAGAATTGTTTGTTCTAACAAGCCTATTCAGGTGACCTATCTTAACTAAGTGTTGGTTCATGGAGGTTGGAGATTCTTGATGACTTGAGAAGCATTTTGGAATGGTGGAGAACATGTTTAGAGATTTCTTAGGCACTCACATAGGGTGGAGATACGGGTTCGAGACCAAGTTGCAAGTGCTCATTTGGAGCAGGTATGGTTATTAAAAGGCATGAGGATGAGCTATGGAGATATATAAGCTCATGGATGTATGTATGAAGTTGTATCATGATGTACCATGTATGTTATGAAATTTTAGATAGTTTTTTTATGGTCATTAGTTATCTTATTTTAGTCGACCCTATCCTTTACAATGTAAAACACTAAGGGATAGCTATACAAGTCTCAGTGGATGGAAATATTCATATCTATTTATGAAATTTGGATGATTGGAGATGTGAGTAGGGTTTGTCATGGTACTTTGGAAAAAATTTCAGTTTTCCATGATTATTATTTTGTAAGTTATGTCAGTTTTGGTGAAACATGGTCAAGAAGAAGGTCATTTCAGCTCAAATTGGATCTTCTGATGCTCACTTTGAATTGTGTGCTTTACATGGGACATTTTGGATTTTAGGGATTTTATAATTTGAGTCTATAAGGTTTCAAAAAAAAAATTAGTTCATTTCATCGTCACATTTTTATGAACGAATGTTAAGAGGGTAAACCACTCTTTATGTGTTTGAAACCCTAGCTCAAAAGCGATAGGAGAGAAAATGCTCCTAAGTGGCCAAAATTGAATTTTAGTACATGGATAATGATTTTATATATCAAGTTATGGTAAAATTATTTTCACTTTCATGTTGATTCTATGAAATTTCTTTAAACATTAGACATGAAATACTAGGTGAACTCGAGAGGAGGATGGAAACTCCAACTTATAAGCAATAAACCCAATCTTATGAAGAACCTTACATGGCCCATAAAAATTAGAGCACGATTATGATAACTTATTAGTTTCAAAGATGATTTCTTGTATGGATGTAGATGAAGAAAAACCATATCAACTAGTTGAAAGGTGTGCTTAGAGTTGTGTTGGTCAACATGCTACTTCATTCAGTTTTGTACCATATGGATATTGTCCCATAGAGTGTTGATAATTTGATCCCAGTTTTAGAGAGTAGTGTCCATCGCATGAACCAATTAACTATCGGGGGTATATGAGATAAACGTTGGTGGCACTTGACCATAAACCACTTCATATGGAGTCATTTTAGTAGAAGTGTGGTGTGATGTATTGTACCACCATTCTACTAGGGGGAGACACTTTTCCCACTAGTGTTGTTGTTCAAAGAAAAGCAATGAAGGATTGTTTCCAGGCATTTGTTGACAAATTCTATATAGACATCTATTTATGGGTGATATCAAGAGCTCATATTCAATTATATGCATGTGCATTGGAATAGCTCCATCTAAAAATGGATGGTGAAAGTTTTGTCATGTTCGAGAGATGATTGAAGAAGGGATTCCATGAAGGTGGAAGATTTGATCCAAGAAAACTTGTGTGACCATGGAGGTTGTATATAGATGGATGAGGGCAAAAATGAATAAAGTTGGAAAGGAAGTCTACCACAACCAGGATCACTATTTTTCCTCCAGATTTAGGGATCCCCTCAATGAAATCCATAAAAATATTTGTCCAGATCCTAGTAGGAATGGGAAAAGGATTGAGAAAACTAGGAATCAATGTTGTTTCACCTTTGTTGTATTAGAAGGTATCACATTCTCCCACCATCTATTTAATTTCTCCTTTCATTCCCTTCCAAAAGAAGTTTTGATGTGCCCGCTCATATGTTTTGAGAATTAATGACTATCATGTTGAAGGAGAAGCATGGATTTCATAGAATACATCCTAATGAATGTTTGTGTTGTGGGGAATCATGAAACAACCCTTATATCATAGATAAGCACCATCCCATGAATAATATAGTATTGTAGAGGGGTTAGTGGCCAATTTTTGAATGAGGGATTATAAGAAGGGATCATTTTCATACCCTTTTTGTATGGATTCCAATCGGTTTAGAATGGACATGGAGATGCCATAAAGGGGATCCTAGTCCTTGAATATACATGAGATAGCATTAGTCACGAAATTATCTTCACCCTTCTTCTAAGTGATCTCATAATCATAGCCCATTAGTTTTTTGACCCATTTCTATTGTGTTGATGTTGAGACCCATTGTTTTAGGAAATATTTCAAACTTTCGTGATCGGTTTTGATGTAAAAATAATTCCCAATTAACTATTACCACCATTTTTGTATTACATGTTGAATTGCCATCATTTCCTTTTCATATGTAGAAAAAAAAAAATAGTTTGAAAGGGATTTGATAGTGAAGGAAATTGAACAACCCTCTTGGAGAAGAACATCACCCAAGCCATTGCCACATGCATCAATTTTGATGGTGAAAGTTTTGGTGAAGTTCGGCATGGCCAAAAATAGTGTGATACACATAGCCTGTTTGATTACCACAAATTATGGGTTTGAGTGTGTATGTGCAAGACCCATCACTAGTGATGTGGTTTGAATGCATAGGTGCCACGACCCATCATTTTTGTAGACAAAAACATTAGGGAGGAGTATGGGCTAATGCTAGGAAAATAACTCTGGACTTGAGGAGTTCCTAGATTAGCTTCTTAATCTTAGTATTTCACATACGGGGATAGTGGTATGGCTAGATGTTGGGTGGGGTGTTTCTTGAAGGAGAGGAATGTGATGATCTTCAAGGCTTGAAGGGGGCAAACCTATTGGCTCTAGAAAAATTGATGTATGCTTGTCAAGGAGGTCTTATAAATCAACTTTCTAACATCCAAAGGACCGCCTTCTATAAATAATAAGTTTTACTAGGTCCTCACAATCTAAAAATAGTGATTTTTAGAAATGGGATAATTTTCATGTCATCATCACTCCTTTCAAGATGAAAACACTCAAAAGTGAAAATTTAAGAAACTGGCCAAAAATAGACATCCGAGATGAGACCTATTAAAAATAGTAAGTGTTGGAATTTTGATCAAATTGTTCATATCCATCCATCACCTGTCCATTTCACTAATTTCGTCATCATAAAGGTCAAGTACTCATGTATAGAACCAATTTCCACATTAAATACTTAGTATCCCAATGTGGGAGACAATGATGTGACAAATATGGACTGGAGGATTTGAAAGCTAGGATCTTTGAGTGAACCTCATGAAGCGTGAAGTAAAAGATCTTCTCAAGTGGGATATTAGAGCAGGTGTTCATCCATTGTCCATCAAACCACATCACTAATCCTAGCTTATGCCTAATACTATGACCCAGACTCAAGAACAATTCTAGCAAATGAAAATTTAATTCTTGCAGTCCTCACTTTAAAAGGCATCTCTCAATGTCTGCAAATTACCACTTACAACAACATGGTGACCATCACTTAGGAATTTTCCTTTTAAGAATGGGAATGAATGGATTCATACGTCTGAGGCTCTACATAGTTCACCAAGAGAAAGCTCTTCATCATTGGAAGCTTCTTCATCCTCAAATTGATCACTCTCTTCTCTCTTCTTCCCTCTCTCTCTATATTTTAATTCTTCGTTGGGAATGTACTTTTTAGATTTTTTATCTTATTCACTTAAGTGACCTTTTAATTTTGCATTGTAAGAGTTCTTTTTCATTAATAAGAAAAGGACTCATCTTTATTCCTATAGGAATATAAAAGGTCACAAGTGGTAGAAATGTGAAAAGTTACTTGGGAGAGATGAAGAGATACTTTGTAAGCTATATATTGGGATGGATTCTCCGTTCCAAAATGTGGATGGCTTTTGTTCTCCTATTACAAACAAGAAGCTATTTTCTTCTATCTCCTCGTCTATGTTCTTGTACTCCCTACTTTCCAACTATGCAATCTTTGTAATCTTGAACAAACAAAAAAGAAATTTGTGTCTTTGAGGAATAAATTAATAAAATTGTGTCCTTGATTTTTAATCTTGTTATTGCTTACATAGTTGTTTTCCTCCATATTGAATGTGTTGTTATTGCTTACATAGTTGTTTTCCTCCATATTGAATGTGTACCTACTCTGGTTAATGTTTTTGAAATTTAAAAGTGCCTACTCAAAACCTAAACCCTCTCCCCATTTTCTTACCTCCCTTTACCTCTTGCCAAGAAAAATCCTCCCTTGTATTCCATACAAACAATTTATCAAACGTTTAATGGAGTATTCATGCGTGAACCCCGATCTAACAATCACCCATTGATTTTTATTATTTCTCGCATTCAATAAATGGGATCCTCCCCATTCCCAAGAGGAGGGACTTAGTCTCATGACCATTGGTGAAAACCACTAATTTTCCCTTGTGAAAAATTAGTATGCCAATAGTAGGGTAAAAAAGGGAAGACTAACTCGTTTGAAAAGCTACCTTGCATTTGAAATTGAGATCTTCATGTGACAAACACCAAAAATAAGTAAAAATGATTCAAATCATATGAAACCACAAGACCATTCACCATTAGAGAGGACTTTAAGCTTTATACATGTGGTGAGTGGTAAAAAATAAGAAACAAGTGGTGGGATTAACCAAAGGTGGAACCCATATTCAAAAATGAGAAATAAAAGGTAAATAACAATCCTTTTAATAACCAAAACCTAACCATTAGCATGGAGGTAAACTCTTATTGCAAGATAAGGATATTTAGGGCCATAAACCACCAAGAGTAAATCAAAGTAGACTCCAAATTAAGCATGAAAAAGGGATAGATCGAAAGTAGAGGTGCACAAGAGTAAGGTTGTGGAAGAATTTAGTAATTCTAACAATGATAGTGTAACCATTTCCACAGAGTCAATGTTTAGAAAAAACTCGGGCATCACTACTTTGTCTAAGAAGTTCTAAGTGGAGAAGAAGAGATATATATTGAAGAAAAGGTGTAAGTGTAGGAAATTGAAGTAGAGGCAAGAACCGGTGCCTCTCGCATGTCCAAAGAAAAAGGAAAAGAAACCCTTGACTCCTAGATGAAAAGAAAAGGACAAAACCCCCATACAACTGAAATTTGAAATACAATACTAAGAGGATGTTTAAGAAGTAGAGAAGTGGCAGATCCAAGTCGGATGATGAAATATCTATGACTATAATCACCGTATGCATGGATTAGGAGGAGTAATAGTTAGGGACTTGGTGTGTGCCAAAAACAATAATGATAATAAAGGGCACATCATTTATGATGACATCGTAAAATAGATGCTTAAGCTTCCCGACGAGCTGAATCTGTTCGGCGAGTTGTTTGACTGGGTTGCCTTGTTTATTTTTTCATTTAAGCTTGCATCGAGCTCTTGTGAGTCGATATGTACACTGGATGTTGTTTGCTTTGGGTTGCTTTATTTTGCATTGACTCACCCTTTGTCGAGTTGGGTTAAGTCTTTGCACTACTAGATCATTTGTCTGCGTCCTTAACCTGCGAGCTGCTTTAACCATCGAGTTAAGCTATCAATTTACTTGTTTACCGTGAGAGTTGCTTTAGCTCGTGTCCGAACCCTTATCTTTCACATGCAAATATAGTCTACAATGCTCCTAGGTATGGGGTGCTCTTAAAGACCCACGTGTAGGAATGTACGGACAAGCCCGGACATCAATTCCTTCGAATTTGGCAAAATGGCTACGTGGCTTCCTTCGTCATGGCACATACCATTTCTGATCATTGTCGGTGGAAAGAGCAATGGTAAATGCAATGCTTCTCATTACTCAGACGAAGAAGTTAAATTGCCATTAGAGCCATCTTGTTCTTGAATTTTGTTCGCAGCCCGCTCCCGTTACGAAGGGACGATTTTTGGTTCCTGGGATTCGACCACTTGACCTCCCCGAAGAATCGACTACGGCGCCTCCAACGTCGAACCTGCATTTAACCATCCCGTTGTGGATTTAGGTACGGTGGCCTATGGAACTGTTCGAATCCTTCAGCCTACGCAAACCGTCCAAAATGCAAGAAGGTAGTGCTCTGTGTGATTCCGAGTACAAGAATTAAGTGGTAGGTGCTCTGAATTCAGTTCCACTATTTTTGTCCTGGGTAGGAAATGTCGAACCTAACACCAAAACCTAGCTCTGCAAATAAAACTCAACATATATGGAGCGCTGGCAACAGTTTTGCAGCTCTCGTGGATAATGACTCTGAAATTCAAGATCAAAAATCGAAGAATGACTCTGAGTTTCAAGATCAAGATTTGAAGAATGGCTCTGAAATTCAACATTCCAGGACTGACTCTCAAAATGAAGATTCCGGTTGTCAAAATTCCAATAGCATCTCTTCTAGTTCGACCCTGTATAAATCTGCCTTGCTTTTGCCGAGGATTCCTCTCATGCCTCGACCGACAATGGCACTGATGATTCTATCTTGATTATGCAATTGGTTATTGGTTGTCATGTTGAACTGTACACAAAAAGAGTTCAAAGGTTTTGCTCGCACAGGGTGCATATCCTCAACTCTGTTCTGAAGGCTCCGAATAGCAATAGAAAAGCCTGAAACAGAATCCTCAATATGTTGTGTGAGCATGTTGATCGCTTCTTCAGTATGTGAATCAAATATTTCCAAGTCGAACTTTAATACTGTAATAGCTTGTTGGAAACTATATTGAGCAGATCGGTGGTTAGATTCATCTTCCGCAGAAGTAAGGCCATCTTGAAGTTGGAAATATACAGGCTCTGCATACTCAGGGCCATGGTTGGTAGAGACATGGGAATACTCTTCAAGTTGGGAACATACATGCAACTTATGCTCAAGTTGCAAGGAATCCTCTGCATACACAGTGCTCGCATACTCGGTGCCATGGTCGGTCGAGGCATGAGAGGAATCCTCGGCAAAAGCAAGGCATGAACTCTCGAGGATTCCTTGCAACTTGAGCATGTATGTTCCCAACTTGAAGAGTCTTCCCATGTCTCTACCGACCATGGCCCCGAGTATGCAGAGCTCGTGTATTTCCAACTTCAAGATGGCCTTATTTCGCGGAGGATGACTCTAACCACCGATCTCGCTCAATATAGTTTCCAACAAGCTATTACAAGTATTAAAGTTCGATTTGAAAATATTTGATTCACATCTTCGAAGAAGCGATCAACATGCTCACACAACATATTGAGGATCTGTTTCGTGCTTTTCTATTGCTATTCGAGCCTTGTAACACGATTGAGGATATGCACTGTCGCGGCGAAAGCGTAACCTTTGAACTCTTTTTGTGTGATTCAACGTGACAACCAATAACCAATTGCATAATCAAGATAGAATCAGCTGGATGGACCAACACATATTCAAGGAATTGCTCAACATCCCGGATCCTTTGCCAACCCTCAAAAGTGTTCACTGACCGGTCGGAATGGAGTGCTAGTGATGTTTGCCGATGCCGCCTCAAAGAGAACCGTATTACAATATGCATCCAAAGAGAAGGACAAACCGAATCACGCAGGAGTGTATATGATCGATGGTGAGTTGATGCAGAGCTCATACAACTTTTCTCTTTTCATGCAATCAACAAGATAAAAATACTTACATTTATACAAGCTAGTAGCCTAGAATGGCTCCATCTTGAATTAATCGACTTTATTCACCTCGGATGTCTTCTCTCGACACTATACCCTGTTTTGCACACTCCATGCAAAGTTATATCAATCTACAATATGAACAATTTTCATGAAAATCTCAACTATCCTTATATTCCTCTTAACTCCTCTTCACAAGCTCTAACAAGCAATTTGGCATATTAAGCTTTAAATGACCATGGTAATAGGTTCCCCGCCTCCAACACTTTATTCAACATGAAAACAATCAACTTAGATGATCAAGATAGAAGAATTACTCACTTTGTTAGTCCTTTGCTAAAACTTGTCTTTTTGGTGCCCAAAGAACAAAGGTAGTTAGTGATTTCATGGTTAGAGCACTTGGTACAGACCGAGAATAATGTAGAAACATATCCAAATACCCTTTTCCATTGTGATGGTGTGTGAGAAATTTTGCAACCTAACTCTTTGTCCTTCTCTCCCAATCCCACTTTTCTCCTTTCAAGTTCACTAGCTCTAGTAGCCCAACACAGAGTCTTTTTCTTTATAACTTTTGTTAGGAGGCTTCATTTCACAAACTAAAAACATATTGAGATATCCATTTGGGATGCACTTTTCTGTGGAATTTTTTTGGTAGGTTTCTTCACAACAAATATCCTCACATTGTTGCATGCTCCAAATTAGGTCTCTAACATGTAAAGCAACCTATTAGAGAGGAGACTGTCGTGATTTTCAAGAACTTGGCAGTTAAAATAAACTCAAAACCAAGTGAATATCAAAAGGTGGGGTGCTCAAATGGTTTCTAGAAAATATTAGCCCTTGATTCAACTTTTAAACCCCTTAATTCAAAAACAATCTCCAAACCCTCGTTAGGGTTTTTGCAGTCCAGTAGACAGAAATTGCAAATTAAAAACAATTTCAAGCAACCCAAAACTCTAGGTTTCACACAAAGATATGTGCTAACTAATCACACCTTCTCAATGCAAAATGTATCAAGACTCGAGCTTATTCTCGTAGAACCCAAGACTTCACCCTCTCAAGACGGGGTATCCCCAGTAAAGGACTATATCTCGTATAGAAACTTATAATTTCTTTATAATCGGGTATTCTTTCTTATCGAGAGAGATTAATGCCTAAATCAAGTCAATTCTCCCAAAGTCCTTCAATCAACATTGTAATAGCACGGGATTACATACAAATGAACCAATACACCAACTACTACTTGCTAAGGTACTCATCAAACAATCAAAATTGTAATCTTCTATACAAAGTCCGAGTTTTCCTTTTATCACCATCAAGTAGCATTACCTATTTTCCTTAGTTTCTTCTCATCCTAGATTCTTCACATGAGGATCCTTCATAAGAGCATGCAATTGATCGATTCCACTTCTCTACAGAGGCCACAAATGCGTTCTTCCAACCATATGATTCTCAAAGCACAATAACAAGAAATACGGTCTTTCTACATGCAAACAGAGTTTTCTTAATCATTTTTCTCGGTATCTTATTACAATTCAAATTCAAATTCATGACCCTTACATGCCTTATAGGCTTCTTTTACAATTTCAAATTTTTGAATTATGAATTTGGAGGGAAAGTTCTCTTTTGCATCTATGAAGGAAATTTTTATCTCTTATGGACCCCATTGACCTTATACACCCTTCAATAATGTTTTAGGGACCAAAAATAGAAGCCTTGAAGATGATTCCCCGCATAAAAAGTGAAAAACAAACATTAAAGTGCCTTGGTGTTAGAAGTTTGTGAGTTGGTTTGAATTCAAATTTGCTTGTAATTTGTTTTTGTTTGAGTAAAGTTGAAACTATCTTTCTTTGTTCGTAAATTTTGTCACATGGATGACTGCAGGGCATAAATGATCAAATAGACACATTGCAATTCCATGGGAGAATGCTTCCTTGTCCCGTGGTTATGGTCAGTTCCTAGAATTCAATATTTTTACAGATTTATCGGTTGAAGGATTCAATACAGAATTTTCAATTTAGTATGTAGCCTAATGCAATAGTTCTGTTGTAAACGTTTCTACCAATGATTCGAGAGGAGAAATGGGGTTGAAAAATGACCAACTAAAGCAGGATCTTGTAATTACTTTATAACAACAGACATTGTTCAAATTTTGGTATTCAATAATAACACTACTCTCTCTAGAAATCCAAACAAATCTCAGTGTATGTCATTTCATTATTCACGTTATAAAGTATTAAGTATGCTTTATTACCGAAATCCTATATTACAAGGTTTGTTTTTTTAACATATTTTTACTAAAAACAACAGATATAGGGGAAATTTCTATCCCTCCCTCCCAAATCACCTTTAAAAATTAGTGGCCAAAATGAAATTACAAATTAAATTCAACTTGACATCCTTTTTGGCATAATTTGCAACTCATGTGCAATTGCTAGTATAGAACCTTTTGTGTTTGATGAAGTAGCTCGTTATAAATAATAACATTTCTTTCCTATCATTCTTTGGAAATGGGTGTACATTACTCTTTTTATGATATTTGAGGGTGAAACTTAGGATGTCTTTCCTTTACTATGGTGAGAAAGAGTGTCTCCTCATGTTCTCGTCCTTGAGGAGGATCTCGATCCTTGTTGTAGAAGTCCTCTTGGTGGACTTTATGCTCCTTAATAAATTGTTTCTACTTTACAATGTGATTTATCATATGTTTTCCGTTCTCTATCGGTTAAAAAATTAGTAGATATTTTCAGATTTTTGTTTGGATTTATTTATGCATTTTTTAAATTTTATTTTTCCCCTTTGTTGGGTTGGTTCAACACAAGATTGTTGAAAATATAGGGTTCTTTTATTTATACACATTTCGAACATAAAATAGGAGCTTTTCCTCTTTATTTTAGATTTTATTTTATACATGTTTGGAACATAAACTAGGAGTGTTTCCTCTTTATTTTAGATTTGATTGTATGAATGAAAACACATTGTCATCATTTCAAACAGATTTAATGTATGAGTGTATGAATCAAATCCCTTTCTTATCATTTCAAGCAGATGAATATTTGGAGTTGACACCTTTGTAGTTTCAAATTTGGATGAATGGAGGCCTTATTTTTTAGCATTTCACATTAGGATATGAGCATTCACTTTGTCATTTCCAATCCATGTTACAAAGCCCACCTTAGATTATTTTCCAAATGATAGCGATTAAGGACCTTTTCTTCTTTTGAGATTATCTATTGTTAGGAGTTATTTTAAATTTCATTAATATACATATTGTTAGAAGTTATTTTATTCCTTGGCTTTACACTCATGTCGTTGATAGGTGCAAGCAAACTTTGAGAAATCGTGAATCATTTCAAGTAAATTTTGTCTTCTATCCAAGCACACACTCACTAATCAACCTTCCTTTCTCCTCCTTTGTCGCTTTATAAATTCCCTTCCAGCCATCACACAAAAATTAAAATCATGTTCAATTGCCTCTAAATACATGTTTGACTATCCCAAGTCGAGGTATGTGCAAGATGGGAGAGACAAAGGTTGAGCATGAGATAGACAAAGGCCCATGGAAATTGAGAGTATATTTCCAAGGACAGGTGTGTGTTGATCGGCGACGCAGAAGAAAAATGTCAAACAACCAATAAAGGGGTTGCAAATGACACAGATCAAGGAAGACCTTTTGGATACCTAGAGTGGTCGATAAGACAATGCCAACCAAACATCTTCGGAGGTATCCAAGAAAGGATCTTGGAATATTCTTGTGCCAATTTGCATGGTAGGAGTCCACCGAAAATGTAAATACCCTCCATGGGTTTTTGTTTGAGATATTATGGATAAGGGTCAAGTTGAAGAATTTAAAGGAGATAAATAGATTTGGGAGCATTTTGGTTGTAAGCTTGGCGTATGACTTTTATGCATGAGTATTATTGCTTTATATTCCCATATTTGTATAGTGCATGGTGGGAAAGTGTTGGATGACTTCAAGTGGACCTACATTGAGAGAGAGGATGTTTCGATTGCATTATAGGAACAAGTTCGGGAATGTTGCATGATCATATATATTATGGTATAACCAAGTTAGAATATCATGGGATAGAAGATGTTGCAGAGCACTTGCACAAGTGTGAAATAACTTGGTATCACCTGCGAGGAAGTTGAATCTATTTGCAATGAACCTAGTTGAATGAACACATGCATGGTGCCACAAGTTTTTTTCCAATCGACAATGGTAGATTTTGATGCCTTAATTCTTGGGTGAAATTCATCTTCTTGAATCTAAGCTACAAAATATATCTACTCTAAAGGAGATCAATCAAGAGGTAATCAAGAGCATGCACATGTATTTTTCTAAAATGTATTATCATAGATCTCTTATGAGATCTATCCGATGCGACATGTAATGGTTTGTGGGAGGATTTTTATCTCTTTCTATGAGGTAGTTGATGATGGATACCTTTTCAAAAACATGAGAAGCGTTAGAGTCTGCAATGTGTGGCGAGAAAGTTGCTAGGAGCTTTGATTTAGGGATAAACCTACTTTTTAAAGTGCAAATTTTGGCAATGGCTACAAAGTCGCAACAATTTTCAAAGATGGGACACATAGAGGAGGTGCATAGAAGATTATAATGCGCAAAGTGTGAGATGGAAGGTTGCGCCAACAATGACTACACCATGAAGAAGGTAAGGGACAAGTTATTATCATGTAATGTGGGCCTAGGAGCACAAGAGAAAAATAATTCCCCCTTACCGAGGAGGTAAAAGAAGACATAGAAGGTGTGTTTGTATATGATGTGTGAAGCCAACATGTAATTCTAGAGGTTTTCACCTAATCCAAACTCAAATTAATATGTTTTTAACACGTCCAAGTAAGATTTTATAGTCCACGATGTCGGGCGGCCTATTTTTGGGTTTGCGGGCGGCTTATAGCATATGGGACTACCTCGTACTCACATGCGGGAGACACCTAACCGTGTTACAAACGAGGCGTACATACCCTACCCCCTGCAAGATTTAAACTTGTGACCTCTATTTCAAGAGCACGTATTCTTCACCATTAGCCCAACTCAAGTGTACCATATACATGGTTACCCATCATCCACAACCAATTACATCGTTAATTCAACTACACTTACATTATCAATTATCTCTAACTATAAATTGTGAAATCTGCAAAATTTATAAATATCCCGAGAAAAATAAAAACTAAAAGCAAGCTTTTAGAACTACTTGTAAGATCCTTTTAGGAGAGATAAAAGGATATCTAAGAAATTGATATGATAAAATTCAATACAAGGTGCATTTACCAATCAAATTCAAATAAAAAGGAGGGCATGGAAGGAATTAATGTAATGTTATTTACTTTCATCAAATATAATGAAAAAGAGAAACTATGAAAAAACACTCAAAGAAAGATTCATAAACAACTCCTTTTTGCAACAATTTTTTATCATCAATGCTTTTCATTTATTTGTGTGTGTGTGTGTGTGTGTGTGTGTGCAAGCACATGTGTGTCTGTGTGCACGTGTGTGTGCACGCACATGTGTGTCTGTGTGCACGTGTGTGCACGTGTGTGTGTGTGTGTGTGTGTGTGAGAGAGAGAGAGAGAGAGAGAGCTATTTAACAGTTTCCACAAACTTTATTTTCATTCCTATATCTATTTGCTAGTAAATTACTTTGCAACAAAAAAAAAAAAACATTTCTGCAATTCCAATTCACAATGTAACCATGCATATCCAATCGATTTTACTTCCACACAACCTCAATAAGCATGAAACTCAGCTCAAAACTCAAGCTACATATCATTCATAAATGAGGAAGAACACATTATCACAAGCTTTACGTGATATTTTTCACCACCCACAAGGTCTTTGGAACAAACAATTTCAATGATCATGGTATAAATAACCAAATAGTTACAAAGAAAGACAATACAATTGTTCAAAATTCCCAAGTCAACCCTACTATTCTAATAACAAGAGTGCAATAGGTTCCCAAGGAATCATCAACCAAGAACAAAAGAAGGAACATTTCAATCATCATACACAAAAAGTAGAAATATCCAATAATCAAAATTTAAGGTTTTAATGTATTTTAAGATGAAATAAAATATATATTTTTAAACTTTCATATTAGTTACAAATTTGTAAATAAACGTTCATTAAAACACATACAAAATAAAGTCATGGAAAACATATGTGATGTTATTTATTTTTGAACCAAGTATACAACATGTATATCTAGAAATTGTTGGTATTACATGATGTGCAAATTAGTGGTATTACATAAATAACGTACTAAATTGATTACATTTTGTCACCAAATTAGCTAGATGTAATAGTGGTTGGGTGTTAGATGTAATAGTGGTTGGGTTTCGTTTATTTAAAAATTTAAAATAATTGTAGGAAGATGATGTGATTTTAATTATATGAGATTCTAAAAATATTTGCAATAATTTAAACCGTATAAATACAAAAATATATATCTACAAATTCGATTTAATCTTTGAAAAAAATAAAAGAATTATATGAATATTAAATTATTTAGATTATATGAAATTCTAAAAATATTTGCAATAATTTAAACCATATAAATATAGAAATAGATATGTAAGAAATTTGACATTATGGAAATGACCATGTTCTATAAAATTTAAAATTTTGACATATGCATAAAAAATTAAAAATAATCAAAATTTTAGGTTTTAATACATTTTAAGATGAAATAAAAATTTAAGATGTATTTTCAAATTTTGACATATGCATATTTATATTTCTTTAAATGTGTGATCTCTTTTTAACTTATTTGATCTCTATGTTTATACGTAAGAACAACGAGATTAATGAAATGACTCCCTTTTATAAATTTAAAATATTGACATATGCATCTTTTAATTTCTTTAAATGTGTAATCTCATTTTTTAGTTATTTGATCTCTATGTTTATACGTTAAAATGTATTTTGAAATTTAGTTTGTCTAGAATGGATTTATATGTTACTATTTGATAGTTGCGATTAATTTGTTTAGAGCATTTTTGTATTAATTGGTATAAATATAGTTTGTTGTTCTCTCATGCCATCCATTAGTATTTTTATATGCATGTTTACAAAAAAGAATACTTTTTTGGTCGCTACAAATATTTTGGACTCTTTTTACAACTCGTTTGTATGGGCCATCTCCATTAATTACAACTAATTTTTTTCCCATGCTTTCCAAGAAAATTGTTTATCAATCAATTACTTTACATGAATACTTTTGAAACTGATTACAGAATATATTTTCCACGAGTGTATGATGCCAACAATAAATGACACCAATTCTTGAGCCTTCCTCTAAAGTTCAAATACATGTTATGTTCAAAATATGATTGGAATGATCCCGCATGCGAGTTGCAAAGGAAAAAGCATATTGACCTTCATCAACTTCTATTGTTGCCTAAATCTTCGATGGCTACCAAATCTTGCATGATTTACACCGTTGTTCCATATACCACATATTTTTACTGTATTGTTCTTAGTGTTATATCTTGGTGGCAAGACCCTTTATTTTGGTTGTACTAAAGAAACCCATCCTGTCAAAAAACCTTTATTTTTAAAAAGATAAATTTCTCATGCATTGTTCTCTCTTAAAATGTTAATGATATATGAAAAATTGGAAACTCTTCATAAATGGATAATCATGCATCACACTAAATTGACAAATTCCACTTTCTTACTAATATACTACTTTCAAATACTCCTATATGCCTATTGGCCTCTCACAACCACCTTTCGATGCTTTTGCTAGTTTTATACATGTTTGGAACATAAAATAGGAGTGTTTCCTCTTTATTTTAGATTTGATTGTATGAATGAAAATGCATGTCATCATTTCAAACAAATTTAATGTATGAGTGTATGAATGAAATCCCATTCTCATCATTTCAAGAAAACTCGGATATCTAGAGTGGACGCCTTCGTAGTTTCAAATTTGAATGAAAGGAGGCCTTATTTTTTCACTATTTCACATTAGGACATGAGTGTTCACTTTGTCATTTCAATCCCTATTTCAAGTCCCACCTTCGATTATTTTCCGCTTGAGGACCTTTTCTTGTTTTGAGATTATCTGTTGTTATGAGTTATTTTAAATTTCATTAATATACATATTGTTAGAAGTTATTTTAAATGACCATGGTTCAAGTTATTTTAAATGACCATGGTTCAAGTCAATTCTTTTATTTTTCCTTTTTTCGTTTGAATTTTTCCTTGGCTTTAAACTACCTGTCTTTGATAGCGCAAGAAAAATTTGAGAAATCTGTGAATCATTTTGATAATTTATGTCTTCTATCCAAGCACACACTCACTAATCAACCTTCCTTTCTCCTCCTCCATTGCTTTATAAATTCCCTTCAACCCATCACACAAAAATTTAAATCATGTTCAATTGCCTCTAAATACATGTCTTACTATCCCAAGTTGGGTATGTGTAAGAAGGAGAGACAAAGGTTGTGCATGCCATACACATAGGCCCATGGAAATGGAGATTATATTTCCAAGGACATGGGTATGTTGATCAACAATTCAGAAGAAAAGTGTGAAACAACCAATAAAGGGGTCCGTGCAAACGACACGGGATCAAGGAATTAGATATCTAGAGTGGGCAATAGCTCAATGCCAACCAAACATCTTCTAGGGTATCCAAGAAAGAATCTTGAATATTCTTGTGCCATTTGGCGGGAAGAGAGTCCACTAAAAATATAAATACCCTCCATGGGATTTTGTTTGAGATATTATGGATAAGGGTAAAGTTGAAGAAGTTAAAGGAGATAAATAGATTTGGGAGCATTTTGGTTATAGGCTTGGCGTATGACTTATACGCATGAGTATTAATGCTTTATATTCCCATATTTGTATAGTGCATGGTGGGAAAGAGTTGGACGACTTCAAGTGGACCTACATTGAGAGTGGATGTTTCGATTGCATTATAGGAGCAAGTTCATGGATTGTTGCATGATCATATATATTATGGAATAACCAAGTTAGAATATCATGGGATAGAAGATGTTGCAGAGCACTTGCACAAGTGTGAAATAACTTGGCATGTGAAATTTGGATCACTTGCGAGGAATTTGAACCTATTTGCAATGAACCTAGTTGAGTGATCACATGCATGGTGCCACATGTTTTTTCCCGATCAACGATGGTAGATTTTGATGCCTTAATTCTTGGATGAAATTCATCTTCTTGAATCTAAGCTACAAAATATATCTACTCTAAAGGAGATCAAGCAAGAGGCAATCAAGAGCATGCACATGTATGTTCCCAAAATTTATTAATCAAGAGATAATCATAAATCTCTTATGAGATCTATATAATGCGACATGCAATGGTTTTTGGGAGACTTTTTATGTAGATCATTGGTGGGCTAGTGTGTTGCGCAATTATATGTTGTAGTACATGATTACCACATAGTTTTGCCTTGAGGAAACCAATTTTAGGTTCTTGTGAGAGCCCAAAAGATCTTATTTGTGTGTTATCCCTTTAGATATCAAAATATTGATGGTAGAATTGAACATGGAAGAATTACTGTGGCTAGCTAAACCCCCACCATGCGCAAGGGTAGGAGTAAGTGTAGACAAGGATGACAGCAACCCGGTAGAAGATAGATAGATAGAGGAAAGACGTCGTAAGTTTAATGAAGCACAAGAGAGGGAAATAGTAAGGGAAGTTGCAGAATCCATAGAATTGAGGAGAATGATGACTCGCAAAGTTTTTAAAGCTCTCGTCAAAGATGAGGAGCAACAACATTAGGTCCTCCCAACCTTGGGCAAGTGTAGTAGAGATTCCCCATCGGATTTATATATGAGCGCATCAAAGGAGAGATTGAGATCTTCGGGTGCGCATTTGACTCAACCTAACTACTTAGCCCTTACGCAAGGTGTTCCAGATCCAAAGGTAGTTCAAGAGTAGAGTAGTGAAGGTAATCATGCATATACAAGTAGATATAATTTTATGTTAAATTCATAAGGGAATCAAGTTAGTAGCGCGCCCATGGAAACACAAATGAAGTAGTGTTTAGGAGTACCTTTGAAGGGTTATTTTCAGGTGCATCTTCGGATAGGGTATTGACATGTAGATAGTTAGAAGCACTTCAAAGTGGAAGTTGAAACTCGTACAAACTGTTGGTGTCTAGTTCAACACTACAACTAGTTATAAGGGATTTCATTGACTATACCGTAGCTTGCCACTAGGGGCACGGGAGAATTAGGAGGATCAGGTCAACCACCACATGGAGGAGGGGGTTCTAGTTTTGGATCTAGAGGACATGGACCATAACCACCGCCACATAAACCGCAACAACCACCACTAAATCAACCTCAACAAACACCACCTTTAGTGTATTTTGAGATGTCACTCCACTTACTAGAGTATGGAGGTATTGTGGATGTTGTAGATCATATGCATAAGTGTGAATTACGAAGGCGCACAAAAGGGATTACAACTTCAATTTGAAAGGAATTCTAGTTTTCCACCATACCGCAAGGGCACACACATAGTTAGTACAGAAAGTATGACCCGCATAAAATTGTACTAGATTATAATACTTTACGCATTATGTTCTTGGCTGAGTTTCACATCTTGGAGTTTGAGTAGCGAGATCATCGGTGCACTTAAGGATATTAAGAAAGGCTTATCTCGAAAGTGTAAGGAGTATGACACATGTTTCAAAACTCGTTATCCAAGTTATCTTATGACATTCATCAAATCCAACATCGATAGTGGTTTGTTGGAGGATTGTTGAATCCTTTCCAAAGGGTATTATTTCATAAGATGTATACCGATCTCGCACAAGGCATTAGAAGTAGCTATGTGCATTGAAGTAGTCAAAAGTATGGACATGAGAGTTAGTCTTTTTTTGGATGTGCGGATAACAATTATGGCTAAACAATTAGAGAAGCTTTCTTCCAAATCTGTGCATGAGACCAAGAGTGGTATATGGTGCACTGATTTTGAGGTTGAAGGACATGCTAAGGATAGTTTCCCACTTGGGTTAGTGTACATGTTGTTGCAGTCCTATGAGATTTTCCACTCAGACCATGATGTCCGGAATTTTCCTCTTTTGAAGTGTGTAACTATGAAGAGTGAATTGATGTACTGTAATATTTCTAACACACACACTTATGATACAAAGGATTTTAGGATCATCGGCATGTGAGACCGAATTAAGACAAACCATGGTGGAAAGTGGCTCTCGAAGTGCGTAATGCACAACCTTCTAAAGATCGTAACAATGGAAAAGGTAGATTTCGTGGAGGATATAGAAACAAAGGTCATAGAGGTAGAAGTGGATTCCTGCGTGGGACCTTTAATACTTGTGGGTCCCAAAATAATTACTAACATGATTGACGTGAATATAGTCTACTCACGGTATGGGAAGAAACATAAGTTACTGATTGTCCAGACTCTACGAGCACATGAGCAAGAATAAGAAGTAAAAAGGCATGGGGATGATCAAAGTGCAACGCGCGAAGGGTGATCAATGGATACCAAAGAAGGCCCTTGATCCTAAACTGCAACATTTTTGGTAACTACACGCATTGAAGTAACACATGAATGGGCACCTCTTAAATTTATACCACTCATCATGAGAGAAGAATTCATGCATGCTAGGTATCTAGATGTTGCACATCAAAAGGAATTCTATCAGGAGACCATGGGAGTCATCAGAGAATTGCAAGGTGAGATACAATTCTTGAAGGAGTAGGCACGCGAGAGGGAATGTGCAAGGCATGTTAAGCTCCTGCAAAAATATGTGGATGACCTGAAGGAGGTGTGTAAGATGTTATGCTAAGAGAATATCATTCCTTTGGTAGGTGAATGGTTGCGTGAAAATGTACCACACACTAGATTTGAGCAAAAGTGAAATATACTACATGTGAAATTACCACCTCAAAACCATGAGTATGACAAGAAAATCACTTTGGATGCAATCATTGATGGATGGATGGTAAGTAATATTCGATAGATACAGTCTTTGAAGTCAATTTTCTCACTCTATATGCATAGAATCGATGGGGAGACCAACATTAAAACCATCCT
This sequence comes from Taxus wallichiana var. yunnanensis, assembly GCA_018340775.1. Classification (NCBI taxonomy): domain Eukaryota; kingdom Viridiplantae; phylum Streptophyta; class Pinopsida; order Cupressales; family Taxaceae; genus Taxus; species Taxus wallichiana. The sequence continues at coordinate 763,829,755 of CM031244.1, forward strand.
AAAATGTACTATATATGGCAAATAAGACAAGGGCTATGCCTATTGGGGTATTGAAGAATGCCACTATCACTATTCAAGGAGCCAAGTTTATTGGAGAATTTGAGGTATTAGGTCTTACCGAGGCATATGACTTTCTAGCATTACATGGATGACCTTGGTGTTATACAAAAATGTAGACTTGTGCTTTAATAAGGGATATATAAGTTTCAATAATAGGAATGAGCACATCATTATACCTTTAAATGAAGAAAAAGATACACCATATGTCGAGCCCCTAAGTGAAGAATATTTGAATAGGATTTATGTGTGCACAATACATGATCCTAAGACTATGGAACCATCCAAGGAAGGTGTGTTGCAGTGGGGAGATGCACAATGATCGATTAGTGACACTAAATATATTGTTTGTGATGATTGGCACATGAAATGTATGAAATGGTTGGGTGCAATATGAAGGGGAGAGTAACTAGAATGATCAAGATGCACATGGTTAGGTGTATGGGAAAATTTCAGTTATCATGATTCACTAGTGAAGAAAATATCGAGTATTTATTGAAATCCATGGAGGAACACTAGAGTAATGAAGGTGATCAGAAAAACATGTTGGTTTATACCCTATGTCGTACAACATTGAGTTGGTGGGTGACACTCATATAAATTGTTGGGCTAACGAGAAGTGAGAATCACCTTCTCAACCAGGTTCACATAGAGCAATGTGCCTACACATGTATGTGAATTTAATGTGAAGGCTCCTTATTTGACACATGTACATGATTGTGAGAGACTATGGGCACAAGGCTAGGAGGCCTTTCCAACATCTCTATGGGTACGTAGGTTCTATTCCACTTTCACGAGGTTGTGCACAAACATGGTATATAAATGATGAGCTTAAACAAGAGACTGCAAGATGGTGAGATATGACTGAAGCTATGTCCATACATTCGATTGTTTTTCTAAGAAACCTCTAGTCCATGAAGCATTGTACATTTTGAAGTGAATCAGGTTGGGGGATGGCACGAAATCATAAGAGATCATGTTTGAGTTGCTTGGAGAACTTGATTTTGAGGCGCGCCTCAATGCCGAGGAAATAGAAGAGTTAAAATTAGGCCACACTTGGAAGGAGAAAGTGTTAAGAATTAGTCCTAACTTGAGCGAATAAACATAATGTATATTTATTAATGAGTTGGTGTAACAACTCGCGTAGTGCTTTTAGGTGAAAAGGTTGTTATAACAACCATCCCATATTTGTGTTAGGAGAAGTTAGTTATTGTTAGAACAACTAACTTATTATAGGATGAATGGTTATACGACCATTCTTATATATTATATTGATGTTGATTAATTAAGAGGTTGAATATGATTGATTGAATTATGCTTGTGCACATTTGCGCCTTTCACTCTTCTTCCCAGAAATGGGAATACATCATCAAAAAGAAAAATTTAAAATGGCTTACCTCATTGATGATGAAGAAGTTGAGAATTTGGAGGTTAGCCATATAGAAGGTGTGTGTGAAGTAATGGATAGAAAAAATGAAACAACCCACACATACCATACATCAATGAAGACAAAGAAGGTAAACATTGGCACTAAGGATGTGCCTAAGGAGGCCATCATTAGTGACCATTGGTTAGAAAAATAGGTATTGAATATTATTGAGCTTTGCATGACTTCAAGGATTTGTTCCTGTAAGGCTACTATGAATTGAAGGGAGTTCACCCTTCATTGGGAGAAATGAAAATTAGGCTGAAAGAAGGTTTTTTGCCAGTCCGAGAAGATGCATTTAGGCTGAACCCAAACTTGTACATGAAGGTAAAGGAATAAATTGATAAATTTCTTAATTGTAGAATCATCAAATCAATTGAGGAATTTGAGTGGGTTATCCCTATGGTTATAAGTATCAAGAAGGATGAGTGGATTAGGATTTTTGTAGGCTACAAATAAATTAACACTATATGTGTCATAGATCATTTTCCCACCCCATTCAGTAATAAATTTGTTGATCAAAGAACACTTGAAAAAAGCACACAAGAAGTCCACACGGGGAAGTGAGTCATATTCAAAGGCACGAATGGATAGGGAGAACGTGCGCACGGAACAAAATTTTAGTTTTGAGACTTAGCCATTTCACTCATTAAGGTCTATTTTTAGAGATGGCGTGCAGAGCACACAAACGAGGTAGAGATGTGCGCGCCACGCATTGGCTATTTTTAGAGGATTGGATACAAAGCACTTTGCATGGACACAAGCTAGAAATAGATCTGCTATTGTCAGTTAGCTAGTAGTAGTCTATTGTTAGCACACTTGCATGTGTGGCTAGTTTTGTAAAGGCGTGTGGCTAAGAATAGCATGCAACCTATTTTTGGAATGAATAAGCAGTGAAGGGCAAGTCCCCACCCTTATATATATGTAGTAAACTGTGTAATAGATATAGAGAGATATAGATATACACAGAGGGGATTAGGATATACAGAGATATGTTGTTAAATCTGCTATGCGCATACTACTGATATTGTAATGAAGCTTCTGTAAACTTATTGTAGTTAATATAATGGAGGATATTGGCTGAATCTAAGCATTAGTTTTATGTGTATCTAAATCTAGTATGTGTTTGATCTCATCATGGTTAGTACTTAATTATGATTTTCCTTAGATATAGATCTGGTATGCTCTGTAGAATGATGAGCTAGTAATAGGACTATATATGTTAAATCTCCATCATGCTAACATCCTGCTACAACAACCCTAAAGAGGGACCTAGTACCTTTGTGCAATTTGGGTGAGCACTCAACTGGGCTAAGTGATGTGCCGGTGCGTCATGGTTTGTATCACTAAATTGTTGGCTACTCCATTCTTAGAGGCATAGATTACAGCTATGGAAAAGTAGGTAGAGAAATTATCGGTGAATTCAGCCCATGAAATGTGCTCAGGAATTTGGTGTACAGATTGTGAAGTAGAGGGTCACACAAAGGATAGTTGTCCTCATAGAATAGTACACTCATTGTTGATGGATTGTGAGATATGCCACTTAAACCATGATGCTAGCCGCTACCCATTATTACAACGCGCAATAAGGAAGAATGTTTCAAGCTACTATAAAATCTGTAAGTCCACAACTCATGACACGGAGGACTACCGACTGATTGGACAAATCCATGATGCTATAGATATTGGTGTACGATAGATAGGAGTTTCAGATAATTCTAAGGGCAACAATGAGCATTAGGACTGGGAGCACAATCAAGCGCGCTATGATCGGAATGAGGGGCATTTTTAAGGTAGCCATGGCAGAGGTCAAGGATACCACGGTGGATTCGAAGGACGAGGCCATGGTGGTGGAAGAAGTGATTTTCCTCACGGAACATGTTATACATGTGGATATCCTGACCACTATAGGCGTGAATGTCCTCAGAATATTATATGTTCTTTCTGCGGAAAGAACCATAGCTATGAAGAGTGCCCAGACTTATATGAGCATCTGAGTAAGCAACATAAACAAGAAAACAAGGGCACCGAGATGATTAGGATACAGATACAATGTGGACAATCAATGGATGCCCAAAATAGGAGCAGAACCGAGGCACCTAAGTAAAGATCATGACCTTCACCGAGGAAGCACATGTTAGGGAAGCATTACAACGAAACCTACCATCACTAAGGATGATGTTATTCATGCACAGTACCTAGATCCTACCTATCAGAAGGAGGTTTATCAGGATACCTTGGAAGTGCTAAGGGATCTTCAAGGTGAGATACAATATTTAAAGGAGCATAAGAAAGCATCGAGATGGTCCAAACGATATAGTTCAAAATGTGCAAAATGATATATTTAAATGTGCTAACTTGAGAGAAGTGTGCAAAATGTTGCGCCAGAGAACATCATTCCACTGTTAGGAATTTGGTTGAAAGGAAACACTCCACGCGTAAGTATTGAGACCGGACAGTAGATCCTGCATGTAAATCTCCCTCCTCATAGCCGGATTTTTACAAGGAAATCACTCGAATCTTTGTTATGGATGGGTGGTTGTTGAGTAATATATTGATTGATACATGCGCGGAAGTTAATGTTCTTACCTTGAATGCATGGGTAAAAATGGGGAGACCCCCATTACAACCATCCTCTAATGTATTATTCACGGCTAATCGGACTAAGGCCACTCCCATAGGAGTTTTAAAGGATACATCCATTACCATACAAGGAACCAAGTTCACTAGAGACTTTGAAGTTTTAACACTGGCAGAATCAGATAGCTTCCCAGCTCTACTAGGGTGTCTTTGGTGTTATACAAATAATGTTGATCTTGAGTTCAACAAGGGCTATATTAGTTTTGAAAATAAAGAGGAAAGGGTCATTATCTCTTTGAAAGATGGAAATTCCACGCCTTATGTTGAGCCTTTAAATGAAGAAGATATAAATAGGATTTATGTACGCGTCATCCGAGATCCAGAGATGATGGAACTAACCAAAGAATGACTAATTCAGTGGGAGGATGCACATTCTATTAGAGATACTACAAGTGTTTCTTGTGATAATTGGGCTCACAACACTTATGAGTTGGTAGGGTGCGAAGTAAAGAGCATATACCCTCGAGGCACAAAACCGCATTATGTCAGAAGGATAGGTAACAACTCGGTATCCTATTACACAAGAGAAGGGGATCCCATGGTATTCCTGTGCGCCATGGAAGAAAAATGGATAGACCCACTAGAGAGGATAAATATGCTAGCATATACACTATGTGGGATAAAGAACACGCTGGTGGGTGGTCCACAAGGATAATCGATCAAATGGGATGAAATTGGGGTTGCTCTTACTACTAGGTTCTTTAGGAGCAATGCACCTACACAAATATGCAATTATCATGGTGATCAACCTATTCAACACCATGTTCAGAAGTGTGAGAGACTTTGGATAGAAGGGCAGGAAGATTTACCACCTTCACTATGGGTGCACTAGTTTTATTCCACTTTACAAGGCTGCGCACGTGCTTGGTATGTATATACGAACTCCATAGAGAAACTAGAAATTGACAGAATTTAATTACAGGAATGGCCCAGATGTTTGACTTATTCTCTACAAAACCTCCGGTAGAAGAAGCATTGAAAGTTATCAAGCGCTTAACTATGGGGGATAGTTCTAAGGCTGAAGAAATCCTCTAGGAATTATTAGATAAAGAAGACTCAGGAGCGCGTCTTGATAAAGAACCAGGGGCCGATGCAACATTACTTCAATGCGCTTGCCTTGAGAAAGAGAAAGGAAAAATGGTCTACCTAGTGGATGATGAAGAAGTAGATAATCTAGATGTAAACCATTCAACAGGAAGGCATGAGGTATTGGACAGTGTGGATAGGACCACGCGCACATATCATGAACCTATGAAGACAAAGCGGGTGAATATTGGAACAGATATTGAGCCTAAGGAAGCCATAATTAGAGACTATTGGTTAGACTCTGAAGTGGCAAAAATCATAGAGTTATTAAGGGACTACAGGACCTATTTCCGAAGGGGTATCATGAACTTAAAGGCGTGCATGAATCGTTAGGGGAGATGAAGATAAAGCTTAAATAGGGTGCACACCTAGTTAGAAAGAGACCTTACAGAATGAACCCCAATTTACACGAAAAGGTCAAAGAAGAGATTGATAACATGTTGAAGTATGGAATTATCAAGCCCCTTGATGAGTCAGAATGGGTTAGTCCAATGGTGATCAGTATCAAGAAGGATGGACGGATTAGAATATGCGTGGACTATAGGGAGTTGAATGTTGCATGTGTAACAAATCCATTCCCTATGCCATTTACTAAGGAAATACTAGGAGTTGCAGGGCACGAAATATATTCATTTACAGATGGGTTCTTTGGGTATCATCAGGTTAGGATTGCCCAGGAGGATCAGGAAAAGACTACATTTACTATTGAATGGGGTAGCTTCACCTATATTGTCATGCCTTTTGGTTTGAAAAATGCACTGTTGTATTTTCACGCATAGTTGTCCAAGTGTTCAAGGAATTTATTCACAACTTCTTACAGGTATATTTAGACAATTAGACGATGTATGGGTTAGTTAAGGATCATTGTGACAATCTGCGCTTAATGTTTGAATGGTGTAAACAATTGATTATCTCTTTGAACATCAAGAAGTGCATATTTGCTACACCATTTGGGATACTTTTAGGACACATAATCTGTAAGGAGGGTTTTTGGTTGATCCAACAAAGGTTGTAGTCATTATAGGCCTAGGGGAGCCTACCAATCAAAGTGAGGTGCGTGGATTTTTGGGACATACAGGATATTACGAAAAATTATCAAAGGCTATGCCAAAGTTATCGCACCCTTAGAAGAGTTACTGAAAGGGAAAGGTACGTTCTACTGGGGAGAACAGTAGTAGATGCGCATTCGAGACATTAAAGGAAAAACTTACTATCGCGCCTATTTTGCATTTTCCTTCATGGGAAAAACCATTTCATGTACATGTTGACACCTCTGGCACGACCATTGGAATAGTGTTGGATCAACCTGGAGAAGGTATTATAGATCATCCTATATGTTTTTCTAGTAGAAAGCTGACTCCAGCAGAACATAATTACATAACTACAAAGCGCGAAGCTTTGTCAATGATCTATGCGTTGCATAAATTTCACCAGTACCTACTAGCTACACCATTCATCTTTTATACAGATCACATGGCATTGAATTATTTGGTCAATAATCTTGTTTTACAAGGGCACATATGTCGATGGGTGCTCTTATTTCAAGAGTTTGATTTCACAGTTGTGGTAAAACTAGGAAAAAGTAATTCTGGACCAAACCATTTATCAAGAATACAGTCAAGAGAAGAAGCACATGCAATTGAGGATACCATGCCAAATGCACAGTTATACAGGTTACAATGCGTGCTATAAGAACTAGAGGAAATTGATGTCTTTTACGCATAGGAATGACACTAGAAGGAATGAAATCAATGGAGAAGAAACAACTTGATATACGCACTGCACCTTATATGTTAATTAGTGGTGACTTGTACAAAATGGGTCAAGATGAAGTATTGCGCCATTGTGTATTAGAACATGAGCACACGGGTATTATGGAAGAAGCTCATGGTGGAATTGTAGGAGGCCACTATGCAAGTGATGCCACAAAGACGCAAGATTCTACTCACTGGATTATGGTGGGAGACCCTCTATAAAGATTGTAAGGAATTTTGTAAGGCATGTGATCATTTTCAACGTCTTGGAAGACTAGGTCAATGAGATGAAATGCCTCTAAGACCTATTGCTAGTGCGAGAACCATTTGAGAAATGGGCTATAGATTTTGTGGGTCCTATTTCACTAGCTGCGTGCAAAACTGGATCATGCTACATTATCACTTACACAGACTATCTGACACGGTGGGAAAAAGCAACACCTACTAAGGACTATACAACAACTACATTAGCTCAGTTACTATGGGAACATATTATTAAAAAGTATGGATGTCCTTTGAGTTTGAACAGTGATAGGGGTACACATTTTATTAATGAGACAATCAGAATTTTATTGGATGAGTTCATGATTGCACACCATAAGACTACACCCTATCATCCTCAGGAAAATGGAACTACTGAGGCTTTCAAAAAAATTGAGCCACACATTGACAAAAATCTATGATGTTGGAAGAAAGGATTGGGATGATAAAGTATCTACAGTAGTTTGGGCATGTAGAACAACATATAAAAGGTTGAACACAACCACACCATTTCAGTTAGTATTTGGTGCATAAGTCATTCTTCCTATGGATTTTATGTTACCTTCTTTTGTGTATGTGTGTGTCTTTGGAGGTCTAATCTGATGAGCAAGCTTTAGAAGAATGAATTGAAAAGATAATTCAACTGGATGAGTGACAAGCCATAGCACATTGGAGTCAGAAGCAAGAAAAGGCTAGGTAGAAAGCATGGCATGACAGAAACATAAGGGATAATAAGTTTGAGATTGGACAAATGGTACTTCTCTATGACTCTAAGTTATTACGACATCCAGGAAAATTTAAGGTACATTGGTTAGGGTCGTATGTTATCACTTACATCCTTGAAACATGTGCTTGCCAGTTAGAAGCACTTGATGGAACACGGCTACTTGATTACTTCAATGGGAGTAGGCTGAAGCCCTACTATAAATAAGTCTTCTTGGTGTTTGTAATAAGGTAGTATTGTCATTTAGATTAGGTTTTCAATTCGTATTTCCTTAATGTGTTTCCTTCTTTATCGTTATGCTTTTTCAATTTAGTTGGTGTGTTGTGAAATAAGCGTGCTTGCGCACATGAAGCTAATTACTATATGAAGCATGTTTATGTGCAAAGGACTACACATACTTTTAGTGTGGGGTGGTTGTCAATATCCAAGTACAAGATTTTGGGAATTGAAAGGTGAAAGGAATAAGCTGCTACGGGTGCTCTTCAATTCAAAGGATTGCCTCTAAAAAGTGACCAAAGATGGAGATGAATGAAGGAACAATATAACGTAAGGCATATAGAGGCCATAGTAACTACCAAAGTAGAAGGTGTTTGTAATGAGGTACTCGGGCGCACAAGGAAGCGAATCAAGAGAAGTCTATGACCAGAGGGTAGGAAGGCATGCTAGAAGGTTATAGCTGAGGCGCAAAGATGTAATGCGTGGAAAGGATGGAATTGGTCAATTAATGAGAGGATATTTGATAGGTGATGGAGCAATGAATGCATCAAAAATTTGAAAATTGATATAAGGATGGGATACGAGTTCATTTTTACCGTTGCAATTAAGAGTGTTTGAAAAGGAGTAAAGTGTGAAGAGTCGAGTGATCGTATTGAGGTGCGAGAGGTGTGTAACCAGTCGTGAAAAAGAGATCTGTGTGTAGAAAGAGCTTGCATCCTCAATGGTGAAGGGTTTAAGCGAAGCAAGGCAACAGAGATGAGATAGGGTACATGATTTCACCTAGGGCACACTGAATCAAGCTAGGGTTTGATTCACACATTGTAGAATTCAAGAGGTAAGGATCTACAAAGGATTGCAAGGTAGAAATGGCACCCAAGAAAGTAGTTGCAGCAGGAGTGAAGGGAAAGAAGAAGGTGGTCGAAGAAGAAGAGGAGATGGCTCTGAAAAAAAAATTCAAAAATGCAATATCCAAAGGGGGTTATCGTCGGCCAGAGTGGGATTCTCACATAAGGAAAAGTAAGGTGAGTGAGTACAATCACCGTACCACGAGAATAAGAAGGATCTTGACGCATTGTTGAACACAAAGATAAATAAATGCACAGCAGAATACATGTCAGTGTATGACGATGTTGGCGAGAATATCTTAAAGAAGATAGGAGTTTACTAGCTATATGAACTCCCTTACTTCAGGAAATATGAGCCCTTGTACTAGTGGCTCATGAGTAGAGTGCATGAAGATTTTTTCTACTTTGCAGGATGTCGAGCTAGAATTTCAGCCATGCTCATCTCCACGATAACAAGGTTGAAAGGCACATGAGAAGATTTGAAAGATGATTTAACAGATAAGGCCACAATATTAGAGACCAGAAAGGAGTTAGGGTACACAAAGGGTCTGCGCGACATGGACATCGATAAACTGAAGAAGTATCCAGTGGTGCAAGAATCCGCACATCTTGTTACAAAGCTAAATGACCAGGAAAGGTGGTCACAAGTGAACACCATGTGGCTGCACATTGCCAAAAAGATGTCTAAAGGGGTAGTCTACAAAATTTTGCGTTATATTGCAAAAAAATTGTTGAGGAAGTGTGCATAGGAGGAAAGATCAGCTTTGGAGCTATTCTGTTATCACTGGTGTTCATGGAGATCAGTACCTGATGGACTAAAGGAGAAGATATGGGAGTATCCCATGGAACACAAGTCACCTACAAAACACTTCAAGAAATACTTGTGTGAGGGATCCATGATCAGAATAGGTTAAGCAAAGGGCTGAGAAATGGTACGATAGGCTTCGTGCGACCTTTGAATAAGAATGGCACATTCCCAAGGACTTGCCTTCGGTGGTTGGAAAGGTAGTTCAGTTTGTTGTATACTAGCATTTTTGTATAGCATGGTTCACCATGAAAGATGGAGCATGGAGCCCTTAGTGTAAGTTTCCATATGCCTTCATAGTAAGGTACTTCTAGGCATCGATACGAGTTCAAAGATGCACAACGAATGACATTCAATGCAGATAAGGTAGATGTGACTACCACACACCCGAAAGAGGGATTCGCGAGAACCGATGTCGAAAAGCGATGCACCACAACGAAGCTGCACTCCGATGGTAACCTCAAGCAACGCAATATGCAAGATTCGAAACAATGGAAAGAAGATTGCAAGTAAGAAGAATGGGTCTACTCATTCTCATAGATCGAAAAATAGGAAGTACAAATAGGGGTGCTTTGTAAACCCCATGCCTAAACATGGAAAGAAATCAATGACGCCACCGACGCATATGACGTTGGAGCGACGCATATGACGCCACTAGAAGAGGAGTTACAATTCCAAATAAGGAATGTAACTCCTATGACGCATCGACGTAATGAATGACAATGTCGATTCTATGAGAATCGACACTTGTCATTTGACTTCCTAAGACCTATGACTCTCGCAAGGCGAGATGACTCACCTAGGTGATGTGGACGATGACTGGACAGTCACACACACCAACACCCCCCCTTCATCGGCCGAGGAAGAGGTCAAGGTAAGCGTAAGAAAAGAAGACTCCCCTAGACAACTAAGAAAGATGTGTCAATGGGCCCCGTAACTAAAGGCCTGATAAGGTGCCCATGTACAAACAACATCTTTCTGGAAAGAAGAAGAGGAGAAGAAGGAGGACTATATAGCCCGAAGAAGATGGGCGGCTGCAGCAGACCTCACCCCAAGAAGAGACCGCAAGTGAAGAAACTTCACCTCAGTGAAGGGCTTGGTGAAAATGTCTGCAACCTGATCAACTGTTTGAACATAATGTATGTCGATGATGAGATCCTCTGCCTCTGGACTGAAGAAGAGCCATCCACACCGAACTGTGTGCCTGCCCTTAGGAAGGACAGAAATGACGTGCTGGAAGTCCGCCCACTCCACAAAGGAAACTGAAGGCAGCAACACGAAGAACTCTGAGTCTGGTGCACTGAAGTGTGACATAGGTCTAGCGAGTGAGTGCCAAGGAACCGAAGGTAATGCCACGTGCGTAGAACTGTCAGAGTGAAGAGGAACACCCGTAGAAAGGATGTCCAACTGATGTGAAAGTAACAAAAGATCCCCCACAACAGAAAAGGGATCCACGAGCAAGGGTGGATCAATGAAGGTCTCCGGAAAAGTGGAAGTGGCAAGAGTCCTAGAAGGGGCACTCCCAACAACAGAGATGATGAACTCCTCTGAAACACCTGTAGATGGATGAGGGACCTGTAGAGCATCACAAGTGGAATCTGTGAAAAGACGACTAAGGTCAGGTAGATACTCGTCCCAATGAGGGGGCTCAACAAAAAACGTGAATAGACTCCCAAAAATGTGAGAGACAAGGCAAAAACGTGAGAGGTTTTGCAAAAAACGTTTTGAGACAGCAAGGAACCACAGCGATGAGGAAGAAGCTCGGAATAGTCTGAGTATACACCGGTGAAGAAAAAACAACGATCCCAACCAGTAATCACAGGTCCACGCCAAAAAACGAGCTCTTCTTTTACCCCGAATTGAAACCCCCATGCCTAAACATGGAAAGAAATCAATGACGCCACTGACGCATATGACGTTGACTGACGCATATGACGCCACTAGAAGAGGAGTTACAATTCCAAATAAGGAATGTAACTCCTATGACGCATTGACGCAAATGACAATGTCAGATTCTATGACAGAATCTGACACTTGTCATTTGACTTCCTAAGACCTATGACTCTCGCAAGGCGAGATGACTCACCTAGGTGATGTGGACGATGACTGGACAGTCACACACACCAACAACACCAAGGAAGAAATATGTGTATCCAGGGTGGGGTGCATATATTGAAAGGCTCATTTCAGATGTATTAAGCATTAAACCAATAAGTTTGGCTGTGGGAGATATTGGAGCAACATTGGTGTATCTTCAACTGAAGCCCAAGATGGAGAATAACAAGTATGTGGAAGATGAGTTTGCACTTCCAAAGACCACCAAAGGAAAGCATACAATGGAGATATTGATTTTGGATCAGATTTGCACAGGTAAAACACACAGAATAATTTATTAATTATCTATATTCTTGCTATATCAATTACACAATGAATTAGGCTAATTTATAGCCATTACAATAGACTAACCAGTACCCTATAAAATAGGAACCCATACAAACAAATAACCCGTTAATAGATTTACGGGTACAACAATAATAATAAGATCTAAGTATGTAATATTGTTTATAACAATATTACTAACCACCCAAACTATAATGTAAGCACTAACATAATGATTCCTAACATTCCCCCCCTTAGTGCGAACATGGGGAAAACACCATCTTCAACCAAGCAAAGCATGTCGCTCCGTAGCCTACACATGGTCTCGATCCTCAACACTGACTGTGGGAACTACATCATCCAGGGACCGTTCAACCTATTAGATGAATACATGAATTGGGACCGTTCAACCAATTCACATCAACCATCAAATCAGTCTGATCAAGAACACTTCCTGCAATAGTATCAATGGTACAATTTATCATCACGGGGGACACACAAGCACTGCACTGCACATAGGAACAGGGATGCTCATTTGTTCTTATTCATCACACAAGACACAAAGATGTCACTAAAGCAGTTTGTGGCCTCTGAGGTAGTGACGAACTCGAGGACGTTGATTGTCCTCCTGCCTCCGTTGCCTCCATCCTCCAATTTCATGCCGCTAGTTCGGGCGGGATGTGATCATGAAGCTCAAAATACCTTCAATAATTTGGACGTCGCGTACAAGTGAAAATGCGTCCAAAATTGAAATGCAGGCAATTTTTATTTTTTTTTTGAACTTTGGAAGATGACACTTTTTACAATAGATTGACCCACAATGAACTTTTGATGACTAAACAAAAATCGACTCTTGACTTGACCGCAACTAACCTCAATATTTTGACTCCTCAAATATTTAATTTTATGACTATGAAACCTAAATGAAATAAGGACCCGACAATACTTATACACAATGTATCTTATGGTTTAGACACCAAAAGTATTAAACAACCTATTTAAAAAATAATAGAAAATTACTTTTTAATGCCTTACAACTATTGATGAATAATAAACATCGATCTTGATGTGATGTGAAGCAGGTGCATTGAAGTCGCTCACCGAACAGGATCATAAATAGGTGTCTCTAAATTTTGGCTGCTATAAATTGCAGGAGAAACCCCCGAATCTGGCGCAAGTAAGCTCAACTTGAAGGGTAAAGACGTTGAATCGGATCACGGCACTGCTTGCAAAGTGAATCCAGATGTAAATTCCCTCGATCCGATTAGAAGTGTGACGACCGAAGTGGGAATTTCTTCAAGATTGCGGATTGGTGTGAGCATAGATAACAATAAAAAAATATCTGATCTAGAAACGAAACGCCCACAAATGCTTTTGAGATTTTTCTTGCACGTTTTCTGGTAATGGATGCGTATAGAATACACACTTAGCAAGATTCTCAGAACAATAGTGAAATTCGCAGACAATGCGCCAAGAAGGAATTAAAGGCGAGTCTTCCAAAACGCCCAATACCATGCATGCAACGATGATTCCGATCCGGATAGCCGCACGCATGACACACATACAAATTATAGGTTCGAATTTCAAAAGACCAGTCGCCAATGACTCTATCCTTGCAAGCAATCACTCTACCAAATATTCCAAACACGTTTTGGTACTTTTCAATGCACACCACATATTTTTCAATACGAGAATACTCCCACAATAAATCTTCAAATTCTTGTAGATGCTGTTTGGAATTTAACATATATATGATGTCCACATGGAATTACTCAGCCATGCATCATTGAAATCAATGCAAAGTGATGAAGCAATTTTGCAGAATCAAATCAAGTAAATTGTTATGCGCACAACTAAATCTAACAAATGTATAGGCGCCCAAGTTAATCAGTAAATGATTTTTCTCATCCAACGAGGCACAAAGAGCTGCCCCTTTGCTAATTTGAAAACTCCATGCAATCTGAGAAATAGCACGCTCTGATACCAAATATTGATTTTGGATCAGACTTGCACAGGTAAAACACACAGAATAATTATATTATTTCTCTATATTCTTGCTATATCAATTACACAATGAATTAGGCTATTTTATAGCCATTACAATAGACTAACCAAGACTCTATAAAATAGGAACCCATACAAACAAATAACCCGTTAATAGATTTACGGGTACAACAATAATAATAAGATCTAAGTATGTAATATTGTTTATAACAATATTAATAACCACCCAAACTATAATGTAAGCACTAACATAATGATTCCTAACAGAGAACATCCCAATGCCTAAGCCCACAAAGCCAATTGAAGGGGAGGATGAGCACGAGGATAGTGGTGGTTTGGAGCATAGAGGTAGAAGACATACTACAAGCAAGGATGAAGCCGAGTGCGCCACTACACCACCCTAACCACAAGAAGGGGACTTATATGCAGTCGAAGGGGAGAATAAATTTAAGCGAGTATTCAAGAGAACAAGGACCCAAGGTGCTAATCCACAAATAATGCGCAAATCACCCAAAATCTCTCCATAGAAGGATACAACCACACAAAGGAGAAGGAAATTGAAGTTGAATGAGGAGGCAGAAGAGTCAGAGGAAAGCGTGCCTACTTCTCCTACACCTCTAGAGAATGTAGAACAGAAAGATGAAGAAATGAAGCAAGGAGAAGAGGAGGAAAAGGGAACATATGAGACAACTATAGAGACTACTTAGGACATGGAGACACAAGTCCCAAATTTGGAAGCTCAAGTTCCTAAGAAGCCTCAGTCTAGAAGAACAAGTGGAGAGCACATTCCACCAGCCATGGGTTATCTAGCAGATGTAGGTAAAATTATCCGTGCCCATTTCCAGAGCACTCTGTCACAAAAGGAATTATATGGTTGGGAACTAATGGATGAAGATATGGCCATAGTGCGCATGAGGAAGCAAGTTATCATGGTCCATGCACACACACATGGATGAGCTAGATTTTGATGTGTGTGAGGAGTCGTGCATATCAAGGAGGTTGAAGAAAACACCTCAGGCTAGACACATGACAAGTAAAGCCTACTATCATGTCAGATGAACAGGTGAGTAATGCATTGGTCAAAGTCTCAACAGAGGTGGTGAGGTGGAATATGGACAAGGTTTCCACAATTAGGGCACTTAAGGAAGATATCAAAGCTAAGGATGGGGAAATAGCATGCCTAACATAGGAGAGAGACTTAGTGTAGAAAAAGAACGTTGTATTTATTAGCATCGTAGAGGAGATTGGCGACAATTTCATAAGAGCTAGGCCACACTTGGAGCCAAAGGTATCAAGAAAATTTCCTTCAATAATACACTATGTAAGAAATTTGGTGGACCTAGTGCTTGAAGATGAGCCTCGTGCATGCTAGCACCAAAGGACCCAACACAAGAGGTACAACATGAGAAATATTCAATGATGTGGAAGATTACATCCTATGAAGGACTGCTGCAAGCGCTATAAGAAGAATTGAAGAAAGCAGACCAAGCCTTGAACATCTACACATCTCCAGAGGTGCTCATCAACATTAAAATCCCGGAGGATAACAATGAATTCTAGAGAGCGATGAAGGATGAGATATTGGGCGCGCGTAAAGATTATCAATGGTTAAGCGTAAGCACGAGGCCCCAGTAATAAGATAAGAACCGCACAAGACTCGGCTAGAAGAGCTTGGGAAGCTCATTGTGTAGAAGATGGATTTACTAAAGGGAAGGATGACTTCAATGTCCAACATTGTGTTGGTCTTGCAAAATGAAAAAGGGGAAATTACGAGGGATGAATTAGAGTCCATTGTTGTGGACATTCCAAAAAAAGTAGAGGAAGCACTCACTGAATGGCAGACCTTAGAGGCTGAAATAAAACAAGAATATCCTGAATTAGTTGTCTAGTGAAGAAGAGACTGTGGAGTAAAAATATTCTTTCATTCTTTCCATTATTTCCATTCTTATATTCTTTACTTAAGTTTTGGAGATGACCATTATCGGGGTGACAATGAAATTAGTGTGGGGTAATGTTGATCAAAGAAAACTTGACAAAAAGCACACAAGAAGTCCGCAGGAAGTGAGTCATATTCAAAGGTGTGAATGGATAGGAGAACACGTGTGTGGAACAAAAGTTTAGTTTTCGAGACTTAGCCATTTTGCTCATTAAGGTCTATTTTTAGAGATGGCGTGCAGAACACACAAATGAGGCAGAGACGTGCATGCCATGCATTGGATATTTTGGAGGATTGGATACGAAGCACTTTGCATGGACACAAGCCGAGAAATAGATCATTCTTGTCAATTAGCTAGTAGTAGTCTATTGTTAGCACACTTACATGTGTGGCTAGTTTTGTAAAGGCGTGTGGCTAAGAATAGCATGCGACCTATTTTTGGAATGGATAAGCGGTGAAGGGAAATTCCCCACCCTTATATATATGTAGTAAATTGTGTAATAGATATAGATAGATATAGAGAGATATAGAGAGAGATATAGATATACGAGAGGGTATCGGGATATATAGGGATATGTTGTTAAATTTGCTACGCGCATACTACTAATATTGCAATGAAGCTTCGTAAACTTATTGTAATTAATATAATGGAGGATATTGGCTGAATCTAAGCATTAGTTTTATGTGTATCTAAATCTAGTATGTGATTGATCTCATCATGGTTAGTACTTAATTATGATTTTCCTTAGATATAGATCGGTATGCTCTATAGACCGACGAGCTAGTAATGGGACTATATATGTTAAATCTCCATCATGCTAACATCCTTCTACAAAGAACCCTAAAGAGGGACATGGTACCTTTGCACGCTTCGGGTGAGCGCCCAAGTATGGATTGAGTGATGTTTCGGCGTCTAGGGTTTTGTATCACCGAATTCTAGGTCGCATCAAAATCCTTGAAGGAATCATAGGGTGTGAAAAATTTTATTTTATAGACGTATTTTCAAGCTATCGTCATGTGCGCATTATGCTAGAGGACCAAGAGAAGACCACTTTTACTACAAAGTGGGGAATCTTTGCATATACGGTCAAGTCTTTTGGATTGAAGAATGCGCCAGAGGTATTCTCGTGCATTGTTGTGCATGCATTTCAGGATTTTATTCACAAGTTATTGCAAGTGTATTTAGACGATTGGACCATTTATGGGTTGGTTAAGGATCAATGTGATAATCGAGCCTTATATTTGAGAGGTGCAGTAGTTAAGCATCTCTCTTAATATTAATAAGTGTATTTTTGCTACACCTTTTGGCACCTTGTTTGGACATATAATTTGTAAAGAAGGATTATTGGTGGATCCTACAAAGGTTGCGATCATTTTGGGGTTGTAATAACCTTCTAATCGAGTGAAGTGCACATGATTTTAGGGTCATACCGGCTATTATAAAAAAATTATCAAGGAATATGTGAATATTTCTACGCTTTTAGAAAATTTTCAAAGAATATATGATTAGATGATTGCTAAAGGCTAAAAGAAAATTTTATTGGGGTGACATGCAACAACATGCATTTGAGACATTGAAGGAGAGGCTTACCACTGCACCTATTTTATGCTTTCCTTCTTGGGATAATTCCTTTCATGTGCATGTTGATGCTTCTAGTATATTTATTGGCATAGTCTTGGCACAACCTGGAGATGGAAATGTGGATCACCCCATATTCTTTACAAGTGGGAAGTCGACATCCGGGGATCATAAATACACTACCACTGAGTGCAAGGAATTTTCTATGATCTACATGCTTCATAAGTTTATTTGATACTTATTGGCTACTCCATTTATAATTTATATAGATCATATGACATTGAAGTATTTTGTCAAAAAGCCTATTTTTCAAGGGCACATTTTCCATTAGATACTCCTCTTTCAGGAGTTTGATTTCATAGTTGTTGTAAGTCTAGGAAAGAGTAATTTAGGGCCTGATCATTTTTCAAGAATCAATTCTGACGAGGATGCGCAGATTATTGAGGACACAATTCTTGATGTGTAACTATTCAAGTTGAATCACATGCTTGTAGATATGGAGAAGACAACAGTATTTTTGCACATTGGACTTGCACTTAAGGGAATGAAGGTGTTAGAGAAAAATAATCTTGTTATATGCACACTTGTTTACATTCCAGATGATATAAAGAATCACCTAATCTATATCATACTTCAAACAACTCAAAAGTTTAGTGCAGATGTTGTCTGTCTTGCCTTTGGAAAAATTCTTCTTGTCTAAAATTTCACCTATAATCCATATCAAATATAATCATCATGATACAAACCTCATATCACTATAAATATATTTGAATCATATTTCTAACACAAATTTAATCACCTTTAAACTCTACATATAGCTCCGATTATGCTAACTTTATCGAACACCGATTTTTATGGCCTCACAACTGCCCTTTGACCAATCAACTTGAATGGAGCCCTTTTGACCATGTACCTACTTAAAATTTTCTTGAAACCTATTTTTACATCAAGATAAACTCACATATATTCCACAATGTCAATTTATCATGTAACTCCTTTGGACAACCTTGTCCCAAAACACTCTTCTTCAGAAAATGACATGTTTGAGTGGGGATCACTCATCATCATGACATTTTCCATACATTTCTTGAAATATGAATGATTCCTATACATTTTACAATCATAATTCATACACTAGGAAGAAAAAATTTCCACTTAGGAATCAATTCTTCCATACCACTTTCAAGCTAGGGTTTCACACTCACAAAAAAATGTTTACCTTCTTAGCATTCGTTCATAAAAATGTGACGATGAACTAACCTCATTATTTTTGTGAAACCTTCTATAGTAACTTTATAAGCATACCTTAAATACACAATATCCCATGCAAATCACACAATTCAGGGTGAGTATCGAAGTTCTAATTCTAGTCGGAAATGCACTAGATTTTGACCCTATCTCATGGAAGCTGTCATAACTTGTAAAATTCACCTCATGGAAACTTAAATTTTTCTTAAATCATCATGACACATCATACTAACATCTCCAATAATTATAATGTCATCACCATAACCCGAGATCTCCAAACATATAGACTTCCATAGTTACCCCTTAGGGTTTCACACTTTGTAGAAGTTGGGGTCAACTAAAAAAACACTATAACTCAAAATTAAATCACTAAAAATGACCCAAACATACATAGTACACCATAATATACATGAATGCATTCATAAATGATCTCATATGGATTCATACCTCTTAACATACACACTTGCTCCAAATGAACACGTAAACATAGTCAATCACCCGTATCTCGCACTCGCAACTAATGCGCATTCCCAAGAACTCTCTAAACCTACTATCCATCATGCCAACATGCTTCTCAATCAACCAAGAAGCTCCTACCTCCATGTAACATCACCTAGGCACCTAAATAGGCTTGTAAGAGCAAGCAAACCTCACTAAATCTCCTTATAGTATCATGTACACATATGAACCATCATGGAAACATCATACACAACATTATCCGAATGTACTCTATCATCCACTTTGTCATTAATGTGGTTTGCATCAATGAAAACACCTATAGGACCACATGCCAACAATCTCCCCTTTGTCATTGATGGAAAACTACCTAAATTTCTCCCCTTTTTACATTAATGACAAAGGCATACCTATAACAACATGTTCTTCATATTCCATAGATTCATAACATCATGTTTTGGTTAGAAACATCAACCAAATATATCAAACAAGCTCAAGACATTGAAATTTGTACTCAAACTTGTTTGTGCCTTCATTTCAAGCATACAATCACCATGCTTCCCCGGGCCAAGCATCTACTACATATGAACATGTTAATAAAACATTATCATACCTTGTTTGGAGAAAAACACCATTCTCCACCTTCTAGTCATGCAAAAGTTGTTATTTTCTCCTCAACCCTGTTTTGGTTGTTATCAGAGGTTATTATTAATCCTTTTATTTATTTATTATGATAATTTTTACACTTGTGTTAGCCCTATACTTGTTGGATTAGCTTGCTTAGCATGTACTATTTGTGTGGAGTTAGCTTACTAGTTTTGTTGACTTAGCTTCTCGGTTATGTGGAGTTAGCTTACTAGTCTTTTGAAGTTAACTTAACTACCAATATCAGCTAGTGGGAGTTCTTCACCACTGATTTAGGTAGTAGTTACACTTCCCTCATCCTATATGTACATCTTTCTTATTGAGTAATTCAAGTCATTGTATTGTAATGTATTGAGCATTATGGATTATGATGGATTTCCATATATGGTATTTTAGCTCTTCTGCTTTGCAAATCTAATGTGGTGTGCTATTATCATCTGAGATCGTGGCTTGGAACAATCTTCTTATCATTCCTTTCATGGTATTAGAGCAATAGATGATGTATACATCCATCTGTAAGTTTTTCTTTGCAAGCAAGGGTTTATTATTTTCATGTATTTGGAATTTTTTAGCAATTTTCTGCAAAGCATGCATTTTTATGCAAAACAGAGTGCAACATTAGATTTGGAAGGTGCCAAAACCCTAGAATCTCCTATAAACTTGACCATGTTTTGAGACATTAAAATCTGGATGCAGATATGTACCCTTTGGGTGCATTCTTTTATCCATTAGATATAAGTGTGTACCTTCTCGGATGCATTCTTTTACCCTCTGGATATTTTGGTTTTGGATGTAGTCTTTTATCCACTAGACACAGATCTGTACCCTCTGGGTGCATTATTTTATCCATTGGATATAAGCATGTACCTTTTGGATGCATTCTTTTACCCTCTGGATATTTATGTTTTGGATGCGTTTTTATCCACTGGATGCAGATCTGTACCCTCTAGGTGCATTCTTTTATCCATTGGATATTGATGTGTACCCTCTAGATGCAATGATTTACCCTCTAGACATTTTAGGTTTTGGGCGCATGATTTTATCCTTTGGTCACAAGCCTGTATTATGTGGATGCACTCTTTTACCCTTTGGACATTTGGGTGTCATGTGTACCTTTTAAAAAAGATCAACATTAAAATATTATTTTAATAGCAAAACCTTCTAGAGCTCATAACTTTTGATCTATAGCTCAGATTAAGGTGATCTTTTTTTGAAATTGTGTATTTTTTTAGATCTACACATTGGTAAAATTTTTATACACATATTTCAAATGTAAAATGTATTTTTACTCATTGTAATATTTACATGCACTCAATTATAAAGTTCCAAATTTGGGAGGGTGTTGTGATCACTTGTGGACACAATTTCGGTTGCCCGATGTCCGTGCAAGGTACCAAAGATGGCCATGAATAGATTTTGCTATTTTGTTAATTTTTTATCCTGTAATTTTTGGAAATTGCAAGGTTTATGTAAAGTTATCTGGCGAATTACTTTCATCTTAGTGATCATGGTGTTTGATTAACATATGTGTTCTTGGCTGGTACAATAACCAGATCATACCAAGCCAAGAACACATATGCTAATCAAACACCATGATCAATAAGATGAAAGTAATTCACCAAAATAACTTTACATAAACCTTTGCAAACAAATGAGCAACAACATCATATATTATTATGGAGTTCAATTATAAAGTGCCAAATTTGGGAGGGTGTTATGATCACTTGTGGATGCAATTTCGAGTTGATCCCGACATCCTAAAATTTTGAGTGTTGCATTCTTGTATTTATGAGTGTATACAATTATATCGCTCTTGTTTGTTGAGATATTTTGGATTAGTATTTTGACACTTTTTTTTGGCATGTTGATGAGTCTCTCTTGTGGGGGAGCTATTCGGTGAAGCCCAAGTGTTAATTTGTTATTGTTCGAGTAGTTGATTTTGGCAACTCATACGGATATGCGGTATCACTCTACTCATTCAAAGCAATATGGGAGGGTGTGGTGTTGATCACGATTCTTCGGGTTTCGTGTCCTTGCCTTGTTACCTTGGCTTTTCTTGGATCGTGGAACTCCTACTTGTTTGGATCTCGTGTCCTTGCCTTGTTGCCTTTGTTGTTTTTGGGTCGTGGCACACCTATTTGTAGCAGTTGATCAAATTATGTTTAGTGTTTTTTTACATTTTTGACATCACTCCATTGACAGTCTCCTTGCGTGGATTTATTCTGGTGAAGCCCAGTGTCAATTATTTTTGAGTTATATGATCGAGTAGTGGATTTAGACCATAATACACACCACACATCTTCGGTGTTGTACGAGTTTTGGAGCCGAGCTTCGAGGATATCTTACAGCAATATTTTCTCAATCTACTTTGTTATTACTAGTTTTGGGTACCTTGTGGTGTCCAATTTTCCCGACTATTTTACATGGGTACCTCATCAAACCTTATTGCCTGGACCCACCTTTTTTCCCATCTAATCTATTCTTACGGGAGGGTGTTAGTGTAGGTTATCATTAATCCTTTCATTTATTTATTAGGATAATTCTTACACTTGTGTTAGCCCTACACTTGTTGGGTTAGCTTGCTTAGGTGTACTAGTTGTGTTGAGTTAGCTTCTTAGTTATGTGGAGTTAGCTTACTAGTCTTTTGGAGTTAACTTAACTACCAATATCAATTAGTGGGAGTTCTTCACCACTGATTTAGGTAGTAGTTGTACTTTCCTCCTCCTATATGTACATCTTTCTTATTGAGTAATTCAATTCATTGTATTGTAATGTATTGAGCATTATGGATTATGATGGATTTCCATATATGGTATTTTAGATCTTCTTGTTTTGCAAATCTAATGTGGTGTGCTATTATCATCCGAGATAGTGGCTTGGAGCAACCTTCTTATCCTTCCTTTCATTTCCCTTCAAGGATCAATGTAACAAAGTACTATCCGAGTTACCAACACTATGGACATGTCAACAATATCATAAATGATCATTTACAAACCATCACACTATATTTCTTGACCAAATTCCATCTTGTCTAGGCATAATACTAGCTTTACAATGCACTTTCTTTCTCTCCATTCCACATTAGGACTAAGAGCCCTGAAGTAGCTCTTCAGTAATTCTAGGACCTACTTTAGCAAGCTCTAAAAAAACATGCATACCTTGACCATGTAGACCATATCTCCCCTGGAATTAAGAACTCTATTTTTATCCCAAAAGCACAAATTTGAGTAACTCACCTTGCTATCTTTCTAAGAAATCACTTGAGACACTTTTACTTAGTCCTAAATCATCTTTTCGATCTTAAACAGTCATAAGCTGGTTGAGATACAATAATTTTTTCCTTTAACCTTCATAAGATGTGATAAACATACCTCATATGCTTTAAGAACCTCTAACTAACCATCTACAATCAAAAATACTTTCTCCCTTATCTTGAGTGAACTTTCCACACTTGAGCAACATTTGTACACAGTAGAACCACTTTTTCTTGTCACACCGTAGCCTGTCTCGACCTCATTCAACCCATTCACCATTAACGAAAACATAATTAAACCAAGAAAATGACTCTTCTTACTTTATAAACTCACTTAAAAACTTCCATGAAGTAACAATACATACTCCCTTTGAATTTATAGGCCCAAACACACTACTCCACTTGTACAACAATGTTGTGAACCACTATAACAATCCGATTTATGATCTTGACCTAATAATTTGTCTCAACGTGACTAGCTTAAGCCAAGATACTAACTTTTTGCACCTCCACCATCATGTTTGTTCTTATGGAGATAAGATAAAACATTAAATTTCTTCACTTTTGGCTTCAACCATGCCTCATTAGGCACCCAGAGGCCAATAGGTACACATTCTTCAACCCTAAGCAAGACATTTTGGCTTAAGACACAAATAGGAATGTTTTAGCCATATTTTATCTTTTGTGAACTCTTAAATATTATTCAACTTCCCGATCATGGTCAAGAGTGACAACCACTTCAATGAAAAGTTCAACTATACACACACATACTTGAGACAATCTATACTCTGTCTACTAAGAATTCTTGCACCTATACCTTGTTATACTTGTCATTTTAGCTTACTAAACACTTAACCACACTTGGCATTAGAAAATTTTATCTTCAAACAACTTGAAAAACCTTGAGGATCACCTATATAGGTTCATACTCATCCTCATATACACATACTTGTAGCTATTTACATACTTATCTCTATACCGTAGAACTACACTTCCACACTAAGTCATATATAATTAGTAGCCTTCAACATTGTTATGGAGTAATTCAAATAAATTATCGCTATGAATATCACTTCAAATAAAGGACCAATCATGCTTCTAATATTATAGTCAAAGAGACAATCTCATTTGCATTTATACACACTAATAGGAAAGACCCGGAGATCTTAACTGTCACCTACACTGTGAAAAGTCATACAAGCGCAAAGACCATTCTTTGAGTACTATTAATCTCATACGATCTAAATACATTATGTTGTTTCCTTGATAATCTTTAGGATATCATTAACATACTTTATGTTGGGGCTAGTCACACACCAGTGTTGTACATATCTATATTAAATTGAATAATACAAACAATAAACACAAAATTTATACCAAAAGAAAAATACACAAGATATAACGTGGCTCACCCAGTGTGGGCTACGTCCACCAAGAAACAACCAATCTATTATTCTTTACTTTACAGAGGAAATACAATGAAGATTTGCAATCTTCCACACCTCTCACGAGATGTACAATACTTTTCCTTCACAATCTTCTCTCCAAGAAAATCTTCTTACAATTATCTCTCATCCCCTTCTAACCCTAGCTTTCTAGCTTATAACCATATACAAACATTAGGGAAACTTAGCTATGCATTTGCAACCATCTAATCACCTTTATAACCAAAGTTCGGATTAAAACCGTGTCTAAAATAAAAACATTCACGCATTGTAACTATGTTGGTTGCTCCCAGGTGACCGACATCGATTACTGTGTAAACCTGCAAGTTTGTAAAGCATGATATTTGTGAAGTTATTTAGCTCCACAACTCAACACTTTACACTCCCATACATGTCATGAGAGTTATGAGAATCAACAATTTTGTACAAAGATTTTCCCTACTCCATCAAATACAAAGTTTACTAGTCTACTAGCCCAGAAACAAAGGTATTCACTCATAACCTTTGATGTACATAACTTCATGAAGATGTCAAGCCTGATTTAAATACCCATTTGATCATATGCTCTCTTCCATAAACCTTGAAGACTCACTCCAAAGGTATTATTCCCGAGTTTGCAAAAGGCCTTCTTAACACCAACATTGTTAATCTTAACACTATCAAAAATCCTCATAAATGTATATCTTTTTGGGACCTAAAACAACTTGAATCCTTTATTCCTCCTTATCTAGATGATATTTTTAAAATTTAAGCTTTAAATTCCATCATTTGGGCCTTCAAACCCTACTTTCCATCTATATTGCTTAGTAAAATTGAATCCACCTTGATTTTGTCTCGCGTTTCCTTTACGAAACACTTGCACGTAACTCTACACTCATGTTAAGTGATCAATCCATCACATAATATGCCGTAGAGCATCTCCAAGCACATTTTCTAGAGCCATTTACACCATTTGGGACTTAATGACTTTTTAGACCAATGGACATTCCTAGACAACCTGTTATGACCATGTCATTTTAATACTCCGAGGCACAAGATGTCATTTTACAACCTCTTTAACACCTTCATATCTCTAAGCACATAATGGACTCATGTACACATTGAATGCAAGTCATTGCAACACATGATGACTTAATGATACTTCATAGAACTCAGTACAGTCACCAAACAACTTCACAAACCTCATACTCATTCAACAATGCTCAACTTTGGACATAGATACTATTAGTACACACACCATGACTTCAAAAAAACTTACACATTTTTTTATGACATGACAATGAGACTCATGAACATACACAACTATCTCAGAACAACCACACACCATGATGATGCAAAAACATACCATAATAACTTCATACATGTACATTCAATGACCATAATACCGAGATCATGACATCTCACACAAGAAAGCCATCATGAGCCAACAACACCATGAACAAGAGCATAAAATGACATACATTGACCTTATGGAGAAGGCATATTTTGACTCATACCACTCCCCATCACACCAATGTTTCTTTTGCAATAGTATACCTCTAAGAAGTATAGTAGATAGATATAGGAACAATAAAGACCTAAAATAAGGTCTTAAAGAGGTCCCAAGCCCTCTTGGGTGCTTGGAAGACTCCTTATTCCTCTCTCTTCTAATCAGAACTCGAAAAACACTTATTCTTTCACTAAGATCTGCTCTTGATGAGACACCATTGTCTCTCTTGAGTTTATCATTGAGCAAAGAAACCGTGATTTCGAGATGAATACATTCTTCCTCTTTGACCTTTAAATTTTTAGACAACTCCTCCATTTGTGAATCCAAAACATGAAAACATGACTATGCTCATGAGCATCTTCCTTGGATTCAAGGTTGGCTGCAACTCTCTCTAATTGTTCCTCTAGATGCTTTGTGATCTCATCATGTTCTTTACTCTCATTCTTCAACTTGCCTTCAAGGAGCTTAATCTGGTTTTCATGGTTTCTCATCATTTCATCAATATGTTGTGTGAGCTTTTGGTTCTCATCTCTAGCATGAGAAAGTTCCCTTTTTACTACTTCCCAAGGTGACTCTTCACAATATGAATCTGAATCAAAAATCTTCTCCAAATTCACAAGTTACAACTCCTAAGGGGGTAAACTTTAGGAAAATTTTCTAAGAAATTCATACCTTCACTTGAAGTAGAACAACAATCATCTTTGGATTTCTTCCCTTTCTAATAATTATTCTTCTTACCACCCATTTTTGCTTCAGAATATCTCCTTCAAGTTGTTAAGCTTCTCCAAAAGGACTTGCTCTGATACCAATTGTTGGAAGCATAATGGACTTGGGGGAGGGGAAGGTTAATTAGTCCTACAATTTTTTTATTTAATTTACCATTATCATTAATTCATCCATTTATTCAACCATGAGCCATATGTGATTTTACTAAAGCATATAAACAACCATACACAAGATCAAGAGCAAGAGAGTACATAAGAACACCAAATATATGCAGAAACCCTCAAGCGGAAGAAAACCCATTGAATTTTTTTATATTACACACAAAAAAGAAATTTAGTGAAGCAAAAACTTCACAAGGAGCACAAACACCTAATTTACTGAGGCATCAATCCCATAAGGAGCACCAACCCCTAGTTTAGTAGAGCATCAACCCTACAAGGAGCACCAACCCTTAATTTATTAAAGTACCCATTCCACAAGGAGGATTAAACCCCTAGGATAACCAAGCACCAACTCAGCCACCAATAGATTTTTTATCTCTAATTTTTTTCGCCATAATTGATGGAGATCACATATTCAGCTCACAAATCTTCAAACCCTAATACAAACCCTAGGTGTTAAGCCTTCAAAAATAGTTCTTCCTTCACTTCTCAAACCTTCAAAATCTTACACACCTATTTTTTGATCTTCTTTGGCTATTACACACCTGATCTAATCCCATTTCATGCTCACACACCTTCAAAACAACTTCACCTAGGTCGTACTTCTTGCACACACTCAACTAGCTCCAAAAAGCCCCTAAAACAATTCTTTTATAATATCTTCTTCATTTCAAATTAAAACAAAAACATTTTCCCTCCTTTGGCTCGACCAATGAATTATAAAAAATATATATAAATTTGAAATATAACAGTCACAAGTGACCCGAGTAGGTCAGCCTATCCAAAAACAACATTTCATGCTCCAAAAATGGTCAAATCCTTATGGGCACAAAGATAAAAATATTCCCTAACATCAAAACCATAATTAATCATGACCCGTAACTCACCACACATGTTTAAATTAACATTTAAACATCATATATGGTTGAAATTTATCTCAACCAATCAAATTATTTCATTTAATGGGCTCAGAGTTCTTTGTATTTGTCAAAACAGTTGTTTCCTACACCATTCAGGACCCTGAACTTCTTTAGGCCACCATATAACTTTAAAACATATAAACTATGTCATGTGACAACTCAATGTAAAGGGAATAACCTGTATAATACTTATACCCAAAATGCACAATGCAATGCACTACAAGGCTCTCCCATGATTGAAGAGAATCACAACACTAATACAACTCTTGTTTGTTTCAAAACTACAATCCATATCCCAATATGGGAGACTTGCAAAGGAGTAAAACAACATCAAATTACATTAACCAAATGAGATCAAAGAAATAAAACTCTCCTAAAATTGGGGAAACAAAATGCTATGGTAACCAAAAATGCTACATTCATCTTCAAGTTATAATCTTCATGTTTGTACTTCAAAAGATCTTCAAACACAAGGAGAAAGGCCCGATTTACCACCCAACCTATAGGCATCATTACATTCCTTTACAAATTTTGGATGGCATGTTAGCCTCCCCAAGCCCATGGGAGAGAGGACAAGCATTCCTCAAATATGCACAAGGTGGGGTAGGGAAGCACAACCACCACCACAAAACTAAAACAATAAACATAAACAAATCACCTAAAAGAAACTACAACATTAAGTGAAAAACTCCATGTTTTCCCACAAATGGAGAAGCGTGGATGAGAAATCCAAAAGAGCCATGAAGTGTGAACTAACCATAGGAAACACACATGCAAAAGATCTCCATAATCCTCCTTATTCCTCTAAGTAAACACCCCTCCTTATTTCTCCTCCCATTCAGCAAATTTCCTCCTTGAGCATTTTCAAACCTCTTGGGTTTCCTTTCCAAGGATGGGGAAGGGGTTCAAACCATATGAACCAACTTCCCAACCTCAAAAAATATGAGAGGATAAAATATAAGAAACCAACATGGCTTGCCCATCAATCCATGAGGTTTAAGAGGGAAATTACCTCTCTCTTCCCCCACACAACTCCAAAATCCATCAAGCCGTATGATGGATGGATAAAAACAACAAAGGAATACAAAGCAAACATATCATGCGCTATATACAAACATAATTACACACAACAAGATTTAACTAAAATATACATACAAAAACAAAAAACAAGGATCAAGGATCCTAACTTCGAAATATTTTTAAAACTCTAAGATTCTCCAATCCTCTTCCAAGCAAGAGCTCCAATTCCAACCTCCCCCAAAACCAAAATGCAAAAATGACAAGGTGAAAAATTTTCCTCCTACATGAGGATGTATATAAAGAAAAACAAGGGAAATATCCTCTCCAATGAGAGGGTGACATGTGTCACCCCTCTCTTCCCTCCCCAAGATTCCAAAATTTGAAAGAGAATAAAACAACCACACTTTAAGAGCATTTCCCCCAAATTCCTTAAAAGGATAATAAGCCAATAACATTCAAATTTTAAGAAAACACTCCACCCAACCATTCTTACAATAATGGTGACTTATGAGAGGTCAAATGGGAGGGAAAACTCTCATTTGACCAAGAAATGAAGCCCCCCTACCTATAGGTAGGGTGTAAGGGCTTATTTTCATGCTAAGAGAACCCCCAAAACCAAAAGGGGTCTCCAAAATGCCAAAAATAGCCCAATTTCGGGTTTTATATTTTGGGCACAAGTATGGAGGTTGTGGGGCCCACCCAAGGGTGTTTAAGTGACCCTAACCTCCTAAACACAAACTTAATTAATCAAACACACCTCTAATGCAAGTGGGGACCACTAGGTCCCCTAAACTAGGTTAATCAAGACTAATAAAACATAAATAAATAAATTACAAACTTGGAGTCACCCATGGTGCCCCTATCAACATGCAAACTCAAAAAGGCCTCATACAACAATCATGGTTAGGACTTGGCCCAATCGGTCACTTGTGCACCCTCGATTAGTCACCATGAAGCCCATGTTCTCCTATGCCATGTAATCTACACAATCATTACAAACATCAAATGCATATATCTAATAAATGTATAAATCAACTACTCAGTAAACCAATAAAAGTATAATCATGCTAACTATGCTAACACATCATCAGTAAGGAATTATAAATGAGAAACATAGACAATTTCATATAAATTCATCATGTGTTAGCCATCACAGTAACATATAACGACATCCATCCATGCTATAGTATGATACATCAAATAACCAAATAATCGACAATATCAAGATGTGCGTTAAAACTTTTTGTCCGTCATATATCCAATAAGGTCAACAACATCATAACATGTTAGTATCCAAAACATCTACTGAAATGAACTATCATACTAGTCAAAGCTAAATTGGTGCCATGCACCCAAATCATCATACATGTCCTCAAATGATCAAATATCATAACATAATATCAAAAAGGTGCCATAATCCATGTCTAATAATCAAATATGAGTATAGAGTCAACATATAACCAAAGCTAGAAAATGTGGGCACTACCTCCCCCTCTCCTAAAATTAGACTTCCTCCTAGAAGGCACTGGAAGAGATAGGGATATCTAGCCCTCAATGTTGAAAGCATCCTCCCATGTAGTTGTTGTATTATCATATATGTCCCACCGCATCCCTTGACTCGTCCTCGGCTATACCTAGCTGGACCCCACCTCGAAGGGGGAGGGCGTCGATTAATTCTCTGCGGTGGGGCTCTCCGCCACGGGCATGCATGATATCCTCCTTACGGATGGGGAATTATGGTTCCTTTACAAATGCAGATGTTGAACCATGATGGTTGGCAGGTGGATCCTCCCTCAATCGAGCCCAATAGTGGAGTGTTTATCCCTC
Source organism: Taxus wallichiana var. yunnanensis (assembly GCA_018340775.1). Classification (NCBI taxonomy): domain Eukaryota; kingdom Viridiplantae; phylum Streptophyta; class Pinopsida; order Cupressales; family Taxaceae; genus Taxus; species Taxus wallichiana. The sequence goes on from CM031244.1 coordinate 763,860,657, forward strand.
CTCGAGATGACCCTCCTCCTCCTAGTGCTATGGCATGTGCTTGATTCTGCTAGTGTGATTTGTTTCTTGTGCTTTCTATTGGCCCTCTGGGCGTTTTGATGTAGCCCATGTGGCATTTTCTATTTTGTTGTTGCCCTCGTGGCATTTTGTGGGACTGTGAGTTTTTGGTCGCCCTACTAATGTAACTCTCTTTATTTTAATTTAATATAAAGGCAGTTCCAATAGTAAAATGATTTTTTTTACAAATGGAATGATAATGTAATCTCTATGGTCATTCAATTTATATTTTAACCCCGAACCTTACACTCCACTCAATATTTCTTGATTGAAATAAAAACTATCTTTTATATTTGTTACATTATTTATGAAACATGAAAAATCTTATTGGATTGAAAATTTGTCCCTTCTAATTGATCGAACATTGTATGTATGAGATTCATATATACCCTTTCATTTAAAATATCTATACAAGTTGTGTAAGTTGAGACGTTTGATAATATTTTTGTAATCATGGGAAACATGTCATCGTTTATGACATGTGACTCACTTTGGATCCCTCTTTGTACTTAGATTCTTCCATATCAAGGCTGAATTTCGCCTCTTTTGTATTCTTATATGTATGATCACATTAGTAGCTCGGTTGGCATGTGCTTCTATGTATGTTATCTCATTGTGTTATGAGTAGATGGGAGATTACATGTATGTATGTATGTATGTATGTATTAGATTCTACTATTGCACCTTACTTGTTTTTAGTGAATTTATTTTATGAGCAATAATTTATGAAAATATGATTATGACGTTGTATGAATCCATGGTGATTATTGTTATAGTTTTGACTAGTTGTTTGACAATTATTATTATTAACATGCCCATCATTGCTTGAATTGTTGCTAATTGAATTAAAATTCACACTCAAAATATTATATGGTATGGAATTGAACCTACATAAGGTTGTTAGATGTACCTCGTTTACATTGGTAGTTATTATTACACTCTCAATGGGTTTTGCCATTTGATGGCCAATTGGCATCGATTATATTATAGGCACATCGATTATCTTCTTCATCGTGATAGATGTCATGACATTTCAACCATGAGGACTCAAAAATAGAATACTACACATGATAATTTTTTAAATAATATATTTGGTAACTTGATACACAACTCTAATTATAAATTATGAAGAATGTAATTGAAAAGAAAATTATGACTAGTTATTTTTAAAAAATTAAAATCATAAAATAAAATTATTTTATTCTGAAATATTTTTAAATTGATCATTTAATTAAAAATAATAGAATATATTTAGTAATTTCATGAAAAAATTAATTTAAAATCAAGAATTGTTAAAAACAAAAAATAAGTTACTTTCTTTGAAGAGTACATGACTAAATATCGATTTAATTTACAAGATCTCAAATTAGCGTATTTAGTAATTTTAGGCAAAAGCGTAATTTAGAATTATAAGTTGATATAAAAGTAGGACAAGAATAAACAAACAAAAAAGCAGATTTATTTAATACGAAAACATTTTAAAATAGTGCATACTTGATCGGAGTTATTTTATTGAATAAAGCTTTTCAATTCACTCATGCAAAGTAGAACGAGAAAATATTTTAAACTAGCAATCGCATGTGTACAATGCAATGTTAACGCCGAATGATATATGTTATTTGATTTAGAGGTATAGTTATTACTTTTGTAGTTGATGTTGATAAGGGGTGTGATTGATTTTGTAAGTGTAGAAATATAGATGAAGCACTTCATTTAAAAGTTCTATATACATTTAAAACTTGTTACAAATTCGTACATATACATTTCTAAATCTTATATCATGAGTGGTAGCGGTTTATGGGCATTTTTTTGCAAATCTTATATCATAACAAAAGTGCAAGTAATATTCATTTATTTTCTTAATAGTACTTTCAATCCACATAGTAGTAGGAGACAATGGTATGTTAATGTCAAAGGAAATACAACAATTTTCTTTTAAAGCGGGGAAAAAGAGGGAAACATAGATATGGAATAACTAACATAGTGTTGATAGTTCAAAGTATAGAAAGGAATGGATGAGGGTGTAAAGTTTGAAGGGACGGATGCGGTAGAAATATTTGCGTAAAGAAGGTTACGGAGGAGATGCACTGCCATCTACTTTCTTTGAACTGAGGATGACACATTTCAATCTGTTGATTCCGCAGTATGTCTCTTTTTTCAGGGAAAGTGTGAAGTAGTATTTGTTGCCGATGACATTTCTTGTAATCTCACTATTCGCATCTTTTTCTATAGACAATAGGTGGAGGTTGTTAGATGCAACACCCATGATTGACTTAGTTATCTTATCAAAAGCAGTAACTGATTGAAGTTCCCCTGTTGGGTCCTTTAGATCGATCCTAAGTGCATATCTATACTCATAGTTATGAACTTGTATGTTGCAACTCAAACAAAACCATGAACCATTTCCATGCTCTCGCACTTTTTTCCTGCATTGTTTGTCACCTTTTTGAAGAGGACATGTTGTGTTAAAAAGATTTTCCATACTAATAGTTGTGATTTCTTTGAACTAAGGATGACATATTTCAATTTGTTGATTTCGTGGTATGTCTCTTTTTTCAGGGAAAGTGTGAAGCAATATTCATTGCCGATGACATTGCTTGTAATTGCACTATTCACATCTTCATCTATAGACAATAGGTGGAGGTCACTAGCTGCAACACCCATGATTGACTCAAATGTCTCATCAAAAGTAGTAACTAATTGAAGTTCTCTTATTGGGTCCTTTAGATCGATCCTGAATGTATATCTATACTCATAGGTCTAAACTTGTACGTTGCAACTCGAACAAAATCATGAACCATTTCCATGCTCTCGTACTTTTTTCTTGCATTTTTTGTCACCTTTTTGAAGAGGACATGTCGTGTAGAAAATATGGCACTATTCTTTCCCCAGATTATTGTAAATAAGTAGATGAGCCCAGTAGTGAACTTGAGTTTTAACATAAAAATTCATCAGGTGTCACTATGTAGAAGGTTCTCATAACAATGATTTTTGTCAGCAAGAAACAGACTAATCAAGACAATGCATTTGCAGGATAATTCAACACCCAATCTTTTACAAGGAATAAACGCTTTGCATATACATAGCTATAAGGAGATTTTGTTACTTGAGATCAATTACTCACAAGCGGAAAGTTATGTAAACATCTTTAAGACTTACTAATACAACAATGCCATGTTAGAAACAATAGTTTAGACAAATGGTAGTCTAGAGATCTAGAACTCAAGTACCAAAGAAGAGGTTATCCTATGCACAGTTTGATGTTATATGCGATACATTGAGCCAGTGTATCTACAATCCATGAAGCTCAATATATAATGAGGGAAATGTCTCGTAAGGAAGGGTATATGATCATCAACAAGGTTAGTACCCAAATAAAGCTTGAAAGAGACGGTAAAAAAATATTTCTACAAGGGGTACTGGTAGGTAATGGGAAGTGAAGGTGAGCCTGTTGTTAACAAGTTGTTAGATATTTTCTAAGAATATGGAAAATGAAGGAATCCTCTTAGATGCAATAGAGAACAAATTAGGCCTTGGGTGCTTATGAAACCCGCCCTTACAAATCAGCACACTACCATCATAATTGTATCTAGTTGTTTTTGAAAGATAAGCCTTGATTTTGAAGAAAACATTGAAAAAGATCATGACACTTGCTAAGAACAATTCTTCATATTTGCTAATGAAGTATTAGGAAACAAAAGGATTATTCAAACACCAAGACCAATAAGTTGGTTACTGCATACGAAATAAAAAGAGAAACTCAGACAATTACATAGAACTATAAAAGAAGGTGACTTATGCTCCATTTATTGTATAGACAAATGTTGCCCATCAAAATATTGATAAGTAACTGGTGCTATTATCACTGGTATAGGTTTCACACAAGCTTTCTTTTACCATTAGGTTGGGAAACAAAAGTTCTTAATTGTTTTATGATTGTATTTTAAAACTATTGAATATGGTTAGTGAAAAGGAGGCATTTCATCAAACACGACGGGTGCCCTGTTCTAAATCTCCCATTCTAGCAGAAGTTGGGAGGATGCTGGAAAAGATTGTGGAGTCCGCATGTACCCTTTCCGATTGCATTTTTCAGAAAGATGTGAAGGCCTTTCAAACACAACCATTTTTTTCATCCCATGTGATAAATGAAGTTCATGAGGTCACATTTGTTTCAGGCATTTAGTCAAACAATTCGCATGGCACCACTTTGTGTGATGGAGGACATGAGAACTGGTAGACAATGGAAACCTTCGACGAATAATCTGCCAATGATCCACTACCATGGCTTTGATTGAAAATACGTCTGAAATGTTTGAATTTTATGTGGCTTTGATTGAAAATTTGTCTGAAATGTTTGAATTTTATCTCAGGAGTCGTTTCCGTGTCAAAAGGCTCACGGAGGTCTGCCTCTTTTTCGGGCTTATAACAACTTCTGTAAATTCCATAGTGCCCCTGCAGCCAACTATCATGAGACCACCGACTACCATAAATGACATTAAACTCGATGCGGAGTAGATTAGGAAAAAAGGTTTACCAAGAAGAAATTTAATCGTGTTTAAAAATGTTCAAACGACCATCAAATTTAACATATTGGGCGAAAGGACCGGAAAGGGCTTTCCCGTAGGAGGAATGCCTTCCGCATAAAAAGTTACGTCTACTTAATAACGCATGCATAAAGTGATGCCTCCATAAAATTACTAAAACCATGCGCTAAATGTCCCGTGAGAATAATATGTAAAACCACTTTTCCCCTAACGCGCCTGAAGAGAAACGGAAAGGGGGGGTTCCATTGATGCAACCATCGAAGAATCCATCCACCTGATATTATTGGAGTCCAAATTGGAGTTGATAGCAAACTTACATCTCTTACTTGCATTTGTATTCAATTATTACACAATTAAATATTATTTAAAATCCCTTCTGATGTACTTTGCAACATTTGTTTTGGCTTTAATAGAAAATCAAAATTGTTAATCACGCCCCTTATCAACAACAACTACAAAAATAATAACTATCCCTCTAAATCAAATAACATATACCATTCGGTGTTCACATTGCATTATACACATGCGATTGCTTGATGGTCTCGTCTCTGAAGCGTTTTACGTGCAAAGATGAGCAATGTGGATTACCCTTACTATCTCTTCCTTATCGATTTCAGATTCTCCTTTTGCAATTCTTCTGTCTACCAGCTCAAATGCCTCATTTTTCTCATGTAAACTCCACGCCTGTACATAAACACAGAGGATTCTTCAAGATGCCCCTCAGAACAAGTAATCCAGGAAAGATCTTAAATGAAGTTTCGAGTCTTACCCATTGTAGAAGGAGCTCCATCTCGGGTGGAAGTTTAGGATCCCTGACCTTTCTGCCACTCACAATCTCCAGAACCAACATACCATAGTTGTACACATCCGCCTTATCTGTCAATTGACCATGAGTTGCATACTCCGGCGCAATATACCCTATATGGTCAAGGCTCGACTTTGGTCTTTGATCTCTCTGCATATCACTATATGGTCAAAATTGTAATATGATTGACGAAATTTAAAACCAGTAAATAAAAACTGAGGCAAAACATTTACCATAAGAGATATTTTATTTTATACATAATACTAACAGTGAAAACATATTCATGGCAGGACTTCCCTTTAAATCACCACTATGGCTGAGCAGCACATTAGAAATGATGTCTTCAATTATACGGTTTCTATCTAGCTCATTGTGAGTAGAAGGCAACAGTTTAGATGTAACAAATTTCAGTCGAGGGAGATAGGTGTAAAGATATTTCCATCTCTTGCTGAGGACAGAACACCTGACAGCAAATTTGAGTTCCATGAGAGAAATGATTAAACACAAGATAGGGTCTGGCAAAGCGCCAAGATGGTCTTGCAAGGGTGTCATGCCTTCGGGTCTCAGCCCACAAATAATTTGCGTTACTACACTGTGCTAGCCTTAATTCCAAACAAAATCGGCCACACTTTCTGAAGAGGGCGAACATCGCAAAAGAGGGTCAAATATGAAATTAGCCCATTATCAGAATTTAGCCCATTTGACCTTAAAAATCTCTGTTCTTAAATCATACCCACCTCTGCAAATATAGTAACAAAATTATTGATGTCGGTGTTATTGTAACGACATAGCAATGATCCCTCCTTTCTGCGTTGCAGCTCTGAGGGACTGGTGTTGTCTTCAAAGCTGCAGACATTGTAGATGCCAAGATCCGCCGCCTGATCAAAAACACTAACTTCCAAAAGGCACGCGTGAAGAGAAGTGAAAAATTAATATTCGAATTAATAATAATAATAATATTAATAATAATGATAATAATAATAAAAATCATATTAATAATTATATAATTAATATAATATTAATATTATAGTGATTAAAGTGATTAAAACGATTATAGTCTGCCAAAATAGTAAAACCAGTCGAAAGATGTGGTTCCGGATTAAAAACCGTCGCCAACATTTACAATTATCGACCGATAAAACATTAATTAATAAACTTTTCCAAAGATGAAATTGACGGAGTCAATTGTGCGGAGACTTTCTGGCGAAGCCAAAAGGTTTAGGGTTTAGGAAAACCCTCTCGAACCGATCCGAAGAAAAAGAGAACAAGAGGGGCCCACATGCCCGAACGAAGCCGAGCAGCACAACCATCTGAGGAAAAGCGGCAGAGAACCCGAAGAAGAGGAGAAATCGTGCACCGAGCCACCAAAAAAAGGCACACCACCACGAACCGAAGGCCGAAAACACCACGAACCGAAGGTCGAAAAGAGGGCGCCCAATCAAAATAAGAGTCAAAGCGACTCCATATGGGCGACTGGGCACGCAGACCAGGCAGAGAGCGAAACGGCAAGAATGGAGGCCGTGAGAAAAAACCCCCAAGCACAGGTCTGAGGCAAAATAAAGGGACAGCGTTTGAAGGGGGCGCGTGTAGCAGTAGTGGTAGGTAGTAAGGCGGCCGGGGCAGAGAAGAAGGCGCCAAACCAAGCAGCGAAACCCCAACCACCTGCAGGGAAATAGGCGCCCAAATTGGACGCGAAAACCCGAAAGAACAACACGCCCAGCAAGGAAACAGCAGCCCGAATGCGCAGGTAAGAAAGACTGCTGGAAAATATGCTGAAGCGCATTGAAAGAGGCCGCAAACAGCAGACCAAGGCGTGAAAAATCAGGCCAATAAATGCAGCCCCAGACATAAGAGACCAAACAGAAAAATTACAGACCAAGGCGCATTGAAAGAAGCCGAAAACCTCCTCATGGATCAACAACTGCACATCACCTGAAACTAAAATGCAAAAACGTCCAGACGGCCGTCAAACCGTCAACTTTAAGACAGTTGCAGAAACGTCCGGAGGTCCTTTACCATAGGGGGAACGCCTTCGGCGTAAATATTGCATGCTCGGAGTTATTTTATTGAATAAACCTTTTCAATTCAATCGCTGTCTCAATTTTGCATTTAGTAGTGTGTAGTCTTAAACTAAAAGAATCCTTTTGAATTGCGTTTCCACAGTTGTCTAAGTTGTTTGCAGGAATTCACAGGTCAAGTTTGCCTTGGAAAAGAGTTCATAATGGGTTCCGTAGCCAGTAGAATGAGGCAGTACAGAAATAGAAACACAGAGACAGAGACAGGAATCAGAGACCTGAATATTGACATCCTCATTGAAATTGCAAGCAAGCTTGATTCTTGCGATGCAGCAAAAATGGGTATTACGTGTAGTCTTTTTAAGGAAGCTGCATACTCTAATCCTCTGCGGAAAAGCAGGCAACTCTGTCTTGGAAGACGGCAATTGAAATTCTCAGATTGTATGAATGCTGGTTTTTATTTATATCCAATTCCACTTGTAAAACCCGAAACTCTCACCCAAATTTTGATAGCCGATCACAAAACTGTAATCGTTGCTCATGGTTCCAACGTGTTCAGATTCGGGATTCACGATTCAAAAAGAGGTTGTTTTACTGATTTTCATTGTCCAGACACGAAGGCACAGATACACTCCATGAGGTTATATGGCAATGAAAATAAAGTGTTGGTGACTTCGAGCTATGATAATAATATACGCGTATGGCGAAACGACGCGTTACAGCTGACTTTGAGGGGTCGTTCTGGTCCCTCTACCATTCTCGCAGATTCTTTGCTTGGCGGGTCAGCCGATCCACCTGTACTGGGAAGCGGGGGTCGACATGGTATCGTGCACCTCTGGTCCCTCCTTCAGACAAAACGCACGGAAGAAGTTCTCCCATAGCGAGGTTACGCAGACAAAATTCTGAGGACCTGGTAGACTTGGCTGTGGCAAAGCATAATTCTTCCCTTTTGGTGAGCCTTGGCCGGGATTCCAAACTGGTGGTTTGGGATGCGACGTCACAAAGCTGTGTCGGTTCCACACCTGGTCCAGAAGGCAGTGTTCCTCTTCCTGTGAGCATCCGCTGTAGAGAAGGAGAAGCCGTCTGTTATGTTGCTTGCGGCTCTTCCGTGACGGCGATAGACCGGCGAAGTATGCAAACTGTAGCAACTGTGGAGGCTCACGTGTCAGGTTCGGCGGCGGCGGCGGCGGCTCACGTGACAGATTTAGGTGGTCACGTGCCAGATATAAGCGCCTTTGAGGTTCATCGGTGGTCGCCACTTATATGCACAGGAGGCGTCGACAGGACCGCCAAGTTGTGGGATATAAGAGCAGGTAGAAGTAATGATCCCGTGGCTGTGCTGAGGAAGCATCGTGCGCCTGTAAACCATATCCACATGGATTACAGCAAAATAGTGACAGGCGGGCATGGAGATAAACAAGTAAACGTGTGGGATGCTAAGACGGCAGACAGACTTGTGTCGCTCAATTGTAGACATCGTGATTACAGCAGCTTGGGACTGAATGGTATGGCAGTGAAAGGGACAAACATTGTCACTGCAACTCGTGCTAGTGTTTTATGTCTTCAGGCACATTCCAAAGTAATTCTTTTTAGAGACTTTTCCAACTCTAACAAATCTTTATGACAACAAATCTTCACTATTTTTCCCTTCATCAAGTCAATTTGCAGATCAGTTTACTGGGTATTTGTGCCCAAAACAGTATCAGTATTTTCTGCTATGTCATGGATCAGTTTTATGCTTTATGGATCAGAGATTTGATATAGTTCTGTATGTTTAAATTTATATGATTACCTAATTCTTTTTACATCAGTTTTATACACGGGACTGGTTAGGCCTTCATTTCTGCAAAAATAGCTGCAGCTTTTTTGGAAACGCATGTGTACAATGCAATGTGAACGTCTTAACGGTATATGTTATTAGATTTAGAAAGACAATTATTATTTTTGTAGTTGATGTTGATAAGGGGTGTGGTTGACAATACTGATTTTCTATTAAAGCCGGAACAAATGTCGCGAAATACATTAAAGGTTGTTAGATTAGTTGTGTAATAATTGAATACAAATGCAAGTGAGACATGTAAGTTTGCTAATACTCACTCTCAAGAATGTAGTGAATGTGAAGTGTTGTTGTCAAAGTAGATTGAAAGAATGACTAAGTGCTTTAACATATTATCTCTCCATGAAACTAAAATGAGACAGAATATGCAATTATATATAAACAAATCTGAAATGGTTATGGTACATTCCAAATTTCTTTATTACCTCAACGAGTTTGAGAGCATCATTGTTAGAGCTATTTTGTGCATATCTTACAATCATAGCATTCCATGAGACCACATTTCTTTGAGGCATTTTGCAAACAAAAAATGGTATATGTTATTTGTGTTATAGGGATAGTTTTTTTTTGTAGTTGTGTTTGTTTAAACTATGGGTGATTGATTTTGTATGTGTAGAAATATAGATGAGTCACTTCATTTAAAAAGCGCAAACATGAGGTCTTACCCTTAAAACTATTCAAAATGCAAAAAAGTGATATAATGTACAAAGCTTTGGATGGAAACAACTATAATTTGCATGGTCCTTTCTCGGCATTTTAAATTTCTAGGTATTTGTGTGCAGATGAAGACATTAAAAATGTGTTGTTGGTTAACATAAAGAAACAGCAACAATAAAAAGGAAAAATCGAACATGTATGTTGAAACGTGTAATTTTGTAATTGTAGATATATAGACGAACCACTTCATTTAAAGGTTTCATCTCTTCATTTCAAAGTTGTTACAAATTCGTACATATACATTTACAAATCTCATATCATGAGTGGTATCGTTTTGCGGACTATTTTATTTGAACTTAACATGAGAATAATTATATCATGAATGGTAGCCTTTTGAGGGTAATTTTATTTCGGTAAACATGAGTACATTTGATACCCCTTGAATGGAAATGGCGTCTAGGATAGAAGAAGTGTTGAGTAAAGTAGTAGTGGAGGTGCTATCAAAGCAGAGTGTAGTATTTACGAAGGGTTGAGTGATAGTAGTCTTGCTTCCTCCTTTCTTCTTGCTCCAAGTGTTGCTACGTGCGCCATTTTTAGTACCTTTCGAATGAAAAAGGAGGTGAAATGCACAGATTTGCAAGCGAGGCAACTCTGGAGAAAGTTGTGAATGTCAGACCCTGCCTTTCATTGGTTCCAATGTCGACAGTTGTTCTCTATGCATAGTAAGTCCCTAGGACTTGTGGATAGTTAATGCCAGGCCATTTTAAGTGGCAATTGTCTTCGATTCCCTCTCGAAATAGGGGTATTGGAATATGTAATGGGTTGGAGGGATCCCAACATGGGCCATTGTATCTATCAAATTTGACAACAAAAATAAAGGTAATGTTGGTGGTGGCATTGATGCGTTGTAGACAATGTTGATGATTGTTCTTGTAGCACCATTTACGAGGCCTGCGTCAACCCATAAATTTGCAATAAGCATGATTTTTTTTGTCATTTGCACAACATAACTTTGTGCTCCAGTGATCATCATTGGATTTTTGGTCAGCTCGCCTGTTACTTTTAGCAATGGATTGGGTGATTGAAACATTCAATGCCTTCAACATCTAAAGGTTGTGGGAGTCCACGAGGTCATTTTTGCAAACAAATGTGGTGCGTCCTTAAAAATTTTGAGCTCTTGTTGAGTTAGGTGTGTGTTTGTGCGAGACATTAGGAGTTCCCAATCCTCAATAAGAGGGGTTGAATCTCGCATGTTGAGCAAGTAAATTTTGGAATGAAACTTGTGCATCGGTTGTTCCTTGTTGCCAAATATATTTTGCAATGTAATGGAAGAATGAAATCCCTTCCAAAGGGTGGCTCCATAGGATTTACTTGCATAAAGAGGACTGTCCATAACCGGTGGTAATTGCCCGACATAACGAATCCTGTCATTGATGAAGGCACATGCCCCCACATGTCACTTCGGAAAAAGGATTGGAGTCTAAATATAAATGTAACAATCAAAAAAAAATAACATGAAAGCACTCTACAATAATTTTTTAATCCATAACATGCAATAAACAAAACAAATGAATAAATACTTCAATCAATATTGAAACCCACCTGAAGTTTGTTTAGAGATGACACTCTCTTCTTTACTGTGGGAGAATGAGAATCACAAATACCCTACAAAAAAGTGAAAAAAGAAGTTAATAAAACTAAATATATCTATACTTATTCAATTAGTTACATAAAAAACAACCCTATTTTTGACGAGATTATAAATTGATCAATGAATAGCTGAGCACCAATTTTCAAAGGTACAAATTAATATAGAGGTAATTTTACAATATTTTAAATGAATTATATATGCAATGCAGTTCAAAACACTTCTAGAACATAAACAAGGGCACATTTAATACACTGAAGATGAACTCCATGAAGTTTTGGAATAGGGACAACAGAGAGGTGGTGGGGGTGGGGGAAGATGAAAAAGTGACCAAGTAATAAGATTTAGACAAATTTGTGTACACTTGATATCTATTTGTATATGAGCTTGATAGGTGAAGGTCCTTAATAATGTCATGTTTCTACTGAGCTACCTTGATTTAACACTAGTCCATAGTTGTTGCTCCTTTAAAGTTGTACATAACTATAGTTGTTTCTTCTGCCAGTATATAATTGTAGTTGTACAAATTGAGTGATGAAATGGATACTATCAGATGCGTCTATCTACATATTCTGGCTCTACATGTTTCTATGCAAATCAAACAATTTGTTTGAGTAGGAGAAGCTTTGAAATGCTTGGTGAGATCAAGATAGATATACAGTAAAATATCCAATATCAAAAAGGGTTGTAAAGTTTGTAAGATTGATAATTTTCATGGCAGCCCCTGATTCCATAGACTATTTTCTAGATTGTAGATGTTATTAAAATCTTATCTTTCTTTCATTCATTCCATACCAGCAAAACAAAGGTATAATTGTTTTTGCATTATATAGATACTTAAGCTCATTCTCAATATTTATTTCTTTAGCATTCTAATTCACTTATCCAAAAATGTTCGAAGACAACTAAACATAATACAAATTTGAAAACAAATTATTGAAGGAAAAACCTACTAAAACCCCTTGTGATTGACAAAAGGGGGTAAATTATGAGGGTGTCTTTGTTAAGTTGATAGATGTCTAAAACCAGTGGTATTTGTACCAAAGCAATTTGTATGGTTGATCCATACACATGAATATTGAATGTACATCTTTCAAGAAAACAATTATCTCAAGTTGTGCCTAAATTGAAAGGGAGGAATGTAAAAATCCAGAAATGAGCAATGATGTCGAGCATTTTTTGGGCTACCATGGAATTTGAAACTATGTTATCTATCAAAAATGTTCTTTCATTATGTTTTGATGCATTTGCATATCCTATTTCAAAGGTGGTTGTTTGCCTTTGGCCATTTTCAATTTCCCCAAAGCTTCTGTTCATGCTCCGAAATACCAGTTTTTATCTTCATATGTAGACTGGTTGCCTAACTTGGGGCCTAATGATTCATTGTAGTGAATAGAAACAACATTCAGAGCTCCAACCTTATGATTCCCAATGATTTCTTGAGACTGAGGCACAAAGGAGTTGACAAATACCTTGCTTTTGTAACTAACTACACCTCCTCTCATTGACTTCAAACATATTCTCACTACACTACACTCTATACATATATTGCACCCATACACCATAGTCACTGGCATACTTGCCTTCTAGAATAGTGTGACTGAAAAAGATGTCTTTAGGTGTGATTTTGAAGAATTTTTGCACAAGAGAAAAGAAACATAATGAACAATTATGGTCTTAAACCTTGCACCATTGGCTGGAATGATTTATGGACATGGCTCTTCACATGTATGATGACATAATGAGAATCAGAGAAAATATAAATGAGAAATATATAATTGGCTATGGTGTTACAAGCACTATTTATAAATGTGTTCTAAAGAATTGTAATCAAATTGCTATAAAGAGACTGCACAGTCACTACCCACAAAGCTTGCGTGAAGTTGGAACTGAGCTCGAAATAGTTGGAAGCATCAAGCATAGGAATCTTGTGAGTCTGCATGGATATTCGCTTTCTCCACCTGGAAACCTGTTGTTTTATGATTACATGGTAAACAGAATTCTGTGGGACATCCTACACGATGAGTAAAATGATTATGTTATGAAGAAAAATGGATCTGTACATTGTAGATTCATATTTTGAAATAGAAGAATCCAATCAATCTCTAACCTACAATATCAAATCAAATCAAATCAAATTTACAGTATCATCTTTTAAATTTGCCCATTCTTTTTGCATGCACCTCTTTTCCTCGCAATCTCCTTAACTCAGGTTGATATTAAATCAGAATAATCAAATGTGCCCACAATCCACTGGGGCATCAACACATGCTTCTAAAGATGTACAACTCACCCCGTATTCAAATTTGCTTTAATTGCCTTGAAACTTATCACACTTTTTTGCAAATTTTTATCGATGGTTGTGTAAATAGCAATTTATTGCCATTTTTGGTGATTTCTAATTCTATGTCAAGACAAATAATGGAGGAAAATTCATGGCAAAAGAGTTTGAATTACTTGCAAGGCTTGTTTAACGAAAGGAAAAACCAATAATTATAATAGAGAAGGACCAGTATATATTGGAAGGTTAAGGTCTTTAAAATAAAATTTGGGCAGAGGTTTACACGGTGCAGTTCATTTGTTAAATATATGGTCCTATAGAGGAGTACTTGAAGAAGGTTGGTCGGGTTCAGAAACAACAAGCAAAACATCTCAAGCTTTTCGAATCTAAAGAGTATGTTTTAATTTCTTAAGATTGAATGATTAAGTGAATCATTTTCCTATCAGATATAGTAATAATATAGAATCCTATAGATTGCTTCATTTACAATCTAAAAAAAATAAAAATCTATGAGCAGAGTGCTAGATGAAAAATCAGACTTGAATCAAGTTGATTCTTGATAGAACAAGGTGAGGTGCACAAAAAGTGATCAATCAGGAGCCAAAATAGATGGAACCTCATTCTGAAGCTATGAATGCCCTGATAATATTAAGCTCATAGTTGAGAATTCAGTGAACTTGGGAACTTCTCTGTGAACTAAAGTAATAGGAGATGCTCAAATTTAAGCAAAGATCTGGATAGCATTCTGATTTGGACATTTAATAATTCAAATTTGTTAATCCCTCGTTGGTAAACCTCACTCCATGCGTACCCTCCAAGCTAATGTTTTCTTGAGTAGGCTAAGAATTATTTTATTGGAACACATCGATAAATATATATTAATAAAAAAAGATAAAAGTACAAATGGTTACAATAAGAGGGTGGCTAGTTGGTATAACCACATGGTAAAAATGACTCAAAAGCTAAACATACACAACACAAAACAAAACTCATTGACCAAGAACCAAAGCTGTAGAACTGGTCATAAGAGGAGGCTAAGAAATATAGTTCTACTGCTACATACAAGTATAAACAAAATTTAAATGCATACCTGCATAATTCAATTTAACGCAAGGGATTGAATCAATAAACTACAAAATGCAATGTAACATTATTTTCAACTCAAATAATTTTAAAAGAAAATCTAGTGAAAGAACAAAAATAAAGAATGAAATTTCAAAGATGGGTTGCGAATAAAAAGCACATACATCGAGATATGAGGCCACAAAAGTAGGTAAGCAATTTAACCCATCTGACATTACAATAAATATATATATTCGAAAAGACCAAGGAAAATTTTAAAATCGAAGAACAAAGATGACTTGAGAGACCTCAAAAATTTGATCCATTGTGTAGAGACATACTCAACTAATCTCTGGAAAAATCATGAGAAAAAAATGAATATCGATTACAAAAATCCATGATGAGTATACTAGAGAAAAGGCCAAATAAAATATTAAACCATTCTTAGCACAAACTCTTACCATGTGCATGGAAAATGATAATAAGAGGTTGAAGTTTTGAACAACTCAAATACAAATAAAGCACAATAGCATCTGCTTCAAAATGCCAAAAGTTTGCTTAGCAAACATAGTAAGGAAAATAAACATATTCAAATATCAATGACCCTCCTCATCTACTGCATTAAGAAAGAAAGAATTTGCAAGCAAAACACAGTAAGAAAAGAAGGAGACTACCAAATACAAATAAAATTCTTCAAGCTCAAAAATCCACAACAAATGAATGCATAAAACATATCTTCAAGATTGCATTAGAGCCATCCTTTAAATAGATAGTTGCACAATTCTGTAAAATGATAAGAATTTTGTACAAAAATAAGACAACAAACTATGATTGGAGCTTATTTTATAACAATCAAGCTTTATTCCTATTTTCAAACAAAGCAATTTAAAAATAAAAGTAAATTATTTTTGTGCATGAAGCATGTATGTTTTAACAACATTCTAATTTAAGGAAAATCTATTTTTATAATAAATACCTCTATTATTGAGGCAATTGTAATCATTACACACACATATTGAAGGAAAAAAACTCGATCTTGTTTTAGAGGAGGAATATAATTATGCACAACAATGTTGTTTGGATTTAACTTCTAATTTATTTGTAGTGTTTTTATTTCTGAATGTGCTATTTTTTTCAATTATTCCGCATTTCTTTCTCTTTCTAGTGTCTTTGTTGGTATTTTTCACCCGCATTGAAGAACATAGAAAATGCATACAAATCTATATGTTTATTTTCAAACCAAGTAATCTTTGTAATTAACTTACAATCACGAACATATTCCTTTCAATTTTGACTTGTTTAAAGGCATGCATGATAATATCATGGTATTCATGATAGTTCAAAGAAAGATAGCATTCAAGGAGTTTCTCAAGGTGTAAGGAACCAAAAATATATTTCTCGGTTATCATTTCAAACATAGGTTCTCTCGAAATCCTTGTGTGGATTACTGAAGATTTCAATTCTACAAGGCCTTCTCCTCCTCTTCCTCCTCCTCGGTGCTAGTATGGGCATCCTTTCAGGTTGAATGCTAGATAAATGTCAATGTTGTTGTAAAGTTGCAGCCTACCGACATTCTCCCCATTAAAACTCGATCGACCCTAAAACATTACCCATTTTGTATGCAATATCCAAATCATCCACTTCCATTAGCCACATTTGGTATGCCATATCCAAATCACAAGAGATAAACACAGACACCTCTCAATGTGCCCATCATTACCTAAACCACCACATGCACCAAATTCCAAAAAAATCAAGCATTTTGTCGAATAATTCACACGCTTCCACATTTTGCATACATATATGCCAGCTCATTTACAACTAAAACATATGACAAACATCCCTCTCCATAATGTTTTGGCGGATGTCCACGCCATGTTTAAAAGTTCCTATTTTGGCAGAGGATGGGATTATGCTAGAAAAGGTGAACCAATTGGGTTGGACACATGTTGGTTGCATTCAGAGAAACATTTTCAATGCTTCTTAAGGATCAATTGGCAATTGATGATAAAGTTTTTAGTTGAGATAACTATCACATGACCAAGAATGAAAAACATGTAGACATAATAAACAATTGTAGGTGTAATGTTATAGGAAGAACTCATGCAATCTAAATATTTACATCCTTCATCCACTAAACCTACATGGTCATGTGCTAATAAAACAAAAATAAAGTATTTTGTACATATTCGGAATCAAGGCATTAGATGAGACCATGTCTACGAGTCATTATGTCAAATAGTTCAAGTGCCTTGAGTTTGCTTCCACATTTTGTATACATGGCTAACAAGGTATTTTCAACCAAATCATTTGACAAAAATTCACTTTCCTTTATGTTGCAATAGATGTCCATACCATGTTCTAAAGCTCCCATTTTGGTACGGGATGGACATATGCCAAAAAAGGTTGTGGACTCTTGATTTACATCTCGCAATTGCATTCATTTGAAATTTTCAAATCCCTTTTCCACAAACTCATTATGTGTATATTCGTAATTGTTGCAGTCCATGAGACCACATATCTTTGTGGCATTTTATCAAACAGTTCACGTGAAAACAATTAAATATTAAGGTAAGCCTTTCTACAAGAAAATAAGTGAAAGATAGCTAGAAATACAAATCTTAGAGCACATCAAACACTTTTATCCGCCGAGAGAGAGGAATCTGTAAAATTGGGTGCAAGTAAAGCAACAATCATGAAATATCATACTCCTTGCACACTCCATGATAGTCATGTTCATTCTTTCGACACACCATTCTCGCTATGATGTTCAGAGCTGTCTTCATCCTACATATTCCATTCTATGAACAATAGTTATTAAATTCTTTGTTGCAGTACTTCTACCATTATCGATCTGAGACACTTCAACTTCAAACCTATTTCATTCTCAACCAAAGCTTTCCACTTCTTGAAAGTATTAAATACATCGAATTGCTTCTTTATACGAAGAAACTCAAACCTTCCTAGTAGCATCATCAATAAAAGTAACATAATACTGTGAACCACCAAGAGAAGATACCTGAGTCGGTCCCCACACGTCCGTATGAACAAGCTCTAACTTGTGCTCCTTCTTGGTTGATCCTACAAACCTACCTTGAGAAATCTCACACGCTTTTGTCTCCCATACACAAAATGCTCACAAAATTCCAGGTCTATGTTTTTCAAATCTAACAACTTTCCCTATGAATGTAAAATCTTCATCCGCTTCTCACTCATATGGCCAAGTCTGTGATGCCATAGAGTTGTGATTATACCTATAGTAGCTAAAATAGAGGATGGATCAGTACTAACCGTGGATAAATATAAAGTACCTACTTTCTTACCTCTTGCTACCACAAGAGAACCCTTGGTAACTTTCCAAGAATCTGCTGTAAATATAACCATACAACCATCATCACCTAATTGCCCTACAGAAATTAGATTCCTCCTCAAGCTAGGAACATGCTTGACATTCTTCAACACCTAAGTGTTATCATTTCGTAATTTAATATGAACACCGCCTTTCCAACAATGTTACATGGCTCGTCATCACCAAGATATACCTGCCCAAAATTCCCTTGAACATAATCTTCAAAAATATTGTCTATGAGGAGTTAAATGAAATGAAGCACTAGAATCTAAAACCCAAGATTTCGATTTACTATCTAAAGAAAGAATAAGACCATCTTGTAACACATTGCCTCGCTATGTTTACCTCTTTGCTCCCTTCTTGTTGATCTTTCCTTATTTTAAAGACCAAAAATATTTCTTTGGATGTCCTACTTTTCCACAACTCCAACATACCATCCTACTTCTAGATTTAGATATGTCCTTCTTATACTTTCCATGGTGTCCAGGATCTTTTGCTTTTCCTTCTGTCTTACCTTGTTCTCTACACTCAAAGCATTACCGGATGACTCACCGTGCTTTTTCTTCTCATCTCTTCACTAAGAATCGCACCAATAACATCATCAAACTTTAAAGTGTTTGAACCAAAAACAAAATTACTCACAAGCTATAACCAAAGTATTCCAACTTTCGTGCAATGAGCACAAAATCAAAAGATCCCTAACTTCATCATCAAAACTTAATCCCTACAGATCTTAATTGATTAGTAATCGTGTTGAATTCATTTCTTGAATCACCATCGACATATTCATATTAAATAAACTTTTCATGAGATATACCTTATTGGAGGTGAGGGTTTTTCATAAAATTTACCCAATTTATCCATTAGATCTATTGTTGTCTTTTTCGTAGAAATATTGAAAGCTTTCATAGTCATCAAACACAAGCTGTATCGTTCTAGTGCCTTCTAATCAAGAACATCCCATTCTTCATCTTTCATAGTGATGACTTTAAAGATTCCTTTCAATGGCGAGATAAAGATCTTTTCGATATAGTTAGTCCTCCACCTGCATCTTCCATAGCTGAAAGTTTTGGCCGTTAACCTTCTCAACCCTGAACTTGCTATCTTTTGTCATTGCTCCCACTCAAACAAGAAACCCTCCTGTGAGCTTTTTCTGACAAAACAAAATCTTTTCTCGATATCGGTTGTTAGGATTGAAACACAGATGAGCAATAAAACAGAATTAAAACAGAAATAATATAAGCATGCAATCACAAGATAAACCCAAGATTTAACGTGGTTCACCCAATGTGGGCTACATCCACCAGAAACAAGCCAACCTTTTCCTTTATTCAGTCCAGAGGAATACAATACAATTCTCTCTTTTTCATATTCTAAAGAGTAAATACACACACACACACACACACACACACACACACACACACACACACACACACACACATATATAACTTGTGCACCTCTTTGAAAAAAATTGCTTCAACCACAAGCAACCTAAATATAGCATGCTTATAAATAAGACATGCATATAAATAAGATAAACATAAAAATAACAACTCTCGTCTATTAATAAGACAATGCTATTTTTATAAACATAAAAATAACAACTCCCGTCTATTAATAAGACAATGTTATTTTTATCCATGGCCATGCTTTCCTCCCAAAATCAAGGAAAAAGTAAACTGCCACTTCATCTTGCAGTTAGACTCCACATCTTCAACAAATTTGACACTCACTACCGGAACTCGTGGTGTCAAAGCATTTCTGTCAAAGAAGTATTATAAATAATATTAATTTTGATTGTATTTTTATTAAAATCTTTATGATATATGGAGCCCGTTAATTTTGATAAGTTTGTTTTGCTTGTTTAATGTATTATTTTAAAGATAGTTTCTTTATTTATTTTATTTGTGTTTATATTTTAATTTTATTTGGGTTTAGATTTTTAATAAAATAATAAGTTTATTTTAGAGCATTGTTTTCTATTAAATTTTATTTATATTTGTTTTATTTTAATTTGTTTGTATTTATATTTTTATTATAATAATTATTAGTTGATTTTTAAAATATTATATATATGTTATTTGGGGCAAGAATAATGAGTGAGGATTTATATGGTTATAAAAGTAGGATGAGCGAAGATTCTTACAATCATAAAAACAAATCAATCAATTATTATGTTAGTAAGAGGGCAATTTCTATTGTAACTTCATTTTTATTTACATAATAATAATAATATATTAGAGTTTGTGTTATTATGGACCAAGTCAATTAGCGAATATTATTTTGTAAACAAAAAATTTAGGGTTTTAAAAATGAAACCTATTAGATTTTCCCCAGTATTTATTCTAACCCCTTTAAGGGAAAATTGTGCTTATGTAAATAATAGGAGCGAGATTTAGTCGATAAAGTGGAACAAAAATAGTGGATATTACTTGCATGTTACAATTTGATCCATGAAAAGGTGTGGTACATGCATGTATTTAATTTTCACTTTTTATTTCCAACTTTCCAATGTTGTCTTTGTCTTATCTAACAAATCAAACAATATCTAATCATAAACTTTGACATCTGTTGCGGTTGGGTTTCGATCGTGAAGCTTATTGGAATTTTCCTTTTTTAATTTTGGTCTCTTTAAGCACAAATTGCACTCATGTGAAAAATGTGAGGGAGATCAAGACAATAAAGTGAAACACATAACAAATAATTATTGATGTTTGTTTGCACATCACCTATTTCCTTGCACCTACTCGAGCTTATAACTATAAAGGGGGACTACAAAGTGCTCCAAGAAGCAAGATTTTGGTTGGGTTTCAAACATGGAACCTTTTTTTTTTTTTTTTTTTATTTTGGCACCTTTATGCACAAATTACACTCACATGAAAACAAAAACTCAATTATCAATGATTGTCCACACATTGTTTGTCCCCTACACTTACTCAAGCTTAGAATTGTAAGGGGGCTATAAAGTGGTCCAAGAAACAAGCATTTCAGTTGGGTTTTGAACATGGGAACCTATTGGATTTTTGCCATTATTTATTTTGGCCCCTTCAAGCATAAATTGCACTCACGTGAATAGTGCGAGCAAGATAGAGACCATAAAATGGAACACAATGCACTTCTCCTCCCTCAAACCCCTTCTTCATCGCCCCTCATCCTCTCCCTCTTTTTTTCTTTCTCAATTTTTATTTTTCGCTCCATCCCCTTTGGCGTTTCCATCGTACATTTCACGTAGAATTTCTAGTAAATATATTCCTTACATTAATTTTATCTTCTTCGTAATTAATACATAAGCTAGACACTAAAGGCTAACACATAATTCAAAAAAGTATAAATGAAGAGGTTTCACATTATTAAATGAACAACTAATTAAATAAAATCCGAGTATATGTTCTATGGTGTGAATTGAAATGGTTATGGATTTTGTTTTTCTCTATGAAGACATTGGAGAATTGGAATGGTTATGGATGTTTGTTTCCTTTATGAAGACGTTAAAGATATTTTGGTATGACATTGACACCATTATTTTACATGTATTTCATATTTCAATCCATTTGAATACATATTGATGTATGTAACAACTAAAATGACAAATTTTACAAATGGAATGATTAGGTAATCTCTATAGTCATTCAATTTATATTTTAACCCCAAGCCTTGCACTCCACTCAATATTTCTTGATTGAAATAAAAACTAGCTTTTAGATTTGTTACATTATTTATGAAACATGAAAAATCAAATTGGATTGAAAATTTGCTCTTCTAATTGATTGACCATTGTATGAGATTCATATATATATAAACTATCTTTTAGATTTGTTATATTATTTATGAAACATGAAAAATCTTATTGGATTGAAAATTTGTTCTTCTAATTGATTGAACATTGTATGAGATTCATATATACCCTTTCATTCAAAATATCTAGGCAAGTTGTGCAAGTTGAAGCGTTTGATAATATTTTTGTAATCATGGGAAACATGTCTCCGTTTATGACTTGTGACCCACTTTTGGATCTCTCTTTATACTTCAATTTTTCCATATCAAGGTTGAATTTCGCCTCTTTTAGTATTATTATATGTATGATCATATTAGTAACGCAATTGGCATGTGTTTCTATGTATGTTATCTCATTGTGTTATGATTAAATAAGGAGATTGTGGATATCTATGTATGTATTAGATTCTATTATTGCACCTTACTTATTTTTAGTGAATTTATTTTATGAGTAATAATTGATGCAAATATGATTATGACATTGTATGAATCCATGGTGATTATTGTTATAGTTGTGACTAGTTGTTTGACAATTATTATGATTAACATGCTCATCATTATTTGAATTGTTGCTAATTGAATTAAAATTCATACTCGTAATATTATATGGTATGGAGTTGAATCTACATTAGGTTGTTAGATGTATATTTCTCTCGGACCTCATTTCCATTGGTGGTAATTATTACACTCTAAAGTAGGTTTTGTCATTTGATGGCCAATTGGAGTCGATTATAATATAGGCACATTGATTATCTTCTTCATTGTGATAGATGTCATGACATTTCAACCATAAGGAATCAAAAATAAGATACCACACATAATAATTTTTAAATAATATATTTGGTAACGTGATACACAACTCTAATTATAAATTATGAATAATATAGTTGAAAAAAAAATTATGACTAATTATTAAAAAAATCATAAAATAAAATTTTTTTATTCTGAAATATTTTTAAAAATTGATCATTTAATTAACAAATAATATAATATATTTAATAATTTCATGGAAAAATTAATTTACAATCAAAAATTGTTAAAAACAAAAAATAAATTACTTTCTTTTAAAAGTGTACATGAATAAATATCGATTTAATTTACAAGATCTCAAATTAGCGTATTTAGTAATTTTAGGCAAAACTCTAATTTTAAATTATAAGTTGATATAAAAATAGAACAAGAATAAACAAACAAAAAACAGATTTATTTAATATGAAAATATTTTAAAATATTGCATGCTCGGAGTTATTTTATTGAATAAACCTTTTCAATTCACTCTCAAAGTAGAAAAAGAATAAACAAACAAACAAAAATTATTTAATATGAAAATATTTTAAAATATTTCACTCGGAGTTATTTTATTGAAAAAAGCTTTTCAATTCACTCGCTGTCTCAATTTTGCATTGAGTGGTGTGTAGTCTTAAACTCAAAAAAACTTTTGAATTGTGTTTCCACAGTTGTTATCCTTTTGAATTGCATTTCCGCAGTTTTCTAAGTTGTTTGCGGGAATTCAGAGGTCAAGTTTGCTTTCGAAAAGAGTTGATAATGGGTTCCGTGGCCAGTAGAATGAGGCGGTACAGAAATAGAAACACACAGACAGAAACAGAGGCAGAGACAGGAATTAGAAACACACAGACAGAAACAGAAACAGAGACAGAGACAGGAATTAGAGACCTGAACATTGACATCCTCATTGAAATTGCAAGCAAGCTTGATTCTTGCGATGCAGCAAAAATGGGTATTATGTGTCATCGTTTTAAGGAAGCTGCATACTCTCATCCTGTGCGGGAAAAAAAGCAACTCTGTCTTGCCAGACGCCAATTGAAATTCTCAGATTATATGAATGTCGGTTTTTATTTATACCCAATTCTGCTTGTAAAACCAGAAACCCTCACCCAAATTTTGATATCCGATCACAAAACCGTAATCGTTGCTCACGGTTCCAACATTTTCAGATTCGGGATTCACGATTCAAAAAGAGGTTGTTTTACTGATTTTCATTGTCCAGACGCGAGGGCACAGATACACTCCATTAGATTATATGGCAACCAAAATAAAATATTGGTGAGTTCGAGCTATGATAATAATATACGGGTATGGCGAAACGACGCGTTACAGCTGACTTTGAGGGTCGTTCTGGTCACTCTACAATTCTCGCAGATTCTTTGCTTGGCGGGTCAGCAGATCCACCTGTGCTGGTAAGCGGGGGCAGGCATGGCATCGTGCACCTCTGGTCCCTCCCTTCAGACAAAACGCATGGAAGAAGTTCTCCCATAGCGAGGTTACGCAGACAAAATTCTGAGGACCTGGTAGACTTGGCTGTGGCAAAGCATAATCCTTCCCTTTTGGCGAGCCTTGGCCGGGATTCAAAACTGGTGGTTTGGGATGCGACGTCACAAAGCTGTGTCGGTTCCACACCTGGTCCAGAAGGCAGTGTTCCTCTTCCTGTGAGCATCCGCTGTAGAGAAGGAGAAGCCGTCTGTTATGTTGCTTGCGGCTCTTCCGTGACGGCGATCGACCTGCGAAGTATGCAAACCGTAGCAACTGTGGCGGCAACTGTGGCGGCTCACGTGACAGATTTAGGGGGTCACGTGCCAGATATAACCGCCTTTGAGGTTCATCGGTGGTCGCCACTTATATGCACAGGAGGCATCGACAGGACCGCCAAGTTGTGGGATATAAGAGCAGGTAGAAGTAATGATCCCGTGGCTGTGCTGAGGAAGCATCGTACGCCTGTAAACCATATCCACATGGATTACAACAAAATAGTGACAGGCGGGCATGGGGATAAACAAGTAAACGTGTGGGATGTTAAGACGACACGCCGGCTTGTGTCACTAAATTGTCGACATCGTGATCACAGCAGCTTGGGACTGAATGGTATGGCAGTGAAAGGGGCGAATATTGTCACTGCAACTTGTGCTCATGTTTTTAGTCTCCACGCACATTCCAAAGTAATTCTTTTTAGAGACTATTCCAACTCTAAGAAACCATTATGACAACATATCTTCATTGTTTTGCCCTTCTTCAGCTCAATTTGCAGATCACTTTAGTGGGTATTTGTGCCGAAAACAGGATCAATTTTATGCTTTATGGATCAGAGATTTGATATGGTTCTGCATGTTTAAGTTTATATGATTAGCTAATTCTTTTTACAACAGTTTTATACACGGGACTAGTTAGGCCGATAGGCATTATATAACTTGATACGGTTCTTACTGTCCTTTTCTATGACCACCTATTATCTTTTAAAATGACTATTGTTTCTTAATTCCATTTTCAATTGAGAGATTCATTAACAGTCGAGCTTTATTCCTTTTTTCAGGAAAAGCAATTTAAAAATAAAAGAAAACTGTTTTTGTGCATGAAGCATACCTGTTTTAACAACATTCTAATTTTAAGGAAAATCTATTTTTATAATAAAGGCCTCTATTATTGAGGCAATTGTAATCATTACACAGATATTGAAAAAAAAAAACTCTAGCTTGTTTTAGAGGAGGAATAGAAATTTGCACAGCAGTGCTGTTTGAATTTAACTTCTAATTTATTTGCAGTGTTTTTATTTCTGAATGTGCTGTTTTTTTCAATTATTCATGACAGTTCAAAGAAAGATAGCATTCAAGGAGTTTCTCAAGGTGTAAGGAACCACAAATATCTTTCTCTGTTATCATTTCAAGCATCGATTCTTTGAAATCCTTGTGCGGATTGTACGAAGATTTCAATTCTACAAAGCCTTCTCCTCCTCTTCCTACTCCTCCTCAGCGCTAGTATGGTCGTCCTTTTCAGTTGAAATCTATATAAATGTCAATGTTGTTGTACAGTTGCAGCCTACTAACATTCTCCCCATTAAAACTCCACCCTGACCCTACAACATTACCCATTTTGTATGCCATATCCAAATCATCCACTTCCATTAGCCACACTTGGTATGCCATATCCAAATCACAAGAGATAAACACAAACACCTCTCCAATGTGCCCATCATTACCTAAACTACCACATGCACCAAATTCCAAAAAAAATCAGGCATTTTGTCAAACACTTTGCACGCTTCCACATTTTGCATAAACATCTACCAGCTCACTTGCAACTAAAACACATGACAAACATCCCTTCTCCATAATGTTTTGGCGGATGTCCACACTATGTTTCAAAGTTCCTATTTTGGTAGAGGATGGGATTATGCTAGCAAAGGTGAATCAATCGGGTTGGACACATGTTGGTTGCATTCAATGAAATATTGTCAATGCTCCCGAGGATCAATTGGCATTTGATGATAAAGTTTAGAGTTTAGTCTAGATAACTATCACAACCAAGAATGAAAAACATGTAGACATAATAAACAATTGTAGGCGTAATGTTATACGAGGAACTCATGCAATCGAAGTATTTACATCCTTCATCCACTAAACCTATACGGTTGCATGCTAATAAAACAAAAATAAAGCATTTTGTACATATTACTGCTGATCGAGGATTAGAGGCGAGACCATAAATATAAGTCATTATGTCAAATAGTTCAAGTGCCTTGTGTTTGCTTCCACATTTTGTATACATGGCTAGCAAGGTATTTTCAACCAAATCATTTGACAAAAATCACTTTCCTTTATGTTGCAATAGATGTCCATATCATGTTCTAAAGCTCCCATTTTGGTACAGGATGGGAATATTCCGAAAAAGGTTGTGGACCCTGGATTTACATCTGCCAACTACATTCATTTGAAATTTTCAAATCCTTTTCTACAAACTCATTGTGCATATCCTGCAATTGTTGCAATCCATGAGACCACATCTCTTTGTGGCATTTTATCAAACAGTTCACGTGCAAACAATTGTATATTAAGGTAAGCCTTTCTACAAGCAAATAAGTGAAAGATAGCTAAAAATATAAATCTTAGAGCACATCAAACACTTCTACCCGCCAAAGAGAAGAATTTGTAAAATTGGGTGGAAGCAAAGCAACAAATGTAGACAAAGGCACATGCAAAACCCTAGGAGAAGTGAAAAGTGGACTCCATTTAATCTGTTGTCCATGATCTCATGTATTGGATTCATCATCAAAGGAAATGATGAAACTGACTTGCATCTCTAACAACAATTTGTCTTTCATCAACCTTAGAGATAAATTGTGTTGGAGTGTGGCAATCAACACATTGGCTGGGCATTACCTGTATTATTATGTGCTTTATAGGCATTAAACAAACACATGCACAAAACCATCACCCTATTTATTTGGCATGCAATTTGGGAGTATGCGAATAGTGTTTGTGGACTCTGGCTTTACATCTTCCAACTATATTTATTTGAAATTTTCAAAGACCTTTTCCACAAACCCATTGTGTACATATCTTGTAAACATTGGAGTCATGAGACCACATCTTTTTGAGGCATTTTGTCGAATAGTTCACATGCAAAGAACTGAATCTCGAGTTATCATTTTTGCAAGCAAGATGGATGGAACTACAAAACTTAGAGCATAACCAACACTACTATCTAGCCAACAGATAGTTTTATTTCTAAAATTGGATAAAATGGTATTTGTAACAATAAATATATGGAAATAGTCCACTTTTAAGTATTCTTTGATGGATCTGCATACTCTATTCAAAAACTCCCATTTTTGTACACATTAAGTGTATGGTAACCAAGTTTGTACACATTTTACTTACATTTTTATCATGGCATTTAGAAATACAACATCCGATAAAAATGAATTTCAATTATTTTTGATGGATTTCCATACCACTGTGCGATTCTCCCAATCTAGCACAACATGTCTTCTATAAGCTATTTGACCAAATAAATATGCATTCTTCGATTATAAATATGAATCTATATGTGCAATATAGGGCATAAAGCAAGGTATAACCAGTGACTGACAAATGGACATTTCATTGTGGATAATGTTACGATCGAAACACATATGAGAAATTAAAGCGGAATTAAAACAGAAATAAATGAAGCTCTGCAATCACAAGATAAAACCAAGATTTAATGTGGTTCACCCAATTCGGGCTACATCCTCCAAAACAAGCCAGCCTTTTCTTTTATTCAATCTGAGGAATACATTACAATTCTCTCTTTTTCATACTACAAAGAGTAAATATTTGCACATATATATAACTTGTGCACCTCTTTATCAAAGTTTACTTCAACCACAAGCAACCCAAATATCAATCTTGAAGACCTACCAAAGCTAAATAACCTTCCAAATTCTCTTTTGTCATTGCCTTTGTCGACATATCAGTAGGATTATGACTTGTATGGATCTTCTCCAACTTCATTTGTCCATCCTCTAAAAATGATCTAATAAAGTGATACATGAGTTGTATATGTTTGGTTCTCAAATGGAATGCTGAGTTATTTGCAAGATGAATTGCACTTTGGCTATCACTGAATAACATGTAATCATCCTGCTTCTTTCCCAACTCTTCATGAATCGTTACATCCATATCATCTCCTTGCTTGCTTCATAATAATGCAACATATACCGCCTCACGAAGTAGAAAGGGCAACAATCTTCTACAGTTTATAAATCCAACTAATTGTCATGCCACCAATAGTGAATACATAACATGTGGTGCTCCTCCTACCATCCAAATCTCCAAAGAATGTGCATCAACATATCCATTTAAGGAAACCTCGAGCCCCCATAGCACAATTGTCTCTACTCTTGGTCCCTCTCAAGTATCTAAGAATCCACTAGACTCGCATTCAAAGTGCTCCTTTCCTAGATTACTCATGTATCTCTTTGACAAATCCCACTGCATGGGAAATGTCTAGTCTTTTGCATACCATATCATACATCAAACTTCCAACTATTGAAGCATATGGAAACTGGACATATATTCAATCTCTTCATGTGTTTTAGGACATTGTTCTTTACTCAACTTAAAGTGCCTTGCCAATGGTGTACTTACTAGTTTTGCATCTTGCATCCTAAACCTATCTAACACCTTGTTCACATACTCTTCTTGAGACAAATTCAATATTCTACTCTTTTTGTCTCTATTGATTCTCATGCCAAGAATTTTCTTTGTTGCACCTAAATCCTTCATGGAAAATGTATTGGCTAATTATCTCTTTAGCTCATTTATATCCTGCATGTTTGACCTTGCCACAAGCATGTCATCCACATACAACAACAAGATAATATAGGTGCCATTATCTAGTATTTTAAAATAAACACAGTGATCAGAATGACATCTAGAGTAACCTTGTTCTATCATGAACTGTCAAATCTCAAATACCATTGTCTTAGAGCTTGCTTAAGGCCATACAAGCTCTTCTTCAATCTGCACACCAAATTCTCCTTCCCCCTGACTTCATATCCTTGTGGCTTGCTCCATATAAATTTCTTCCTCCAAATCACCATGAAGAAAAGCATTTTTACATCTAATTGTTCAAGATGCAAATCTTCCACAGCTACCAAACTTAAAATAGTTCTAATGGAAGTCATTTTAACAACATGAGAGAAAATTTCATCAAATTCTATACCTTTTTCTGTGTAAATCCCTTCACAACAAGTCTTTCCTTGTACCTCTTTTTGCCACCTTCTTCTTCCTTCAACCTATAAACCCACTTATTCTGCAATGCTCTCTTTCCTACAGGAAACTAAACCAAATCCCAAGTTTGGTTGTGTTCTAAGGAGTCCATCTCCTCATCCATGCCATGCTCCCACTTTTTCTGTGTTTCTACTTGCATTTCTTCTTCAAAACTTTCTAGTTCTCCACCATCTGTCAATAAACAATAGTAAAGTTGATACGAAGATAATCTTGCAGGAGGTCTACTTACCCTAGTAGAATGTCTCACAAGATTTTCTAGAGTTTGAGGCTCTTGTTGTTCTTGTTGATTTTGATCTACATAATCAACACCGACTATGTCAAGATTGATGCCAACTTGTTGATTTTTCTATCCCTTTGAGCACTTCTCATCTTTTATCTCATCAAGTGCTACATACTCAAACTTTTCCATCTTCTTATCTTGTAGTTGTTCCTTGTACATAACCCTTTCATTGAAAATAACATCCCTACTCCTAATGACTTTATTCTCATCCAAACTCCACAACCGGAATCCAAAATCATTAGTGTCATACCCAATAAAAGTACATTTCTTTGACTTAGCTTCTAGCTTGGTCCTATTCTCTTTATCAATGTGAACAAATGCTTCACAACCAAAAACTTTCAGAAAAGAATAGTTTACCTCCTTACCAGTCCAAGCCTCCTCTGGTACTCCACCTTCCAAAGCACTTGAAGGTCCTCTATTTATCAAGTAAACAACAATATCTACATCATTCGCCCAAAGTTGTAAGGGCAATCCAGCATGCAATCTCATGCTCCTTGCATGTTCCATGATAGTCCTATTCATTCTTTCTGACACACCATTCGATGTGGTGTTCTAGGAACTATCTTCACCCTATAAATTCCATTATGTGAACAATAGTTATTAAATTCATTGTTGTAGTACTCTCCACCATTATTTGATTTGAGACACTTCAACTTCAAACTTGTTTCATTCTCAACCAAATCTTTCCACTTCTTGAAAGTATTAAATACATCATATTTCTTCTTTATACAATAAACCCAAACCTTCCTAGTAGCATCATCAATAAAAGTAACATAATACCGTGAACCACCAAGAGAAGATACATGATTCAGCCCCACACATCCGTATGAACAATCTCTAACTTGTGTTCCTTCTTGGTTGATCCAACCTTGAGAAATCTCACACACTTTTGTTTCCCATACACATAATGCTCACAAAAGTCTAGGTCTATGTTTTTCAAATCTAAAAACTTTCCCTGTGAATGTAAAATCTTCATCCCCTTCTCACTCATATGGCCAAGTTTGTGATGCCATAGAGTTGTGTCTATACTGTAGTAGCTAAAATAGAAGAGGGATCAATACTAACAGTGGATAAATACAAAGTACCTACTTTCTTACCTCTTGCAACCACAAGAGCACCCTTGGTAACTTTCTAAGAATCTGCTATAAATATAACCATACAACCCTCATCTCCTAATTGCCCTACAAAAATTAGATTCCTCCTAGGCTAGGAACATGCCTGACATTCTTCAACACCCAAGTGTTACCATTCTACAATTTAACATGAACATTGCCTTTTCCAACAATGTTACATGGCTCATCATCACCAAGATATACCTGCCCAAAATTCCCTTGAACATAATCTTGAAAATATTATCTGTGAGGAGTTACATGAAATGAAGCACCAGAATCTAAAACCCAAGATTCTAATTTACTATCCAAAGAAATAATAAGAGCATCTTGTAACACATCACCTGCTATGTTTTCCTCTTTGTTCCCTTCTTGTTGATCTTTCCCTGATTTTAAAGACTAACAATATTTCTTTGCATGTCCTACTTTTCCACAATTCCAACATACCATCCTGCTTCTAGATTTAAATTTTCCCTTCTTAGACCTTCCACGGTGTCCAAAAAATTTACTTTTTCCTTCTATCTTCCCCTATTCTCTACACTCAAAGCATTACCAAATGACTCACATGTGATTTTTCTTCTCATCTCTTCGCTAAGAATCACACCAATAACATCATCAAACTTTAAAGTGTTTGAACTAAAAACAAAATTACTTGCAGCCATAACAAAAGTATTCCAACTTTCAGGTAATGAGCACAAAATTAAAAGATCCCAAATTTCATCATCAAAACTTACTCCTACAGAGCTTAATTGATTAGTAATCATGTTGAATTCATTCAAATGATCATTTACTGAATCACCTTCTGACATCTTCATATTAAAAAAAAAATCATGGGAAATAGCTTATTGAGGCTGAGGTTTTTCATAGAATTTAACCAAATTTTCCATTAGATCTACTTTGTTGTATTTTACTTAGAAATATTGAAAGCTACCATCTGTACATCAGGCACAACCGTATCATTCCCAGTGCCTTCGATCAAGAACATCCCATTCTTCATCTTTCATAGCTAACGGCTTCAAAGATTTCCTTTCAATGGTAGATAAAGATCCTTCTGATATAGGTAGTCCTCCACTTGCATCTTCCATAGCTGAAAGTTCTAGCCATTAAACTTCTCAACCCTGAACTTGTTATCTTCTACCATTACTCCCACTCAAACAAGAAACCCTCCTGTGAGATTTTTACGACAAAACAAAATCCTTCTCTGATACCAATTGTTAGGATCGAAACACAGATGAGCAATAAAAAATAGAATTAAAACAGAAATAAAATAAGCATGCAATCACAAGATAAACCCAAGATTTAACGTGGTTCACCCAATTCAAGCTACATCCACCAGAAACAAGCCATCCTTTTCTTTTATTCAATCTTGAGGAATACAATACAATTCTCTCTCTTTCATACTACAAAAAGAGTAAATTTGTACCTATGCCCTCTTTGTAAAAGTTTACTTCAACCACAAGAAACCTAAATATCACATGCTTATAAAAGTTTGCTTCAACCACAAGCAACCTAAATATCACATGTTTATTAATAAAATAAACATAAAGATAAATCCAGTATATTAATAATACAATTTACTATTTTTATCCATGACCATGATTTCCTCCCAAAAAATAGAAACAAGAAAACAAAACTATCACTTTAACTTGCAATCAGGCTCCACAACTTCAACAACCTCCCCCTTGGAACCAAACTGCGACTTCAACTCACAATCAAGCTCCACAACTTCAACAGATAAGGACTAGCACATGTAAATTGTTTGTTAATTCATTGAAAATTGTTTTCCTAAACTCTTTTGAGGGCCATAAATAGGGATTTCAAATTGAAAGGGAAGAAAAAAATTGCAGTATCATGGTAAACCAAACGAATATCTTCTGGATTTGGAATAAGATAGACCCTTTTACAATTACAAAGATTATTTATGGAAGCATCATTTTATTGGTTTATTAACTAATGTATTCTCCAATAATTTATGGTCGATTTTGTATGTTTAAAAGTTGTAATTTGTACATATTTTTTATTTAAAAATGTTTATAATATTTCAAATTTATGGTGCCGTCAAATTGAAATTTATTGTCGGTTATAATTGTTTAAAATCATTATTTTTAAATTTAAAATCATTATTTTTAAAAAAATTAATAATATTTTTACGTTGAAGGAGTTTCTCAAATAAGAATAAAGGAATTGAGAGCTGTTAGATCAGATAATGATATGACAAGTTGTATCAACTCACACATCGAACCGTCTATCTTTAATTAATCAGACGGTTTATGGATTCTCTTCCATGTGCCACATCAAAAGCCATGGTTCTCTTTTAGACATGGAAATTTATATGATCATGGTAATATTTTAAATATTATGTGACGGTTATTTCAAAATTTACGTCAAAGGTGTTTCCATGGTTTGATTCAGGGGTTGCTTGAGTCCGACGATGGAAAGTGAGACGACCTTGTCCAACCCAAGAAACATCAAGTTACAAGTTATATGCAGCTCGTAAACATTCTTTGGATAAATTCCAAGAATCCCATTCATTTTCTCGGGCTTACGCAACATTCAAACCAATATCAAAACCATGGAAGGCATCCTCAAAATTATAAAGAATCTCCGCCTAAGAAATATTATAGTAATTTTCTTAATAAATTTTTTACACTTCTGAAATTTTATGGGAAATAGTGTGGAAGAGCATATTTAAAAATAGTTATAATATTTTTAAAAATATTTTCTCATTTTTATTGGGAATACATATAATAGATTAAATGGACTTGTTGAGCTTTGGTTAGACACACTTTGAGCCGAAAACCTCCATTCTAATCTTCTCCTTATCATTTCCAACTTTCCATTCATTTCTTCATTTTATCTAACAAACTATTAATGTCATCCAATCAAAAGCCTTGACGTCATAAAAATAAAATATAAAAATAACAAAGTGCATTTTATGTCGCTAGTCGTAGATGTACGACACCATCAAGATTGTTGTTGATGAGGAAAACCCTATTCATTACCCTAATATCTAGAGAGCCTCCCTGATCACAAATGTACATGAATTTGCTACCCTACGATGCCAGGTCCACTACATAAATCACTATCTCTAAAATGTCTCGTGAGATGTTGAATTGAATTCCCCTTACATTTACATGTCTTCGAACTACCCAAAAAACAAAAGGGAAAAAATTACAAATAACTATTGACATTCCCAATATTTATTGACCACTCCTTACTTTGTAAGATACTCTAAAATATGTTGCCTCGATGCCTACCACACGACGCCCCCTTTCTCCTTCTAACAATTGGCAAAAAAATACATGTGGTTGTAAGAAAGAAGAGTTTCACATTGGATATTATATGATGGAAAATTAACAAGTGAGCATGGGAATCTACAAGTAACTCTTCCTCACACCCGACCTCCCAGGTCGTGCGAGAGACAACCGGTGAGGGATGGACTATACGTGAGATGCAGACAAGCTAGTTAGGAAATCTTATGTCTTCGCGTGCACTAATGGAATCTGTGAATCTAAGGCAAAGAAATCCCTTCTAACCTTGTGCGACGTGATAGATCGGATCGGTGAGGATGACCGCTCGAAGGCTCCAATCAATATCAAGCTCTAGCGTGATCCAATCTATAGGTTGTGGGATACGGGAAAATGACCTGGAATTGTTTCGTGTATATTTCCAGATAGGGTCATAGGGTGGATGATGGATATATAGTGGATTCTACGGTCGATTCTCTGGTCTAGTCCAGAAATCTTTAGCTTTGTTAGCTGCTATGTCTAACAAGGATAACTGTGTGATGATGATAGGTGGAAGTGGAGTGGATCTGAATACTGATGTGCGTAAACCAGCATCAATGTCGATTTCCCGTGGGTCCATTGGGTTGTGGGATTTGTGGATCACAACCGTAGATTCGTGGTTGTCGTGGACCTTTAATGGTCATATGTGGAATCAATCCCTAATCCCTAATATCCATAATTGTATGCCTTTTCAGCCTCTATATTTAGAAACTGCAAGTTGTACAATCTTCTCAGCGTACCTTACAGGTGTTCTACCAACCTAAATCTTAAGCTAGTGTCTATGTCAATGAAAATATCTCCTACGTCTGGTTGTGGGACCAAAGGGTCACAACCGAATGTTTGCTCTCTTTCAAGCCCTTCTACAGTCATGTGGATATTTATCTAGGGTAATCTATAGTTTGGCTAGTTTGACCAAAACGTGTGTGCTTGGTCGTCTTCTATGTTTAACCCTCTTAAATGTGAGTTGATCTATTGTAAGTCGGTTGTTGTTTGGAAGACTTGAATTCTAAGATTTCGATCTATATCTGCTATTCTGTAACAAGATTGGGTTGAGGTAAAATTGGCTCGAATACGTATTCTCTGGGCTCTCTAGGTCCCATGATTTTCATGCAAAAGAAACAATGTAAATCTAAGCTGTAGTAAATTAAATTTAACTATGTGAAGTATATCTACAAAGCATATATAACTTCTCTATTTTTGTGTTTTTTTATTTTTGGAACTATTGAGCGAGAATTTGAAAGAGAAATTATTTAAAATATCTAGAAATTAACAAATAAACTAATAACAAAATTAAAACAAACAAAGCAATGAGAATAGCTACTTGCACTGTGCGATTGTAAATCTATTCTAAATAACCTGAGATAGCTGATCTAATCTATTTGAAAGACTCTCGATCCTACCTCAGAAGTGAGGAGTGAATCATAGTTTCTTAGAAACTATCAATCCCCACAGCTTCCCTGGCAATATCGAAAGTGAGATTAACTGAAATGAAATGATTGACTACTCTATTTGATATGATTTAACTAGAACTTTGAAAGCTTGAACCTGGATTTTACAGAACAATGGCGAATCCGATGGTGTGTGGCTTTGTCCCCTCAGTGTGATCTCCTCATTCCTTTGTGCTCACGTGAATCCAGAAAAGTGTGTGATGTTAGCATCACGTGAAGTTGGTATCGAAATAATGGGCAGCTAAGGATGCATACCGAATACAATGCGAGTAGGAGAGGGATAGCGCAAGAGAATAGAGCTTGGCTTATGTAATTCCTAGCGGGATTTATTACGAGTCATACAACATAAAATGTTCAACACGAAACTATCATGTTTGATGAACAAAACCTGCAACTTTAATGGCTTCCTACTGAAAATCAAACTATCCTATTCCAATGAATTGCATGAAATAGTAACAACATTAGCACAAGAAGATTATGTGGCTTCCTAACAGCTAAACAACACTAACCATGCATGCAAAAATAAAACTATGAATCCTAAGCAAAATTGAAAGGCTAAGCTATTGAAATGAGAAATTGAGAGGCAAATTTGAGGGGCCATTTGCTTGAGCATAAGCCATCTATTTATAGAATCCCATTTACCCAAAGGTGAAAACCAAATTGAACTCTTTAACCATAAACAATGCCAAAACACTATTCCAAGGAACCAGAATCATAAATACAAGCAAAGGTGGTGAAAAAGATGGTAAACGTTGAATTTTTACGTGAGTCACGTTAAAAAGAACATTTTGGAAAACACGTGAAGGACCGCCTGCCTGAGCGGGGATGGCGATTATGGGACCGCCGCCTTGCAGGCGGGGTCACGAGGACCGCCCGAGGCGGCGCTTTCATCACTAAAGACCGAAAGGAAAAGGAAAAGAGAGGGAAGGAAAAAGCAAAGCACATAGGGGCTAAGCGGGGCATGCAGGATGTTAACACATACCTAGAGAGCTTTTTCAGATCTTGAACACCTTGCGAGGAGACCTGTATCATCATTGGGGCATGTGTAACAGTGTTCGGTGGTGTAGTACCCTACAATTTTGGGTACATACATATTGCCCCCTTGGAGAAGCATTTTAGCCATGAAGAGGCGTAAAACGGTGGGTCCGAGTATGGCGGTCCCAAAATGGGAAGTTAGAATTTATACCTGACACATCCGTGTGTCGAAATGACGCCCTCCGAGATTCCCACTACCTGCAAAATGAAAAGAGGAATCAAGTGCAGATAGACAAAATAGATCGGAAAATAAATACTAAAATAATATGAAATGAGGACATACCATTTGTGCGGGATAGGAACTTACCTCCGTTGGCACTCCAAACCTGCGAAAAGGGGCATTCAAAACAAGTCAGGATGTTATATATATAAAAGTGGGCCCATTTTCCTATTCATTTGCGCGTGTTGATTTGATTGATTTTGAGCTGGGACCCATGGTGATAGTTTTTGATGAGAGTATAGTCAAAACGTTCGTGACAAGATTGTGATCATGCCTCCGTGAGCGGAACACCGACCCGCGAGATCACAAGTTAGTTTTCTCGATTTACCGTTTTTATCCCCAAAATGTTAAAATGGTGAAATCTTTGTCATGGGGGATTATTTTTGAAAATGTCAGTTTTAAAAGGGTCACTTAGGGGGCGCCTAATGGGTAGGCTTTTTTTAGTCATAAGGGGCTTTGTTTTGTGTTTTTAGGCATTTTTAGGGCATGTGACCCGTGCGGAAATTCGAGACACGACCACCGCCCGAGCAAGCGGAGTGGCGGTTACATGACCGCCGCCCTGATCAGGGTGGCGGTTACAAGACCGCCACCTTTAAGGTGGTGATTATGGAACCGCCACCCTGCTCAGGGTGGCGGTCCTTCACATAATGCATAAACAACACTTATTTGAATTCATTTTTGTGTTTCTAGCATTCTTACCTGCTTTCATGATTTTTCTAATGTCGTTTGAATACTAATTTACTCCATTTTGTGTGTTTTTGGGTGTATGCAGGTGAAGGAGGAGTATATCCGATGGAGCCGAGAGAGAGAGAGTGTGATTAGCTTAAGTATTGGATGCCCTTTCTCAGGATGAGCAGGACACTCTTCAGAGGGCTGGTATATTGCGCATATCATGGGTTCCACATGTTGCACCTTCTAGTCACATACTTTGTGACTTGTTTTCATATTGGGATGCTTGATGAACACTTTCCGATTTCCAGGGGTCAGGGTGAGTGGACCATCACTTTAGAGGATGTTTACCGCATCTTAGGGGTCCCGATCATTGGGAGATGGCTCACACTTGAGACAGCAGGGTCACGGGCTCAGATAGCACAGTGGGCCTCATATATGGGAGACGCAGTTATCTCCATTGGTTGAAGAAGGGGGTGAGGGTTTGATCTATTCCTAGCCTACCTATCCCCTTGATTCATCAGGCCATTATGGGGATCCTTGCCTCGAGATTGATCGGGGACAAGGGAGGAGACACCTTATTGTATTGTTGGTCCCCCATTATTGCACAGATTGAGGGACATGGCGGATTTATGCCTGGGGCCGACATTCTTGGGACCACCTATCATGATTTGTACTGGGTGGTTCATTTATAGGGGCAGTCATTGAGCCATCGACCCTGGTTATGAGTTGGGTCTATGAGCATTTCATTCCTTACGGGAGAGGTGTAGAGGTGGTGGATCCCAGAGCCGTGAGGGCAACCAGATGGACAGATATGTCGGTGCTCAGAGCACCCCACCAGCCAGTCACCTCCTTGACCACTGATGACATGGAGGCCACACCCTATCAGGCCATGGCAGGGTTATGGGGTGAGGAGGCTCTTACTTTGATTTCTTGCTCCACCACAGGGCAGCTTGTGGACAGGACGGGGAAGGTGGAGATACATCCTTTTGGTCGAGTGCCTCAGCAGTTTGGCCTTCCTTACGTGGGTATGCTTCCCCTAGTGGTGCCAGTATACAGATCAGTTCGGGAGGCTAGGGGAGGTCCTAGAGGTCGGGGTTGGACAGTTGTTACTCTGGTGTCCCCATTGCAGCTAGGAGGGTAGTACACGCTTGAGGGAGAGCCGGTGCTCCTCAGGCACCCTTACTTCAGATTACCGCCGGTCCCACCCACAGTAGTGATGACCCCATTGATATAGACTCTGAGTCCGAGGAGTTCACAGGGGGAGAGACGGAGGAGGAGACCGAGGCTGAGGTCAGTGAGTCGGGCGGAGAGGAGGACAGCGATCTTGAGTGGCATGACACTCAAGATATCTTACAGGTGGAGAGGGCAGAGCAGAGTGCAGAGAGGGTGACCCTAGCTTTAGAGGAGCCACTTTCTTAGGGCTTGGGCAGAGAGGATGAGTCCGTAGTAGGACGTTATGTGGCCCCAGGCACAGGAGGAGTGCATCGATCGGCGATGGCATCTATGGCAGTGTTGACCCTAGAGATCCATCTCGGAGGCCGGAGACCCGAGTGAGTTATCATTCTTATTTTTAATGTTTGTTTAAGATTGCCTTGATTGTTATCTCTCCTTTTACTTTTGTTTCTATCTTTTGATTATTTTTAATTCATTTTCTCCTTTGCTTGTAGAGACTGCTGATGAGTGGCGAGACCGATTCACCGGGTATGCGGGCATGCACTGATACCTTGATGATCCCCATGGAGAAGACCGTGGAGCTATCCATGGATGCAGGGGAGCCTTCAGCATTGGTAGGCATACCGACGTTTTTTCCCTTTCTGGCATGTGGCCAGGATGGTGTCTACCCTCCGTACCGAGTTGGTAGGATACAGGACAGCAAAGTGCACCTAATGAGGAGTCACTCTCATGGCGAGACCGCAGCTGCTCCTCGGGATCGTGAGCCCTCTCGTGCACTCAGAGCGCCGGCGTAGCCAGAGTCCTAGACGTGGGTGTGCACCTTCGGAGGGATCTCATAGGGGTTGAGAGGCCACTTGGCTCTCGTAGATTATTTATATGATGTATTTTGTATTTCCTGGGCTCTTTGAGCGTTTTGACCATGCTTAGCGCATGATGGCATTGTACAGACAGAAATATATATATATATATATATATTATTTTTGGATCAGACTCTTGGTATCTATGATTTTGTGATTCATTTCCACATGTAAACTATAATGTTGTTTTTATATGCTTTTCAAAATGTATGCAGTGGAGAACAAATGATACAAGTGTTTTCTTTCTTTTTGTATTTTGTGATGTTGATATATGATAATATAGACATAATGTGATTTTGAAATTTAGTTTCTATAAGCAATTGTTTGGTACTTCATATTTATTTTGACAAAATGAGATGATAAACCGGTATGATGAGCAGATGAACTTGCCCCACTCCTAACTCCACGCAACTAGTAAGATGCGAGGGCTCATCACCGAGAGCTAGAAAGGGCACAAGCTATAAAATTTGTTGAATGGTAGTGATGAGAGATAGACAAAGATTTGGTGGAACCAAATTAGATGCTAAAACCTACTCTACTCAAGTGACTCCATAGTTTAGAATGCTTTTTGCTTTGTGGTTTATCTAGACTTAGATCCGTAGATGGCCACATGGTAGACAAAATCTAGTTTTCGGGTTTTGAGCTCTCTTGGAATTTTGAACATCTAATTCATTTGTTTTTTACTCAAGATTCCAAAGGTTCATTTGAATTGTTTTCTTATGACCTTCAACATTTATTTGTCAAGAGGACCCCCTACACCTTGCCCCATGCTACTAGTAAGAAACGTGGGCTTATCACCATGGACAAGGTATAGGCAAGTAAGGGCATTCCCATCCTTTCCCAACCCTACATCACTAGTAAGAGACACAAGCTCATCACCGAAGGTTGGTAGGGCAAGGAAATGTGTAAAAATAAAATTTTCTATTTGATCTATGTTTGACTTATATATTTGAGCAAAATGTCAGTATGTTCTTATTTCCAAAGAGATATACA
This sequence comes from Taxus wallichiana var. yunnanensis, assembly GCA_018340775.1. Taxonomy (NCBI): domain Eukaryota; kingdom Viridiplantae; phylum Streptophyta; class Pinopsida; order Cupressales; family Taxaceae; genus Taxus; species Taxus wallichiana. Next base: position 763,901,325 of record CM031244.1, read on the forward strand.
TACGGGATAGATGTGACACTATGAAGCTTCTAGAACAAACCATAGGCAAGACACCTATCCTAGGGAGAAACCAAAAGTGAGAACAAGCATGCAGACCTTGGTATGGTTACCGTTAAGACTTTGTCATATCTAGCTTTATTTGATGAAATGATTTTGAAACGATTGATGATATTATGAAAATGAAGAAGTATGATTGGAATGCTTATGCCAATACCATCAGAAGTTTGTAATGAATTGCTTTGAGAATAAGTTCCTTGATCACAAAATTTTATGAAACAAGTGGACAAAATGAACCTAACTATATGAAGATGCAATGTAGATATAATTATACAAATAGTGTTGGTCGCTTATGCATAGAATCGTTTAAGGTGCAAGGAATTGACAGTTTCACCAAATTCCTCACCTTCTAGTGTACATAAGAGATATGCACCATTTCCATAGTCTTTCGTGACTCGATATGGGCCCAACCATTTGGGCTGGAATTTTCTTCCTTCGCTGGTCTTTTTATCGATCCGGTTGTCTAGTCTTAGAACCAAATCTCCTTCATATATATCTCGTTCATAGACCTTTTTGTTATACTGCCGGCACATCCGGTCAGCATAGACTCTATGCCGTTGTTCAACATCTAACTTGGCCTCATCTAGGCTTTCTAGTTGGGAGAGATGTGCTTCTCTATAAGCATCTTCATCCAGAATCCCTTGTAATGAGATGCGGAGACTAGGTATTTCAACCTCAAGTGGGAGAACTGCTTCTACTCCGAATACCAGCGAGAAAGGAGTTTCTCCTGTTGGTGTTCTTATTGAGGTTCGGTGGGCCCACAAGGCCGGGTATAACTTTAAATGCCAATCTCATTTTGTTTTCTTTCACCATTTTAAGGAGAATAGCTTTCAATGTTTTGTTTGTTGCTTCAGCCTGTCCATTAGCTTGAGGGTAATACAGGGAGGCTGTATGATGGCTTATTTTAAATTTATTGCATAATTCACGAACCTCGTCATTCTTAAAAGAAGTCCCATTATCTGTGATAATGATTTATGGGACACCGTATCTGCAAATGATCTGGTTCAAAATGAACTTGGCGATCACGAAACCTGGTACAGTGGTGAGAGGCATAGCCTCTACCCATTTGGTAAAATACTCGGTGGCCGTGATTATGAAGTTATGGCCATCTGTAGATGAGGGAGAGAATTTCCCTATCAAATCTAGGCCCCACGTAGAAAAGGGCCATGGAGTAGCAATTGGTTGTAGAGCTTGTGCCGGCATGTGAATCTCGTGGGAAAATTCTTGGCATTTATGACACTGCGTACAAACTCTACTGCGTCGTGTTCTAGAGTGGGCTAGAAATAGCCCATCCGATGTATTTTGTGAGTGGTGGCGTGACCACCAAAGTGGCCTCCACATATTCCACTGTGAGATTCGTGGAGAATCTTCTTGGATTCTTTTGTGTCAACACACCTTAGAAGCATTCCATCGAAAGCCTTACGATAGAGCACTTGTTCTATAATAACGTATTTAGTTACGATAATGCGTAACCACCTTCTTTGTTATGGTGTAGCAACCTTGGATATGTATGGTCCATGATATAATTAATAATATCAGTATACCAAGGACATTTAGAGATGGGAGGTCTAGTTTTGACGTAGTATATGCATTCATCAGAAATTTCAGATCTACTAGATCACCTCCGTCTAATGGGTTATCAGCTAACCAATCCACAATGATTTGTCCCTTAACGGACTTCTGATTTACAAACGTTAATTCAAATTCACCCATTAAGGTTATAAAGTGTCTAGCCTTTTTAGACAAGGACCCTTGCGTGAGGAAGGTTCGTAAATGGTCTATTTTTACAATGACCCTTGTTTCTTGGTTTAGCATGTAATGTCTTAAGCGTTTGGTTGCAAAGACTATGGCAAGGCACTCTTGTTTTGCTTGTGTATAGCGTGTTTCATAGTTGAGCAACGTTTAGCTAATAAAATAGATCGTGTGTTCTCTCTTGTCATCGTCTTCTTGAGCCAGCATGCAGGCTAGCGAGACATTGGTAGCCCGCGAATATAAGATTAAAGGGCGGTCTGGCTTAGGAGGCATTAGCGTAGGTGGTGACAACAAGAAATGCTTAACCACTTCGAAAGCGTCATTGCAGTCTTTGGTCCAATTGATACCATAATCTTTCTTGAGTAGATTGTTGATTGGGTGAATGACAAAGCTTAAATCTAGGATGAATCTTCGGATTGCACCGAGTTTCCCAAGAAACGACCTGATTCTAGATTCATCCGATGGTGGGATCATTTCAAGAATAGCCTGGATTTTGGCTGGGTCCACATCGATCCCTCGTGATGATATAATGTAACCTAGGAGCTTCCCTCCTGTCACACCAAAGACACATTTTTTGGGTTTAGTGTGACTCGTATTCTATCAAACGTGAAAGAATGATACGGAGCACTTCCGGTGATCACAGCGCTTCCTGGCTTTAGCTAACAAGTCATCTACATAGGATTCCATGATTTTGTGTATAAGATCGTGAAATATGTACGTCATTGCCCATTGGTATGTAGCGCCAGTGTTCTTGAGACCGAATGGCATAACAGCGTAGCAATAGGTTCCCCAAGGAGTTATAAATGTGGTTTTGGCTTGGTCTTGTTTGGATATTCTGATTTGATTGTATCCTAAGAATCCATCCATGAGAGACAAAAGCTCAAATCCAGCTATTACGTCAACAATGATGTCTATGGATGGTAGTGGGAAGTCATCCTTAGGGCACGCCTTGTTAATGTCTCAGAAATCTATGCAAATGCGTATCTTCCCATTTTTTTTTAGAATGGGAATGATATTAGATACCCACTGAGAGTAATCGACCGGTTTGATGAATCCCACTTGGAGGAGTTTCATTACTTCTTCTTTCACCATGAGAGCTACCTTGGGTTTCATTGGTCTCGATTTTTGTTTAATTAGTTTTGCATCTGATTTGGTGACAGGTTATGTACCGCGATGTGTGGTACAACCCCTGTCATTTCTTTATAATTAAATGCAAAAGCCTTCTGATGTTCTTTGAGGATTCGAGTGTGTATTTCTATTTCTTCTAGAGTTAACGAAGATCCTAGTTTTAAGATCTTTGGTTCATCCTTCGTTTTGATGTTAATGTCAATCGTTTCTTCGATTAAAGAAGTGTTACCTAAACTTCAAACTTAAAGAGTGGAGGTAGTTCCGGATCTTCTCCATTCTCTACCGCGTATATGTCGAGTTCCTTTTGTGGGGAAGCTCTATCATGGGATTTTCGAAGTAAGAAGACGAATGTGGGATTAAAGAAAAATCTACCACGTGATGGGTGAGATGTAACGCTGCATAGGTATTTAAGTAATCAAGAGTAGCTCTATCACTATCAACGTGATCTACGCTAGTAGATTTGTTCTCGCTATGTTTTTTAAAAGTGGGTTTGACATTTTTCTTCACTAATGGTTCAGTGTGAAGGGATACCATGAAACGGGTGTCCTCCAACTCACTGCTTGGAGTGAAACGTGAAGCTGAGGTTGCTATCGAATCTGTGAGAAGATTTTGTTCTCGCGGGATTTCTTTAATTGATATGAAGTCAAACTCTTTGCTCAAATCTAATACTGTTGTTTTGTAGAGTTGTAAGTGTTCAACTCTGGTCTCATACACCTCAGAGACTGGTTTGCTACTAATTGTGAGTCTCCTAATACTCTGATGTTATTAACGCTGAGCCTCTTAGCTAAGATAAGTCCAAGGAGGAGGGCTTCATACTCGGCATCATTGTTTGTACATTCGAAATTTAGTTTAAAGGCAAATGGTAGGATCTTTCCTCGGGTGAAGTAAAGATCACACTCGCCCAAACGCCATAACAACATCTAGCTCCATCAAAATGGAGAGTCCAATATTTAGTTGGGAAGATGGACGTCGGGACATTTGTTACATCAACTTCATCTACTTTGGTTACTTTTACCATGCAGAGATCCTCTGTTGGAAGAGAACCAACACCTAGGGTATATCCCATGCCTACTAAATCAAATGGCAGAAAAATTGGTAGATCTTGTTCTAGCAATTCGACAATCTTCACAGTAGTTCCTAATGCTAACTACTTCTTTAGCCTCGTCCTCGACAAATGGGATATTCTTGATTAGGTTCGTAATTTCTAACTCCGTTGTAGGTAGAAACTTTTCTTCCAGCTTTCGCGTCGATTGGTTTATTAAGTTGATTTGTTGGGAGTTCAAACTCAGAGTGAACGCTTGGCCTTTTCTTCAGGTCTGTTAGGTGTATATCGAATGGTTTTGGATCACCTTTTGCTACGAATACCTTTCCTAAGTGCAAAAATATTACTTCTTGAAATAACGTAGAAGGGATTGCCTTCATACGGTGTATCCATGGTCAACCGAGGATCATATTATAGTTGGTTTCCTGATCTATTATATAAAACTTAGTTAGGATTGTTTTGGGTCCTAAGGTGACTGGTAGTATTATAGTTCGATTGAAGTGGCCTTGAGGCTATCATAGCCTCTTAGCGTATTCCGAGTCGTGGAACAATTTGTTTCTCCATACCCTAGCTTTTGAAGGAAAGAGAAGGGGACTATGTTAATTGTTGCCCCATCATCAACCATTACACGTTTAACGTAATTGTTATAAACCCACACTTGTAAATGTAAGGTTGGATCACCTCTACATGTAATCTCAGTGTCTGTTGGCATTTTGTTTATTTCGAATATAAACTCGGTATCCCTATCCGGCTACCCCGGAGGGTGGATATCAAAGTCTATATGGTTTACCTGTGTTTCAGGAGGTGGAGTGATGTTAATTAAATGACCTAAACCTAATGCTTCTAAAAGAGCAGCCCTGTGGGCAAGAGAGTTCTTCAATAAGTCCAAAAAGGAGATGTGAGAGAAGGTTTTTGTTAGGTCATTAATTAAATCATAGGCACCTACGGGTTTTACTAATATTTGTTGGATGTTATCTGCCTCTAGCAGATAACTTGGATTTGGCTGAGAGGAATATTCTCGTGTCCTTGTTACAACTTCTACATGTAGTTCGGTGTCTAACTCCACTAAACCGACTATCTTGGGTCGTGGCTGACTTCCTAATTATGGTGCAACAGATGGATTTAGTGAGGTCGAGGCTTCATGATCATTGTTTCCTGCCATTACACCCTTGTTCATCCCATTTGGATTTAATTTGTTGTTATTGTGATTTGGGAGTGGATTGTTGAAGATCTTGAGGGGTGCATTTTGAGGGGAGACTGCTCCAGTGAAGGTATTTGGGGTAGGTGATGCAGGATCTGCTAAGAACATGTCTATGAAAATTTGTCTTTGTTCTTTTGGCAGATGTGGCAAGTCCTAGTGTTGTGGCCTCGAATTTTGTGGAAACCACAATACGAGTTAGGATTGTAATTCCTAGGTTGTTGGTTTGGCGCATATTGTGGTCCAAAACTCTGATTAAACCGTTGACCATTAGGATTTTGCATTTTTTGTCTTTGGTTTTGGTTTTGGTTTTGATATCCAGTTGAATTTTGACTTGGACCATGTGTTTGGGTTTGCCTTTGTTGTTGTTTTTGTTGCGGACGATTAAAATCCATTGTATTGATTGTTGGGGTAAAGTTGTTGTTTCGTTGATTGTTAATCGGCGGTGGAGCATTTACAACATTTTTTTTTTTGTTTGGTCGGTTACTCCATCTGTGGTTATGCCGTGATTTTTGTTAAGGATTTTAGGTCCTTGATTGACGTTTTTGGTAGTAGGATAAGTCATAGTATTCTGGCTAGGGGTGATTAGCCTCCCATTTGTTCCATATGTCTTGCGACCACTATCTATTGCCGCTTGATCTATTCAGAGAGTGCTCTCAAGTACTTCATCGTAAGTCCTTAGTGGGAACTTTTGGACTTCTTCCTTTACCTCTCTGCTGAGAGAATGAAGGAATAAATCGCATAGTTCCATTTGGTCCATATTTGGAGCACTTGCCAAAGAATAAAGGACTGTACGCCATCTTTGGATAAAGTGAGCAACATATTCATTGTGTTCTTGTTTAATGTGCAAGAACTCCCTGATTCCTATTCTCAACAATTTTTTCATGTCAAATGCCTTGATGAACTCTGAAACGAGTTGTTTAAATGAATGTATGGAAGCTTCAGGTATTCTGTAATACCAATCGAGGGCAATGCCCTCTAACATTTTGGGAAATATTTTAGCAACAACCCCATCCCAAGGGAGCAGTTCTTGAATAGTTGTGGCATAGGCCTTGATATGTGCATTCGGGTCTCCTTCCCCTTTATATTTGGGCAAATCGGGAAGAGGTCTTGGAAGCATGACGCTTTGTATAGTGAAGTCTAAGGGTTCTTTCAAATATTCTGAATAAGTCCCTATCGCATAGGTTTCTAACCATCGATGGTGCCTGTTGAGGGGGTGGAGGTGGGATGGTTTGTTGGTATGGCGTGGCATATGCATTTGTAGGGGCATAAGGCAATCCTTGTGGTTGAGCGAACATGCCGGGAGAAGAGAACATATCTCCTTGCGGTGATTTGGAATATATGTTCAAGTATGGAGGAGTATTTCCCAGAATGGATTATTTTGTACTAGGCAGGAGGTCTCATATTTTCCATCGGAATGGTGTTAGAAAACACGGTTCTAGTTGGGGTTTTTTGTGAATACTGCAGAGGCATGCCCAACATGCCTATTCCTGTGAGGAGGTCTACTTGGCTAGGGTGATGTGGAGGATTGGAATTTCCTACCTGCATGAATTGAGAATTTTGACTTGCTTGAGCAAGCTCTAACCCTCTAAATTTTTCTACTAAAGTTGAGATGACTTCATCTGGTGAAGTTACAGTATTTTTCCTTAGTGGTTTTTTTCGTATATCCTGAGGTTGTATAGGCATGTGGTACCCCGCTATGAATTGATCATTGCCCTACCATGTTTCCCCACAGACATTTCCTATAGGTAGTGGCATGGAGGTGTTTTCTTGAAACAAGACCTCGGGTTGTGTTTGTAAACTTCCTATAGGCAGGTACATACTCCTAGAGCAGTTGTTCATTCCTGGCATAACACCGAATGTTCATCATCTAAAAAAGATATGGATCCGATTGTTGACTAATTTTGGTCTAAGCAATACCTGAGGAGATGAACCAGATTCTCCTGTAAATGTCATGGTGTTCGAGCCTGAAGGCTCTGGGTGTTGCGTTTGAGCGAGATGATCCAACTCCTCTATTTGGAAAGAAGAACTATATCTAGTCCTTGGGGTAGAGTTTGTGTTGACAATTGGTTAGTTGAATAGTTGTCACCCCATGCTGAGAGCGAGGGTGATGGCTATCTATTTAGTTGATCGTAATATGCTTCAAGACCTAGGAGAGGTCTGCCATATGCGTCGAATCCCGACATATTCGGGGGTATATGAATACCCACAGAATAATGGGAAAGAGTGAAGGTGGATGGAAGAAGAATGAAAAATACAATAAAAGAACTGTGTCTGTTCACGTCGGGTTCACCAATTTTGTATGATGGAAAAGTGACAAGCGAGCATGGGAATCTACAAGTAACTCTTCCTCGCACCCGACCTCCCGAGGTCATGCCGAGAGACACCGGTGGGGATGGACTATACGTGGGATGCAGACAAGCTAGTTAGGCAATCTTATGTCTTCGATGCACACTAATGGAATCTGTGAATCTAAGGCAAAGAAGGCCCTCCTAACTCGTGACTGGCATGATAGATCGGGCCGGTGAGGATGACTGTCAAGGCTCCAATCAATATCAAGCTCTTGTGCATGATCCGATCTATAGGTTGTGGGATAAAGGAAAATGACGGAATTATTTCATGTATATTTCCAGATAGGGTCATAGGGTGGATGATGGATATATAGTGGATTCTACGGTCGATTCTTTGGTCTAGTCTAGAAATCTTTAGCTTTGTTAGTTGCTATGTCTAACAAGGATAACTGTGTGATGATGATAGGTGGAAGTGGAGTGGATCTAAATACTGATGTGCATAAACCAACATCAATGTCGATTGCCCGTGGGTCTCGTTGGGTTGTGGGATTTGTGGATCACAACCATAGATTCGTGGTTGTTGTGGACCTTCAATGGTCATATGTGGAATCAATCCCTAATCCCTAATATCCAATAGTCGTATGCCTTTTCGGCCTCTATATTTAGAACTGCAAGTTGTACAATCTTCTCAGAGTACCTTACAGGTGTTCTACCAACCTGAATTCTTAAGCTAGTGTCTATGTCAGTGAAAATATCTCTTGCGTCTAGTTGTGGGACCAAAGGATCACAACCGAATGTTTGCTCTCTTTCAAGCCCTTCTACAGTCATGTGGATATTTATCTAGGGTAATTTTTAGTTTGGATGGTTTGACCAAAACGTGTGTGCTTGGTCATCTTCTATGTTTAACCCTCTTAAATGTGAGTTGATTTGTTGTAAGTTTGTTGTTGTTCGGAAGACTTGGATTCTAAGATTTTGATCTATATCAGCTATTGCTGTAACAAGATTGAGTTGAGGTATAATTGGCTTGAATACATATTCTATGGGCTCTCTAGGTCCCGTGATTGTCATGCAAAAGAAATAATGTAAATCTAATCAGAAAGAAAGTAAAATTAACTATGTAAAGTATATCTACAGATATATAACTTCTCTATTTTTGTGTTTTTTTATTTTTGGAACTATTGAATAGAATTTGAAAGAGCAATTATTTAAAATATCTAGAAATTAACAACTAAACTAATAACGAAATTAAAACAAACAAAGTAGCCGAGAATAGCTACTTGCTCGCGTGCGATTGTAAATCTATTCTAAATAACCAGGATAATTGATCTAATCTATTTGAAAGACTCTCGATCCTACCTCTAAGTGAGGAGTGAATCATATTTTTCGTAAACTATCAATCCTCACCGCTTCCTCAAAGAATATCGAAAGTGAGATTAATCTGAAATGAAATGATTGACTACTCTATTTGATATGTCTTAACTAGAACTTTGAAAGATTAAACTTGGATTTTGCAGTAACAATGGTGGTGAATCGATGGTGTGTGGCTTTGTCCCTCAATGAGATCTCCTCATTCCTTCGTGCTCACGTGAATCCAGAAAATCATGTGATGTTAGCATTAACAGAATTTGGTATCAAAATAATGGCAACTTAGGATGCAGATTGAATACAATGCGAGTAAGAGAGGGATAGCGCAAGAGAACAGAGCTTGGCTTATGTAATTCTTAACGGGATTTATTACATGAGTCATATAACATAAAATGTTCGAGAACTTGAAACTATCTTGTTTGATGAACAAAACCTACAACTTTAATGGCTTCCTACTTAAAATCAAACTATCATATTCCAATGAATTACATGAAATAGTAACAACACTAGCACAAGAAGATTATGTGGCTTCCTAACAAATGCCTAAACAACACTAACCATGAATGCAACAAATAAAACTATGAATCCTAAGCAAAATTGAAAGGCTAAGCTATTGAAATGAGAAATTGAGAGGCAAATTTGAGGGGCCATTTGCTTGAGCATAAGCTAGCTATTTATATAATCCCATTTACCCAAAGGTGAAAACCAAATTGAACTCTTTAACCATAAACAATGCCAAAACACTATTCCAGGGAACCAGAATCATAAATACAAGCAAATGCAGTGAAAAAAGATGGTAAACATTAATTTTTAAGTGAGTCGCATTAAAAGAACATTCGGAAAATGCGTGAAGGACCGCCTCCTGCTCGGGCGGTGGTCACGAGACCGCCGCCTGTAGGGTGGCGGTTTTGTCATCAAGACCGAAAGGAAAAGGAAGAGAGAGGGAAGGAAAAAGCAAGGCACGCAGGGCTAAGCGGGGCATGTGGGATGTTAACGCATACCGGATAGCTTTTTCGGATCTCGAACACCGTGCGAGGAGACTCGTATCATCATTGGGGCACGTGTAACTATGTTCAGCGGTGCAAGTACCCTACAATTTTGGGTACGTGCGTGTACCTCAAGTATTTCTATGCCATTTGAATCCACCTCCATCAAACCCCTTCTTCAACACCTCTCTTCCTCTCCCATTATTTTGGATCCTCTAGTTTCACATCCTCGATGCATCTCCTTCGTCGCATTTCTATCCTTGCATTCACGTGCGATTGCTAGTTATAAAAATATCTTTGTTGCTTCTTCTCACTAATTACACTTCGAAATGTGTTTTTGCAATCAAAAAGGTAACCCAAAGATCTCTAACAGTGTAGGTAGATTAGAGGCACACAATTTAATTTACTTTAACATCCTCCACAAACTTCACCTCTAACCATCGATTTGCATATAATGTTCGCATGACCGCAGATGTCATGTATGGAGATGAAAATGTGGCAAACTTTGTTATGAGAAACAAATGAAGAATTATCGAGTACCTACAATCCCTCTTCTTCCATTAACACCAACAAGCTCAATAAGTGGAGTGCAAAGTGTGAAAGCATGTATTGTCACTAACACTTCCCAAATTTTCAAATTTATTGACACACAAAATCTATGCACTTGGGTACATCTCTCAATCCTAAAGCATACTAATGTATACATGATTCCTACCCAAGAAAACTAGTGATTGACAACATCTTTTAGATCTTTGATTGTTTTATATTTAGCACTTTATTGGCCTTACACACCTTACATCTTTGTCGACACTTGACTCGATTTATCTTTTGATGAGTTTGGACACTAGCGCCTACCTAGGATGAAGCATTGTAGACACTTAATCACACACTTGGGTACATTTATAAGTCCTAATCACATACCACTATTCATATGATTCCTAAGCAAGAAAAGTAGTAATTGAATCTTTGGCCTCTTTTCTTTGTGCCTTGTCTTCTTTCTAATCTTACACACCCTACATGATCACCGATGTTTTACTTGTTTATCTTTATTGACTCTGGACACCAGAGTAATCGACCAAGATGCTAGCACCTAAGTTCCCTCATTCTCATTGGGTTCCCTAACCTCTTTGTATCTTACTCGCCTCTTTTGAACCTCTTTATCTTTTGGTAATTTTTTTCTTATGGGTCAACCTTTTATTGTCACAATTACAAATTTAAACAAGGGAATCATATAAATACAAATCTATGTGACCATAATAAAATACCAAGCTCTAAGCATCTAATATCACCACCTAAGGTTGCAGCTAATGGCATGTCAAGAGCATCAAAGCATCCATCTAGCTATCACTCAAGGGACAAGGGACTATATTTTCGCAATACAATTCATAGGAGGAGAATTTCATTTGGCATCCACACATCTATCTACATTGAGTACATCTAGCTATTTCTCATTATGAAGTACATCTTGCATAAGAGCCTCCTCAGAATCATTCTTGCACGCGCACGCGCGCACACACACACACACACACACACACACACACACACACACACACACACACACACACACACACACACACACACACACACACACACACACACACATAAGAACTACATGGATTCTAAGATGTAGTGCAACACTCGGTTGTAAGTTCACTCTATCGGGTGACCTTCAAGGTCGTCTCGCTTCCCATTTGTATATTTTTATTTTTAGGATTTGATGTGTTTTGGGGATTTTACAAGAGATCATTTGTTTTACAAGTTAAATGTGAATTCTAAAGACATAGTGCAAAACACAGTGATCAACAACAAAGGTTAGCAAACATCTTGTGACACTTCAAAAATTAGTTTTGAGGTTTTTCACAAATCACGGGCACCCAAAAGAGGTCTTTAATGCAGGTGTAATGCCCTCCCCACTCGATTATAGAATTTGAGCCACCTTTTTTAGGGAATCTGTCAAGTTGGTAGCATACGGGGTAACTTTTTTAGCAGAAGATGGAGAGCAACACATTCTCAATGTCCTTTCTGACTTGTCTTTTCGTTGCAATAAAATACAAGATATTTTTTTGAGGTCCAAATGTGTTAACCAGAGTTTTAAACCTAAGTTAACGTTGTATTTTAGCACTGATTTGATAGTGCAGTGAATACTGGAGGTGTGCAAATTCACATAAACATAATGTTATGAGGAACTGTGTTATACTGAGCTCTCCCCAATAGTCGTCATCCATCATTCCCACTATGGGTTAAATCATCCCCGTGCCTAGGGATGAATCTGTATCCAAAATATCTCTTCATATTACCTTATACGAATTGATTGAGTTGAATTTGTGTTCATATTGAAGCTATTTCATTTGGCTCTAAGAGGATCTTCTTCCTGTCGTTGTGTTATTTATATATAATGAGGAAGAAAACGATTGAGGTTGTGGAGGCGCCTCATTTGGTGTGTTGTAGCTGTTGTGAGTAAGTATGGTGGTGATGTGGCAGGCTATCGAACAATGTTAGATGCTCTCATTCCTACATCCCTTGCATTGAATGATAGGCAATCTGCAGGTGATGATCAATTAACTGCTCTCATTGTTTTATCTGAGGATGCTTCAGCTGGTGTTGAGTCAACAAAGAATATGGAAGCTCAGGTGGGTCGTGTTGCATATGTACAAAGTGATTTTCTTTCATCTATTCCATACCCGGAGAAAAACAACAACTTGGTATGGTGATGACTAATAGAATTGAAAATTATTTTTCAAAAGGCTTTGTGAATTACTTTGACTTGAGATTGAGGATTAGATGGTGCGACATTCAGGCATAATGCCTAGCTGTATGGATTTTGTTTTTTTTACTCCTAAGCACTTGTGTTATATGCATTGTAACCTTTATTTCCCCATTCATTCCTAATCCTTATATTTTATTTCGAAACAAGTTGGTGTATTGTTTAAGACATTAAAAGTTTCCATTTCTTACCGGTCCACATATTTCTCTACAATTTTTGTCCTTTCATGGTTGTTAGATCTGCACTAATGAATCTTCTGAAATGGTTTTGGCCACCAACTGTGTGAGGAGACTCCAAAGTTTATCACAAACATGATAATAAAGCTCATAAAGGTTGTGGGAGGTTATTTTCCTAGTGATTGGACGAGTGGCCTTTAGCTAAGCCTTGAAAATGTCTAAATAAGAGCTTGGAAATAGGGTTGGGGCAAGTATTGTTGTCAGATGTTGTAGTGAGAAATGTTATGAAAAATATGTATGCAAATGTGGAGGCTAGAGGAAAAGCTCGTGTTTATTTTGTCAAGATTCCTCAGAAAATGTAGCCTCACGAATGCTTCATTTTCGGGATATGCACAAATGGATTTAGAAAAGGGTGATGGGAACTCACGAGTGAATGAAAGTCACCAGCTTAAAGCTAGGATGAAAAGCCCCATGTTGTTTTCCTTCTACAAATGTCGAATACATGTATGGTTTTCCCCTTTTGCTTGCATTAAATTACGCTTCATCATTTCCATTTTTGAAATTAAATATTGAATGTTAGAGAATATAATTCCAACAAATGTTAAACCGTACCTTGACACAATCTACTTTAAAAATATATATGGCCCCGAAAGTTATGCGCATGGAGTACCACACCCTAATGTACAACGAAACTAAAACTCTTTGCATGACCCCTGGTAACATGGAACACCATAGGGAACCCTAACAAAGTTGTTTGAAATTTATTTAACGCACTTGCAAGTCGTAGTCCTTAACCCTCTTAGCTTATCAATCACTTATAGTGATGTGGTCATTTAATAAAACATGATCGGTTTCAGTTTATGGTTCCGCTTGGCTTGAGTGAACTTGACATCCACTACCTCATACCTCTAGGATGCCAACAAGAGAATCATAAACTACTTTCATTCCTTTGAAAATGCCTTCGGAAACTAATTTTGCAAGTGGGTTTTGGGATCCACTAGTCACTGTGTGTTAAGAGTTGTTGACGAAATTATGTTAACTGGCCTTGGAGTTTCCCTTGTAACTTGATCTTTGCTTGATGTAACCGACTTCCGTCAGTCATGAGGAATTCTCTATATATGGGGGAGTAAGTAGGAATCATAAAACTTCGTGATCGAACTTAGAATGAGAAGTATTTAAGACCCACTTTGTAAGCACTTTTGTTGTTTGGGTCAGTTTCCTCAACTTGTTACTTTAGCTCGGATCACCTTCTGTGAGTCTCGTTGACTTCTAGCGATGTGTGACCTCATAATACCATCATAATGTCATGTAGAATATTATTTGGTCTTTTATTATCTGGTATGAGTGATTTTTGAAATGTATGGTGTTTTTTCTCTCTTTGCCCTCTTCTCTCTCTAGAAACGATTATGAAACTTTGGCTGATTTGAAAACGTGAATGAATTGGGAAATGTAAATTGGTTTGAAATGAAATGAAAATGGAAATGAAAAGCAAATGGTCACATGATATTTTGAGCATGAACTCTATCTTCTTCTTCCTCCTTCCTCTCCTCTCTCTTCTATTTAAATGAAATTGTTAGAAATGATGAATGTGTGGCTTTATGCTTGAGTGTAGGGGATTTCCATACTCAGTCCTAGGACTGACACAACATTGGTTGCAGGTACCTGAACAAAAGGAGTAGTAAAAATGACATTTGTGTCTTTTATTAGCATGTTATTTGAAGGCAATGTAATTGTTTAGAATATTTCAATGATTTGTTTTAATAGAATGTATTATTTTCATTATTTCCATGATGAAAATGATAGTGTTGCATATTGGGAAAATGTACTATTTCATATGTAGTTGTACTTTTCCTATTTAACGAATGTTACTCTTAGTTGTAATTGTATATTTTGTTAAGTAAATGGAGTTGATTGTATTATGTACTTTGGAAAAAGATGTCAAATATTCCTTCTTTTAGTGTCAAAATAAATATAGGAGGATGAAACTGGAACCTTGTCATTTAAAATGTTTATTATAGCCGAAAATTTTGGATATGATTGTGCTAGTAAAATTGTTAGCAAGTAATTTAAAATGATGTTTTTTACCTATCTGCTAGTGTTGCAATGACCTAGGAAATCACTTAATCTTCAAATAAAAATATCAACTTACATTGTGTGTGTTTTCATATTGAGCGGAAAGTGACCAAAAAAACATATAGCTCAAAATATTTACATTTTTTAATGTAATGACCCTCTCTAGTAAGCTCCAAGTTAGGCTAGCTCCAAACATCTTTCGTAGTCTTAGAGACATAGAGGTATTGTATGTGTTTGTGTATTCCTCCCTAGAAACCTAGTTGAGAGCATTCACATAGGTATGAAAGTGTGTAAGATTCCTTAGTGCGAGGCATAACATCATTTTAATGGCATACAAGATAACATGTTGAGCTTGAAATCTCATGGTTGTTTTTAGAGACTAAATAATGTTAGAAGTGGAATGTAATGAACAGTGGGTGGGACCACAAAGATAGTTAGGTTGTGCATTAATTCACTATTAAGTTTTTAATTGTAAAGGAAAATTTTTAACTTGCCCTCGTTTGGGAACATACCCTTTTGATGTTGATCTAATCATTTCAAGGGTCATGGAGATTTCTTGCAACATATTAAATATTTCTTATGAGGTGAAGTGGACGTGATTTGATCCACGCGAGAACAAGTGAATAAGAAAACATAGTTTCCCATTTAAGAATCAAACCTAAAATGTGTATATGATAGGATATTTGAAATTAACTATCAAGTGATATATTTTATTGGCAAGTCAAATAAACGAACCAAATCTAATAGAACCCTTTATAAGATAAATGTTAAATGAAAGTGAGAAAATGTATTTCTGGAATACCTCGAGTGGCACAAATGCCTTACAAGACATGGACATTTGATTTCTCTAATTTTATCTTGTGGTAAGGTGTAGAAACCCTCGAGCACTAATAAATGTAATTTATCGAGTGACCTCTCTTGATGTTATTGGACAAAGGGGATATGATGTACGATTATCAATGATTGTAAATATGGCTTTAGAAGGTTGTTGAATGCGTAAAATTTTATAGATTTTGCATTTGAACCCCTTTTGTCCCTCTTAGATAAATGTGTCCCTTAGTATGTAGTAGTGGATTACCATGTGTTTCTCATATGGGGTAGTTTATCCACCATCCCTGAATGCTTTTGAAGTTAGGAGATCGTAAATCCTCTCTTAAGGTTTTTGGTGAAGGAAACACTAATGCTTATTCACACAATGATTTAAATTGTTCCTTGGAAGGCATTTAAAAGCGTATAGATGTTGGGTTGTCTTGTTATATGTGTTTAATTCTTGATGGTCTAAGAGAAATGAAATAAGTAGATAGGTGCAATGTCACAACTCCTTATAGTCTTGAATCCCTAAGTGTAAATTACGTATCATTTGAATTTTAATTGTTCAAAAATATCAATAGTGAGACCAAAGTACGTTGTAAGTGTAAAGAGTACAAGAGTTAATGATATTTTGGGTTAGGAATAACATCATGCTTGAAGTATGGAAGGATGTTTATGGGAAGAGATATCTTGAATCTAAATCACCCTTTTAAACTTTAATATATCTTCCTTGACCTCACGATAGTTCCCCTTGTCTAGAAAAGGTAAAGTTTAAACATCGAATATACGTCTTGAAAAGTAGAACCTTAACATCTTGTTAGTTCCTTTTCGTAACGAGGATAAAATTTAATGTCAATTACACATATTTTGAGAAACAAACCTTTAACGTAAGAATGAATATTAGGAGGCATATAGGTGTATAAAATGAATTTATTTAACAAATGACCTATGGATAACTAATGGAATTAGAGAAAGGAATCAACCGCGCATTCTCTGTTAAAGACTAATGCTCTGCAAAATAAAGTAATTGAAGTTTGAAAAATAGGAAATTGTAAACCTTATGTGTTTAATTCTCTTAAAAACTATAAGGTCATACCATGAAAACCTAAATGTAATGAATATGTAAACCATGAAAAGGCCATGTCGTGGAGTATGCCTATCTTGTGTTTCTTATTGTAATTGGTTCATTGTCTTGGTTTATGTCATTTCAGTAAGACATTGATGTGTATCCTATGTTATCCTATTGTATGAGTGGGTTCATGTTTATGTAAGTGTGTTATGTGATGTTAAGTCTATCTATTGGAGCCCATGTGGTGTTGTGTAGTGAGCATTCAAAAAAAATATTCTGGTATTTTTATCATTACATGTTTCAAAATTGTGGGCATTACAACAGTGCCCCCGACCCAATCCAAACACCCTAGTCAAGCTTATTCCAAAAAAATTATAATTTTGTGAGTGCGGTTGTGATAGATTTCTCCTCTTGTTTAGCAGCTTTTCGGTCCAACATACTTGAGATTATTGTGAAATTAGCTAAGTCTCACATTCCCTCTCTTACACCTAGGTTTTCATATTTCTCTTCTTATTGCATGTGTCAAATCTATATATTGTTTATTTATCCTATGTGACTCTAAAATATTTACGCTTTATTATATTTCAATATTTGGTGAACCTGTCTCATTCAAACACTCTTGGGTCTTCATTTCATCACTTCTTTCATTTTCCTAGGATCCTCTCATCATGGATATCTCCATTCATGATTTCTTTCTAGCCAATCTTGATTGTAGAGCTAAAATCATTTATCTCTTGGCTAATACTCGCATTCCTTCTACTACTCATCTGGACATAGTATATCAGACATTCGTAGATGTGTTTTCTCAACAACTTACTTTTCCATCTAATATAGCAATCGATCTTGTTGTTTATGACAATGATCCTCCTCTTTTATATACTGATATGCATTAATAACCTAGGTATCAAACGAACTTTTATCGATAATGGGTTTGAGCTCAATATTTGTAGATTATCATTCATTCAGAATATAGGCCTTTCCTTGGCTAATCTTAACCCAACATATATTTCTCTTCAGGAATATGATTATTCTATGAGTCCATGCATGAGCACTATTACTTTTCCCATCATTGTTGGGCCAAAAATGGTTCTTACAATATTATTTGTTATTGATATCCCAATTCAATATAATTGCTTACTTAGTAGGCCATGGCTTCACAAACTACAAGCAAAGGTGCCTTCTATAGTCCATCGGTGCATTAAATTCTTACATGAGGAATTTGAATACACATTTGTTGTTGATTGTAACCCATTCCAATATTTCCACCTAGATCCCACTACTACATTACCTATTCCCACTTTTGCTACTATGCATCTTGTTGTTGATCACGACCCACAAACTATCTAGATAACTTTCCTCCATTCGAAATAACTATTTGTGCATTAGAGACTGTCCCATCTATTTCATGCTCACCCCCTCATTCTACTAATGTTATGGTACATTATCGAGGGTTTGTCTATACATTGGACGTCATTTCACCTCCTTCATCTTCTCATGAGAAACATGCATTTATGATTCTACCTTTCACATGCACTTTTTCATAAATTATTCTTATGGCATCACATTCCATTTGATCACACTTGCTCTGACACTATTTGTGCATATGATGGCTTGGCTCGGCTAGGATTCACATTGGATGGCCTCATCCCTCCACCTCATTCAACTCATCTCTATCATAGGTATATTCATATTATAGTTGTTTATGGTCTTCGTGTATTTCATCTATCGGTATTTTCGCACACACTTCTCCACTCATAATTACGCAGTCTTGGCTTGACTACATTGGGGGAACTTTGGACCCTAATCATATTGACATCAAATTTCACATGCCTTTATTCCGTGTTTATATTTGCAATTATTCATTTCTTGACTATTCACAAAATATTACTTGTTGGTATGCACATGGTTGTCCACTACCACCTTTCACTAATGAAGAATATGCAATGGGCATGTACAATCTACATCGCAATGGATCTTTATGTGATCAACCACATACTATTGCTTACCAAGTCTATGATGCTTCTTTGTTTGGCTTCGAGTATGACAACAATGATATTCTAGATGATGTTACTTGATTCTTCTTCATCCTACACTTGGGGCATTATCCTTATCTTCCCCCTCTTAGCATTTTCAAGTATCTCGTATTTCTAGTATTTTTTGTGATTTGCATCTAGTATTTCTCATACATATTACATAACTTGATACACCTCTTGTATTTTCATTACCCTATGACACACTCTAGTTCCACGGTTCATACTCAACTACTAAGGGTCTAAATCTGAAATGAACCTCACCTCATTCACACTCTTTATGCTTTATGCTTCATTGATCCATCTATCTAGTGCACAATTTAAACCATTACTCCTATGACGCACTTTTTTGCTACGATTCACACTTGATTGTTGAGGGCTTACTACATTCATGAACCTCACACATTGCACATTTCATGCTCTATGCTTTGTGAAACATCGTTCTAGCATTTTCTACTCACATATCATACTATCTTCTTCTACACTCTATGTTATATACTTTATTGATCATATCTTTCTAACGCACATGTTCAAACTATTTCTCGATGACGAACTCTTGTTCTATGGTTCATTCTTGACTCGAGAGGGTCTTTGATAAATTAACCTCATCTTATACAAGTTCATTTACATCTGCTTAGGGGGCACGTTACTCCTATCACACTCACTTTCCATTTCACTCCACTCATTCATAGCATATTGCATATCTTGGTTGCACATACTCTTGCTTGTTTATACTAGTTGCATGTAAATTTGTTTCACATGCTAGACAAATATTTCATATTTCATTATCTTTTCTATATACATATGCCGTTCACTTACTCTCTATTTTGAATGCATACTTTACACATATATTTACACACAAGTAGGGATGATTGGAATTGTACCTCTTACCAGTCCCATCGAGGCTTTTGGGGAATCTACATTTTTACTCTTACACACATCGGGTGTTATTGTTTTATTTTGTACTACTTCCTATTCTTACTAGCACACTATGTTATATCAGATCATACATGCTTTGACATACTTTTTATCTTTCTAACATGCTAACGGGTGCTTCATACGCAACATTTTCCTTGCAAGAACTATTTGCCACTATGGTTTTTTGTTACACTTTGTTTGCTCTTATCTTCTATTGTATGCCATTTTTGTGAGATATGCCTTATGTCTTGCTTATTCATTTCTTGTATGATTTTGGCCACTTCGGCCCTGATTGTCTTGCAACATTGTGAGTGATGTCCCATGTTTATAACCCACTTTTACGGTCTACATTGTCTTCTTGCTTGTTAGATTACACATTGTCTTTTATATACATATTTGTCTTGTTTGCACTAACACATGTCTCTAACCACTTTGTTTACATGTGCCTTGGTTTCTACCATGCACATTCCCTCTCATATACCAATATCAGCATCAAATCGATCAAATCAATTTTATGTCCTCTTTTTGGGCCACATTATCCTAGTGACATCGCATGCACCCAAAATGAGGGGGATACATTGGGTGAATTAGTCACCCCATACATCAACTCAAAACTACAACACAAAGATAGTTCATCGTATAATCAAGACAATACATAGTTTTAGAAATGGCCTAGAATCTAACTTGGGTCCTTAGTTCAAAGATAGATGCTAATGCCTAGATATAGACACTAGCGCCTGGGTGCTCCTGACCTTTCTTGGGTGCCTATGACCAGGGGTAGTTACAATTACTTTCTCAGATTGACACAATTTTTAGCAGCATACGTAATTTTTCACAATGTATGCATAGTACTCAAGCAATCGAATGCATTCTATATTCTATTTTCTACTTGGATCGAATTGAATCAAAATGGATCGAACTAGAAAAATCGGGATCACACCACCATCTACAAGTGGTGTATAAATTTAGAAGTAAATCGAAGATGGAGAATAACATTATTCTCCTCAACACTTCTTCTATCGTGGCATGAGATTGCCCAAAAAATCACTCTTGGCATGAGATTGCCCAAAAAACTCATTCTTCTACAACATTTTCAAGACATTTTCTATCCTTTTCACTCGTCGAGATCAGTGCACATGTTCCTTTTTCATATTTTTACATAATTTTACATGTTTTTACATACTTTGATCATATTTTTCACATATATGTGACTTTGACTACTCTCTCAATCTTATTTTGCAAGTCCATCCTTAATACGCAACAAGAACCAACCCCACATCAGAAAGTGCAATTGGCAACAAAAATAGGTACAACATGACACAGCTCATATGTTTCACCCCTAGGGTCAATTCCTCTTTTTTAGCTTCCACGCTTCATTTTTTTCACCCCACGCTTTTTATTGTCTCTTCAACATGCTTTCACCATCACATCTACATGGTTATCAGTGTACGCATCTCTTATCTACTTTTTGTTATCGAGTATTCACTCAAAAACATAAAGTGGGGGAAAATGTAGACACTAAATCATGCACTTGGGTACATTTCTAGGTCTAATCACATACTATTATTCATATGATTCCTAAGTGATAAAACTAGTAATTAATAGTTATCTTTGGCCTCTTTTCTTTGTGTATTGTCTTCTTTTGGTCTTTCACACTCTACAAATTTACCGATGCTCTATTGTTTTATCTTTCTTGACTTGAACACTAGCACACAAAGTAAGGATGGCGCCCAGTGCCCTCGTCCCCTCTAGGTGTCCTCGACCTCTTTGTATCTTTCTCACCTCTTTTGGACCTCATTTATCTTTTGGGAATCTTGTTTTCTTATGGGTTGGCATTTTAGTTGTTAATTACAAAATTCAAACAAGGAAATCATATAAATACAAAGCTATGTGATCATAATAAAGGACCAAGCTCTAAGCATCTACTATTACCACCTAAGGTTGCATCCAAAGGCATATCAAAAGAATCAAAGATCCATCTAGCTATCACTCAAGGGACAAGGGAATGCATTTCTACATGCACTTCATAGGAGGGGAAGTTCACTTTAACATCCACACATCTATCTACATTGATACATCTAACTATTGCTCGTTATCAAGTGCATCTTGCACAAGAACCTCCTAGGGCATCATTCACACACACACACACACACACACACAAGAACTACATGGAGTCCGATATGTAATGCATCGCTCGGTCGTAAGTTCACTCTATCAATTAACTATCGAGGTCAATCCGATTCCCCATTTGCATATTTTTATTTTTAAGATTTGATGTGTTTTAGGGTTTTGCATGATATCATTTGTTTTCTTATTAGGATTTGATGTGTTTTAGGGTTTTACATGAGAATTCTATGGACATCCAAGTGATATACAAGTGATCAACAATGAAGGTTATAACATTGGTATGACACAAGAAGAATTAGTTTGTGACCATTTTTGTAATCACGAGATCCTAGCAGAGGTCTCAAAGGCTACGTGCTCTGAACCAATCCAGCTCATCCGTAATTATATAATTTATCAAACTTATTTACAATAGTTTACTCCTCCTTTTTAGTATTTTTCTAGTCAATTATACTTTGGGATTTATTGTGAAATCAGATAAGTCTCCTATTCATTCTCTTGTACCTAGGGTTTCATTTTTATCTAGATTATTTCTTGTGTCATATATATGCTTCATTGTTTATTTATTACATGTGACTCTAAAATATGTAGGTTTTACAAATTACATATCTAGATCCAACTCGCCCCAAGGGCCATAATTATAATGAGAATTTTAGATGCAACTATCATCGATGCATTGGGAATTCTACCAATCGATGTTTTGAACTCGAAATATTATTCATGGTCTTATAGACAACAATGAAATTGATCTCCCGAGCCTTGGGATCTACGCTAGTCAATGAGAACAAAAATATAAAAATCTTTAATGATCCTCTTCCTAAGAATGACAAGAAGGTTGTTGATTCTTTATCCAATCATGCATATCGTGCAATACCTCCTCCTTCATCGAGGGCTCTTGATTTCTTAGTTTCTCACGTTAATGCATCTCTACCATTCATTACATTCTCTTCTCATGATTATCACGAGATATTTTCTTCGACACATTACATATCAATGCTTCTATTCAAACTCATGATATTAATAATACAATAATAAATCCATTCATTTATATGAATGTGTGCTCTATTTCCACTCTCTCACGATCACGATAAACTATTTGCTCTCATATTTCATATCCAGTTCCCAAATCTTATGATTTGTCAAGCTTTCATTATAGTTGGGATTCTCACCATGCTCGCATCATTCCTTATGGCACCTTCAATCAAAGGATGTGACATGGTGTTAGTTTTTCCTTGGCTTCGTGTCACTCACGCTATCATTTACATACATCACTTGTGCCTAAAGTTTATTCAAAACAATCAAGTTATCACCATCAAGGGTATTCTACCATGCACATCGTGGCCACGGCCTCCTCTTGAGGTTTCCATAGGTCCCCTAGGCCTCTCAAACCTAAGGCATAATTAGATCCTAGATCTCCTATATGTACTCAACATACTTGATCACACCGGTCTCGCTAGTTCATCTCATCGGTCTAGGTCCACCACTCGCACGACTCCTTCACATAGGTACACATCACCTTCGCAGTTTACTTCACATAGGTACATGTCACCTCCTTAGTTTCCTTCATATAGGTACACATCACCTCCTCTGTCTCCTTCAAATAAGAGCACATCATCTCTTCGGTATCCTTCACATAGGTACACATCACCTCTGCGATCTCCTTCAAATAGGTGCACATCACCTCCGTGGTCTCCTTCACGTTGGTGCACATCACCTCCTCAGTTTCCTTTCACATAGGTCCTCATCACCTCCTAGGTCTCATGTACATAGGTCTCATTCACTGATATATCATTTGTATCACACATCACCGATCTCTGAGCATGGTCACACATCATTATCGCCGCAAGCATCGGGTGGAGGACCCTTGTCCTTCACTTTTTTTGGATAGCATACTCATTATCACACACTTGGGGTAAATCATTATCACATCCCCCTCTTAGCCTTATCAATCATCCCGCATTTCTACCATTATGCTTTGTGTTTCACATCTAGCCTTTCGTATTCATCTTACACAAATTAATACATGTGTTGTATCATCATTACCCTATGATGCACTCTAGTTCTGCAATTCATACTTGGCTCGAAGGTCTAAAGCCGAAATAAACCTCACCCCATTCACATTCACTCTATTCTTCATCGATCTATCTATCTAGCGCACATTTTTAAACCATTTCTTAATGACGCACTCTTGTACTACGGTTCACACTTGACTATTGAGGGCATTCTACATCCATTAACCTCATACACTATGTATTTCATGCTCAGTGCTTTATGATACATCGTACTTGAATTTTCTTCTCGCATATCATACTATCCTCATCTACATGTTATGTTTTATGCTTCATTGATCATATCTTTTTAGCTCATATGTTCAAATCATTTCCGATGACGCACTCTTGTTTTATGGTTCATTCTTGACTACCGAGGGGTCTTTTATAAATGAACCTCATCTTATACTCATTCACATCCTCTCGAGGGGCACGCAAATCCTATCACATACACATTGCATATCACTCCATTCCACTCATCCATAGCATATTGCATATCTTTGTTGTGCATACTCTTGTTTTCTTATACTAGTCGTATGTAGACTTTGTTTCACATGCTAGATAAATACTTTGTATGTCATTATCTTTATATATACACATGCACATTCACTTGTTCTCTAGTGTGAATGTAGCCTTTAGGCATATCTTCACATGAAGCATAAATGTTTGACACTATACCTCTTACCAATCCCACCGAGGCTTTGGGGGAATCTACTTTCATACACACTATAGGTGTTATTGTTTTTTTATTTCATATTCTTACTAGCACACTACTCAACCTATTGATACATACATGTTTTGACATAATTTTTATCTTTCTAACATGCTAATAGGTGCTTCATGTGTAGAATTTTCCTTGTAGGAGCTATTTTGGTTGTTTGTTACTATTTGCTTGCTATCAACATTGTCTTCTTGTTTTCTAAATTACACACTATCTTCTATATGTGTATTTGTTTTCTATATGCGTATTTTTCTTCGATATGAATATTTGTCTTTTATATGTGTATTTTTCTTGTCGAAACCCGAGAAAATGAGTTTGTTTTTGTCAGTGGAGTAGTCATATGCTGAATATTTGTGTCTAAAACATTGATTTTTTCGAAGAATAGCATCAAATTATTGACAAATTCCTTGTTCTTGCCCCACCGAGCATGCCAAAAATGTTATCTAGTAGAAGTGTATCCTTATGAGGATTGGTAGATTTTATTATTCTCTCTTTCTCCTCACTTCTGGGGATAAACAATGGACACACCTCACGGGATGTGGATATCCCAAATGTGAGGTGAATCTCTAGATTTAAAGAGTGTGTTCCCTTTCACCGAACCACTAACTAAGATTGATTAAGGTAAAGATTAGAAGGAAAGCTTAAAATAAAAGGGGGTGATACACCATGAGTTGTTGGAGACTGTTGATATGAAGACGTGCACAAACTGATAATAAAATAACAAACTTACATGAACCAAAGGATTTTGAGTGAAATTCCAAGGCAAAGTAATTGAAAAATTGTTAAGGGATGACTCACAATAAAAACTTACAATATGCATGCACACTAAAATAACAAACAATGACCAATTCTTGTAATAAGGGTAGGTAGCATAAGAAAACACTTAATAAATTCAGGAAAGATCACAAGAATGACTACCTTTAAAGTACAATATTGCAAATAATCTCTGGAAAGGAAAAACACTTCTTATTATCAGTGGGCACTTGCTAAAAAAATCTGCAACACTTAGTTACATCAATCAAGCTCTTCAAATGCTTGAAAAGCACTAGTATATATGCAAAAACAAAGTGGAGCTGAATTGATCATCATCTTCACTTATAAAAACCAATCAAGATCCACTTGGAGGAAATTCCAATGTAAGTTGACATGCAAAGAAATAAGATAACTTCAAGCAATAGTCTAAAATTGATTATCCTTGCATCATTTGATTAAAAATAATCAAACTCTAAACTTAGCCTTACAAAAGAATAAAAATAATCCTTTTCTCATGCAATCTATATTTTTCCATGCAAAATTAGCTATTTTTGGCCTTCACAATCGAATTTAGCAAGACTCTGAGTTAATTGAGCTTTAAAATGGTGTTGAGCTCATTTTTACCCTTTTTCTAAACACCATCATTTCTTAATTTTGATGATTCCAACATGAAGAAACAGATTGAAATATTTCCAACGAGACTAATTTTGTTGAATTTGGAGTTTTAGATCAAAAGATATGGCCATTTGAAATTTGCATTGTCAAAATGCATAGGAACTTAACACGTTTCAACTTTTAATTGGCTCAGAAATTGAGCTTTCTCACGTGTCTACCTCTATAATCTCCTACCATATGTCCTCCTCTCGGTTGGCTCACAAATTCAAGATTTACTTCTTTTCTTTGTTCTTCATGAGCGGGTCTACCTTTTGTTAGAAATGTGAGCCAATACTCGAATTTCCATGCTCCTTCGTAGTTGTCAAATTGACATTTACCTTGTCAATTCCTTTACAAATGCAAGCTAAAAAAAAGGCTCCACGTTTCTTCACAATTCACCATTTGACTAGTCCTTCGATCGACAATTGTGAAGTACAAGCCAATGAAACAACTCCACATGGTTTGCAATATTAGTCCTTTTAATAGCCACATCTAACATCTCAGAAACATAAGCCAATGAAAACCTTCCAAGCCATTTCACATGTCATACCTTCTTCAGCTTTTGACCGACAATTGCGAAGCTAGGACCAATAGAAAAGCACCACGTATCCCCCACAAAGTTGTCACCTGACTTAGTTTTATGAAATGTGAACCAATCAAACAGCTCCACAAATCATTGGTGTTAGCTCGACTAAGCCCTATTGACAATCTGTGAAATGCGAACAAATAGGGTAGCTCCACACATTCACAAATTAGACCTTTGACTGTGTTTTGTGAAAGTTGAACCAATATAAAGGCTCCACGCATTCACAAATTAGCTCGAATGAAAACTCGCAAGCTTAGACCAACAAAATAGCTCCACACCCTTCACAATTTACTTCTTTGACTAAAACCTATGAAGCAATGGGCCAATTAAAATGCCTCATGAATCCTTTTGATGTCAATCTTATTTAAAATACCTTGTCAAATGTGAAATGTGAGCTAATATAAAAGCTCCTTGTATATACTTCCTTTTAGTTTTGAAGTTGTCACTATTGGCTTTATAGGATGTTGCCACATAGCCTTTGACCTCACCGACCACAATCGGACCCAAAATTTTATAAATTACATCTCATTCCATGGCCTTATGTCTCGCTAAAGTCTATCTTCTCAAAGTGTGACAGAATCACCGCCATATAACCTCTATATGAACGGTTGATCTCATCGCTATGTAGACCTGTCTCACTAGAGGTGAAGGTTGATGGCCAAATGAACGTCACACGGATTTTATAAAACCTACCAATGATTTTAAACTAAGTCTCCCACATATTTTTTAAATGCTAATGGCCGGTGCTTTTGAAAGGAATAACTTAACGTCCATTTAACCATCTTAAACTCAGTAAAATCACCGAGTCTATTTTATTCAAAAATAAAACTTTGTGATCGATGCTCTATCGAGAGATGCTTTAAATGAATATGTTTTCAAGAAGGATCTCCACAATTATAGTCCTCAGCTCATGCAATCCATTAAAATAAGTCATTCACAGAACTCATTCTTGATCACAAGTTTTTTTAGCCATGGACATTTTTGTAAAGGTCATGTGTCAAACCGATTCAAGCAAATCTTCCTTCACGGTTGGGTTCATGATTTATAATGAAAATAATTGACTTCCAAGATCATAGAAGCTCTAAAATCTAATGTAATTTCATTTATGGCATGTATTTTGTTCTCAAATCTCTACAAACTGATAAAAAAAGTTTTGAGTTGGCTTTCTTACACTGTGAAAGAAATATCAACAAGACATCTCTTCCCAACCCTCTTCTCTTCGAAAGAGATCACCCAAAAACTCACCCTTGGCATAAGATCACCCAAAACCTCACCCTTTAGCAATAACATCCAATAACATCTCCAAAGAAAATAGGATAACTTTTTATCCTTTACTCTCTTACACATTAGATGCATTCTTTCCTTATATACTACTTCTTACTACTTTTGTATACTTATTCACACGTTACTCTATTTTTCATATATGGAGCTTTGACTACTCTTTCGCTCTTCTTTTACATGTTCATTCTTACAAGAAGCAGCTCACATAAATAAGCAAAAGCTCCACCAACATGCTACTACACACACGTGTCACCCTTAGGGTCTACCTCCATTTCCTAGTTCCCACACTTCATATTGTAATCACTTCATGCTTTACATTTCCACTTGTCCACTTGGCATGTTATCGGCTACACTCTTCTATGGATCACAAGGTAAGAATTTTCTATCTACTTTATGTTATCGAGTATTCACTCAACAACATAAAGTGGGGAAAATGTAGACACAAAATCTATGCACTTGGGTACATTTCTAGGTCCTAAAGCATACTAATGTATACATGATTCCTAAGCAAAAACTAGTTCCTGACAACCCCTTTTAGCTCTTTGATTGCTTTATCTTTAGCACTTTAGTGGCCTTACACACCTTACAACTCTATTGGCAATTGAGTGATTTATCTTTTGATGACTTTGGACACCGGCGCCCTGACGCTCCTATCCCTTTTGGGCGCTTCGACCTTATTTTCCTTTTTCTTACCCTTTTGGGTCCTTTTCACCTCTTGGGCATCTTTTAACACTTTGGGTCAGCCTTTCAGTTGTCAATTACGAAATTCAAACAAGGGAATCATATATATACTTATACTTAGTTATTGCTCTCAAATAAGGGGCCAAGCATCATAAGAATTATCTATCATCACCTAATCTTGCATCAAAGGCACAAGAGCACTACAAGACATACATCTAGCACATCCATACAAGGGACAAGGGTTGCATTATTCTGCATACACAACATAGGAGGGGATTTCATTCTATTCCATCACACACATCTTACATACTGATACAATCTACATCTAGCTCATTATCATCATGCAACTTGCATAAGGGAAACCTAGGGCATCATTACACACACAAGCACAAATAACTACATGGATAATAATAACTACATTCTTCGGGTGACCGTTGGGGTTCGATTCGAATCCACATTCTACATCTTTTTATTATATTTGATGTGGTTTGTGGCCATGTGTAGGTATACATTCATTTTGCGGGTTACAAGTACGGCCGGTGATATTACATCGAAACCATAAAAAAAAAGAAGATCAATAGTGAAGCTCCTCCATCCCAGAAAATATTAGATCCTCGAATATTCACACATTCACTCGCACCCATAATAGTCACTAGCGCCTGGGGCACTCCTATCCTCTAGTGGGCACTTCTATCATGTCCAATTTTGAGTTCGCATGCCCTCACCGAGCTTGTTTAACATTGTTTTTATCTAGATCTAGTAGATACTCAATCCATATCACTTCTAGATTGCGCATAATCAGCTAAGTCATCTCTCTCTCCCACTTGCTTGGGGTTTTACATTTAGGAATGCTTATTTCTTGGACAATATTGTACTTAATTAATCGAAATATCATACATTACAGTAGTTAATCTGAAATTAAATTTAATTTAATTTAGATTAAACCAAAGCTACACGATTTATCAAACGAGCTGTGCAGAGAGCACATTAATCCTTCATCATGTGAGTGTTATCTACTTACATGTTTAAATTTTAGGGTGACCTCCAAGGTCTCGAATTTTGTTTAACAAATAATAATATATCATGTTATATGTCCAAATGCGTCTCGATTTCAATTCGCAATTCGTAAATGTATTTTAGAACTCGCAAAAAAATCTCTGCACATACCAATTCATAATAAGAGTATTAGTTATATGTTACATTCATTGAAACCCAAATTAGGAAATTATAGTTGTTTAAATTTGAATTATTAGAATAAATACCTTGGGATTTGGATTGGGAAGCAATGTTGGAAGTTGAGTGTAGAGTGCATTCAACTTCTTTCTCCTTTTTTGTTCATTGGCATTGTGAGTCATAAATGTTTTACATTTGTTTCTTCATCTTCCTTGAACATTTGTTTTATGCATCCTAACTACTTGATCCCCTAGGATTAATTTTGATTTTCGAGATGTCATC
This sequence comes from Taxus wallichiana var. yunnanensis, assembly GCA_018340775.1. NCBI lineage: Eukaryota > Viridiplantae > Streptophyta > Pinopsida > Cupressales > Taxaceae > Taxus > Taxus wallichiana. The sequence continues at coordinate 763,931,287 of CM031244.1, forward strand.
TCTACGGATATTATTTGGGTAGGAATAATCTAAGTTGGGAAATAGGTGTGGGACATGCAAGTGTTTAATTCCCATGTTTTTACTAAGTCATGGAGTAGGTGTGGGACATGTAGGTATTTAAATCTAAGGTTTGCTTCATCTACATTGTCCACACATGTAAAAACTATGTGCCTCATGGCTAAAGACAAACCCTATTCTTTTCCCTTATAGCTACATAAAAACCCTTATCCCAATTTTGTATGAAACCCCTAATCACAATTATGTATGGAACCCTTTTCACATTTGTGTATAAGGTAGAGCACATAACATATATTATTTGGGTAGGAATAATCTAAACAAGGAATAGGTGTGGGACATGAAAGGATTTAATTCCCACATTTTTTACTAAGTCGTGGAATAGGTGTGGGACATACAAGTATTTAATTCCCGTGTTTTTATTAAAAATACCTCTTTTGAATGACAAATAAAATACACCTTTTGCTCATATGGACAACCGCTAGAGTTTCTTAATTATCAATAAGTGTTCAAGTATTACATATTCCCCTACAAGTACTCAAGATTGAAACTGAAAATAGGCGGTTATTGGGTTTACTCATTTTTTTCATTTTCATCCCTTTAAACGTAAATTGCATTCATGTCCATAATATGTGTGAGATAGAGATGAAAAAATGGATCACATAATGTGTTTTTATTTTTAACCTTCAATTCATGTCTTTTCCTTCCTTGAACATTCCTTTTACGCATCCTTTCTACTTGATTCAAAGGGAGTAATGCCACTGAAATTTGCAATCTCAATATACCTCCCTCCCAATTACAAGCATCTTCCTAGCCACAAGCACATTGCATCACCCTTTGCATTTCCAAATGTACTTTTCCTACATCGTCCATGCCTAGAAAAACTACGTGCCTCTCGGCTAGAATGCAGACCCTATTTGTTTCCCTAATAGCTACAGAGAAACCCTAATTGTAATTGTGTATGCAACCCCTACCTAGGATTTTAAGTCCACACCACATATTCTTGTTTCTAAATTAACCCTTAAAACACATAAGTGAATTCCCCTTGCATTTATTTGTGTTCTAACTACTTGTAAAGTGCAAGAGTTGAAATTACAAACAACTATTGACATCAACAATATTGATTGATCACTCTTTTTAGATATCTCCAAAATATGTTTCCTTGATATCTTGCACATCGTATGCACTTCTTCTTTCAAACAATTGACACACTAAATTTCATGCAGTCAAAAAACCTTTACACCATAAAATACGTAAAATGAAAAAATAGCAAAAATCATTTGTCAGATAACATCTTCTTGTACCTTGTACTTCCATTCCCCAGAAGGTCTCAATTATCAATGATTATTCCTATCTCAACTACTTCACTATAATTTCTCGAGCTTAAAAGCGCAAAAACATGTCTCATAAAGTGTCAGAGGAAACAAGCGATGTATTTGGGTTTCGAATTGGGACCCTTGTGAATTCTCATAAATTTTTATTTTGGCCCCTTTAAACTCACATTGCACTCACATGAATAAATCACATGAGATTATGACAATTAAATGGAGCACATATACCATCTATTTTCCTACACTTACTTGAGATTACAACTTGAAAGGGAGGCTACAAATTACTACATGATGCATCCATTTAGCCTAGGTTTCAAACCCTTAAACTTTCCAAGTTTCCCCAAATTTTATTGTGTCCTCTTTGTGATATTGAAATGCTTAAGTGGAGCACACATAACAAATAATATTTGGGAGTACAATATGATCTGTGGAAAACATGTCGGGCATGCAATCCAAATCCTTGATCTACCTTTGACTTATATGACCAATCGTTGGAAGGTGTCAATTATCGACACATGTTCGTGCATCTACTTCCTGTAATTATTTGACCTCACAGCTGAAAATAGGGCCTACAAACAAGTAGTCATTGCGGTCTAGTTCCAAACTTGGAACATGTTGGATTTTCCCTTTTTTATTTTTCCCCTTTAGATGCAAATTGCACTCACGTGAATACTGCAAACCTCTAATCATTAACTTGATTTTGGGAGAAAAACACCAATCTATATTTTACATGATATTGCTACCTTAACTTTCTAAGTACACTTCGTGTCTTCTTGTCCCTGACGTATCCCATGAAACATGTGTTCAAATTCCCCTTACATTTACATTTTTTCTAACTACCCAATAAAGTCAAGAACTATAAATTCAAACAAGTATTCGCCTTGGCAACATTTTCCAACCATTACTTGCATTTTGAGATATCTCCTCAACAGTTTCATCTACATCTTCCACAACATGAGTTTCCTCCTTCTTAATGAGAAACATGTCGTGTACTTCTTAGAGGGTATATTTTCACGTTGGCTCCTCAATTCCTCTTTCCTTTCCCATGCACTTCTCCACCCTCAAACACCTTTTGCTACACCCCTCTTCCTCTCCCATTTTTTTCTTCATCTAGTTTCACTTCTTCACTAGATCCCTTTCGACATTCACATCATACATTTCATGTATGATTGCTAGTGTTTAGGTCTAATATGTTGTTGTGGATACCATATATTCTTCTTCCACTAAAGAAAGGGTGACAATGGGTTGTTTCTTATAGCCCTATGGAATTGCACCTTAACCAAAATAAAAAATAAAACCATTTCTTTCTCTAATCTATAATTCTTGCAAATTCATTTTTCTCGTAATTAATCAACTTAAAGTCATCGATATTGTATACAAAATGTCAAAGTATTTTGTTCCATTGGCATATAATAAATTTATTTTTTCCTAATTTTTACTTGAGAATCATTTAGGGAATCCATAAATATTGAAACAACACTTATACCATACATGATATCAAACTTTATAGTTGTCAAGTACATTAGATTACCAACAAGTATTTTGTACAAATTTAGATTAACATTGGATCCTTTACTCTATTCTCTTAACTTCATTCATGTGGTGATTTTTTTCAATGGTGGCTTGCAATTCATCCTTTTAGACCTTTTCAAAATGTCGTTAGCATATTTTCATTGACATATAAAAATATCTTCTTTTGATTGACTAACTTCTATGCAAAGAAAATATTTCATCACCCCTAAATCAATCATTTAAAATTCTTTGTTTATTGTTGACTTGAATAACATATCTCCTATGAATATAAATTCATTTACATATAAGTGCATGATCAAAATTTTACCTTGATCATTCATATTGATGTGCAATGTTAGCACACTACTACTTTTGCTAATCCATTTTTCAAAAATATGAATCAATTCTACAATAACATGCTTTTGGAGCTTGCTTAGGACCATACAAGGAATGCTTCAACATGCAAACCTTGTGTTCTTGACTTAAACATTTATATCTAGGTGGCTATGAAAAAAACTTTGGATAGTATTACATTCAAAAATGCACTCTTGACATCCATTTGATAAAATTTCAAGTTAGTATGAGTTATTATTGCTAAGACAACTCGTATGGTGTATAATCTCACCAATAGGGAAAAAGTTTTATCATAATCAATTTCATGTTGTGAAAAAAACCTCGCAACTAACCTTGCTTTGTATTTCCCAAGGTTTCCATCTACATTGAATTTGGTCTTATAGGACCACTTTACTAAAATTACATCATTTCCTTACGAAATGATTACAAAATCACGTGCATAATTATTTTCGATATAATCAATCTCTTCCTCCATGAATTTTACCCAAATTTCACTTTTAATTGGTTATTCAAAAGATACATGTTCAACTTGATACAATAATATAAAATCAATAAATAAATCAACATTTTCATCAACTTGGTCATGTCCCGTGTCCAAGTTATCGACAAATAAAACTATGCAAATGTCATATCGAGGTATCTTCAACAATGTTTGTGTGGAGGAAACACAAAATCCATAACCTTTCCAATGCACACCATAGAAAATTTACCCAAAACTTTATAAATAGCCATTCATTTAATAATGTACAACCTTTTCATCTATACTTTCTTTGAATCACATGTGTCAATCTTCGATGATCTCGGCTTGAGAATCGATTACATTTGAAGAAGATAAAAACATTGAAGGGTATGTTTATAACATGTTGTTTATGGAAGCCATAAATTATTATTTTTGGTTGGCTATGGATACATTGAGCCAAGACTCTTCCTTCTTTCCCTTAAAGATGAATTGTTAATACAAGACATTTCTTGTATTCTTTTTTGTCTTAACTTTGACACAAACTATAGAAAAAAATAAAAATTGTGATAAAGGCAACTATTATATGATAATTTTTAGAAGTGATTATAACTCCAATTTCATCCTATATTGGCCTATTGTCCTAATTAATCTAATTCAAGAACATTTATCTTGATTTTTGGATAGGACATCTACTATCACATTTCAAATGTGAGATATTACACTAGAATTAATCAAGAAATGTTGACGTTTAAAATCAAATAAGAATTTTGATTAAAGCTTGATCATCTAAAGAAACTTCTTTGCATTTACTACTTTGACCTTCAACATAAACAACACAATCATTCAAAATGTTAGCATTCATATGAGAGATGTGTCATTTATCAATTTGGATAGAATAAAAGATATATCATGTAAAGAAACCATATGCAACAAATATCACACACAAAAAATAGGCGAAATATTGGGGGAAATGAAATGAAGCATAAGACAATCAATTATATCACTGCCAAAAGAAAATCCTAAAATATAAAATTAATCTAGGTATCTCAAAATATTAAACCTTACGTCAAGTTGTAAGCTCAAAGGAAAACCGTTAAGGGTTGGATGTTTGATATAACTTTAGTTCAAGAAATGTAGAATTGAAAAGTGGTTTCACATTATTAAGCACTAAAACCAACCATATTTAATATCTATTAGGTTTAAGGTAATAGAAAGAAATAAATATGACGTAAATGAAGAAATGAAGGAAAAGGTAACTGGAAAATACAAAAAAATGAAATTCTTGAAAAGACTAGAGAGCTTGGGTTCTAGGATAACATTCAATTTCTTATGAATCTAGAGGCAAGTGTCGAGAACCAATAGTTTGAAACATGTCTACAACTCCATGCATAACTTACTAAGAAAGAAGAAAAATAAAAACCTTGACCATAATCATGAAGTATAGGAATGACATTGCAAGAACCGTAGGGGTGTGGAAAGAGATCCATCTAATAACCGGGAAATTGAACTATTGGAAGAAACAAAACATTTTGGGCTCTACTGACCTTGTTTGCTTTTCCAAGTTTCACATTAGATCATTCGAGAGAATTTTCTCTTTTTTCTAAGCCCTAATAGGGCCTCATCACCTTACGAAATAGTCAATAGTGGTTTGGTGTTGAGGGCTTGCCTCAACCATACCCCCTTTGATGAAAAAGTCTTGAAATCAACACTCAATGCATGTCAATAAGTAATATGATATATGTGTTATAACCCTTATCTATTTTATTTGACACAAAACAATTAGTAAACACTATTTTAATGTTGTGTAAATGACGAAATTCTTCTTTTGCATATGAATGAGCTTGGAAGCGATAGGTTTTTTTGCTTAGAATATGAGATACATTCAACTTGTATCTCATGTATTTGTCTTAAATATATTGATGCCCATATACATGTATTTATACATTGCTTTAATCTAGGCCCTAGTGGCATTCAAGCCGACATGCAACAATAAGGGAAAATAATAAAAGACATGCAAAAACCTAAGGAAAACACAAACAATGAGTTAAGGGGACCACAAAGTAAGAATGTAAAACCATACGAGTATTAATCTATCAAACCATGACCATATAGTCATAGAAGTAGTAACTTCCCATAAGCACATGGAGAGATGGGGAGAGATAGAAAACTAAGGAACAAAAGAAAACATTAGAAAAACAAAACATAGGAAAAATAACAATAAGATATGGGGAGCTGAGATTTAGCCCTACAAAAGGAATCTAGTCGTGTTTGTCATTGATATGATGTGTCCTCTATTTTGATATAATTAGTTCTAGTTGGTGTCATATTTTTGTGCTCTAAATATTTTTGTGATACCCTCTAATATGGTGGATACATGATATATTCCACCTTTAAGAGCTTAAAGTCATAATTTTATTGGGATCCTTGGTACATACTACATAACCTTTTGTAATGTCTCTTTATATCTTTATTTTGCTCTAGAATGTGTAGTGATTTTATAACACCTTTTAAACGAATATAATTGAGCTCTTTTCCAAAATAATTGTTCACAACATTACAAACAAATATAAATTCCTCTTAAAATATGCTACATAGTAAATCATATTTGCTTATACCACCAATTTTCCAATCCAATCCATCATCAAGATTTTTATTATCTGCTAAAGAATTGAGGTTGCCTAAAGAACCATCCGACATAGCCTATTAGAGATATGCACTCATTCTCGTCACTAATGCCTCAACATTTTACATATTTTTGCCTTCTCTTAAAGTTTAAAAGTCAATATGTTGTCTATGCAGAGAATTCGGACTTGACTACTTGTTTTATGAAGGGAATGATAGAGGAGAACAACACAAAATAAAACTCGGAAAATGAAACTTGCTTTTTATTGCATGCAATAAACAAACTTTGGCTCATTTACATTGAAATTTCAAAAGAGCTTCCCTACTTAAAAACTTGCATTACAAATGACTAGAAACAATTGCTTTATATAGAAAATTTACAAGGGTGAGGCCACTTGTCTTTCATCAAAACAACAATAAATTCGCTCAAAACATATTAATTAAAAATCCTTGAGAAGGAGGTCCCTAGATTTGTATTGGGATTTGTTCTAACAAGGTCAATGATCTTGTAAGGGATTAAATCAAAATGAGCACACCAGAAGTTATTGTGAGTAGTTTGAGTTTATATTTCCAACACTCCCCCTTAAACATCTAGGACTCCTAAACGTTCTCTTAAGTACTCAAAAGTGTCTTTTCCTAGTGGCTTGGCTAAAATGTTTGCTTATTGATCTTCCGATCCGCAAAACTCCAAGTAGATTTCTTCATTATTGACCAATTCTCGAATGAAATGGTATCTTCTATCAATATGCTTGGTCCTCTTGTGAAATACATGATTTTTAAAGAGAGCAATAGCCAATCTTGTCCTAATTGTATCCAATTCGGCTACTAGAGAAAAAGATTCTTTGTAATCAACTTCAAGTTGTTGTGAGAACCCTTTGGCCACTAGCCTTGCTTTGTGCTTTTGCACTTTACCATTTAATTCAACCTTGCTTTGTGCTTTTGCACTTTACCATTTAATTCAACCTTGTTTTGTAGACCCATTTAACTCCTATCACATCCTTTCCTTCGAGAAGGTCAACTAGATTTTGTGTTTCAATTTTCTCAATTACATTAATTTATGCATTCATAGCTTGTTCCCAATGTTCATCTTGAATTGCTTCTTCAAAATAGATAAGATTTGTTGCTTGTGTAAACAAAGCATAAAACAAATCAACATTATATTGACCTTCATTTTGATCATAGATGTCCCTCGGACTTTTTGTTTTGTGCCTTCTAGGGCTTGCAGAGTTAGATTTAAGTTGTCGCTAAAGGGATACCTTGTAGAATTTAGACTTGAAGGCCCTAAAGCTTAAATGCTTGTTGAAGGTATTGCTTCTATTGTACCTTGTGACATTTCTCGTTGTCTTGAAAGAGTGACTGTTTGAATGTGTAAGGACATTCTTGTGCTTGATAATGGTGTCATTTGTTGACCACCTTGCTAAACTTGACTTAGTGTGGAACAAGTTACCTAAGAAGCAATACCTACTGGAGCAATTCCATCACTCTTCTTGTGGCAAGTCTATGGTTATACTCATTATTTTCTAAACACTTTCATCCCATGTTGCTTCTTCTATGAATTGCACATCTTTGTTAATAATCACCTTGTCTATGAGTAGATTATACATCTTATATGCTTTTGTGTCCTAGTTGTATTCTACAAAGATACACTTTCTCCTTTGTCATCCATATTCTTCTCAATTCATCAAGGACGTGTATAAGCCATACATTAAAGACTCTCATGTGAGTTTCATTGTGTTTTATTCCACTCCATACTTCTTGTGGAATCACATTCTTCACACTCTTGGTTGGACATTTGTTCATAACATAGATTGCAATTGCTACAACCTCTCGCTCAATACCGATTTGATAAATGTTTGGCCTTTAACATGCTCTTAACCATGTACATGATAGTCTTGTTTGTCCTCTACGCCACATTGTTTTGTTGAGGTGCATGCCTAGCAATGAATTGCTTGTGCATACCATGTTCCTTGCATGAATTTAGGAATGCATTTGAAATGTAATTGTCTCCTTTTTATGCTCTCGGAACCCATGGCCACTTTGATTCTCAACTAAGCTTTGAACTAGCATAAATGGTTGAAAGCTTCAAATTTGTGTTTTAGGTGATAGACCCATGTCTTCCTACTATAATCATCAACAAATGTTAAAAAATATGTACACCCAACAATTGAGGGTGTATGCAATTGTCCACATATGTCTAAGTGAACAATTTGTAATGGTGTTTTCAAACGAACTCGACTTACCAATTGTTAAAAATTCTATGTTGCTTTCCCATGATGCACCCTTACATATTGTATTTTAGTTTTCAATCAATGGTAAGCCTTTTACCATGTTTCTCTTGCTTAAAATATTCAAACCTCCAAAATTTAAGCGCTCAAATTGGAGATGCCAAAGCCAACTTTCATCTTTTACCTCGACTAAGTACTCGTTGCGGCAATATCTTATAATGTTGAAAATGAGTTGGAAAGAAGTATCGCTGAGTCGACTATTGGATGGCACTCATGACTTGAGTTGACATGGAAAACATTGAAAAATTGCTCAAGAGACGTCTCTAGGGCAAGAGCTTGAAAATCTTCATTTTTATTAAATTTTGATAGAATTTGTGCCATGAAAGATGTCGTTGGGGTGATTGATTGCTTGGAAGAATTTTGGAAAGATTGTGTTTTGCCCTTCATGAGTTCCCGCTTAGGCAAGAGCTGGAGTACTGTCTTTTTGCAGAGTTTTAGAAAACAAAATCTCTAGAAAAAGGTTTTGCCTCAACAACATTTACTTGATAGGCACACTTTTGAGCATTTGGTGACAAGTGTTCCAAAGGATCTCTAGCATCAGCGAGGCCTTGTTGAGTATTAAACATGGGCGGAGCAAATCTGACTTGGAAAGAGTCGTTTGACCATAGTTGGATGGCTTGAATGTGGTCCCAACGAAGGACAAATCATCAATACAGCTCGGTGAATGATGGGTCTCACTTATGGAAGAGTTGGGCAATGACTTGCATTCAAAATTTGAGCATTATTTGTTGTTGGGAAAGATCTCGCTACAAGGAGAGGTGGTGGGAAATTTTGGCCGTTGTTTGGAGAATTATTTTGGACATTTAGAGATCTCGCTAGAACGAAAGTTTGGTGTTGCATTAAGTTAATAAAAATGGCATTGCTTGTGCCATGGGAAGGTCTTGCTGGGGCGAGAGTTTGCGAGGAATGGAACAAATTTTAACTTTTAAGTAAAAAACACATGAAAAAACTACGATTTTTTCCCAAAATAGCCTGCAACCTACAATTTAAGCCTACACAGTCTGCAAAGTGCAGCTCTTACACCTCTGGTAGAATGATTGTAAGCAACAATTTTAGCTTAAAACCTTTGGATTTCGCGGTTTGTGGGACAATCACCGGAACTAGACACCATGCTTGAGCTGGTGGTAAACAAACTCAACCTAATACCTGACACTCTTAAACTAGACTGTGTTGAACCTAGCAACTTTGATACCAGATGAAGGGAATAGGAGAACACAAAATAAAACAAAGAAAATGAAATTTGCTTTCTAGTATATGCAATAAATAGTGCTTGGGCTCAATTACATTGAAATTTTGGCCAAGCTTCGCTATTCAAAAACATGCATTACGAAGCACTAGAAACAATTGCTTTATATAGAAAACTTACGAGGGTGAGGCCACTTGTCTTTCATCAAAACAACAATAGATTTGCACAAAACATATTAATCAAAAATCCTTGAGGAGACCCAAATTTGTTTTGGGATTTGTTCTGACAAAATCAGTGATCTCGCAGGTGATTAAGTCAGACTGAGCGTGTCAAAAGTTGGAGTTTTAAAACATTTTATAAACCACATTCCACGTTCATGTTCACGCTAATAAATGTTTCCATTTAAAAATCTCCAACGTAATGGACAGTATGAGCTGCAACTTCAAACAATTAGAAACTACCAAGAAAATCATTGAATCTCACAAGAATTTTGTACTTGTATATATTTCTCCTAATCTAAAATGTGTCATCTTTCCAACTTTTAAAACCCTGAATGATAACCTTAGGCACAATGAATCAGTTACGTTTGCTGTCAAAAACATAATAAAATGTATCAACCCATAGAGTGCTGAATGATAACCTTGGGTACAGATGAATCAGTTACCAAAACAGGGCTTTCCTATGAAAAGCATTAATCATTATTGTATCGGGCAGTGTTCTTTAAAGTTGAAGCCTAGTTAGATTATCAAAATATGAACAAGTTTTTCCAGGAACAAGTTTTTCATTGAATCTATAGACAAAACCAGGATAACTTGATATAGAATCCATCACTCGGATAATATTATTGTCAAAAATTAGTAAGATTCAGAGGCAGAATAACCTCAAATATCATGTTAATTCCTGTGTGTGTAAACATTCTCCAATATTGTGTTTCTTTTTACTTTCTAGTATGTTCATTTTCCAGACTGTTTTCAACTTTAGTTGAATGCCATTGATTCTCAAATATTCAAACTGTAGAAGGCTTTGCACTGAAAGCTTCAGTTCAAAATAATGGCATAGTGCTAGACGTTCATTAACAAACAGTAGCATTTTTAATGTGGAAAACAAGGGCAAATTCCAGATGATATTATCATGGCCGAATTTGTACTATTTTTGCCAGACAATATAACGCCTGCATACAACAAATTTATTGTCCTTCGGCATATGCTAACTCCTGTCAAGGCTCACTGGTTTTACTAGTCTTATGGCTCCCAATAAAAGAATCTCATCCCATAGCTCGAGCATGGGAATTTCTAGGAACATTTACTGCTAAGTTGCCTGTTTACATTTCTCTACATAGACTAAATATCATAAATACAATTTGTTGATTACATGTGCAGATATATCGCATGCACTGTTTTTTTCGATACCAATTATTCTAATTAAACAATGTTGCACTTCCATATGCAGACTACAAATCTGTCTGTTAAAAATCAACTGTTACGAGAAGGAAGCAGGGGAGTTCTGAATATGAATCCTCCATCTCAGAAGGTTGAAAACGAAAACTTCGAGTTTGAGACATTTATCCTTGTGTTTAGAATAATAGCATGAGACGCATAGGATGGAATATTATGAATAATAAAATGTAAACAGAATACCACTTCTAACACTGCAAAACAAAGTTGACCTAAATAAAATGATTCTCAACTGTTAAGAGGATAATCCACAAGGTCACAATTAAAACACTCCAACAATTCACATATATGGATAAATAAAAAAATAATGGCAATCAACCACCTGTCCACCGTAAACTAACCGTTAGAGAAGGTAGTAGGGAATTTCCGAATAAATATGAATAGAGGCCTAAAATGTTAACTTCAGTTTTAGACATTTAAAACATTGGCTGGAAAAAGATGAAAAATAAAATACAAAACAGAATTCTGCTTCTGACACTGACATCAAACTGAGTTGCTTAAGCTAAATAAAATGATTCTTAAAACAATCTCTTTTATTTTTTATAATTCAAAAATGTAGAGTTAATTCATTATTTTCACCTGCCAAAAGTCTGTTGCAATGATTGTGTCAATAATATTATAGAAAAGTGAAAAATAAATCTCCATATTTACTAGGCTTAAGAACTCCAAAGTTGTAATCTTCAGAATGTCTGAAGATAAAGTGAACAGCAACATTTCGCACTACTTTACAAATTCACAGGAATAAACAAATAAAGCCAATTAAAAAGGATGTTCCGAAAAGCAAGGGTATGTCGAGGCACTATATAAGTGCAACTAAAAGCAGGGAAAAATGCAGAATCTCCCATGAAGCAAGGCATAATCAGAAAAGCAGTGGTATATGAGGGCACTATATACCATATACTACTCAATTAAAGAGTACTGGCATTACAAGGATTACATTGCATTGCCTCATTTTCCTATAGTGGATTGACGCTTGAACTAAAGCCATAACTATAGCTTGTAAGTTGTAACTAAGTAGTAACCAATGATTTACCTCATATATATCCATACCTCGGTGTAGGGTCCAAAAATCAAATCCAGGACATAGCATAAATCTATAAGAAATGTAAATCAAGCAAGGATTAGTATAAATCTATAAGAAATACAAATCAAGCAAGATATTACTTTGTTTAGATTGAGCATTAACCATTACTCGAGACAAACCACCGTAATTTACAGAAGGTTCGATAAAGTTGAACTCAGATACATTGCTGATTGTAAAAAATCTCTTTCAATGAAGTCTCTCAAGAGACTAAAATTACATAATACAAGGGCTGACCAGCACGCAGCTATCCTTCCAATCAAGCTCCATAGCCATTATAAATATAATATCAATTACACTGCTGATACACATTACAATGAACTTTCTTGGGCCAGCTGTCATGATCTTTCAAAAAGGATATTCTTCAAGGTTAACTCATATGCGTACCCTCTTCACCCATGAGAAAAATCTTGCAAGTCTGAAAGGCAATCCGTAATCCTTTACTATGGCGTGTTTACTCCTTCCACTTTTTGACTGCCACCATACATAGACTCCCGTTCTTGCCTGCTGCCTGGAACAGTGTTGTCTAGGATGAAAGCTACGAGGAATGCAATTACCATGTGAAGTGATAGAAGAGTGTTCATCACATAATTCAACTGTAAAAATGTGAAAAGCATTAAATTACAATGTTTCAGCCAAGATTACAAAACATATTAAAGCAAAAGACAATGAGTGCATCAGAACAAACATGAATGAGGCAAGTTACTAGTTCACAAACAAATCTAAATCTTTTTGTTCAATTTGTAAGCTTCAACTTTGAATCGTAATAAATACTAAGGATATTCCTTGACACTAAATTTCACTCTTGATATTTTAAACTATCGAACACCAAAAAATACATTTAAATGCTAAACTGCAACTACTGCCAATTGTAGAAACCCTAAACTAAAGAGCAATACCAAATTGCAAAAATTGAAGTCTAAAACAAAATATGGATCAAAGAAATAAAGGAGAGAAACAAATTTGCTATAATGTCCACAAGTGACCAAAGTGGGTCAATGGAACTCAAATATACAGCCACTTACCCTAGCAAGAAGGTGTCAGAGATGAATTCCAACAAAGAAATCAGGGAGGCACTGCTACATGTTTCACTGTTAGCCACTTTATTGGCAAGAGTTTGGCAAGGTAAAATTCATATTCTTTGGATTGTTAATCTAAGTTGAGCTTAGTCTTAGGTTGATATCTACTGATCATAGCATATTAGATTGTACAATGATATCTTGGCAAGCCTTTTCTAGTTGCAACCAGCTTGGTGTTAGCTTCCTATAACCAGCAACATGGGTTGAGAACTTGTTTCTATAAAGGACATTAAGCATGATCATTTTCCCCAGTTCATTTCCCATTAGATCAATCAGGCCATATATTTACCTACCAATTCACTTTCACATTTCAAACAAGCACCAGTTTGAAACCAGACACCACACCAGCCATCATTAGAACCTCCATAATGCCTGGCTATTACATCATGACATTGGTACTAATGTAACACCCAAAGTACTGTTCATAGTTCCATAATACCCATCTAAGATTTGTTATTGAATTCACATGGAACTGAGTCAATGTTTGTTACTCATGCATGCCACTGTTGACATGAGATTGGCATCAAAGCAGACGATTGGCTTCTCTCTGCATCCTATTTGTTATACGAATTACTCAACTAGAAGACTATTAAATCACACTAAATGATTTCTCATACCTGTATCTTATAGTTATTCAGTACTTACTAACCGTGGCAAGAACAGAAATGGTTAGTATCCAAATTTACAAAAATGTGGTGGATCGCTCATTGTTTGAGTTGATATAACATTTCTCGTATTAGTATATATAGTATCTAAACCCTGGATACACCAGATTATTCGTCACAAGGCACAACCACATGCAGAAGGAAATTATGAATGAGCTGAACACATGTTCAAACAGGTATAGTGACTCAACCATTTACATCTCACGTTTTTGTTAAATAATTATATTAAATTACCTTGAAGTGGCAAAATATTCTTCCCAATTTTTTTAATAATTATGTCCGTCTCTTACATTTTAAGGATAGTTATCCACAAAGTGGATCTATTAAAATATAAGACTTCAATTTAGTAGTTGGTTAATATTGGTTGAAATGTTAACTAATAAACGGTTGTAACCTATGCAACGATTTTGTAACCATATCTCATATACTAAAATGACAGACACACAATGAACATGTATGCATTCCGCTTTAACTTCATTTCTTCCTCATGCACGTTTTCTAACATTGGTATCAGAGCCATCTAGGGCAAAAACGTGAATCACAAAGTCACAATAGCACAAAAGATATCCAGTCCTGTTTAGGGCATGATTTATCTATTTATCTCATCTCTGCTAAAGACAGTCCACCATTTTTAAAGTCATAGATTAGGGCATAAATAAAGTCGTGAATTTCAGAGTGTTTAGGACAGAAAATCCGCCACCATTTCAAAGAAAATCAAGTTGCAAATTTCAGAGGCGAGTTTTGAAGGGCAGTTTGCCAGTCACTAGAAAGAGGGCATGAGATAGATTGAAAGCACATAATAACAGTCGCAAATATACCAGATATACCAGCAATCTGAAGATAATACCTGCGCTAGGGCACGAATCTCAGTCATTACCAGTCACGAATCTCAATCAATACCAGTCACGACTCTCAATCATTACCAATCGCAAATCAGAGAATAAACAGTCGATTTAAATAATACAAAATCGGGCAAAAATAGAGAGTTTCAGATTGATAAAGTTGTGCAAGGGCAAAACAAGGAATAAAGACAAGTCACGAAATACATAGTCACAAGCTCTGGCTCAAAAGGACATAAACATGACGAAAATTCTAGTTGAAAATCTCAATAACGCACAGATTACAAGTAAATAAACTCTTGTATTTCTCTTACATATTTCTACAAGCAAAACCTAGTTTGTTTGTTTTTTATTAAAATGGAGTTTTCTTCACCAATAGACAAGTATTTTGGCTTCAATTTCTACATTTGGAAGGGTAAAATCCAAATGTAATTAATGAACAAAAATTTGTGGGGTATAGTTAATGGAAAAGAAAAACAACCCACCAATGTTGTCAAATTGTTAGAATGGGAAAGCCATGATGGTACAGTGAAAGCTATAATTTGACATGTTTCTTTTTATTTTGAAGTCCATATAGATTTCAACAACTCATCTAAAAAATACACGATAACCTACATAGGTTGTTTGGGGCAAAAGTTGTGAACGCTAAATTTTCTTTAAAGCTTCAACTCTTTTGATTTAAGATGGCTAATGATGCTACTATGTCTAGTCATATAAATAATTTGAGATCTCTTCTCAGACAATTAGTAGAGGTTAAAGCTCTAATCGATGACAAAGATTCTAAAGCCATTTTGTTAAATAGTTTTCCCTCTTCATATAGCAATGTCATTTTTACTCAGTCAGATGCCTTCACAAAGCCTGGAAGATATGATTTCAACTCTCCTAGCTGAAGAAAAGAGAACAACTGCAGACAATACAAAAGGTAATTCTTCACATGAAAATGCACTATACTCCCGCATGAGAAATAATCACATAAAATCAGATAAAGACCTAGGCAAGTTGAGTGTTATTATTGCAAGAAAAGAGGTCATACAGCCTAGAATTGTCGCATTCAAGCTAATGATGTTCTCAAAGGCAAACTCAAAGATAATCTGAAAGAAGTAAATGTGGCCTTTGCTGACAATCCACAAGACGCTGAAAATTATATTGATCAAGAACAAGAGATGAATATGTACTATAAGTGTTTTGAAGACAATAAGGGATCCAATGTAGGTAAAACCCGGCATGGATGGCTGTCTAGATAGTTCGGGAGCCTGTTTTGAAGACAATAAGATACCCTTTTCAGTTCTGACATTTGCATTTGTAACTGCCATATTCTATTTTGTCTTCTTCCTCACGTTGGAATCTTTGTCTTCTAGCAAAAGTAACTCATGCCAAGTGTTGTCAAAGTGTATGCACGTTACAAGAGACCTCTTCTTGTCTTCTATAAGCTCAATATGCTTTGTAGCTCGCCATTCTATCAACAAAACTTCATTAGAGCTGATATGCTTCATTAGGTGCATAGTCTTCAAAAACTAGTCTTCAACTTGCATGCATGTACTCACTCTAGGCTTCAAATCATGCAATGCAAACAGGTAGGAGGGCTCTTCAGGATGTCCACAACATCATCAAATGCTTGGTATGCTTCAATTCAGGGCTTAAGACTCCATTCCATCTCTTCTTCTCAGCTTGGTATGCTCAATCATAGCAGCTCCAAAACTAATCACAAGATTGCTTCACCAACACAAATGCACGAGTCAAAACTTCTTAATGCTTGGAGGATGTTGTTAGTGACCTCTAGTTCACCATCACAAACTTGGAGCAACTCAATCACCTTCATTCTCACCATGGCATACTGATTTGGACAAGGTCTCAAAGGGTTTTCAAACATAGAAAACCAGTCCTTACAAAATGAGTTGGATCTTCATTCAAACACCTGTTCAGGCTCCTATAGCACCTTTCTGGAAAGCTCTTGTCCTTGTGCATCTTTTCAAATTACCAGCAAGCTTCATTTCAAGTTTTTGGCATGAATATGCTTGCATTTCTGAGACAACTCTAACTGGGTTTCAGGTCCTAAAAACTAGTCTTCTTCTAGAAGACTTCTAACACTCCAAAACACATTTTCATGACAAACCAAAGCATGCAACACATTACCAAAGTCCTCTACTTCAATTTCAAGTACTTGCCATCATGATTTGTGTGGACAAATTCACACTTGCATTCTGCTCAATCATGTCATACTTGACGGGCCTAAAAGGGGTAGTTTGGACATTTGAACTTAGGCGCCAAAACATTTTTACAAATTAACTCATGAGCTCAATCATGTCATATATGACCTCTATCAGCTGTCCATGATCACCTTTCACTTCAACCCCAAGTTTTTTCATCATTAACCCCTCAATCCATCTTGACTAGTTTTGGCCTAAGTAGCCAATACATTTTGGATTCGGGTACGGGTACATGAGGTACGGAGTATCCAATATGCGGATACGGAAAAAAATAATTGAACCTAGATAGGGCATTGGATATGGCAATACCAAAAATATATAAAAATTAAAAATATATAAATTTTAGCCTTCTAAATAGGAATTAAGTTATTAACCACATATTATGCATATGAAAGACAAGTAGATAACTTATAAGTTATAAGCTAAATAAGTGAATGTTATAAATATAATAACGTCAAACGTTGTAATTAAAATATATTAGATAATAGTATTATAAGTATTACAAATGATATAATAGTGAACTTTATAACCATTATACTTTTTATATTACTATTACATTATATACATACAATAATCTTATACATTTTATAAAGCTCTAACACTTATAATGCTACAACATTATACGACATTATAAATAACGTTATATCATTATATCCCTATAGATATATTGCCTCACTAACATTATTAATAATATCCGATTTTGGATAATATAGTGCATGATAAATATTAAAATGACATCATAAGGATATTAATTATAATACTATCGTAACACTATAATACTATTATATTATATATAGTACAAAATATTATATATAATATTAAGCAATTTAATAACCTTTTATTTATATATATATATATATAAGAATTATTGTATATAATTAGAAATTTTATAAACTATTTTCCAGATGCTATTTTAAAATATATATAAAATCATTTACTATAATAAATTTTGATATATTCTTCCACGTATTTAAATCTAATAAAAAATCATATGGACCTATTCTACATGTATATAATATTCCTTGGAGTAATAAGATTCCGGTTGAAAAGATATTATATGAAACGTATAGCTTCAAAAGTATCCTATATGTTGTATGTTTCTCCATGTATTGACAACAAAAATGGACTCGTATGTATCTACAGTGGTACCAAGTGGGCACCCTACCCGCTCCCACCCCCGTATCCGAGTCGTACCTGTACCCGGTACGTTTCGTACTGGTTTTAGGCTCCCCTATCGTATCGATGTCCTAGGTTTTGGCTCTTCTAGCCCTTAAGCGGAAGGTCACCTTGTATGACATGGTTCATCAAAATTTTGAATAGAACCTACCTGAAACACTTCATCGACATCAAGCACACTTCCCATACTTTCTTCCACATCATGATTTTCATCTTGAACTTTGATATACATGACTGTACCAGTAAATTTCTACAAAACAAGCATGTTTTCATACCTTACCAGTTGACCTAGAGAATGAGACCACCACTAAAATGGAGTACAAGGTGTCCTCTACATGCCCAAAGCATCAAATCAGCTTGCCAAGTTCATTTCATGACCAAACACTTGTCCATCGTTTTGAAGGTAGGGTTTTGGAGGGTTTGGAACCTCCTTAGCTTCTTAAGGTTCATTCATAAAGTATAGACCATCATTCTTCCTCATTCCACTTGCAAATTGCTCTTGACTCAATGCCCAAACATTGATGAAAGCACCAAACCACCATGCATAAGTTTAACGTGTCAATGAGCATCTCAAACTTCATCCTCGAGCTGGAAATAACCATTTTAGAAGCTCGATTGGACTAAAACTCATTTTTCTTGCTCATTTGTAGTTTTGACCTGAAATTTTGACCACACTGCTATATTGACCTTCTTCACATGTCCCATGGCTCATTTTGCTCTGCACCTACCTGAAAGTCATCATCCACCATGATTTGTACATGCTTACTTAGCTTGTTCTCAAGGATATGCCTCCAAAAGACCTCATACATGCCTCTATCATCTAGATTGTGACCTGTAGCACCTTCTACAGCCTCTCTACAATGTCCTCTTCATGTTTTCCAAGCCTTGACCATGCTTCTCTAGTTGTCTCATGCCTTCATTCCATCATACCAAGTCATCCTATTGTCTAGGCCTAAGGATTAGGCCTACTGGACCAAGCTATCCCATTGTCTTCACTCTTGCAACCAAGTCACATCTTGTTTATCCATGACATCATCATTCCAAGCATCCTTTGGACCTCTCACACCTTTTTCATTAATGAGTATACTCCTTTTTCATCAATGACAACACTACAAGCACTCACATGCCAACAAATACTACCAGCAGATCTATGGGGTCTGCACAATCACGATTTGCACCTTATCATATGTCCATAGTTTATGGATGAATAAATCTTACCAAGGGCTAGGGAGAAATACAAGAAAGGGTTATGCAAAGAGTTATACATGATGAAACAAAGGGGTATTCAATGGGAAAGCAATTTTTCATGGTCCTGGCGTGAGTTGATGGAAGCGATGTGCTTCTATCATACCGTTGTACTTTCGGGACATTTAATAATATATCTTCAAAGGGCTTTCGCTAAAACAATTTGAATTGAACCAAGATCTCTAAGTAACATTCTTTTCTGTCATATTCCTTTGAATGTTCTCGAACAATTTCTGGCATGTGACAAGCCACATGCACTAGATTATCCCTAGTTAAACAAAATCCATATATAAATACTTTTCTGATGCCTTCTTTGTAAGCAAAGATTCAAAAAATGGTAAAATAAAAGGAATACTCACCCCACTGTAACTGCTTGAAAGGGTCCATGTGAGGCCACTATGTAAGGCAGCAAATAGCTTGGTACAGGAGAATTTGCAGCTGGTGAAACTCCATATTGCTGAAAGTATGCAGGTACCGATAAAGAAAAGAATAGAGATAAGCCCACAATAAGAACATTTCTAGAGCTCCCAGTTTCACTGTATCTAAGATTTGATAGACCCAGTGCCGCAAGCATTGCCCACATAAAACATAAGAGGGCAGCAACAATGGCCTGTGGAATTGAAGCTAAAATGGCCCCAACTTTACCTGCCAGAAAAATAGTACTTGAGATGATATTCCAAAGATTATAAAAATCAATAAGCAAGACTGCAACAAAAAGAGGAAACCACTTTAGACATTAAATCAGGAACAAGTAGGAACCATTTACAGCAATTTATAGATGTTTTGATTCATTGAAGCAACATTTTGCAGATATCTGATTTCCTTTGTCTCAGTGTATAAAATGAAAATAAATATCACTATGATTGCCAGGGATCCTTTCAATAAATAAAATATTGAAAGAGAACATCTTAACCCTTACAAAATATGAAATCACAAATATCATTAGGGATTTCCAGTCATACAACCCAGGCAGCAGTAACATTGGTTAGAAGCCAAAAATATGAGAAAGTAGAGAAACAAGAATTCGTACCAACAAGTGAGATAAGAATTAACAATCCAGCACCAAGTTCCACAGCTCTTCTGCTTCCCATCTTTGTCACTGCAATGGTGTGAACATTCTCGGTAAGAGTATTTGCACCCATTCCAGTGCCCCAAAGTCCTGCCAAGATGCTAGTTAAGCCTTCTAAATCAATTCCTCTACTCACAACACCAGGTGGTGGAGCCCTTGATGCTACTAAAAGTGAGGCTGCATGATATGATCCAACCTAAGTCCAACCAAACAGAAGATTAAGACCTGGTTAATTTAATAGCATGGATACTACATTTCTAATATTAAAATATATAACCTATCAAATTGAAATAAGGTGTTACAGTGATTTATAAAATAACAACCAAATTGAATGTGAGCACTACTAATGTTTCTAATTGAGATCTATTTGTTTTGACTTGTGTTTCAATGCAACTTGAAACATTTTGTAAGCTTTTCCTGGAAAATCGTCAAGGCGCTGTGAAAAACCATTTTCCACTTGGAAGAAATGATTTTATCACTAAATACCTAAACAATTTAACATATGGTGCAAAACTAATTTACGGATTTTGAGCAGAGGCATGGTAAATTTTACAACCAACTGAGAATATACACAACATTTCTAGTTGCAAGAACTTCTTAAGAGAAATAAAGAGCTGCTAGGAAATATAGAACAAAAGAATCAGGGCCCTACATATTCAGAAAAATGTTTCAAGTAATCTTAAAAGGATAACATAGGGAAACCAATTTCATTTCAAGTCCAAGATATGGATAAATGAAATAATTACATTATGACTGATATCTGCCACATAATTTATTGATCATCTGTTGGGTTTTAGTTCGGTAGAATATTAACAATTTGCACAATTCACATTTGATATCAATTAGTGGGCATTCGCTCCTTATATTATAGACTATATTCAACTTGTAAGTATTTTTTGGCTGTTTGGGATTTGTAATAGGCTTTAGCAAACCATTGGTAGATCCAAAATAAGGCTGGAGGGAAATGTATGGTAGCAGGCAGTTGGAAGTTTGGAACACTCCAGTTAACTTTCATATAGACTCATTTCACAATAACCGAAGGTGTTTCCTGCTACCTTCAGCCATCTTGACCAAAAAAGCTTGCACACAATGTCTCATCAAGCAGAAATCAATGTAATGTCCCCTCTTTCCAAATGAGCTAGGACGAAGACCTTTGGCCCTTTTTGTCTACCCGACGGCCAAAGGAGGTATCTAGGGTGACTAAGTTTTTATTATTTTATTATATTGTGCAAATATTTTTAAAATAACATTATAAGTTGCACATATAATAAATAATAAAGCTTATTAATAAAATAAAAATGTCAATGTCAAAATACAATTAAATTTAATTGTATTATGGGGGAAAATGCGACTTGCTCTTGGGAGTCATAAATAGGGAAATGTGCCATATGGCCCATAGGGAAAAATGCGACCAGCCTAGGGGAAAGAAAGAATATTATTGGCTGAGTTTAGAGGTGCTTTTTGGGCTGTTTTCCCTTTATATGAGCAAGTCGACTTGCTTAGGCATCATCCAAAATTTTATTATCAGATTTTTCATTGTTAAGAGCTCCAGCTTTATCAGAAATTCCAAGGACGAAAACCCTTGTGGATTTCATCTCTTGCAGGACGAAAACCCCAAGGGATTGAGAGGGGATTTCATTCAGAAATTTCCAGCGTTCATAATCAGATTTCCAGGTCAATTTCAGCAGTGTTTTGTGGAGGTATTTTCAGTGGTTTATGGCAGCAGTTGGGTCGATTTATTGTGGACTGTTTTGGCATCATTTCTAGAGGTATTTCCTTCAAAAATAATTGTCAAATATTCTCCATATTATTATAAACCAAATCGCTGCAATTTTATATTTTTCTGAAGTGATATTTAGAGGGTTTCAGGCAGATTAATAATCAGATTCCAGATCTGATTTCTGGGTTGTTTTGGCTGCAATAAATTCTGATTTTTGCATGATTTGGCTTCTAAAAATACTAGTAATCATTTGGGATTGACAGTATAAATTTTGAGTGATATTTGCATTGAGATCTATCTCAAACCCTAGTCGCAATTCTTCAAATAAATTCAGATCTGCATTAGTGTGATTGCCATAACATTCATAAATCAGCCTTTGGTGTTTATAATTGATCTAAAATTTGTTGGAGAGCAAAGAGAGACCCATTTGGGGATCTTTCAATCGATATTGGTGGCGACCTTAATAATAGAGATACCTTATACACTCAATGACTGCACTACAACAATATTGTGTATATTTTATTTTCATTGACCATTTTGGTGATGAATTAAAATTAGCGTACCAGTTTTCATTGTATTCTAGACAGAAAAAATCCCGAGGTTGATGCAAGAGAGGACATGTTTCTAAATCTGTAGCGCATGGACACCCTTTTTGTAAAAAAAAACAAATAATTGAAGGTGTGCATATAGACATATAATATCAGGAAATGTCCTTTTGATTATAATTATAATGACTCACCGAAACCATAGATGCAATTATGGATGCCGCACACATTACGATTGCCGTTCTCCAATGAAAGGTTGGAGTACCCCACTGGAAAGGATATGGAATCCGAACCCATGGGGCTGATTCCCATGCTTTTGAGGCATCCGTACGGCAATGATTCATTGTAAAGACATGCTTTCTACAAGCTTCTGAAACAATATTTGAAATAGGTATGCTTGGATCACACCCTTTGTAATTGTAAGCTCCAGCCTCCGTCAGAAGAAAAGCATACGCCCATGTGATCCCAAGCCCCAGTGGAACCTGAATTGAAGGAATACATATGGGAGGATGAATGTATAGCCAAGATTGTGTTATACTATTAAACAAGTGACAGGAACCATCCCACATTATGAATTACCTTATTAGATGGTTGGGACAAAAGCAAACAGAGAGGATGATCCAGTTAATAAAACAAACAGTAAGCTCAGCCTAGATCTCAATGTCCAAACAACCAACAAGAAAAGAAAACAATTATGGAAATTACCGCATAAACTTGAAATATCCGGTGGCCAAAAATGGAAATCTTGCGAAGATACTGCAAAGAAAATTCAAAGTTCAAACATAGTTAACTAAAAAAATCTCAATCTTTGAATCACTATAAGCAACACCAACATTACAAATGGGCTAAAATATCAAATAATGGCTAAAGCAAAAGTAACAGCAACAAAAACCTTTGACGTCAATGCATTGTAGACATAAAAAAATGCCGCTTACCAAAGCAAAAAGGACAACCAATAATATCTGGGAATGCTAATTTCCATACAGGTACCAGCTTGAGGAAAACCATAGCTAAAGAATGCTAAACCCACTGCTGCCACAGTTGGTGCAACAACTACTGGATTTATCAGCCTGCAACCAGCAAGTAACTCAAGTGCCAAAAGCCAATGAATAATTGAAGTGTACCACATCGCACTACATTTAATTTTGATCATGCTTTGAGACAATCAGTGAAAAATTTTAATTCAGTTTTGCAACTTCACTTACAAATGTCATGCAAAGAACTATCCTGTGATTAGACATTTTTTTATCTGTTCTTTCATTTTGTTTCCAGTGATCTCATTGGTAATTACTACAACAATATTCTGAATAAATTATACTAGAAAGCAAAAACACAACTTCACTTCCGATCAACAGCCCAGTCTTGCTATAGCAGGCTTTACTGTTTGATAGCCATTATCCTCACAATATACTAGATCCCATATAGCATTCAGAGAATGGAAAGAGCCACAGCCATTTTTCCTAGATAAGTTCATGCTGATGTCAAATTTTGAGGAATGGGGTAGTAAGGCTGAAAAATAAGACACAGCCAGCTAAACTTAATCCTCTAAAATATCTAATTGTCGCTGACTATTGATGGCAAAACCTGTGAGAAAAGTATTATGCGTGTTATTGTGACCGCCTGTGAAAATAGTATTGTGCATCTTATTATGAGCGAGAACCTTGTGTTGGCCGTATTTTCTAAACAATGTAAGTAACAAGAAAAATAGTTTTACACCCAGGAGTGTCGATATAAATTGATCGATAACATTAGAATGTCAGCTTGTATGGTTAACATGCAACCAATGAATTAAAAATGAGATTCATATGCATTTAAAAATCAGCATAACCAATTAAACATAAGAAGAGGCTATCCATGCATAGCCCTGCAAATTAGGGCAGCCTACTTAAGATAATCTGAGAAAAAAAAATGTTCTCAGTAATTCATATGGTTCTTGTTATGATCCATACAGAACTTAATCTGACAAAAGAAAATGTCTATCCTCTTTAACATTCCTTCCATATGGGACAAAGGTAGAATGACACACATGGTTGTCAAGTTATCAAACTAGTTTAAGGGAACCAAGCGATGTCTAGCAAAGGATGGGTTCTTAGGTCAGTGTGGGTGTGCTTCCTGTAGACCAGTCAACTTAAGGAACCATTCTCCTCTACACTCTCTTTCCCATGGTGTCATCTGTGTGTCTTTTCCAGGATTTCAGTTGTAATCGAAAAGAACCCAAAGTTTTTTCTTAGAATTTTTCCATAAGATGTTGGCAACTATAGGGGATGGGGGTATCCAATTGCTACACCTTCTGTCTCTCCAAACAATCAACCTTGATAAGAGAAAAACATAGATCTAAGACATACTTCTAATGAGCATGATGGTTTCCATCAAATGAATTTTCATGAATAAAGATATATCATTGAAGTTCACTAAGGATCCTTGCCTTTCCTTGACATGCTTATAGCAAGAAAAGGCGATGAATCCTTCAGTCGACAGGTTTACAGGAAGCACACCCACAGTGATATCTACCGCTATGCTTCATCTCATTGTAATCCCTCACAAAAAGAAGTGTACCTTTAGAATCTCTAAATAAGACCATGTTGAGGAAGAAAAATGCCACTTAGCAAGGGTCATCAAAATGAATGGATATAAATTGAATCAGATTGTAAGGGTCTTCAACAATGTGGAAAAGACAAGTGCTTCACATATCATCATGAGGATACTTGGGAGAAATTACTAAACACTTTATCCCATTTAGCAAAGGTGTTTCTTTCAAAATTGTAAAGATTCTGAGCACAAAATTAAGCCCATCTTTAGAACCATAAAATAAGATTGGAAGCATGATAAAATCCACCACAGACCCCCTGAACCCAAGTTGGGATGTGGAATTTTTGAGGTCAATTGTATATCCAGGTTACCATACATCAGAGAGGCAGGAAAATTGTTTCAGCAGATGTTCAGGAAACATTGATCCAGCATCATCCACAATCACATCAAGAGCTCAGCTGTTGCAGAACATATTCAGATAACATCCCACGACATATGCTTGGAAGAAGCAAAAAAATTGGTCAAGGAGGAGCATTTTCTGAAAATAAAATTAAGGGAGTCTAAAATTTTGTAAACATCCAAATAAACTCAATAGGGACGATGGGATGGAGTTAAATGACTTGCAGAAAGCCATAATTCATATACTGAAAGTGTGTAATCAAAATTAATTAATGAGCTCATGTAAATAATAAGCCTTTCTTTGTCAATTAATAATGGCATTCATACGTTACTTACCATACCATATGATCTCTGAAATTTTTGGTTTATCCATATAAGGAGCCCTTGTTTGCAATCTTATCAATAATCCTGATCAAGGACAAAAAAGTGTAAACCGAAATGTGATTATCAATTATCTAAATACATCGACAAATTTTCAGGAAAAGTTTATGTGGAAGCTTGAAGTCTCTATTTATACAAGTTATAAACTTCATAATATTATAAAAGTTGCAGTTTATAACTTTATAATGATATAAAAGTCAGCGGGTACCAGGGATATGATACCCCTACTGCTAGGACACATGTATACCACTCAAATACTGTCCTCGGTCGTATCCATATATGGGCCCATAACCGGCCATACCAAAGGCAAATATGGTATTCGGGCTGTCCATAGCCTTATCTGATTTTACAGCTAAAAAAATAGCTTGAAAGAATTAAATTTAAAAAAATTAACAGAACCCTGAACTTTATAATGATATAAAAGTTGGGGTACCAGGGATATGATACCCCTACTGCTAGGGCACGTATATACTACTCAAATACTGTACTCATTCGTATCCATATACGGGCCCATAATTGGGCCATACCAAATATGGTATTGGGCTGTCCATAGCCTTATCTGATTTTACAGCTAAAAAAATAGCTTGAAAGAATTAAATTTTAAAAAAACTTGACAGAACCCTTGGGCTAAAAAAATCTGCAGACGACACCCTAAAATGCCATATAGAAGCAGCAATTGAGAATGTGGAGGATATTGGATCCTTTGAGGGCGATTTCGTTTATGATGCCAACAAATGCTCCTGTCATGATCATTACCTAAGCTGCCACATTCGAATTCGTGGAGGATAAAATTCATTAAAAAATAATCACTACAAAAATCAGCCATAAAATTCATGATTAAATTCAACTACAAGAAGTATTATGTTTCCATAATAGGTTAAATATTCTAAAAGGAAAAAAGGAAATTCAATGAATTCTAATGAATTTCAACAAATCTTAATAAGTTTTTATGATTTTTAACAAATTTTGACAATTTCAATGATTTTTGACAAATTTCAAAAACAAAAACTACAAAAATTTTATTCATATTTGGCAGTCATTAATGTTCCACAAAGTCTTGGAAGGGGGATGGATCTCGTGGTTTGGGTATATAGTACTTGAAAAATAGTTATAAAAAAATGTATAAGGAATAACAAATGAAACTTTGAAATACCAAACACATTGCATTGAACAATGAAATGTTGAATATCAATATATTAATATTTATATTCAAAATGATGATTACATTCAAAATTCAAATATAATTGGTCAGTGGCTTAATGCCTCTAATCATCCCCAAAGTCCGTGTCAAACTCCTCATCACTCGAACTGCTAGACTCCTCAAGGTCAAGCTCCTCCAAACCAATTCCAACCAAACCTTGTATGTGCCACACCATCATCAATCTAAGATGGCTCCTTTGGCTCTACATCCCATCAAGTTGTTGGATTGTCCTTGTACGTAAGCGTGTTGCGGTCAATGAGACACAAGGCGCTATGTATAGCTACAAGCTTCTCCGCCCTCTTAGAGGTAAGCTTGTTCCTCTTCATAGAGTGGATGAAGCCATAAGTAGACCAACTCCTCTCAGTAAAAGAACTAGAAACCTAGGACAACAAGCAAATGGCTAGTGTGGTTGTCAAAGAATCAGGCCATGCATAGTCCACCATAGAATTGGGTCCTCTTGTGCCATAGTCTCCCTATCCAACTTGGCCTCTTTTGAATATCCCCTAAGAGTGAAAAATTGTCCACTCCATACGAATATTGTTGGCATTTGTAGAATTGTACATTTTCTGAATAGCCTTCATGAACCCCACCTTCACCTCAGCATCTTGTATAGGGGTAACTCTGTCAGGCCTTTGCACGTACCACTTTATGTTCAATGCATGTGTAACCATGTGCAAGGGGGTGTTGAGCTTCTCCCATCTCCAATGAATGATTGGTTGAATATAGTCATTGTAGAACTGCAATGTAGGGTCTTTCTCTTGTACAATGGCCTTCATTTGGAGAAGCATATTGTTAATGCACTCATACACCTCTCCAAGACGAGGTGCATTAGAGTCCCCATATCTAATGACTTTCAAGATTGGAGTAATGAATGATATAATGTATTTCATGTCATCCCAAAATGTGACACTCTTCGCCACCTCCTTCACCCTCATTTCTTGCTCCAAATTAGAATCGGGCCACCAATTCCACTATGTTATCGTGACTATGAGTCACAATGCCTCTTCTAACTCAAGCATCCTGTCTGAGAGAATGAAATACGATGCATATCTAATCTCTACAAATTTCAAAAACTCCTTAAAGAAGGTCCTGAAGAGTGCATGTGAAATGCGGTGATTGCAGATAAACATTTGCACATCTCTAGCATCATTAACGACCTCTTTGATCCAGCCAATCTTTTCCATGTCCTTGAGTGCATTATTCATGGCATGCACACAACAAGGAGTCCACCAAATATGTTTGTAGGTCACCTCAATCAACTTCCTCGTAGTTACACACATAGGTCGCATTTGTCACTACTTGCACCACATTCTCTGGTCTAACCTCCTCAATAGCATCTCTAAGGATTTGGAACTGAAAATCAACATCCTTGTGGTGCCCTAAACAATCAATAGCCTTGAGGAAGTAAGGGCCCTCTATACATGTGACCATGATGTTGATGAGTGGATGATGCCTAATGTCCATCCACCCATCCATGATTATGTTGCATCCAATAGTGACCAAGTAGCCTTCATTTTCTCCATTAGAATATTAATCTTGGAGCTCTTATCCAAGATTGTTGTCCTCAATTTTGTCTCCCCTGATAGCACATATGATGGTCTTGCTCTTGTTATCTTTGCCAATGGCATCATCTGCATCATCCTTAATTTGCATATTAAATAATTCTGCCACTGTGTTTGCAGCATCACTGCTACTTGTCATTCTATGTTTTCCTTAGGCCTGATTGCCTCTAAACTAGATGGATAAGTAGGAAGTCGTGCATCTTGGAAAGTTCTAGCACTAGTAGGAGTAGCACTCCTTACTAGCAAAGTAGTAGATACAGGTTTTCTTTTTCACTACAACCCCACCATTTATTTTATTTCCACTCTTTCTTTTAGTGACAACTTGTCACCTACCCCACACCTTTGCCTCAGATGTGAAGGAGGTGTGCATTAACTCTTTTAATGTTACCTTGAAATTCAAGTTGACAAAAATGACACTTCCACATCCTAGTGCCCCAAGTTTTGCTTGTAGTTTGGTTGTATATAGAATTAAGGGGCACTTCATATCAAAGTAACTCTTGGCAAAAGATTCCATAAACTTGGAAGGGCAACTAAATTGTCCAATTGCACTCCCAATAGAATTACTTGCCTCAATCCCCCTCACATTTGTACTCATAGTCTCATACTCAACCCCCATAGGCTCTTGCTCTCCCTCTTCGTCACTCATGTTGTGAGAAGTAGAACTCATGGTGACACTACAAGAAATAAATTTTATTGTTCAAAAATTATATTTATTATTTAATAATAATGATTAAAATCTTGCAATGACTCAAGACAAAGGGATTTTGTTTTTATTTTTCTTACTTCAAGTTGCACGAAGCGTAGAAGAGGATACACAAAATAGGAATCCTTGTTCTTCAACCTTCATCAAACAAGGATTTCACTTTTGTTTTTCTTACTTCAAGTCGCACGAAGCATAGAAGCAAAGGATACACAAAAGACGAAATCCTAATTTGACTAGTATTAAACTATTAATCAATAATCAACTATTTAAATTTTTAATCCATATGCAAATTTGCAAATAAATATTTCAAAATAATTTAATTAATAAATTTAAAAATAGTAAAATAATGAAATATAAAGTTAAGATTTTAAAATTTTAAACATATAAATGCATTAAACATAAACATCTAAATGTTGTTTTTGGGGTTGTGTATTTGTTATTTTCATTAAAACTAAAAGTTAAAAACAACAATTCAACAACCCTAATCAGTATTTTAATTAATTTATTGAACAATTTATGACTCTAAATTTAAATAAAAATTTAAATAACTCGATTATGGCTTGCCGCTTACCTTAAAGGCTTGACGAACGTGTTGAAAACTTGAACAATTGATCAATGAAGACTTGGCACTTGCTCTAACTCTTGTTGTTGCTAATGCTCTCCCTCTTGCTTACTCTCACTCGTGCTTGCTAATGCTTTTACACTTGATTTGAATTTTTTATAGTGATTTGGAGTGAGGGTGTGAGGCTTATTTATAGTTTTCTTATAGTTGCTTAGAGGTTTGGTATAGCCCATTAAGTATTAGGGTTAGGGTTGGGGGCCAAAAATTCTAAAAATATATTTTAAAAAAACACGTTTTGACATAACTATGACGTGGGGACTATTGGGAGTCTCTGGAACACATTGGGAGATTTGCAAAAAGAATTTGGGGCATCGTCATGTCCCCACAACAACTCCAATAGGGAGAAATCGATAAACATTCCCTCTCTGAGGAAGATATTTTGGGGGCGTCCCCCTTTGCTCGTGGCGGTGGGAACGTCGGCGGGATGTTCCCAACCATCCCCGAGTCTCAAAGGCATCCCCCTCAAGAGACATCACTTTTGGGAGGGGACACATCCCCGTGGAACACGTGTATTCTCAAATTTCAAAGTTCTTACATCAACTTCTCCAAATCTAGTTACTTTGATCGCTACACTACCTTTTACATTGGGACTCTGGGGCTACTTCCATTGTTCATCAGCCATAGATGGAAAAAGAATTGTTTGGATAATATATAATATTTGATATATGTCTTGCGATAATATGTAGTAGAATGGTTAACAATAAAAATTATAAACATTAACAAAATGTTTAATATTTAGACATTGGATAATAACTAACATGGGATATTATATGATTTAGTAATTCTATGAGCATCAAAAAAATAATATACAATAATTATGGGCACCTCAAACTTAATTATAATGTAGCATTTCGCATTTCCATTTTAATTTTAAATCTGTCATATAGTTTATGTTTTAGCAAACTTTCATGTTTACAAGGTACAAGCTAAATTCTCCATTAATGGGTCAAGGGTAATGCTACAAATTAGAGTGAACTAAGGCAAGCAAACACCCATTGGCAACATCCTAAGTCAAGCTTTTTCAAACTAAATTCCAATGAAGCATCTCCAAAAATCTCGGAAACTCATGAGCAAAGCTACGTCATGTGGGGCTATCAAGTTCTCCTATCGTGGTTGGCTCCTTCCATCTTCCACACGGCACTAAAGAACGAGGCCGAAGCAACGATCGTCGTAAGAGGAATTCAAATGGCTCACAATTGCAACATTGAATGGATTACCATTTAAGGGGTCACTCTTGTTTTTGTGCAAGCTATAAAAGTTGGAAAATCAAAGACTTGGTGAATTGACAACATTGTCGGCCAAGCTCAACACTTGTCGCTTAGCTTCTTAGAATGGGAGATCCAACATTGCTATCACGAGACCAATACAATTGTGTTGAGCTTCTTGCACAATGAGAGGGTAGACCAAATCAAAGTTAACAATATTCCTTCCCCTGCCATGGCTTGTGGGAGCTTCTTTCAAAGGATATTCTCAATCCTCCCTCTTCATAGCCCTCTCATCACTCATGATGGGGGCCATCTACCACATAAACTCGCCCTCACCGGTCATTGGTGTCGCCTGTGTTTCATCATCGTGAAAGCACCATCTCAAGTTCCAACATAACTCCCTAATGATTCATTCCGCACTCATTTTTCAGCAGCAATTTTCGGGACACATGCATGGTCTCTTGTTTTGGCTAGTCGCAGCATGGCTCCTCGGCCTCCCCATGAATCGAGCCTTACCTATTTCCTCCTCTTTTCCTTCATTCCCATTTCACCCGACCTCTTGTTTACACCTTGTCGCTCCCCTACATACCCTTTTGTCATGGATATGTTCCTATTCCCTCGCCTCTCCCTCAAAGGCAAGGCTCATGAAATGGCCTTCTCGACCCCAATTTCTAATGAAAGGCTTCATGCAACATCTTCATTGTGCAGTAAAAAACAATGCTTTATGCCATCAAGAACGCCTGGGTCCCAAATACATGCAAGTACTGACAGGCATAGAGTGAACTCCAAACTTTGATCATGTTTGTGGTGAACCTCCTCCAAGTGGTACCAAATAAGGTAGGTGCAAATACCATTGTCATCGCATTTATTCAGAAGAGTACCAAGGTGGACTAGACAAAGATTTGGAAAAAAACCAACTTCATGGTCCAGTTCTTTTTGGAACAAACCCCTAGTCTTGACTCTATGGCATCTCGCAAAGAATTAGAGGGCAGGTTTGCCTCCCTCACGTCCTATGTTGAGAAGATTCAATTGCATAGCATGTCTCGAACACTTGGGGTGTCACACTTCCTAGGGTGGATTTAGCGAAAACTCAACATCCCATTCTCACGACTATGACAAAGGAAAATGTGGGTCAAGGTTGGGAAGTCTCGCAACTTTCTTTCACAAAGAGTTGGTTCGGTGAAGAATGATGTTTCCATTAGTGGTCGTGTGGACTCAAGTAGAGATCGCATGGGGATAGAGATGTTTGATGATATGGCATAGGCCCTTCCTTGGCTCCCGATCCTGTCTAAGCAAAATCTCCAACTTCCTAGGTTTATGTTGTAAATAGTAGTATGGGAGTGCATAAAATGCCTCCAATCTCCTTTTTGCATCTTGGTATGGAAATGGCATTAGAAGTCAAGGATGGCATAGGCTATCTCATGTCTAGTAGTTGTTGGTATAGATTTAGGCCTTGTCATGCCTAAATTACTCATTGGAATCGTGCAAATCTTTTGGATATTTTGAATATAAACAAAAAAGGGACTCATCAACCATTGTTTACATATTAAAAAAAAGATACAAGTTAGAATGTTATAGTTTAAAATAATTGTTGTTTTAAGTTTAAAATTTAGATTTATTTATAATTTAGCTAAACTCCCACTTATAATTTATAATTTAGCTGAAATCCCAATTCTAATAAATTTATAAATATTAATCAAAATTTATTTTTAATATTATAATGTCTAGATTTGTTTATGACTTAATGTTAATAGTTTTAAAACATTATTCTATATGTTGAAAATTTATATGTAGCCATATCTGTATCCATCTTAAAGGTGTCTTAAAAATCAGCCTGCAACTCTGAAAAAGTTATAAAAGTTCAAACCTTACAAACTCCATAAATTATAAACATATACCTTCAAAACATATAAATTTTATAACTTACGATTATTCTTAAATTTATTAAGTTAAAAGCTTAAATTAGACAAAAACTATCAACCATATATTTGAACAAATATTCACCAAAATCCCAAACAGAGTTTAAAGGTTGGTCAGATGCTTTCACTGCTGCTGGAGGATGTCTAGGGCTTGATCTTCTCATGCTCCAGGTATTTTTATTGCTATCAGCCGACAAGCAAGGGGTTTTTAGAGCCTCAGCAAGCACACGGATTTTCCCACGACTCACAGCAGAAATGCAAATATTTTTTGAGTTAATAATAAACAAGCCAAGGGTTAGATTTTTCCTGGGCAGTAGAAAACAAGGCTCACAATGGATTACTTTTAGTTCATAGAAAACATTACACAGCTACTTAAAGGTTTCCTTCAGTAAGCAAACTGAAGAAATGCAGCAAAGCATGCTGTTTTTCTTTAAATTGATTTAATCATGGTGTTCTTCACCGCTTTTTCTCTTTACCTTTAAAATTTGCTGAATCTCAAAATCGAACGAAATATAGGTGCAATGAATATGCCCATTAAGCCCTAAACTATGAGAAAATGCTCTTTGGGCTGCACGTCCTATCGACATAACCAGCAAATACAATCATTAGTTCCTAGTTTTAGTATTTGATATTTTTGTTTATGTAAGTTTCTTTCAGAACCTCCGATTAGCTGTTCTCACATTTAAACCTCGCATGTTCTTTAATGTTTTTTTCTCTTTACTTTCAAATTTGCTGAATTTCAAAATTGAACCGAAAAAAGGGCCAAATAGAGGTGCAATGAATATGCCCATTAATCCTGTAAACTATGAGAAAATGATCTTTGGGCTTCATTTCCTATGGACATAACCTGCAAATACAGTTATCAGTTGATTCAGTTCGAGTTTTAGAATTTCATCTTTTATGTCTGTGGAAGTCTCCTTCAGCACCTTTTATTATCTGTGGAATTTTCTTTCAGTGCCTTTGATTAGTTATTGTGTCTTGTTGTGCTTATGAGTCCCGTTGACCTACTTTGGCAATTCATGAACTTTAAAATCATATAGTCTGACCTAAGGTTTAACTGACCATCGTCAGCTATATCACATGAAACCAATGCTGGCAAAGATGCCTTGCATAAATCATATTGCAATCTGTTATTGATGCAAACAGCAAGAGGAATCACTTCAAATGAATCAAAACAACACTTTTTACTAAGAACCTGGTTATCTTGCCTTGTAGCCCTTAAAACTTACAAGTCTTATAGTTGGAAACAAACCATCAAGAGTTCCAGAAATCTAAAACCTGTTATGAATACCCTTTTGGCCAACTATCCTTCTGCCGGAATTTCAGTGCAAAAATGATAAGGAACTCCAAAACCCCAAAACCCCAAAAATCTGTTGAATTGGGATACTCAGAAGACTTCCTCCAAATTTTAGGTTTTGAAATGATGTTTTAAGCCTCCAAATTGCTTTTCTTGTTTAAACCGTAACTAGGGTTTTAGCCTGCCCGAGAAGAACTAAAACTTCCCAATGATCCAGAGGACATTCTAGGTGCTCAGAAGTTTGGAGGACATTCGGATATTTCTCCCTAAACCATTACAGTACAGAAGAGCACTCCGATAGCTTTCCAACACCTATTGGAACGCATGAAACGGACACCGTATGTTCCCGGTATCACTGTCAAAAGTCATGGTCAAACTTGGTCAAAAGGGAAAACACAGGTCTGCAGTACCATGGCTCATGTCAGAGAGTCTATTTGGCAAAAATGTGATCGTGACATTGTTGGTCTAGCCCTCCAGTCTTCGACAGGCGTGCAAAAATTGGTTTTTAATAGGGACCCAGCTCCCATGGTATATTGGTGTAATTTTAGTTTTCCCAATTACACTATATTTTTATGCCATATTCTGTCGTGTATTCTGGTGCTGACGCATGGCAGGATGGGAGCCTAAGTGATTTGGCAGATTTGGAGTATTGCCACCTCATTCTCCAAGCTGGGGCATATATTTCTTATTACCATATATTCTCCACATGCCAACACGTATTGCCCACATGGCATCCACGTTCAAGGTTAAGCGCTCCACATTGAACCTCAACATAGCCTTAGCGCTATCCAAGCAACCCCTGCACATTTCCAATGCCAACAAAAGAGGCTCTGTAACCAATGTAATATGTGCAAGTTTACCTTTTTAAACAAACTCCCTCACCCTCCCACGGACCATGTGGGATAAAGGGGTAAAACAAGTTTTAAAAAGGTAAGTCAAGCACATAGCATGGAGTCAAGCGCTTCCAAGGGATTTGAGCCTGCCACCTTGTGTAAAAGGATAAGGGTTCTAACCGACACACCACTGCCTTCCAAACACTATAAAAGGCGTTTAGTGGTATATGAAGACAACCTGCTCAAGGACTGTGTAAGGTCCTTTAATGGACTGTTTTTACATTTGGTCATTTTTGAGCAACCAAATGGCGTTTTCAGGAGTTTGTCAAAACTAGAGATATGTTCAAAATTTCCAGACGATCAACCTAAGCCTTTGATTTTCCCGATTGGTGTTCATTTGACGTTGCTTTGAAGCATTTTTCCGCCGCTTTTGACGTAGAACATGGGGAAATGGATTTTGCAAGTGCCACAAGAAGGTGGAGAACATTGCTAATCGAATTTAGATTTCTTCGAAGGTCTGTTGAGCAGATTTCTTGCAAGTTTCAAATTCATTTCATGTTGTGAGTTTTCATAATGTACTTGCAATATATTTAAAAATGAATCAGTTCATCATTTAAGCGAACCCGGAGACATAGCCAAATTGGCGAACTCCATTATCAAGCTCTTTGTCATTGTTTCTTTCAGTTTTGCTGGTTTTTAATTCAGTTTTGGATGGATTAATGATGAACTAAGGCAATTTACAAAGAATCATTAAATAACAATTTGGAAGAGCTTAACTGTGGAATTCATGTTTTTAATCACTCCGAATCAGTTCTAAGTCAGTTTTAAATCAGATTTTGAATCAGTTTCTCAATTCTTTTAAATCAGGAATTTGAGAATTTTAATCAGTATCCGTTATTATAAACTATGGATACACTGGGTCAGCATTAGTTTACAGATCACCCAAGAACAAATCTTGTAATTTCAAAGTTCAAACCTTCTACTCTTGCTTACAGGCCTGTCTAGACCTCTACCACCTTCCTGAGCAAGTTAGATCAAGAGAAATGAATAATTTGCTTTCAAAATGACAAGAAACATAACAGAACAGGGCAGTTTTTGAGCATACACAGTACAGTCACAAGGAAATAGATGATGTCTTGCATTTCTTTATTCAAACTCCTCAATGGACCAGAAGAATAGTGTTAAAACCACTTCATGGAGATGTACACACAGGAAAACTCACTTTCCAATCAGAATAATGGAATTTTATTAGAGTTTCATACATGAAAACTGTTCTTCTTGACAGTCTTTTCCCTCCAAACAGAGCATTTCTTCCTTAATCCTTGTCCGCAGACAGGTTCTCTTCCTCTAACAGTTGTTTTTCCTGGAAACGACCCCTTAACTAACTCTCCATCGAATCATTCATCCACTTTTTGCATATTTTCTTCAAGAACCAACTTCAATGTTTAAGAACCTCATGTGCACTAACATAGGAAAACATAATTTTTGACACCAAGACACCAAAAAAAAACCACCTAGACCCTCCTAACACAACCTAACTATACAAAATTGCCCATTTCCTTGTTTGAGAAATTCAAACTTGGTTTGGGCGGGAAAACCATAAACAAGCCAAAATTCAAAATTTAAAGGACCTATACACCTACCAACACCTTCATTACCTTATGACAACTGTCCCAAAATGCTTCAAACCAAAAATTTGATGTTTTTCTTGTCCAAGTTGATGCTCCTGCATCAATTATAGCCATAAAGTGTTTGACGCTCATATAATTTATTTCAAGCTACTCACAAATAAAGTTCCTTTAACTCTGAATTTTGCCATAGATGAATGTTTTCCAAAGAAGACATCCTATAACTTGTAAGTAGTGTCAAATTGTCAATGCACCACCTCTGGTGGTCCCTGTTTTATTTTCTACCTACACAGTACCATTGTCCTAATCACCCTCATTGAACCAAACACATTTTTTAATTTGGGCCTTTCATAATAATAGTACCTGAGGGACATGACATCATGCCATCACCTTTTAGGGTTTTTCTGTATTAATATGGAAATGCTCATTGTATTGATGAAGCATACTGGTTATTTTATATGAAACGAAAGTTCTTCAACCTATAAGACACTGCCTGCAAGCATAGACATTTTAGTTTTATAAATGCATTTGTGACAACATTTCCCCATCTCATTGGCTACACTTTGATTTGCTTCTCATCAATAAGCGAGCAACATGATCTGTCAAGTATTATATTGATCTTTTGCAGTCTGGTCTGCATATCGGATACAAAAGAAAGGCAGCTGTCGTGTACTTAGAGACCAACACAAAATTCTACTCCAGAACAATATTTTATAAATGTATAACATTTCCATCATGCAAACCTAGAGCTTCAGTTGTTATTACCAATGAAAATGCTATAAATTAAATTTGAGAATAAAAGAATAATAGCTTTGAAAAGGATTTGATGAATGGAACCTGAGTAGAAGTGACATCAACCCAGTATAGCCCAAGATCATCTGAAAAGTGGAAGCTAAAATTATAGCTCCTTGTAACTCCTTCATGGTGTGCTTAAATCTCTGCAAGCAACAATACACATATTCACCGAAATATATTCAAGCTTTGTGATTTACCTCCTAAACATCTTAAAGAATGAACACAGTAATTTCCAAGTCACAAGATAAAGGTTAACTTACAGTGCAGAGATGAGAACAAAAATGCAAACGATTATCAAAACTAACAGAAGCCGGCTAGTAAGCTAAAAAGACATTTTACAATTTAGAAGTTTAATTTTTGTGCTGTTTTTCACGAATTTTTAATCCTCAAGTCATCACTGCGATTACTATTTTCATGAGCAAAACTTCTCTGTGACCTCTTAACTCGTGATGTATATTACTGAAAAATCACAAAGCAACAGGATCCAAAAAACACACAAACTCTAAACATTTGTTAGTATGGATAAGGAACGGTGATTTAAACCACTGCTTTGAATTATTCACCCTCTAGCCTCTTTCCCAATTGGCAAAGGTTTTGTGTGAGGTGTGCCCTATAAGGCCTCTTTGTCCCACAATTAGTATCAATGTGGGATTACCCAACCCAACCCTTATGTAATATTTGTAAAAGTCAAAAATAAAAACTCACATTTCAATTACAGATCCAAATTGCTTTTCACACACAGCTAATTTAGAACCAAGGAAAGATAAAGTCTTCATAATAAAAGGTGAAGCACTACAAAAGTCGTATTATGATTCTTCAAGCAAATCATAATACGGCACCGTACTTCTGGGGCTTGTGTATCTGCATGCCAAACACATATATGGTGCGGCTCAGATACAGCCAAAATACCATACCCAGCTGTATCTAGATACAAACATGTAACCGGGCCGTATCATATACCACCAGATATAGTATGTTGTTCAACAATAGCCATATCCAATTTAAAGTTTAAAACCATTCAAAAGGCTAAAAAGATAATAAAAACTACAGACGACATTCTAAAATGCATTTTCAATTCCCTATAAGTATATGAATTTTTTTATTAAACGGTTTCATTTTATTATGATAAGATATTTGTTGAATTCAAGTGCTTCTTGTAGCAATTGCTAGAGTACACATTATGACAGTTGCATTGATACGGATATGGATATAGATACGGCTAATTTTTTAGATCTCGTGATATGGATATGGTTGGGTAAGGCATGTAAATTATTATATTTAAAATCTTATAAAAATTATAGATTATAAATTTAAATAAATATATTATAATAATTATTTGAATAAATATATCAAAATATTTCATTTAATCTGTTTCCTTTGGCCTATTCTATTTCTTTTGATTCGTATATTATCCTTTGGGCTGCACAACCTCCAATATTTTTCATCCAAACAATCCCAAACTTTCTACTTTTCCCATGTATAATTAGCATGCAATTTTAATCTAATGTATAAATTTACTTATAAATTAAAAAATAAATAAAAATATTATTATCTTTTCATTTATAATCCATATTATTATAATACTTTAAATGTGATAACATACATGCCCTACCCAACCCCATATCCAGATCACGAGGTCTTATAAATTAGCATTATACATATCTGTATACATGCAACTCTGTCATAATGTGTAGTCTACCAATTGCTACAACAAGAAGCACTTGAAGAAAAAGTTGGACACTTAATTTTGAAACTTTCAACAAATATCTTACTATATCATTTAAAATAATTTAATTAAAAAATCATATATTGAAAGCCACTTGATTAAGAAGGCGATTACTAATCGCTGTATCCATACAACTAAAAACCGTGTACCAAGGGTTCTGAAAATTAGTAAGGTTGTCTCATGCCTATAATGCATTTGGTAAAAGCATTCAGTTAAAATAAAACTTATGACCTGAGACATTAATCAATGGCAGTACCAAACCTTATTGAAGATTCAAGATTGTTATAGAGCTATTGCATCGGATCCCAGAAAAACTCTGCAGTTAAACACAACTGCATGAAGGCAACTACGGGCATGACATCACTTTCAACAGAACGGCTGTGAGTTTCAATCCTCCCGATCCTGTCAGTGTGATGGCCTATAAAAAGCAACAAATAGCATTTTTGCATGCAGTACAAAAGTGGCAAAAATACATTTATGTATATAGATAATAAATATTACAAAATGATCAAAGGTTGATTTGATGAGGCTGGTAGAGAATTGCATGAGCCTGCATGTTGCATATACTTGATTTGGGTTGAGGGTTGGGAGTTTTCTGATCTCCATCTTCAGCATACTGGCTTTGCCAAAGCCTAAGGGTGGCATGCAAAAGGAAACAGGAAGTAAGAGCCCCCTTGGACATTCCCTTCAACAAGCTGTTACTGGCGGATATTACTGCCTTGGGAAAGCACTGGAAAACTTAAATGTCTGGAAGCTAGAGAGGAGAGTCCTGTGCTTTGACACGAAACAATTAGAGGATAACATTCATCAGGTGGCCATATGGGGCATGATATGTCAATTTTGAGCAAGAAAATCTGATGCAGCTGTGGTTAGGGGTCCTAATGAAAGGATGCCTTGGGCCGTGTCCCATTCAGAATAAGCAGTGGAATATGCACAACACCACCACCTTCAATCACATATTCTATGCATCAAAAGGATTACACCAGCTTGAGACCGATCGCCAACAATACAATCTTACACGCACAATATGCCAACCTAGTGGCATATTAACATGCATACGTGATTGCCCACAGGCTTAGAAACATATCAACACCATAATGTTGCCCAGATGATTCAATCCCTTCCCAGACCCACGCATGTATCTCTACATGCAGTATCCTTAGTCACTGCAATCTAGACTTGAAGTCTATAATCAAAATCGAATACCTTTCACATATGTGGGGATGTGAAAAACACGTTTTTAATTGTTTTCTTTTATTTTTTATTGCCTCTAAACCCTAATTTGGTGTTATAAATACACCCCCCCTCTATCACTTCACACCTCTCTCATTGAGCATTTGTGAGCATTTGTGAGCATAAGATTGAAGAGTTTATTTTTTGTAGTGAGCTTGGAAGTTGGAGGCTTGGAGTTTGTTTGGCATTGCTTGTGTGGTGATATTGGCATCCATTTGTGAGCACCTCACCTCTATTTGTGAGCACCTCTCTTATTTGCAAGGATTTGGAGGATTGGGGCAGCCTTGAATAGTGTTCATTTGGAGTTGTTTGGTATCAAGTGTGGGCTCTTTGTGGTGGCATTTACATCTACATTTGGAGTGTGGGCTCTTTGTGGTGCCATATACAAGCTTGGAGCATTTCCTCACCTCATTTGTGTGCACATTGAAAGGTATGTTACATTTTAAACTTGCCCCTTATTTGTAAATTTTATTAAAAAGAAATAGGAAATTTATTTATTTTTTATTTGCATTTTCAGATTTGTTTGCAGGAATGGCCCCCAAATCAAAAGACCCTACATAGACGTAATTGATGATCAAGTTTTTGTAAATATTGTAAGAAACACATCAAGGGGGATTCATAGGTGAAACAACACTTGGCTGGTCAAAGAGGCCAAGTTACCCCATGTGAGGCACCCGTATTGATGACATTAGGTTGGAAATGAAAACATGCTTGAAAAACATAGAGAAGAGAAGGCTAGGCAAAAAGAGATGGAAGCTGAAATAGGGAGAAGGAGGGAACATGCCTTGAGTGTTGAAGGATCTTGCTCTGACCCTTCTGTGACTGTTAGAGACCCCTTTCAGTATATGCCTCCCCCATCCACTCATAGTCGAGAAAACCGCCTCAAAAAAGAAAGAACATTCAAAGCTTTTTCCATCTTCCACACCTGCCACTGCTAGTGCCTCCATGCCAACACAAAATCAGCCTACCTTGGATAACCATTGGAAGAAGCAATACAAAGAAGCAGCTTTTGAGTACATTGCTAGATGGTGGTATGATGCAGATATCCCTTTCAATCTCACCTTATTACCAGCCGATGTTTGATTCCATTCATTCTTTCTTTGGTAAGGGCTTCAAAGGCCCTAGTATGCATGACTTGAGAGGATCACTTTTAAGAAAGAAGTTGCATCCATAGATGAATATTTGAAAGGTTGCAAAGCTTCATGGGCCAAAACAGGATGCACTATCATGTCAGATGGGTGGAGTGATGGCAAGAACCGCACAATAATAAATTTTCTTGCCTCTTGTCCACAAGGTACAATGTTTTTGAAATCAGTAGATGCATCTGATAGGGTGAAAGATGCAAATTTATTGTTTGAGCTTTTGGATGAGATTGTTTTAGAGGTGGGGGTGGAAAATGTTGTACAAATCATAACAGATAATGCATCTAATTATGTTCTTGTTGGTAAGATGTTAGAGGCTAAACACAAAACAATATTTTGGACTCCATGTGTGTGCACATTGCATAGACCTCATGCTTGAGGATATAGGGAAAAAAGATTGGATCAAGAACATTGTAGAGCATGGCAAGAGCATCACCAAATACATCTATAATCACTCATGGGTATTGAACCTAATGAGGAAGAACACTGAGGGCAGAGAACTTGTTAGGCCAGCCATCACGAGATTTGCAACGAACTTTCTCACGTTGCAATCTCTTATTTCCCAA
This sequence comes from Taxus wallichiana var. yunnanensis, assembly GCA_018340775.1. Classification (NCBI taxonomy): domain Eukaryota; kingdom Viridiplantae; phylum Streptophyta; class Pinopsida; order Cupressales; family Taxaceae; genus Taxus; species Taxus wallichiana. The sequence continues at coordinate 763,973,873 of CM031244.1, forward strand.
CAACAGAACTTGAAAAGGATGTTTTCAAGTGATGAATGGAATGCATCAAAGTGGAGCCGGAAACAGGATGGGAAAGACACAAAGAAGAAACTTTTTGATAATTTATTTTGGAAAAAAACAGCAGAGATTGTGAAAGTTGTTGAGCCTCTTGTTAAGGTGTTGCGGTTGGTGGATGGGGAAAAATTAGCCATGGGCTATATTTATGAGGCTATGGATCAGGCAAAGGAGCAGATAAGGGCAGCATACAAAGACAGGGTAACTAAGTATGGGCCTATATGGGAGATCATAGATAATAGATGGAACAATCAACTCCATCGACCTATACATGCAGCTGGGTATTTCTTGAACCCAAAATATCATTACAGAGCTCAGCTTGGAGAAGATCAAACAGGAGAAGTAAAAGATGGTTTGTACGAGTGCCTAGAGCGCATGGTCCCTGATGAGATGCAACAACTTGAGGTTCACCGACAGATCAGCTTCTTCAGCAGAGCCACAGGTACCTTTGGGAAAAACCTTGCAAAGATTGCAAGGGATGTGGACCAACCAGGTAAGAAATTCTAAGTTTTTTGAAGTTCATTTGATTAAAATTTTTAATGAATAATCATGAATTTTTAGCATAAGACAATATTTTTCTAATTTGTTGAATTACGCTTTAACCTTTAAGTTATAAGTTTATGTTTTACTTTTAATTTTTAATTGTGTTTTTAACTTTTTATCGTCATTGTTTACTAATTAAACATTTACATTTTTTATCGCAGCACATTGGTGGGATTCATTTGGTAGTCAGTGTCCTCAATTGCAAAAGTTTGCAATTAGGATCCTGAGCCAAACTTGCAGTGCTTCTGGGTGCGAGCGCAACTGGTCTGTCTTTGAGCGGATTCACACGAAGAAGAGAAACCGTTTGGAACAACAACGGTTGAATGATCTTGTCTTCGTGCAGTACAACCTTCGGTTAAGGCGTAACCAGTTGTTGAACCGAAGACCTGATACAGATCCCATTGTCTTGGATGATATAGATCCAACCTCAGAATGGGTAGAGGAGAGTCAGCCAACAGAGTTTGATCCCGATGACTTGGGGTGGATGGGTTTGGATCAAGAATCTGATGAGCCATTAGCAGCACCGCCGCCATCGTCACGAGACACAGCAGGCACTAGTCGCACTCGTGCTACTCCCCAACCCCGTGCCAAGCTCCATTGTTGCAGATGTACCTGAGGATTTGGATGAGTCCGAGTCAAAGCCAGAGGCCGGTGATGATATTGATGAGGATGACCTTGAGGATCCCATTTCCAGCAGCGGTGCAGAGTTTGATGATTGATCATTGATGTCATCTAGTTTATTCTAGAGTTTTGTAACTTGTAGTATTTGTAATGTATCAATGATCATATCATGTTTTTTTGGAGTCTTGAACTATGGAGACCATTTAGAGCCTCATTGTTTATGTATTTTGTTTCGGAATCTCATCTATGATATATGTATTGTGTATTGGACTTGGAGTTCGTGCCATTTTGCTATAAACACCTTTCTTGCATATATATAAGAGAAAACTTTGCATATTTTTGTGTAATTGTTGGAATTATGGTTTTTAACCTTTCAAATATATTATTTTCATTAAAAATATAAAATTTTATGTATTTTTTAGTAAACCGGTTCATTAAGTTTGAACCGGTCCGGTTCGGTCGGTCCGGACCCTCGGTTCCGGTTAAGTCGGTTCCGATTTTTAAAACATTGGTTACAAGTATTAAATGGAGGTTAAGGTAGATGACCTAATAGTTGGATGTGATGCAACACAAGTTGTTCAACAATTTCTTGAATCTGATAATACTTTGTCAACAATGTTTCATTTGAAATAAAAAGATCACTTGATCCTTTTGCATGCTTAAGACAAGTTCTTACAAATTTTGCACTTTTCACAGTCACGGTCAAACCCCAATAATGATCCTCATTAATAATGGTACTTGATCAAGAGTCCCAAAAAGACATTCTTGTTAAAAAGAAAAAGGAGCTATAAATAACTTGTACGCATGTGGTCCCAAAGAAATCGGTAGGATTCAAAAATAAAGGTGCACTAATCCAAGCACAAAAAACAACATTTTAAAATAGGTGACACCTCGGTAGAATTTTACAAAAAAGTCCTAATACAAAATAGGTTGCAAAAACATAAAAAACTTCCAAAGCATTAAAAACATGCACAAAACCTATATTGATCAAAATTGCACTAAAATAAAACATAGTTCATATATCTTTGCATAACATATGCAAATACACCATGCACCATAATTAAAACTGCACGCTAATAGACTTAGTTTGACTTTTTTTTTTATTTGATGCAAGATGGTGAACATGCTCCTAATCAAATCCTTTTGGAGGATCTTGAATGTACAAGAAGGAACTCGAATATCTCGAGGTGACCATGAGATTAGATCTTTTCCATAGGTTATTTCCTACAGTGCCTTTGCAAATACAGTGGATCGTAAACTGATTTTTCAATGAGGTCCGTGGTTCTTCCATAATAATGACTATTATGAAATAACGGCATCTCGAATTCAAGCCCATGGAGAAAATGTCAACAAGCTCAAAGTATAGATTAGACTTTATGTTTTTCTTGAATTATCTCATTTTGATGATTTGAAAGTAAAGCTATTTAGAAGGTTAGATGTTACCTCAAGAACTCTTCAATTGCAGAGGATTATTTGACAATTCTATGTGGAAGAATTTGATCTTAAAAGAACCTCATCTTGAAAGTTGAATGACTAGATGGCATTAAATGAATGCATCCGTTTTAGAAGTAGAGGCTATCATGAGATAGTCACGTGAATATCTAATGTTAGTTAAAACAAAGCTTTCCAAAGCCAACTCCAAACAAGCCAAAGATCAAAAACCCAAGAAAAAGCCTGGAAAAGAAGTGTGAACAAAAGTAGGAGTTTGAGTTGCTTTTCTTTGCCCAATCGATTTGGAATTGATTCAAGATCGGATTTGGAAGTTTGAATGACTAGGGGCTATTGAAGCTCGCCAGATCAAACAACAAAAGGTCCAAGAGGAATCTTAGCACAACAAGACAACAAACTATGCAATAATGAGGAGAAAAGCTATCAGACGGTTACATTCGAGGACTATTGAAGAGATCTTATAAACGACAATTCCATGGCAATGGTCACTTAGATAGAAGACCATTTAAGGCCAACAAACAAGCCAAAGATAAGACAATAGTGTGGATCTATAAAGCATAATCCACATTCACTAAATATGGAAGTGGGGTCTTAATAGAATTTTAAGGGTTGATCAAGTCGTGCCATTTAATGGGAAACATGTGTTATAAATAACACAATAATGTAATAGACAAAGACATATTACACTATCCTAGTCTAATACATGATGCAACAACATAATCAATCAGCGAACATAAAGGACAGAATTAAAGTTAGGGATACTTACCTTTCAAAAAGACATTGTTGGCGCATTGGACTCCTCCTCCAAGGATCGTAGCACCTCGTGATAGAGTTGTCTAGGTGGATTGCACGAGGGAAAGGCAGCAGATCTAACTAGACCAAAGTTGAAAATTCCAAAGACTAAGGTAGTAGGTACAACTCCTATTCTTGATGTTCCTAGTAACGATGTTCCCAAAGCTCCAATAATGACCTCCAGTGTAAGCTCCACTAAGACCGTAAGCATCTTAAACCTTTCGGGGTAGATTTGCGAGCAATGGCAAAGTGGATTATGCAATGATATATTTGAGAAATGCCAACAATGATGCCTATAAATAGAAGTATAAATAGGGAACATAACCTAAAGTTCACTATCTCACTTAGTCGACAGCATCAACCATGGAATCAACTCAAAATAGAAGTCTACTACACCGCATTGACCATGGTCGATGCCTTCCACTACAACAGTCCACAAAAGGTAAAAGGGGAAGAGAGAATGGAGGTAAAGAAAACACTTGGAGAGGGGCATGAGGGGGATCTGAAGGTGCTAAAGGAAGACAATGTGAAGGTGGTAAAACTGCGAGTATCAAGGGGTCGTAAAGTGGTAGTAAGAAGGCATGATAGGGAAAGTGCCAAGACTATCTCTCATGAGGTATTGCTAACCAGCTCAAACCCCACTTTCGGTCCACTTGTTAAGTCACACACTCAAAGAGGATGATGTGCCAACGGTCTGCAAAAAAATCATTAGTAAGTGTGAAAGCATAAGGTGCATACACCCCCTCCATCATTGTCCATCCCCCTCCTCCACTATTGATCCATATCTATCCAAGAAAGCAAAAAGGGATGGTGAGGTTTATACATTGCCTGACTCAAACACTCCAAAAAGCCATTTAAATATTGTCTACAAGAGTCCTTCTGAAACCATTAGGAAAGAATAAGATTCAAAGACCCTTACATATTTATTTTAACACTCACGTGCAGTTCCACAAACAAACTCACAAATTCATGAACATCTCCATCAAAATTATGAGTGGCAGCTATAAAAATCTAGGAGGCGCATGTGGCTATTGCGTGTGAAAGGAAGTATAACAAGCACTCTGGTGGGAATAATGACTCGGTTGGAAAGCATCAAGCATATTAGTGTGGTTTCTCTTTTCAGTGTTAGGCGTGATTGTTTTATTTCTAATGAAATAATGTTGGAAACTTAGACCTTCTAGGCATTTGGTGTGGCATTTGGTGTGCTTCCCGATTGAAGTTTATTTGTATTGGTGAGATACATCTCCCTCATTTTTCATATAATACAATTACCTCTGTTTGTCCCAAAAGATATGATGATGAGGAAAAAAGATATATGTAAAACATAAATAGAATTACAAAGTTTTAACAAAAGACTATTCCTTAGGATTAAAGATGGACTAGAGCAAGAAAGGTGAGGCTCTAGCTTCCCTCTCTTCTCCTAGCCCTATAACACCTTCAACCCCGCTAGGATTTCCTAAGAACACAATGGAGGAAGCTATTGTGTGTGATTTGTACCAGGAATTACAAGGTCTGTGAGATGAGTGTAGTGGATTAAAAATTTTGTTCGTAGCTGGATATTTATGCATTCTTCGTTGATGAGTTTCGCTTTGTCTTCCAAGCAATGTTTTAAAAATCGGAACCGGACTCGGAACCGGTCAAGGGTTGGACCAGACCGGAACCGGAACCGGACCGGTTCAAACTCTATGAACCGGTTTACTAAAAAACACATAAAAATTACATTTTTAAAGAAAACAATATATTTGAAAGATTAGAAACCATGATTCCAACAATTACACACAAAATATGCATAGTTTGCTCATGTATATAGTACCATAGTTGGAATACTCGCATTCGGCAAATACTCTGCAGACCCCCAAAAAAAAAGACTCGGCAAAAACTCGGCAATATTCGGCCAATACTCGGGAATACTCGACAACTTAAAAAATACTCAAATTTCTTTAAAAAAACATAAATTTGCAGCCAAAACCGTGTATTTGCAGCGTTTTCTTTCATTGCTATTAATGCTTTCTTTTTGTTGGGACCTCTACGATAGCATTCAGTCTTGTGTCTGAAGATGTGCAAATTGGAGTGTAAACACAAAAAAAACTCTTAAAATAGCAAAAAAAAACATACGCATTTGTTGATATGTGAAGTCAACATTTGAATAAACAAGTTGCGACCAAGTTGGCAGGTGGGACGATTAGTCCGAGCACGGGAGAATACTCGTCAAGTTTTGGCAGTACTTGCGAGTTTTGAAAGCTATCCAAGTATTTTTAATTACTAATCTATCTACAGTGATCAAAGGTCATGATTCTTTCAAAAGATTGCAAGAAGTTGCTTGGTCTAAAAGGTGCAAAATGGATTTTATGAAAATAAGAAAAATATTGCCATCAATGTGTAGGCTCGAGAAAAATACACTTTTAGTAAAAACGGTGCATACTGAAAGCAGAGCCACGAGAATGAAAGTTATGGCACATGCAACTTTTTGCTACTACATCTTCCTGACCCTTTCCAAAAATGGCAATTTTATTCTATTCTTGTGTTTTTTTCACCAAAAATCCAAAAAAGGAAAGAAATGCCAAAAAAGAAAAATCGACTTGGCGGTTCAAGATGAAAATTGGACGGTTTGACCGGTTTAGTACTAAACCAGCTGGTTCCTTACAAAACCAGCCGGTTCAATACCAAATCGGTCGAACGGTTCGGTTTTTTAACCGGTTAATGTCTAAATATGTTGAACCGGTCAAACTAGGAGGTTCCGGTTCCGGTTCGGCCGGTTTTTAAAACATCTTTGCTTCAAGTGCAGCTTCAACATATGAAGCTATGGTAGTTTCACAACAACTGCTCAAGAATGGAGTTGCTTCAATCAAGCTCTAGCTTTTGTATTTTGTTCTTGATAGTGGCAGTTCAGTTCTTTCATGGAAATCTTCAACATTGGTCTATCACTTCAGATTTACTGGCCTGGCACCGACTTTTTCAGCCCTTAATTGTTGGTTCTTACCCAATGAGGGTTTGAATGGTTTGAGATTTGTACTTGCTTCCAAAAGAATCTGTGGACACCATATTTTGCCTCGACATAGCCATCGGCATTTATGTATGGCTAGTTTCGGTTGCACATTTCAATGCCTGGAATCTGGCCATTTATATGCAGATAAATGTGATTTCTTTGTTCTTCCCCTATGTGAGCTTTTTAGTTTTTTATTTGTGCTTTGGCGCCTTGTCTATCTAGTTGCACATGCAATAATCACACAAATACGCAAATAATGCAAAAGTGATTACAAGGAAAAAAGGTACAACAATCATGAATAGCTCATTCATAATTAGGTTGTGAGAATTCAAAGAGAACCATAACCTTTTCTAAAGCCTTCATGATGCAAATTAACATAAAGACTTGTTACTAAGTACCAAGCAAAATTATGTGCACTAAATTGACTACAAACAAAAATAAAAAGTAAACAAAGTTATGGCTCTCCATTTTTAGGGGTGAGTTGATCCCTTTTGTTCTTCCCCAAAAAGGAAATTGTTGGCAGGATTTTATGTCGCTTTATATTTTCAGAAATGGCCCAATGAAGGAGGTGTAAAATCTACAACAATTAGGGAAAATCACCTTTCGACAGGGTGATATTCCTCTGCATTTGAGAGGGGCTGTTCCATTGCATGGTCAGGATATTTGGGTTTTTGATGCTTTTAACCAGAAAGCACAAAGGAGACAAAATGGGAAGGAGAAAGAGAGGAGAGAGTAGAGAAAAAGAGAGAAAAGGAGAAACCTTGCAGCATAATAGAAACACATAGATCTGCTCGGATAACTCCAGGAAAACATAAACTAAAAACCTCTCTTTCACATGAAAAATAAAACTCAACAGTAATTGCACAGGGGATAAGAATCAATCAGAAGCACAAAGTCTCTAGGGTTAATAAATTGTGTGGATATGGCACAAAGTCCATGTACAAGAATAGGCAACACAAAGTCTGCATATTAATGCATCACACACAATGAATTAGCATTAAAAATGTATCTCTGATAATGAATAGTAAACAAAGTTCATAATCGAAAGATGATAAATACAATAAATTGGTTCTCATTCCCGGTTAACATTCTATATTTCATGGAATTGAGTAAAAACAAATACACGCAAAGTTGCAGCAGTTTATTTCCCATTTCTCAGAAAAAAGAGAAAATGGCCACCTAGTTAATAATCCCCCATTACAATTATGTTTCATCCTTTTATTGGCACATCCCAAAAACTAGTTATATAACAACTTTATCACTTAACTTGCCACTTGACTCAAGTTTACACAATATGAGTTCACTTTATAAGTTTATAGCTTATACAATTAAATTATTTTAATTATTTCAAACAGAGAATTAATTAATTAGAATTCCATGATTTGACTGATTTCCTGGTGACAATGAAAAGTATGCATAAACTCTTCACATGACACTCTATTGCTGAAAATGGAGCATGGTTACATCTGGAGCCGCCATGGGAGACAAAGTATTCCAGAGTTCAAATGATTCAATCTGATTTCTCTGAAGTAACTGCTGACCAGCTCACACATGAAACCAGAATTTGTCTTCGTGAAGGATGATAGAGTCTCGGATGGCATTTTGACAAGAAGCTCCAGTTTGTTTACAATCAAACCATGTTATCATTAAAAACGGGTTCCGTTCAATCAAAACATCCTCTAGTTTGATTAATCCTATAGCACATCCAAGACATGGAGAAACAATGTGTAATCATGAAATATTATCATCTAGGCATTTGATCAAACACTTTGCAGACATTCATTTCATGCTTTTAATAATTCCTTGTTTCCCTTCGTTCGCACCACTTCCTAACTCCATGGTTCAAAGCAATGAAAGCAATCCTCAAACAAATAATCTGGAAGGCTTATGAGACCAAAGAAATGTGACAGCAGCAAATTTTGGATAGTTTCAAATGCAAATTTCCTTAGAAACTGTGAAGCCAGGAAATGCCTAAGGGGCCCACGTTTCTGCTTGGAAACATTTCGGAAACGCGAAACGGGTACGAAACGTGGGGAAACATTGTGGAAACGTCTGAGATGTTTGGAAACATCCCAGCCGTTTCCAATGGTTTTTTAATTTTTAAAGCATCATAACTTAAAAATAAATAAAAAATACCTTCATTTATTGCACCTAAACCTAATCTACCTACCTAAACTTGCTAAAGACACTTCCTAAAAGCTATATAATGACATCTTGGGTCCATTCTAAATCACACTCTCATTTTTCTCTTGCTAAATTCAGTTTTCATTAAACTAGATGATATATTCTAGAATCTAGATTATTATCATGTATATGTGAATCATTGAAATTGTAACCATGTTGAATGATGACTCTTTAGAACTTCAAATTTCAATGAATACAAAATATTTTGAGTGCTTTATCAATTATCTCTTATGGTCCATGGAGTACAATTATAAAATGAGTACTATATATATATTGTACGGATGTTTCCGCTGCGTTTCGTATCCAAGGTTTTTTGAAAATTGCCATTTTTGTATTTTCTAATTACCCGTGCACCCGTTTCCATTTCTGAGAACATAGCTTAGAAACCCTCGAGAGCCAACAAAATAAAATAATCCATGAAACAGCAAAGAAGACAGTCATCTCAAAGGTGTCGGGTAGAGGAAGCAATGGTCAAAATTTCATAGCATTTGGATGAGTGGAACAAAAGTTATGATCATTTTCAATCCATGGAGGTGTGAGAGAAGTAGGAGACCTGGAGTGTGAAAAACAAAGTTTTGGTTTGAAATGATGTAAAACCTTACCTTTTAAACTTCCACATGACTCATCTCATTTGATTGGTGTACAAGTATAGGTACACATATGGAAGGAAACAAGAACTTAAGTTCCAAAAGCGCATCAACCAAGTGCTTTGGGAACTCCTCCAAGCACAAGCACATCTTTGAGTATATTTAAGAACAACGAAAAAAATTTGGCGGGCCTAGGAGCCACCTTGGAACCATGCAAAGTGCCAAGCGGACATTTGAATGCCAGTAAGAACTCATGTTCCCAAGGCACACTTATCATGCGCTTAAAGAACTTAAGTGCCTTTTCCATATGATAAAGATCCTCACATACTCGTAGGCTCATACATTCAAACCAATGGGAACAATACATACCTTTCTCTCCACGTGGGGAACAACATTTTTAGTTTTTGAGAACATGACAATGCATGAAGCGCACCTTTATGATGGGGACAGCAAAAAGACAATGCATAACATTAAAATACATGGGAAATCTCCTCCAAAGCATGGCACATGACAGCATAACGACAAAAGGAAATGATGTATTTGCATGTCATTTGGCACTTCTAAAACTCCAAGGGCATATATTTCCCAACGCAAGTCTTTAGCGCATGCATTGAGGTGGGGACCGCAAAGGACAAGAACTAGTATGACATGCAATGGCGCACCTCCCAAGTAGCGCACCTCCCAAGTAGTTTGGGAACATCCTTCAATGCCAAAGCGCATGCCTATATGACATTAAAATATGCCACATGGCACTCCCTTGGCAAAAGTACAAGACTTGGCGTGGCTAATGGGTAAAAAAAAAGAAAAACATCATTTAACGTGTTCAAGAACCTATGGCACGCAATAGATTGGGATTTGGAGCCTAGCTAAAGTCTGAGCGCATGTTTGGAGACTTGTTAGTTTGGGTTTTATGTGACTTATGGCATTTGAGAACCAAGGGTGCAGGAATTGAAGCCAATAGGAACCAAATTATATGTTACGAACACATTTTAAGTGCCTTGGGAAATAGAATACCCCCAAGCACACCTTACATGTCCATTTGGAACCACTTTTATCACTTAAGCGCATCGATAATGACTTCTGTAACTAGTTTTAATAATTAAAGTGCACCGTCAATGCATTTTTATAACCAAGTTCCATAGGCACACTTGGAGGAGGTTCCAGAGAACCTAAACGGATCCATAAGGCCAAATAAGTACCTAGCCCAAGCAAAGGTGTACACATAGAAACCATTGGGAACCAATATAAATGCTTAAGCATACTTCAACAAGCCATGAAAAACAAAATTATTTCCACAGTTCCATGCAAGGAACATAAAAATGTTCTCCAGTAAAATGATGCCTAAGGAAAGCCTCCAAGATCAAATTGGAAACTCATAGATCAAAAAGCAAATGCCAGAGTTCCATCAAGAAGTGTATTTCTCTGCTTTGTTCCATGAACAGGGTTAACAGAGACAATTTGAAAACCAACAACTAGACAGAGCAACAAAACGGTTTCGGGGCCAAAACCAGATCAGCAAAGACAATATGGTTAGACGGGGTGTTTATACTCGAAATTCATTTTTTCGGGTCTTTTTCACATTCGAGCACAATTTAAAACGTTTCAGACAGTCTGACTTTTTCATGATAACAGGTATTTTGGGTTTCTGTTTTTTCTAATTGCATCTCTGATTTTATTCTTGTGGAATGTGCTTCCATAACATCCATCCTTCTTTTTGTGGCAAAAGCTATGTATCTTTTGTTCATTTGCAAATTAAAAAAATGCCGCACTAGCCACAAAAGCAAACAAACAACCCTGGCATTGTTATATCCTTCCATTTTTGTGGGATTTGATCCACATGTTCTTTCCCATAGAGGGCTTTTTGGTTGCTGTTTTTTTTATGATGCAGCTGTGGCTCTGCACTTGTGGGCATGCTTCCTTACCACCTATGTTTATTTTTTGTATAAGATCTATGTATATTTCTTGTACTTGTGAATCAAAGAATCATTTTGATAAAAGAAACTCATCAAATTTGGAAGAGAACATATATTTTGCATTTACGTGATACAGATTGAAAAGTTCCATAGTTACTTTTATTATACCCGCCTTGCATTTGGCAGACAAACCTTTCCATGTCTTTTAGGGCATCTGTTCTTTCTTGTGGGTGGTTATTTTCAAGTAATTACTGTTAAAATATAGAGCTATAGAGCATTATATAGAATGTAATGCGGTTCCTAGCAGTTGAAGAGGTTGTAACCAAACAACCAAATGTAACTAAATGTAACTACCTCTTCCTATAATAAATAAACCTCTGCCTGTGTCATTTCAGCAGTGCAGTTTGCCTTCTCTGTGTTCTTTCTTCTCTTTGCATATTCTAACATTGGTATCAGAGCATCCAAGGTTGCAGTTCGAGGAAGCCTTCAAGAGGCACGAACAGAAAATTCAAGGAAGCCCTAAAAGGCACGAATTTGGTAAAACGTGGGGTATTTGGAGAAAAATACCAGACGCTAGGGCAGAGAAGGAAGAAATTCCTCCATTCGTGGGCAGCAGACTGTTTGCAGAGAAAAACGAAGGCATTCGTGGCAGATCCAGTCGCTAGAAGACAAAGAAAAACGTGGCTACTGCAAATACCCAGTCGTGAATCCTGAGTCGCAAATCGTGTGAAGGAGAAATCGTGGAGGGCAGTTTGTGAGGCAAAGTCTGAGCAGTAGATTGTTGCAGAAGACAAAACAAGAGCACAGAAATCGTGCAAATCCACAGTCGAATGCTGAGTCGTTGGAGCAGAAAAAGTTCGAGGGCATCATATTTGTTTTATTTCATCTACAAAGGTATTCTCACATTAATAATATTTATTAATGCAAATATGGTTCGAGGGCATTTTGAAGGTGCTTTAATTTAATATTACTTGGTGGAATAAGTAATAATTGTTTTATTAAGGGGGCACACTTTTTATTAAGTTGGCAAATACTTTATATTTGCTGGAATAAAGTTATATTGTTTTTTTGGTGAGGGGCCAAAAATATATTTGCTGGAAAAAGTAATATTTTATTAAGTGTGGGCAAAATTTTATTTTATTATTTCCGTTACTTTGGAATAATAAAATGGCAAATATTTCACACTTGACTTTGCCGGAGACACAAAAATTAACGGGCACTAATTTCAATGTTTGGAGTCATAAGATTTTAACGGTCGCGGAGTTTCGTGATTGTGATAAAATAATCAAGGGTGATGAAAGTCGACCAGCGACGAACTTCGAGGATTATGACAAACGTCATAAGGAAGCGTTATTGCTTCTCAAGTTGTCGGTGTCGGATGATATGATACCGGAAGTGCGGAATGCCACTGTGGCAAGCACATTGTGGACCAGTCTGAAGGATAAATATCAAACGTCAGAAAAGAGTTGGGTTTTATACCGAAAATATGTTTTTTCCGTAAAAGTTACAAGGTGGTGGATCGTTGTATGAGCACCTACTTCGGATGAAAGACCTCTGAGACCAATTATCTTCCATCAACAAAAAGGTGGACGACGATGATATGGTGGCTCTGGTTTTGAACAACTTACCTTCTTCATATGAGTCATTTGTGGAGGCACTCCATTTAATGGCTGAAAGTCAAACACTCACGTTTGACAAGGTGAGTTCCTACCTATTGCAAAAGGAGCGGAGACAACTTCAAGTAGAATCTAATTGTGACCATTCAGAGAGTGCTCTTGTCACTCAGTCAAAGGGAAAGTGGAAACGTCAATCTGGTGAGTCTTCCACTCGGATCAAGTCATATCTGTTATCTTTGTCACAAGGTTGGGCACCTCAAGAAGGATTGCCGGAAGCGGAAGTATGATCTTTCGCAGCAGAACAAAAAGCCATGTAATGAGGAACATGTGGCAGTTGCAGAAGAATGGGATTCGGATGACGGGCATGCTCTTTATTGTCTTACGACATCATGCTCGAATGACAAAGTGGTACCAGTTGCTGGATCATTGACTTTGGTGCGTCTACACACTTTTCATGTCGTAGGACCTTGGTATGTTTCATTTACTGCAAATATTTGTTTTGAATCAGTAGTACTAGCTGATGGAGAATCACTTGCAGTAGAAGGGATAGGAGATATATGCATTGTATTGAATAATGCTCATAAATTGTTGGTACGAAATGTTAGATATGTACCTTTTTACAAAAGAATCTTCTATCTATTCGTCAATTGACTGAAAATCCCAATATTTTTGTGGATTTCGTGGAAAGAAGTGTGTTGTCTCCGATGTGAAACAAAGACGGATAATTGCCCTTGGTATTGGGGAAGGTGGTCGATGATTGGCTTGTTGATCCGCATTGTGTCGGCTTGTTGATCCGGTTGTGATCAACATGAATGCACGTGTGGAGGACAGGTCCACCATTCAGGAAGTGCAGGAGGTTGCAATGCCTTGGGAGGAAGTCATTCCTCACAAATCTGTTGACTTGGATACAGTCAACCTACATGCACCTATTGTGGAGAGAGTATCCACTATACCAGGTGTACAGGAGGCGGACATGCCTTGGGAGGATGGATTTCCTCATTCTAAAGAACAATTTGTTGTCGACGGAGACTCCACTATTCCAAATGCACTGACGATGCATGGTGAGATGGCATGCCCAACCACTCACTCAGAGGTCATTACTCGAAGGATAGTAGAGCATGAGCAGTTTGCTCATTGTGTTATGAAGGATCATGTGGGAATATTATAGTGTAAACATTATATTGTGATTTGTTGTGGAACAACAAATTATTACCTGGTATTATATGTGAAGTTGTTGTAAACAACTTCACGTATTTAGCTTATTATTTACAACCACTGGAGGTTGTTTTGCTATTTGCTTGGCTATTTATTAGCCATGTATTGTGTGTATGTGATGTGAACGAAGATCAATATATTCTATTATTCTGATTCGAACCTGTCATTTGGTAGCAGAGCGAGTTTGATGATCTGAGAATAATATTGAAGGGGCAATGATGATCTGCCCTGTGTGATGGCGACGTGTCCTTGGAGAACGCTTTGGTGCGGTTGGAATGGAAATACCCACGCTTAATTTGGAAATTGTTTTTTGGAGTATTCACGGCTCTGTCAGCACAAAAACGTCTCAGGTTATTTCCTGCAAGTTTCCTTCTATTGTGCACACGTCCCTCTACGTTGCGTCAGCACTTTCACATTATTTACGGTCTTGAACAAGAACAGTCCCTATTCTCAGTCCTTGAGACCGATCTCCAAGCTCTCAAACTCATTCTCCTCATACAGAAATCTGGTGATTGTGATTTGATTTGATATTGAAAATTTCTCTCCACGTATTGACCTGTGCACAACTCACAGCATACAACAATCATGAATACTATATCATCATATCTGTTTTTTAGCCTACAGTGACTCCAATCCCGAGCTCGATTCTATATTGCATTGGATCTCAGTTCATTATTGTGCTTCCTTTCATAAATACGGTGCTGCAATCTCATGTGGTTATCTATTGATTGCTACTCCGCCTTGGAAGTTGGACTCTCCTCCGTTTGGGAATATAGCTTGACACACATAATACCACTAGGAAACCGCAATATTTTTACAAATGGTACAAATTTGGGGGGCCACGTGGTGGTAGAGAATTATGTACAAAAAATTTTCCACATTAGATCCCATGCATTTGTTGCGTTGCGGGTGCCTTGGTTGTTCAAGATGTGCCTATGTACGTGATGGTGGCTACAGATTGCGTAGAACTTCATAGATTTTAAAATTCAATGGTGGAGTTTAGTAAGTCATTTTGACAAGTTTTAAATAGTCTATTTATTGTTTTAGTGTCCATTCCATGTTTTAGGTTGCTTGTTTTTCCATGTTTCTAATTGGATAGTATATATTGATGTCGATTAAGTCAAGTATTGTCTAGGTCACAGTTTTTTAATTAATTAGTTGTTTGATTATAGTGTTTAATATTTTATGAAAAAAATGTGAATTTGGTCGTCAATATAGTTATTGTCAAAGTTTATTTTCAAATAAGATTCAAGGTCAAAATCATTGTTAGTGGTTAAGTCATCTAGATTGTAGTCATTTTATGTAAATGTGTCGGCATTGAGTCTTATAGGTGATTTTAGGAATTATGTTGTAATGTCGTGTCATTAAAAAATTAAAAAAATTTGCCTTACGAACGCATTTTCGGTGGAATCCGACATTCGGGGAAGGTATGTAATTTATGAGCCTCAAATTCCAAATCTGCTAAGTTAAGTAGCATATTACTGGAGGACGGAGGCAACGGAGGATGGAGGGCGATCAGCGCCTCTCGTTAGTCACCAACGACGGGGTCGCATTAAAATTTGGTGGCAATATTTTATATTATTTCAGTTGTGTGGTGTGTAGAATAAAATGATGTGTGGTTTTCTTCCCCTATTTTGATTCAAATGAGGAAGATATGCATTTTGGGTGCTGAGAACATAGTTGTATAGGAGGGTAGCTAAACTGGAGAGATCCTCACTGCAGAGATTCTTCGACTGTCGTACTTCTAACATCGATCGGCGGTGAAATCTAGCGTTCACTGGAAGTGAAAGCGGGAACTGTTGAGTTCACGTATGTAGGTGAATCGGTGGAAGTGTGATCATCCGGTATGGGGTTCACTGTGGTGAAGCGGATTGGTCATGTGCAAAGAAGATCCAGACAATGAAGATCCAAGCCGCAGTGATGCGAGACCTAAAAGTATGCAGAGGCATACGATTAAGTTGGATTCTATGGTGAATTTTTTCCGTGTTCACATTAAGGGGGTGATATCAGTAAATAATGTTCACACTAAGGGGGTGTATGTTGGGAATATTATAGTGTAAACATTATATTGTGATTTGTTGTGGAACAACAAATTATTACATGGAATTATATGTGAAGTTGTTGTAAACAACTTCACGTATTTAGCTTATTGTTTACAACCACTCCTAAATTATAGGAGGTTGTTTTGCTATTTGCTTGGCTATTTATTAGCCATGTATTGTGTGTATGTGATGTGAACGAAGATCAATATATTCTATTATTCTGATTCGAACCTGTCAGGATCTTTCCCAACAGAGGGGGATAGATGAGCAAATAGATGAGGAGTTGATTCTCACTCCTACCACTGTTGAGACGGAGACCACTGTTGAGACAAAGATGGTTATTTCTCCTACTATTGCGGAGTTGGTTCTAACTCCTACTGCACAGATGGTCACATTTCTTTTATTGAGAAAGTTGGATGAGCACTACACGGTGTTGCAAGGACGTGATCGAGGTGACTTCGATTGCAGGATAATTGAGTCTTTGTACAGACTCCAGCAGGCTACACAAGCTTGGAATAGATTTTTCAATCCACATCTTCAAGGTTCTGATTTCAGCACTCTGGAGATGGGGCTGACACTCTCAGCCATTGGTGATTCATCATTGGTCAATGAATCACGTAATCAGAGAACCAGTGGACCACTTGTCATATCTTTTGTTCATGGGACCAGATTTTTGTTTTGTGGTTCTTCTTCATTCGACAACCGCAACACAGTCATGGACTGCTGATTTTGAAGTACAACCTATGGCACAATCTGTAGATGTAATGACTAAACATATGGGCTTTAGGAAATTTGTAAAATTTCGGGATAAACTTGGTATTGTTTCCGGTTTAGTCATTAAGAGGGGGTGTTAAAATATAGAGCTATAGAGCATTATATAGAATGTAATGCAGTTCCTAGCAGTTGAAGAGGTTGTAACCAAACAACCAAATGTAACTACCTCTTCCTATAATAAATAAACCTCTGCCTGTGTCATTTCAGCAGTGCAGTTTGCCTTCTCTGAGTTCTTTCTTCTCTTTGCATATTCTAACAATTACATTCTCTCTGGAAAAAAAAGTGACAACTCTTTAAAAGGGATGCAGGCAGATTCTAGTTGATTCTAAGAAAACATGGTATATTGCAAATATCTGCACTAAAATTATGTAAATCTTCATATGTCTAATTCATGCAAGTAGGAACGAAGCATGATTTCATGGCACTAAATGCAAGGAAGTCCCAGACCATTTGATATCCTTACAGACACTGTAACTCATGTAAAATCAAGCATGCTACAAAATTTTGGAGGCTTCCATTGGTGCCAATCAAACTAAAGAAAGCAAGTTAAATTTTAGAATGAATTACCTTCTGTCTAATGAAATTAGAAATATATGGTATATAGAAAAATAAAACAATGGAATACACAGAGACTATAACCCAAAGAAAATAGATGAAAAAAGTATAAAACTGGAAGATTAATCAACTTACATGTCTACTAAGGGATTGAAATTCTGAAGAGTTGATAATAGCTAGTGCTGGAGCCAGGTAAACAAATGAGCCTCCCTGGATTAATGGAAGTCTGGAACCAAAATATGAATGAAGCAGAGTTGTCACTCCAGATACCAAAAGCATAGTTGATATCACTCTTGCAGTATCATCCTGTTGTGATGATAGAGTAGCTGTCATTGGCATCATTCTCTTATATACAGAATACCAGCTTGGCAGCTAACTAGGGAGAAAACAAAACAAAATTTGGCATCAAGAAACAGTATAATAGAAAATACTTACATCGCTCCCACCCATTGCCGGTATAAGGACTAATGGTATAAGAATAAGGGAACCAGCTATTGACAAGTAATGCTGGACTCCATACAGGAAAATTGGAACTGCAAATTATAGTGTCAGCCAAATAATAAGAGAGAGAGAGGACACAAATATCATACTTCATTTAGCAAGTGAATTTTAAGACTGCTTTAAAATCAAGATTCTATTCTGTTTACAGAGGCCAATACTGTTCCATTTAGAAAAGAAGAAACGTTATGACCAAATTGCAATCTAAAACAATAAAATGTCAAATACTGAATAAAATAGACATTCAACTTTCAAGAATGTATATCTGAATATGTGACAAATTTGTGCATTTTCTAGAATTATTCCCTCAAATTGCTAGCCTACTTTGTGGCATTTCAATAGGATGTCTGGTATCAGTGAAGAATGTAAAACATCTGTGTCAGTTAAAGTCTAAAACTATGTTTCTTGGAGTTTGAGAGTGGGGAACGCTTTTCTAAGACAGCGAAAAAGTGCCAAGATTTTGGGGACATGGGAGAGTATATGTATATCTATATCTATATATATACACATATTGATATATATAGTGAACGTACAAAAAACAACATATTTTAAAGATTCTCAATTGTCTATTAAAAATGGTAAACACTATTTAACATTCTCAAGAGCTAAAATTCAAAACAATATCCATTAATTTGACGGATGGATACCCCTCAGTCCTTGGCACTAAGCCTAAAAAGCATAGTTACCAGGTTCGGAAATCCGATTAAATTCGGAAGGGCAAAAAAATCCGAAAATACGGAGTTCTCGAAAAAATTCAAAAAAATACAGAAAAATCCGGTTCGGAATATATATACTTATATTATTATAAATTTATATTATTGTATACTTATATCATTATATATAGACAAATCATACAAAAAAGCATCCATCTACCATAATCATCATCATCATAATGATTCTTTCAAAAGATTGCAAGAAGTTGCTTGGTCCAAAAAGGTGCAAAAATGGATTTTATGAAAATAAGAAAAATATTGCCATCAATGCATAGAGCTCGAGAAAATATACACTTTTAGAGAAGACGACAGCTGAAACGGAGCCACAGAATGAAAGTTATGGCACATGCAAGTTTTTGCTGCTACATCTTCCCGGACCCTTTCCAAAAATGGCAAAAATAATTCTCTCCTTGTGAAAAAAATCCAAAAAAATAAAAATTTGCCAAAAAAGGAAAAAAAAAAAAAAATTCTGCGAAAAATTTGGCCGAACCAAACCGCATTTATTCGGTTGCTTCAAAAAATACGGTTCGAACCGGATTTCATACAAATCCGGCCGAACCTGGTAACTATGCTAAAAAGGTCAATAAATTGTGCACCAATGCCAACAGACGCAAAATTTCTCGAAGGGATCTAATTATTTCCAATCTTCAATAAAAATTTAAAAAATAAAATAAAAAATAACATCCATGATACTGAACATGGAACATTGACAAATGAAAATTGAGATCAAAAATTGTGTGAAATCCTAAAAATACAAATGTGAAATTGTAAAGATGAGTATCTGATTATTATATTATCATTGACTATGAATAAAACCATTTAAAAAATCACTACTTTCTGTTTTCTTTTTACAAATATGTTCTATCTGTTTTTAAACAACTGTTGGCACCAGCGATGTTATTGGGGCCCTCCTCGATGTCCCAAAGTACTCCCCCAAGACAGGAAACATCCCCAAGAGGCCAAAAAGTTCAGAAACGTTTTGGGTACATAAGAAAAATACAAAGAAAATGGGATGCGGGGGGGTCCCTTGCCCTACATCCCGAAACATTTCAAAGAAGGGGGCACTTTCTTCTGGGAACGATGGTCTGCACTCTAGATTATCTAGTAACATGATCGCTGGTAACTTGATGTGAAATGTAGGCACAATCTACACAATAATCAACATGGCAGTTCAATTGTTTCCTTCCTATTAGTCTAGAAGGAATGAGAATTTATCCACACTGTAGCAGATCTGACAACTCTCAAAATATACCATTTGAAATATTATGCTTGATGTTTTTTTATTTAGCAAGACAAAGCAAGGAAAATGTCAATATTAATAACACAAGGTGTATGTCAGCAGCATGAAGTGAATGTAATGAAATAAAGTTACACTGAGATCAGCATTTTGCTGATGAAAACTCCGGGCTTTCAAAATCAAAACGCATCAAGAAGTCGTTATTGGGTTATGCTTTAAATAAGGTTTTTAGAAAATCATTACAAACTTGGTCCATCTCCTTGATGTTTTGATATCTATACATCTTAATATGAAAAAGAAAGCTGGTGAGGATTTTATGTTGCTTGCATTTGTTTTGGAGATGGCTTGTCTCATATGTTTTATCTGGTGCAGGACAAAAAGCAACATTAGCAACTTAGCTCATCAGCTGTTGGATGATCAAACTTGTACTCAAAAACTAAGTAGCAGATTTGTTTTGAGTGCAGGTACAGGTACAGGTACAAATATTGGATATGCGGGTACGGCAATTTTTTGGGCCCGGATACATTTTTTGATATAGCCATACAAACATATCCATAAAATATTAATAATATGGCCAAATAAGCAAAGTTAAGCACATATTATGCAGAAAGTAAACAAAACATTTGAAATTAAATTAAATAACCACAAAACATACTAATAATTCAATGCTAAATGTCATGATATTCAGTGGTCAAACTTAGATTAGCCTTGGAACCTAGACTGTTTCAGTACGGGTACAGGTACGGTACGCTGAATGGCAAATTTTTAAAAACCTCGGGTACAGTACATTGTGGGTACATTCGTACAATATATTTTTAAAAGTAAAAATATAAATATATATATAAATTTAAAGAAAACAACAAGCTTATAGTCTCAACAACCTATAAAATATTAGAAGCCAACAACAAGCTTATTATGAATTGGAAGCCATCTAAAGCAAGATTTCTTTGACTGAATACAAGAAGACCACAAAACATTAAATCTATGAGTCCATCTACTAATGGGCTCACAAACATTCCACTTATTGTTAAGGCCCAGGGAAAGGTTTGGGGAGAAGGCAATCTTTTCATAGAGTTGTTTGGAGGTAGCCTCTTGGAGAAGGGGCCCTTTGAACCACCTCATAGTATCCCAAAAGTCATTCTCATCCTCCATAATTAGTCCAGTAGAGGGAGCTGTGAAAGCATTTCTGAGCATTGTATACATTCTGAACTGAGATTGAGGAAGCTTATAGAAAGCTTTAAGGTCTGTCCATTCCATCCACTTCCCAAATCTGTACAAGTCATGAGATATTTTAATTCCTTTCTCAAACCAAAGGAGGGCAGAGCAGCCTCTTGTCAAGGCAAGGATCTTGTCATTATATTTCAGATTCGACAAAATCGATTTGTAGGCTTGGCACCTAGTGTCAAAGGAAGAGAAGATAGGCTGCCCAACCACCAAGTGTTTCACTTGTTCCCATGCCTTCCAAATTGACTGAAGAATAAAGGACCAATGAGGAGCAACAAGAAAGCACCCAAATAGTAAGTCAACCAAATGAAGTCATTTTCATCTCTCTTGACCCTTCGGAGCCTATTGGCAATATTGAATCTCACACGAACTTTCCAAGGTTCAATTCCAGTCAAAGCCCTCAAGTTTTATTTATTTTTTGCACTTAAAAATTAAAAAAAAACCATGTGGGTACGTACCCACAGGCCCTGGGTACGTCCCGGGTACGGATTTCCATACCCGGGAAGTACCCAGGGCCTGTGGGTACATACCCACAGAGTACCCACAGCATACCAGTACCAGTACCCGGTACGTATCAGGCCTGGTATGGGGGTACTTGGCGTTTCCATGCAGTCTAGCTTGGAACAAGTACATAGTGTAAAAACTTATTGCTTTTTCTATGGCTGGCTTTTTTAAAGTAAAAATAAATAGAAAAACATTATTGAGGCTGGATTTGCCTCGGATACGACCAGGATGCTGCGGCAGGGACGAATCCAGGAGCTATGTCACAAGATACGCCAAATTTTATGGAAAACGTTCAAAATTCACCAAACCTTTCCCTGTTGAACATTTACTCACATTTATCTTTTACTTAAACATGGGAAGTTTTTGACATGATTTTGCACTATTCTATACATATGTGAATATATTTACATATACGAAGTAAAAGTAGAGATCACAAAGATCTCTCTACTCTGTTCCTCTTACCTATTAATGAATTTGTGAGGAAATTTATGTGATAAGAAAAAAATTATTCGAACTCAAAAAACTATTTTTCTAAACCTAATCAATTTGCAAACTTGAATGGAACTTAATCCTCGTCGAACATGAACTCGAACTCGAACCTTGTGACGTAGGACGGGAGTATCCACAAGCCTGCTGCAGTATCCTCGCCATATCCAGTGTCAAAGCATCCCCATATCTGTACCTGCAACAAATCATACCCATACCCCCTCCCGCATACAGGAGAATCCAGTAATGTAGCTTAAAAACAACCCTTAAATATTTGCCTTTGTTTTTCTGGTTGATGGTACATGTATGAAAGTTTATAGACTCTTTTATCATCTCTTTGAAAATGGAACACAGTATTTTGCAGTTATATGCTGGTCTTTATGTATCTACTGCTAATGTTTCAAACGAAGGAGTGTACTAAAATTAGTATTAGTCTTGGAATTGGTTATTTTTAGGAGGATAAAAATAGAGATACAGAATGAAAATATTACATAAAGATTAAGCAAATAACTTTCATTTAGGAGGATAGAATATAATTATCTGGGCAGAAAGACAGAAGTGGTGTAACTTACTTGACATTTTGATTTAACAAAAGGGAAATTGCTGATGAATTTGTTTCTTACTCTTTAAAAATGCTACTGAATCAAGATCGATATTTCTTTTGGAGTAGTATTTTTCTATGCAATTCTGAGATCGTGTTTGAGAATTTTATGAGTGGTAATATGGTAATGTGCATCAACTTTTGTATGTTGTGTGCTAGTGTAGTTCCTGCATCAGTTAGCCTCGGGTGAGTCACAAAATAGGCACTGCCTATTGTGATCTGCCAGCCCCTTGGACTGTAAATCTACACTACAACACCTTGGAAGAAAGATCATATAGAACCAGGACAAAATATTGCTGTAAAGAACATCCGATAATGTATAGAAATTGATACTGGTGGTATGATTCACCAGTAAATTTTGAAGTTCAAATTCCTCTCCAGCTGCAGTCTACCCTGCCTAAAATACATGTGAATCAAAAAAGCCAGGTGCAAATCCCAGAGACTTTATTATTTTTGGAAAAATGCAGACCATATTACAGCAAAGATCAAATGAGGTACATGGGATGACAACAAGGGTTGCAAGAGAAATCATGCTTATTTTTGAAGAAATGCACCTCATTTACACAAAAGATCAAATGAGGCACATTGATTGAGTAACAGAGTTACAAGGGGAACCCTTTAGTATGATATCCTTGTCAACAAAACTAAATAATGTATAAGAAATGGGTGATATTCGCAATGTTCTATACTTCCTTCCAGGGATTAATTCCGGCTACAATCTGTCAAACCTGCACTACATTGGAATCAATTAAAATGTAACTTTACTTTTATGAAATGCTACTTATGAGTTATACTAAAACAAAGAACAAAAGAGTTACATGAATAAGGAATACAGTTAAATATTAAAATGAAAGTTATCAAAATCTAGAAAGGCTAACATATGAGATTTTGCCCCATGAGGCAAAGACTCTACATTGCCTACGCCTTTCAGAAATAAGCACTTTTTAATTTAATAGAAATATCATAAGAACTGTGTCTGATGCGTACAGTGTTACAATGAACGTTCTCAAAGGGCAAAGGCTAGAAAGGATAACATCTGAGATTTTGTCCCGTGCAACAAAGTGTCAACATCTTGGAGAAAACAAACAACTTTGGATCTATTATATTAAAAATACCCCTCAAACCTGACATCCAAGCCAAAGGATGTCCACATTACGCAGTGCAGAAAAACAAGGTTGTGTTTCTAGATGCATCAAACCAAATTTTTAAAAGAAAATATGCAATGCATTTGAATAATTTTATAACATCACTGCATCTTTCTGAAAACAAGCAATTTTAAATTCCGTATAGTAACAGATACCCATTGAACCTGGCAAATATGGCAAAGGATGACTGCAGTGGGCAGCAACGGGAGCTCAATGTTAAATTTGTAGATGCATCCAACCAATTTTAAAGCAAAGGAAAAAAATCACAATACAATTAAATCAAGTAAAAGCCATAGACCTACTCTGAGGTCTGTCTGAGCTTATACTTCATGTGAGACATATACTTCATGTGATGCCCAAACACTCAATGTTGTGTTCTCTCAAATCATTCAACAAAATTCAAAGCAAAACAAAATGCAATGCAATTATTTGAAACAATAACAACAGACTCAATCTGAGGCTTCTTTGTGCTCGTTTTTCATAACAGACTGCCTGGATATTGAATGTTGTGTTTCTAAAAGCATCCAAAAAAAGTACTATGCAATTAAGTGAAGAATCCAACTCACCTACTCCGGGGTTTTCTCTGAGCTCATACTTCATGTGTGATTGCCTGGAAAGCATGGCTTCATCTCCATCCTGTGAATGCGACGACATGATATCGACTTCAGGTGTTTCTCTCTGCACTGGCCGGGCTGCCTTTGGTGCCTCCGGATCAGGCCCCTTCTTAGCTCTAGCTGACGGAGGGTCGCAACAACTGGGCTAGCATTGGAATTGGCATTGGCATTAACATTAGCATTGGCAACGCTTCCATTAGCATTGACCTTCTCAATTTCCTTAACACCACCATTAGCACTGCGTATCCCGGCCTCTAAATCCACTGCACGGCCACCACTACGCCCAGGCAGCGGAGGAGGTGGCGGTGGTGGAGGCCTGGCAGACGACATAGAACCCCCGCTATGCTCCACATTAGTGCCGTCACTGTCACTAACATTACTCGCCGTGGTCTCACCAGAAAAATTGCTCCTAAACCCTGTTCTCTTAGCCCAGGTTTTCAGCACCTTCGGATTATGATTCGTATCTAGAGGCAAGGGTTCCATTCTCGGCGGCCACGGCCCCGGCCTGTTATTGTTCTTACCCTGTAAATGCGAATTCTCATCATCACACCCTCTCGTGCGCACTGAGCTGGCCATAACCTCTTAGAAACTCGAGCACGGTTAATTCTTCGCTTTCGTCAAATACAAAAGCCAACACTCACTCTCGCTGATCCAGCCATTGCCAATACTCAATCCACAAAAACAAATGCGAGGATTTAAGCCACAAAAATGAGAGCATTTAAGCCAACAAAAATGCGGTCATGAGTCGTAATCTACGTAACATTTTACCAACCAGTTAACACGAGCCGTTGTTTTGGATCCAGACCTAAATACACATCCTTCCGATGTATCTACAAATAAAAACACCTCCAGGCTACTTCCCGATCTAGCACGTCTGCTGCGCATTTAAATCGTAGGACCACTAGAGTATATTCATTTTGTATAAATAACAAAAAGGCATTCTAAAAAAAGTGGCATC
This sequence comes from Taxus wallichiana var. yunnanensis, assembly GCA_018340775.1. Taxonomy (NCBI): domain Eukaryota; kingdom Viridiplantae; phylum Streptophyta; class Pinopsida; order Cupressales; family Taxaceae; genus Taxus; species Taxus wallichiana. The sequence continues at coordinate 763,999,184 of CM031244.1, forward strand.
TTACTGCATTTTTCCGCCGCTCAGATCCTTGGAGCTTCCGAATGGTGCTTAATAATAATATATCTTGTTCTTGTTCCGCTTCTTCTTCCGCATGCCATGCTATTCGATAGGGTTTGTAGAGTTTCAAAAATTTGACATATACAGCAGGAATAAAGCCTGCTCTTCTGTGCTGCTTGTGAAGACGAGAACCTTTTTCTTTAACATTATTTTCTTTTCCAGCTATATCACCGGCCCTTCTCCTCAGGGTTGTAAGTAATTATTTTCCTTGGACCAAATGATTCAGTTTCATTAAATGTTTTCCCTAAACACAGTAAATTTTGTTTTATTTTAGAAAAATTATTTGCAAACGTATAAAGCTCGAACTTAGGAGATCGAGCAAAATAATAATAATTTAAAAAATTAAATTAAATAAATAGAACTTTAGGATTATGAAAGTATAACTTACATTGGGCCCCGACGAGTCGTTATAATGCTAGAAAGGATAATTATTTGTTTTGAAAAATATAAGTTAGATTAAAGGTCCCCCGCATTATACTAGGTGAAATATTTCTACGGGGCTAAAATGATGTAGACCCTTCCTCTCATTATGGGCATATAGAGAAGTAAAATTCAAGGAAGCTGATTATGATGTCTTTATAGTGGTATTATTATGTTTTGAGTTTTGTTTATGTGGGCACAATAGATAATATTTAATACGTCATGTATTGGTCATGTATTCGAGAGCAAATACCAAATTTAAATTGTCAGGGGATGATAAAATAGAGTTAGATGGTGTATCATGGATAAATTGATTGTTATTAGCAAATGAGCATAAAGTGTTTTGAGGAGTTCTAAAGTATATGGTTATTAATTATTAAGAGTGAGGATATATTGAATTCGATGAGTTCGAAAATATATAGTTGTATCATAATTATGTTGATAGGTGTTCATTTATATCAGAGAAGCTTGAATTCGTACTACGGTGTCAAATCGTTGTCTATAAAAAAATTAAATTATTCTCTTCTTTTTCATATTTTGGCAAGTGACCATGAGTTGGATCTCAATAGAACACATCTTTTTATATAATTCATGTCTCTCGCATCAAAGAACCCGGCAAATTCGGCATTCTACGACATTATCAAGCAACTAACAACATGGCTCTCGGTGATCGTAACGTCTTCAAGAATAATACAACTATGTTATCGTCCATGTAGGTAATTTCGATGACGCTTATATCCTCCCTAATACCCTCAAGGAACAAAACCTAGCTACGACACTGGCACTCGCTTGATGATATGTAGTGGTACTATGAATTTAGCAAAACGCTCCACGAACACAATATTGTGGCATACAGGAATTCAAATTTGTAAATGATAAAGGAGGAAGAGTGTTTAAACTCTAGTGTTACATGTGGTTGGAGGAACTTGAGTCGTGGACATTGAGGTTGATGGCTAAAGACCCAAAGAGGGTAGTTATAAAGGTAACAAAGGTCATGGAGGATCTAGCAAAGGATAAGTAGCAGAGAGGCGAGAAGTGGAATGGATAGTCCATTTGGTGTTTTAATTTCTTTATTTTGAGGGTTTGATGGAAATATTTACCATATGTTGTGTTCCTCCTCATCATCTTTTTATTCCCATCATATGCTAAAATAAGAGCTTTCAAACTAGGTATGGACATCCATGAGCGCATGATATTACAAATGGGATTTTGTCACGTGTTATAGTTAAACATGTCATGATAGACATGTATGTTATATTTGGAAGCAAATACAATGCACATAAATTGTTAGACAATTCGGTTTGGATCTCAATGGCATTAAATTAGGCTGACAGCTAGGTTTCTCATTCTTTAATAGTGTGTGTACTCATCATGAAGCTCATAGATTAAATGTAAATGTTGATGGTTTTAATGAGAGAGCTTATATTGTCATTGTTTTGGTCAGTCAACTTTTAATTGTATGGTAATAGCATATTTAAATTATACGCTTACTAGACCATTAGTATTCTATTTTACCTTTTAGCCATGTACTTTCTTAGGTGACTCATTCTTGGTGTATAATCTCAGTAGCATGATAAATCGCATCTTATAAACTAGTTCATACAAGACAACTAACCACTACAATCTTCTATGTTATAGTTTTTTTACAAGCTAACAAGGGTGCAATCAATATTGCCAAATCTTTTGTTTCTAACTTCTCTAACACACGGTATGATATCACTATGCTTTGGTCTAAAAGGTGAATAGTATTTCTCAAAACATATGCATGTTTTGGTCTTTTCATTGATTGTTTATGTCACAAAAAGGAGGAATCCTAATGGACATTCACTATTTTACGTAGTTTTTTAATGTTGATTTAGATGTTAAAATGTTTAGTATCAAACTATGATCAATTGTCTATTAGATATGTATATAGGCCTAATATATTAGTTGTCATCATTTTTAGATGGATATGGCTAATTATCCATTAGATTTATTTTAAGATGCTACAATTTCAAATTTTCGTACCATATTGGATTTTTGGGGTTTAATGCTTAATGTGAATTGGATAAGGTGTAATGATAATATTAGGATATTCTAATCAAAGTATTAAATAATTATGTACCGATGAGAAAATATCATATTGTATTAAATAACAACAAACATTCATATCTTAAATCTTATCCAAAAAAATATGGTAAATTTATATTAGCATAAATGAGATAATCGAGAATATTAAAACTAGGGTTAGAGATGATCGCATAAATTTCAAACTAAGATGCAATGAAATTGATATAAAAATGTGCAAGAAGGGTGTGTAGCTTGTTATTGAGTTGTCATAAATATTTGGGAGTGTAATTTTGCAAGGAGGATGCAATCACATGTCTTAGAAAAGTCACCTATGTGACTTCGTCTTATGTGGCTCTAATCTAGATCTTTCTTCTAACGCTTTGTTCCTTTATTTTGTAGGTTCATCTTCTCGTGATTAAAATCCCACACTCACAATCGCACAACTAATTAGGATTTTCCTTCTTCTTCTTCACTGGGGACATAAAAAGGGCTTGGAACTTTTGGGATGTCCGGCACCCACCATCCTATGTAGCAATACTTTAAAGAGGCATCAAACCCTCATAGTTCCCCACTTGATGTATGTTTGTAAGATGTATATTGCAATGTGTTTGGTAATGAAGACCCTATTAGGACCTCCAACACTCGACAATGATCTTTGGTGTGTAAGATGTAGTTTTACAAATGGCCTAGAGAAGCATTGTAAGGTAAGTGCAAACTTAGAGCCATTGAATATGCTTGAGAAAGTGCTTTATCAATTGGGTGCTTTATTGTGATCTCTAGGTAACCCAAATATGTAAGGTTGAAGGCCCTGGAATGGGTTAGGAAATTGTGTTTACACAAGCAAGTTGTAATAAGATTTTCGTCTCAAATGACATGTGACTAACTATGGTAGCTTGTGGATTTGAAAATATAACCCATAGGGATTTTTAGATGCATTTGTTAGCTCATGAAAAAGTTGGTCATTTGACTTTTCCGGTCATGGCCAACTTTGTCTAGTCATAGTGTACAATGCAAATTGTTCATTGGAGATTGTGGCCAAATATGTGTTTTAAATTTTGAGAATGATATTTTGACCGGTCAATGATGAATCAAGTGTGACCTGGTGGTCAAAAGTTCTAGTTGAGAAAGGGATGTGTAGGAATTAGTCAATTTAATGCAAAATAAGCTACAAGATGATATAAATGCCAAGGATTAATTGTCAAATGTCAATAGGTCCATATTTAGGTGTCTAGTAATTGAAAATTTCTTGATTAAAAAAAATGAAATGTAATCCTCTCATAAGGAAAAGGCATGTGTGAGACTAGAATTTATGTGCTCCCTTCTCCTTTTATGTGTATAGTCGTACATGTGAGCCTATTTACCACATGTGAAAACATGTATTTAATATAAACTAGAAAATGAAAGCATGAAAGGTGCACACTTCTTTTCCCCAGTATTGAATGTGAGGGAATGGTAAAGTGAAAAAGTGAAAAATGTACGAAATGTATACAAATATTTCCCAGAGTGTTGTATGTGAGGAAAGAGTAATCAAATATAAATAATATAGTTGCAATTGGGCCTACTACATGACTCTTATAAACCATCTAAAGTAATTGGGCTTGTTAAATGAAGGATGTAAACAATCCGCAACAATCATGATCTGCTAAGTGAAGTCATGAGTAACCATTCGCAACAATTAGGTCTTCTAAGTGAATCCATGTGTAATCATTTGTGGCAACTAGGTCTCACCGAGTGAAACAATGTGTAAATATTGTGATTTAATATTCATGCAAATGTAGTGATGTAATAAATATGTGCATATCATCATGCAATGTCATCTGACACACTACATCTAGAATCTACATGAATGTGTTAGAAAACCTCATAATATGTCTCATTTTTTAGATAAGGGATGATGCAAAGGACAACTTACTCAAAAGAGAATTTGTTAGTCATGTAAAAGCACAATAACAACATGATCAATGATATAAACCAAATTTATTGTATCAACAAACATGATAAAATGTGTATATGTTGTAAGATAAAGCATTTATTAGCACGATTAATGTATAACATTTTTGAGATAAAGCAATGTGATATCCAATAAGATGTATGATCATAGGAGTAAACATGTTATGATAACATTTGTGATAGATTTAATAAATCAAGCGCAAGTAATATGTATAATTTGTTAGATAATTTCAATGTAAGCCCAAGAAAGTGTATATAAAGATCAAAATAATGAAACATGTCATGAAATTGTTCTACCAAGATTCAATAATATAACATAGTAGTGATAGGATGAGTAAGATAATAACCACACATGACTCAATGCTTAATGAATCCATAGTGAACTAAGGCATGACATGATGTAACATGACATGACATGCTTGTTATAAAGAGACATGACTAACAACACATGATAGAGTTTACCATTGTTAGTAGTATTACATGTCAGAGACACTAAATCACACACTTTAGGTACATTTCTAGGTCCTAGTCACATACTACTATTCATATGATTCCTACGTGAGAAACTAGTAATTGACAACTATCTTTGGCCTTTTTGTGTTTTATGTCTTCTTCCGGCCTTTTACACCCTACAGCCCCAATCGATACTTTATCGCTTTATCTTTATGACTCGGACACCAACGCCCAAGCACTCTTGTCCCCTTTCTGGGGGGCCCTCGACCTCTCTCTGTACTTTTCTCGCTCCTTGTTGGCATATTTTATCTTTTGGGCATCTTATTTTCTTATGGGTCGGCCTTCCAGTTGTTAATTTCAAAATTAAACTAAGGGAATCATATAAATATAAAGTTATGTGACCATAATAAAGGACCAAGCTCTAAGCATCTACTATCACCACCTAAGGTTACATCCAAAGGCATTATAAGAGCATCAAAGCATCCATCTAGCTATCATTCAAGGGACAAGGACTATTAATTCGCATACACGCATAGGAGGGGAAGTTCATTTTTTCATCCACACATCTACTTACATTGTTACATCTATCTATTACTTGTTATTCAAGTGCATCTTGCACAAGAGCCACCTAGGGCATGATTCTTACACACACACATGAGAACTACATGGAGTCTGAAATGTAGTGCAAAGGTTTGGGTCGTAAGTTCACTTAGTGAGTGACCGTTGGGGTTAGTTCGAATCCCCATTTGCATATTTTTATTTTTAAGATTTGATGTGTTTTTGGGTTTTGTAGGAGGTCATTTGTTTTACAAGTTACAAGAGAACTCTATGATCTTCTAACAACCAACAACAAATATTAGCAAACATCTTGTGACACTACAAAAATCAGTTTCTAAGGTTTTGAGTGGTCACGAGCCCCCACAAGTAGTCTACAACGCTTAAGCACCCCCGACTCCGATCCAGTGCCCCAATCCAGTGGATATCCTGCAATCGCACAATTTTATGAGCACACACATGCGATAATTTCCTCCTCAGTATTTATCGGGTCTTCCACCCAACACACTTCATGATCAATTGCAAAATCAACTAAGTGTTTTATTCTCTCTCTTACACCTAGGGTTTCAATTTTGTCTAGCTTATTGCTTAGGTCAGATATGTACTTCATTGTTTATTATTACATTGTGACTCTGCAATTAGGGTTTTATAAATTTCAATATATGTTAAATCATTTGGTGAACCCATCTCATTCGAACACTCTTGGGTATTCATTTCATCACTTATTTCATCCTCTCATCATGGATATATCCATTCATGATTTATTGCTAGCCAATCCTGATTATCGAGCTAAAATCATTACTCTCTTGGCTAATACTCACATTCCTTCTACTACTCATCTGGACATAGTATATCAGACATTTGTAGATGTGTTTTCTCAACAACTTACTTTTCCATCTAATATAGTTGTCGATATTTTTGTTTATGACAATGATCCTCCCTTATATATACGCATATGCATCAATAACATGGGTATTAAGCACACTTTAGTCGATAATGGATTTGAGCTCAATCTTTGTACTTTATCATTCATTCAAAATATAGGCCTTTCCTTAGCTAATCTTAACCCAACATCTATTTCTCTCTAGGCATATGATTCTACTACGCGTCCATGCATAGCACTATTACCTTACCTATCAGGGCCAAAAATAGTTTTTACAGTATTCTTTGTTATTGATATCCTAGATCTATATAATTGCTTACGCAGTAGGTCATGGCTTCACAAATGCAAGCAGAGTGTCATTTACAATTCACCGGTGTGTTAAATTCTTACATGAGGGATTTGAATATGCAGTTCCTATTGATAATAACCCATTCAAATATTGTCACCTATATCCAACCACTACATTACCTATTCTCGACTTCTGCTACTATGCATCATGTTGTTGATCCACGACCCATGGACTATCCAGACAACTTGCCTCCATGAGAAAGAATCATTTGTGCTTTAGAAATTGTTCCATCCGCTCAAAGAGTATCACCCCCTCCTTCTACTAATGCTATGGTGTTTTATCGGGGGTCTATCCATACATCAAATGTCATACCACCTTCATTGTCTTCTCATGAGCAACCTGCATCTACAATCCCTCCTTTCACATGTACTTTTTTCATGAATAATGCTTATTGGCCACACATTCCATTCGATCCCACTTGCTCTAACACTATTTGCACATATGATGGTTTGGCTCGGCTCGGATTCACACTCGATGATCTTCTCCCCCCACCCATTCACCCCATATCTATCATGGATATGTTTGTATTATTGTTGCTTATGGCCTTCATGTTTTCCTTCTATCAATTTTTGTTGTGAGGAGCACTTCTCCACTCACTCTTGGGCGACTGGGTTTGACTATATTGGTGACACTTTAGATCCTTATCATATCAACATTTCATTCCCCATGTCCTTCGGCCGCATTTTTATTTGCAATGATTCATTTCTCGGTTATTCCCAATATCTTACTCGATGATATGCACATGGATGTCCATTACCACCTTTCACCGACGAAGAATGTGCAATGGGCATGTACAATCTACATATCAGAATGGATCTTTGTGTGATCAACCTCATATTATCACTTACCATATCTCTTATGCATCCCCTTTTGACTTTGACCATGACAATGATGATCTTTTAGATGATGTTACTTATTCTTCTTCACATCATACACTTGGGGGAATCACGCTTATGTTCCCCCTCTTAAAGCATTCTCACGTGTTTATTCTTTCTATTATCTTGCTTCAAGCTCCACATTTAGTATTTCACATGCATCCTATACATCCTAATACACTTCAGACGACATTAACCAATGACACATTCTTGCGTTACAGTTCACACTTGACTATTAAGAGCATACTACATTCATGAACCTCGCATCATACACATGACACATTTTACACTGCGCATTCACGACATATTTCTAATTGTCACACAACACACTACCTTATGACACACTCTAGTTCCATGGTTCATACTCGACTATCGAGGGTCTAAATCTGAAATGAACTTCATCACCTTCACTCTCTACACTTTATGCTTCATTGATCTATTTGTCTAGTGCACATATGTAAACCATTTCTCAATGATGCACTCTTGTTCTATGGTTCATTCTCGACTATTGAGGGATCTTTTATAAATGAACATCATCTCATGCATACTCATCCACATTCACTCGGGTGGCACACTACTCCTATCACACTCACTTTGCATTCCATTCCATTCACACTCATAACATATTGCATATCTTGGTCGCACATACTCTTATTTGCTTATACTAGTTACATGTACACTTTGTTTCCATGTTAGATAAATCTTTTGTATGTCATTATCTTTCTATTTATACACATGCGTGTTCACTTTCCTTCTATTTGTGAATGCAAAATTTCTACAAATCTTTACATGTAGCATGGAGCTTAAGCATTGTACCTCTTACCAGTCCCACAATGGCTTTTGGGGGCATCTACTTTTGTACACACTATAGGTGTTATTTGATGCAGGAGCATCAAGGAACAACACATAATAAGGTCATATAAGACCATGATACATGTTTTTAGGTGTGTTAGAGTTAAATATGTTGTAAAAATGAATATATGCTTGTAAGAAGTTGGTAAGGTGACTTGACTTGGCATTTAAGGAGTAATATAGGCTAATTAAGGTCATTTTAAGCCTTGACATCATGTAATAGCTTCCTCATGACGGATTATAGGAGAGTATCAAGGTGATATACATAAGATTTCTATGTTGAGAAGATGGTTGAGTCTTCCTAGGAGTGTGAGTTGGCTTAGGAGTCAGTTTAGGAGCTTTAGAGGGTCTATTCTTAGCTAATGAATACCTATTTCATAGGTGATTCGATGGAGATGAAGCAGGACAGGGGGTTCTCAAGGTTTTGGAGGATGGAACAAGGAGTAACAACGTGTGTATGATGTTTGGAAGAAGATGTTATACTCTGGAATGCATGAAATAGCTTGTTTCAGTGGACTGTGTACAAGAACCCTGGCAGGACAGCAAGGTCAAAACCCTCCATGACCTTCAAATGATGTAACTCTCTTGATTATCAGTATGGAAAGACTCTACAGGTGATTTGGATCACATTGATAAATTTTGTATGTTTTGAAAATGTATAGTTTGAATTTTATAGCAAATTATTGCCTCTCGGGCCTGAACTAGGGCTTTGTATATCTTTTCATTCCATGGATAGAATCACCTGAAACTTTTACAATATCTCTGCATTGATATGATCTAAAGACCATCCAAATTTGGTGAAGAATGATCTTGTGTCGCTCAAGCTATAAGTGACTGTATATTCGAGATATAACAGTGTTGTATTGTTACAGTCAAACAAAGAACATGCACAGTTTTTGCTTTATAGCATTGCTAATCATGATGATGGATTGATAAGATGGACAAAATAGGGATATATGGAATGTATTTGCATGATCTCAGGTTTGAATGCATGAAGTTATCACATTGTTAGTATATAAAAGATGATTGCACAGGATTAGGACTATATTTGACAAGAAAAGAGGACTGAAACATGAAGGAGATAGATACAATATGATGAAAACCCACTGATAAGGAATGGGAGGGTACTTACCTGGGTATATTTGTTGAATATGAATGACATTGGGCATATAGGCATAAGGGAAATTCCTTCCTCTAGCTATAAGTAGATCAGACAGTGGTCAGACCGTGTTAGTCCACAATAAGATAGTGACACGGCTAATTTCAAGAAGAATTAGAGTTAAGTACTGTGCAAATGGAAGTTGGAAGATGACTATCCTAGTATTATTAATGTGTTCCATGATAATAGAGAGAAATCCACCAAAGTGATTTGGAGTAAATGTGACCGTGTAGGGTTCTAGGCGTATAAGTCACTTTAAAAACATACAAGGGAGGTGATAAAGAGAAAACCTAGATCTAGGACAAGATATGGAACTCATGAATACCTCAACCACTTTGTGAAGGGAGGTCTGCATAGTGTTGGTATGCCCTGGGAACCAACTAATTGAGTATTAAGAGTTTGAGTTGGATGCTTTTAGACTAAGTTCAGTCTTGAGGGCCGAGTATTGGGATTGCACACTAGTAGAGAGATGCTTGAGCATCCATAAAGGAACTTAAAACATTGGTTTGTTGTTTGGTCATGTTCAATCAATTAAGAAAGAGCTTGTGGATCAGTAGTAAAGAAGAACTCCATTGGGAGTAAAGTGTATGGTAAGAAATATAAAAAGGTAACATATGCTAGATACCTTATCAATGATTTTGTATCTTGGGGACATACCATGTATATGAATGTAGGAGCATTACATATCTATTATACATTGTGTCTATGGTCACAAAATGATCACCTTAGCTCATCTCTGATCAAGGAAGTCCTTTAAGGGTTTTTCTTTCATACAAAACATGCATTAGGCCTCCATAGACACCAAGGGGCTATAAAACATGTAAATGGTGATCCTCAAGCAGGGGTTGGTTGGAGTATTAGAGTAGGTTCAAGCTCTTGATTATATAGTAAAGAAAATTTTGGTATTGACCTCGCATCATTATTGTTTCTACACACTATTATATCTATTATTACTAGTACACTATTATATTGATATATACATGCTCTGACATACTTTTTATCTTTCTAACATGCTAATGGGTGCTTCATGTACAACATTTGCTTTTTGCAGAACTATTTGCTACCATGTTTGTCTAATACTTTGCTATTGTTTGCCATTGTTTGCCATTATATGTCATTGTTTATGGATTATGCCCTTTATCTCGTGTACACACCTTATGCTTTTGACTACTTGAGACCTAATTGTCTTGCGACATTGTGAGCGATGTCCCATGTTTGAAACCCACTTTTCGTAGTCTACATTGTCTTCTTGCTTGCTATGTCTTTTATACGTGCATTTGTCTTGTTTGCACTAACACATGTTTCTAGCCACTTTGTTTGTGTGTGCCTTAGTTTCTACCAAACACATTCCCTCCCCTTATAGGATATCAATTTCAACATAGTTTCCAGTCCTTTCCTTTGGGCCGCATCCTCCTAGAGTCGTTACATGCACTCCAAACGAGGGGGCATACATGGGTGAATCACCACCCCATTCAACAATACATAATCACCATTCGTGACCTACACAATACATGAACAACACAATCTTGATCACGTAAATGACCTAGAATTTGACTTTGGTCCTCAACACAACATAGACACCAAAGCACCAGACACAGACATGTACATGAGTGCCAAAGTGCCCCCGACCCTTCCCCGGGAACCTATGACCAGGGGAAGTTATATAATTTTTCTCAGATCAACATGGTTCACAACAATCTACAGAGAATTTTTCTCAATACAAGAACAATCCTCCAACAATTAGAATGCATTCTACCTTCATTTTCTACTTGGATCGAACTTGATCGAACTGGAAAAAAGTAGGATCACACCATTTGTAGTGGTGTATAACTCCAAGAATCAGTCAGTGGGATGGAGAATGAGACTAGATCTTTCTTTCCAACACTTCTTCTGTCATGGCATGAGATCACCCAAAAACTCGCACTTGGTATGAGATTGCCCAAAAAAATTGTTCTTGGTGTGAGATCGCCCAAAAAAACTCGTTCTTCTACAACATTTTCAGGATCCTTTCTATCTTTTTCACTCATCATGGATTAGGTGCACATGTTCCTTTTACTACTTTTACACATTTTTACACACTTTTTACATATTTGGATCATTTTTTCATATACACGTATTTGACTACTCTTTTTCTCTTCTCTTTTGCAAGTTTGTCCTTATGCAAAGCAATATTCATGTCATCAAACACATCAAGCGACAAACAACAATAGGTACAATGCGACATAACACATATGATTTCACCCTTAGGGTCACTTTGTCTTCTTTAGCTTACACGCTTCTTTTTATCACTCCACACTTTCTCTTTTCTCCTCGGCACACTTTTTCCATCAATATACATGGTTATTAGGTACACATCTCTTATCTACTTTATGTTATTGAGTATTCACTCAACAACATAAAGTGGGGGCAAATGTAGACACTAAATCACACACTTTGGGTACATTTCTAGGTCCTAGTCACATACTACTATTCATATGATTCCTAAGTGAGAAAACTAGTAATTGACAACTATCTTTGGCCTTTTATCTGTGTTTCATGTCTTCTTCCTAGCCTTTTATATCCTACAACCCAATCAATACTTTACTGCTTTATCTTTTATGACTGACACCAACGCTCAGTGCCCTCGTTTGCTCGGGTGCCTCCGACCTCTTTCAGACTTCGCTCGCTCCTTTTTACATATTTTATCTTTTAGGCATCTTATTTTCTTATGGGTTGGCCTTCCAATTGTTAATTACAAAATTAAACCAAGGGAATCATATAAATATAAAGCTATGTGACCATAATAAAGGACCAAGCTCTAAGCATCTACTATCACCACCTAAGGTTGCATCCAAAGGCATTCTAAGAGCATCAAAACATCCACCTAGCTATTATTCAAGGGACAAGAGTTCATTAATTATGCATACATGCATAGAGGGGAAATTTATTTTGCCATCGACACATCTACTTACATTTCTACATCTAGCTATTGTTCGTTATTCAAGTGCATCTTACACAAGAGCCACCTAGGGTATGATTTTTACACACACTCATGAGAACTACATGGAGTCTAAAATGTAGTGCAACGCTCGGTCGTAAGTTCACTCATTCGGGTGACCACCTTTGGGGTCAATCTGACTCCCCATTTGCATCTTTTTCTTTTAATATTTGATGTGTTTTGGGGTTTTGTAAGAGGTCGTTTGTTTTCAGAGGTTTTAGGTGAATTCTACGATCTTCCAACAACATATAGATGACCAACAACGAATATTAAAGAGCATCTTGCAACACTAAAAAAATATTTTATGAGGTTCTGAGTAGTCACAAGCGCTTATAAGTAGTCTACAAAGGCCTACGCACCTCGACTCCGATCCAGCACCCTAGTCTAGGCATATCTGGTAGTCACACAATTTTCTGAGCACAGTTGTGACAGTTTCCTCCTGTTTATCAATCTTCCAGTCCATCACACTTCGGGATCAATTGTGAAATCAACTAAGTGTTATATTCCATCTCTTGCGCCTAGGGTTTCAATTTTGTCTAGCTTATTGCTTAGGTCAAATATGTACTTTATTGCTTATTATTACGTTGTGACTCTATAGTTAGGGTTTTACAAATTTCAATATTTGTTAAATCACATGTTAGTTTGTGCACATGAAACTATAAGCATGTAAAAAGCAAAGTGATATAAAACAAGTGTGTAGTAAACAATGATAAACATCATGTAGTAAGTAACGATAAACATCGTGTGGTAATAAATGATAAGCATTATGTAGTAATCAATGACAAACAATCAATGTGTGTGGAGCAATGTAACAAGAAATGTCGTAATCATGTAATATAGCAATCATTGTTCACAAGAAAATGTGTAACAATCAATGTCGAATTGTGTGATCTAGTAATCAATTTACACAAATCAATGTATAACAATCAATTATCTATATCAAAGTGTGTAATAATCCTAAGTGTTATAAAAATGTGTAATAACCAATGATTTATCAATTAAGATGCTAAAATATAATATATAATAAGTGATGCCAACAATAAACATTCATAACGTAAGTCAATTATAGGAATAGAGTTAGAAATGTAATCAATTAATATGTGTCAAGAAAGTCTATCCATAATTCATATTTGTCAATTAATGTGTATAATATGTAGTGCGTAGCAAGAAATGTGTGTTGTAAGTTAAGTATGGCATGTAACAATGTTTATAGTGACAATAAGTCAAGCAAGCATGCAATCTTTATAGAAGCGGTGTTACTACATTGGTTCAAGTTGTCTAATTATTTTATAAGATTCAATTGCATAGTTCTAACTAAATCTATGTTTGACCTATATTGCATGAATGGTCTACTTAGCACTCAATGCATCTAGGTGATTCTTACAAGAGTGAAGTATGGGACTTCTTAGGAGGTCATCCATCCTAATACAACTATGGCTCAAATGCAATTAGCTATGGAGTTTCCCCTAATCAAACCCACTTAGTTTATTATCCCATTTATAAAAAATTTGACAAGCATTGTGCCTTATGAAACATTCAATATGGAGCTCCCTAGTTCATTCATTTATAGAAGTGGCATTTCTATATCAATTCAAATTGTGTAATGATTTTTAAGATTTAATTACGTAGTTTCGAGTTAATCTATGTTTGACCTGTATTGCATGAATGGTCTACTTGGCACTCATTACATCTAGGTGATACTCACAAAGGTGAAACACCTATGTGAACATCACCTAGATGTAATGAGAGCGAAGTGGATTGTTCATGTAATATGGGTTAAACCTAGATTGACTAAAACTACAAAATTGAATCATGAAAAACATTACATAAATTAAGCAATATGTCATGAGATGTGTGATTCAATCAAAGATGTAGCGAGTGAAATGTCGTAGGACGTATCTTCCTTTCTAAAAATATAGCAAATGGTATATTGTGGGAAGTATGAGGGGTAATATGCCCCCAATCTAGATGATCTTAAAGAAAATAAACAATGGAAATCATGCAAAGGCATTTGTGTAGACAAACAAACAAAGTATATATCATAAAAGTGTAACGAGCAAACATGACACAGTAGTACACAAATATATAAAGTAAACATAGTATACAACATACAAGTGAGAAAAACATAGCAGATAACATACACTTGCACTAAGAAGTTAAAGTAGATAATATCACAACTCAAACAAGTATGTAAAATAAACAAGGTAGATAGTATTATATTGGAATCAATAAGTACATAAAGCATGAAATATCATACATGAGTTAATATAATATAACATGAAGATGCACAAAACACTCAATTCAATCAATGTCACCTAATAATCAAAGCATGTAACACACAAGTATACATAGTATAGGTGGTAATCAATGTCCTCAAGTAGTCAAGGAATATAACACACATATACACAAAATAGTCAAATCATATCATGTTAGGAAAATAACAATAGTGAAAGTAAACTATGTAATGACAACATCAATCATGTAAGAAAGTAATGAAATGTGAGTAATCAATCATGTAAATAGGAAATTTCATGCGAGCAATCACTCACTTGAACAAATAATGTAGTGTGTGAATAAACATGGATAGCAAGGAGGAGGCGAGGGATAGTAGTATGGAACTAATAAAAGTAGTAAAGTAAGTAGGCATGGATCATAGTTAAGTTTATGTTTAGAAGCAATGAACATGATCATTTGATAAAGCATAGTAAAACACATGTCATAAGTAGTATATTAATATAGTGTGCACAATGTACTAGTGCTTTGAGTTATGTGATCGTGATAAAAATGGGTGCATAAATGCCCATAATGTAGGCATGCCACCAATGCATAGTAGGTATCCCCTAGGATAAAAGGCTATAAGAATCCATAAGAGGTGGAATATGTAATTAAAGTAAGATTAAGATTTAAGATGCCCCCAATATGGATATACCCTAGGGTGGTAATGTGTTTAATGTCCATGGGTTTTAACCACTTAGTGTTTTATGAAGCACCAGTGTTAGATTAGTGTGGAGTATTAAATCCAAATGATCAAAAGGTTTAAGGCTAGGAAAGGACCGTGTGTATGTCGATTCAGGTCATGATTTTGTAATTTAGAATGTTGTATTATTTTTGTGCTTTTTGGAATAATATGTGTGAAATGTAGATGCAAACTAAATGTAGACACATAATCTATGCACTTGGGTACATTTCTAGGTGCTAAAGCATACTAATGTATATGATTCCTAATAAAGGAAATTAGTGGTTGACAATTCCTTTTGGCCCTTTCATTGTTTTATCTCTTGCACTTTACTATATTTACACATCTTGCAGTTTTGTCGGCACTTGTCTGATTTACCTTTTGATTGCCTCAGATACTAATGCCCAATTAGGATAGAAGCGCCCAGTGTCTTCCTATCCTTCATAGGCACTCATGTCCCTCTTTTTCTTCTTCTTACTCTTTTGGGTCCTTTTCGCTTCTCGATCACCTTTTAACACTTTGGGTTGGCCTTTTAGTTGTCAATTACGAAATTCAAACATGGGAATCATATATACTTAGTTACTTCTTTCAAACAAAGAGGCCAAGCACTATAAGCATTATATATCAACATCTAAGCTTGCACAAAGGCACAAGAGCACTAAAAAGTACATATTTAGCACATATATACAAGGGACAAGGGTTGCATTGGTCTGCATACACTGCATAGGAGGGAATTTTATTCTATTCCATCACACACGCACATTTTGCATATTTGGGAAAATTTAGATCTAGCCGCTATCATCATGTAATTTTCACTAGGGCAACCTAGAGCATGGTACACACCACACACACACACACACATGAAGAAGTACATGGAGTCGAGATATAGTGTACTACTGATCGTAAGTTCACTCTTCAGTGACCTTCGAGGTCATTCCGACTCCCCATTTTGCATCTTTTTTTATTATATTTTACATGGTTTGTGGGCATGTGCATGTAGTCATTTGTTTTGTAGGTTATATGTGTGATTAACAACCTAACAATGAAACCAAAGCGACAAAGAGTGAATAACAACAAAAATCTTCCAACCTAAAAAAGACTAGGTTCCGAGCATCTAAGAAGACACAGACGCCCAAATCAATCATCGACATTGGGGTGCTCTCTGTCCTCCCCGTGGGTGCTATTGTCCTATATATTTATGGGTTTTTTCACCCCTCTACGAGCCATTTTGACATTGTTTCCAGCCCATTCCAAAGAAATATATAGTCCCAATCATTCCAGGTTGTTACAGCTGAATTAGCTAAGTTGTTCCCTCTCATTTGCTTAGGTGTTACATTTTCAAATGTTTATTGCTTTCACATTTTTGTATTTAATCATTGAATATCATTTGTTATAGTAAGTTACTCTAAAATAAGATTTAATTCAAATTCAGATTAAATCATTTAGTGAACCCCAAATTGTGATCGACCACTCGAATCCTTATTTTTCCTATTCTATCAAATTTGTCTTTCCTAACCCCAAACCCTAGTTGCATCAGGGTTCATATTTCCATCTATTGTCTATCATACATATGATTTGCATAGTTCTTCCTAAGGTTTCATCCTTGGTCTTATCCTCTAGGTCACTTTCTAGGGCTCTTATTTCACAAATTACCTTTTCTTTCATATAATGGCCCCTAAAGTTCCTCAAGTCTCCTTGTATCAATTACTTCAAAAGCACCTAGTTTGCAAAGATGCTCTCACAAAATTCATACACACAATGTACCTCCCTCATGATACGCCACCTTCACAAGTAAGTGCAATTTTTAATCATATCTCTAACCCCCTATTAGTCCTGATAACACAACCAATCAATCCATCTTTGAGTCAATTCAAGCTTTACACCTTTTTTTCAAGATAAATTTCAAGCTATGGAAACCACGATTACATCCCTCACAACTGAAATCCAACATCTCAAGGATGTTTCTCATGCCCATGCTAGTTCTTCTTCTACACCTCATCTTGATCCCATGTCTACTACATGTGCTCATACAAGTGAGGTCAAGGTCTTACCACAACAAGCACCTCTCAAGTTTGATTGAAATGTTAAGCAACACGATATTCTCTCTTAAGCTCCTCAATCACCAGTTAATCACCTTACCACCTACTCATTACTACCCTCCTTATCGACTTACAAAATACAAAGGTCACCATTTTGTAATTATCATAGAATTAATGGACATCGTGACAAATGATTGCTATGCTTTAGAATGAAGAATCAGCAACTTGAGCATCAAGGCTTTATTTCATTTTCTACACAACATTCTACTACATGCTCATCTCCAATTACCAAACCCCAATGGGTTCCAAATTGATCCTTCTATGTCTAGCAAGCATCACATAATAGTCACTCTTGTTCCTTCTCCAAGTAATGTAAGAGTCACCACAAGCCCCATCTAAGGCCAAACCATCAAAGGAAGAAAAACTAAATTCCCTTGCCATAAGTTGAGATCCCTCACCAACCTCCTAAAATTAAACAAGTTATATTTCTCCTTTTAATCCAAATAATGTCTATGTCAATGACCGGGACCTAGATGATGCTTACATGATGTCGATGAACCATTTGATATGTCAGATGAGCATTTGTGCACATTAGATTTCAATCCTAGTAATGTTGTTGACTTCGATTTTGATGTTGGTCATACCCTTGATTCTACCTACCATTGTGATGACCATAAATTTTTTCATGACATTTCAACATCTTCCACCATGGCATGGTCTCTCTTCCATCATCGATAGATCTCCATCACTTGCACACTTGGGGGCATTGAAATTCCCCCCCATAGTCACATGTTTTAATCAACAATTGCCTATCCATACTACTCACATACACACACACCTATACCTTACTTTTTTTACACTTCAAGTCAATCTTTCTAGCAACACTTTCTCTTATCTACATTATGAGCACACCTTGCTACATCTATCTATACTTATGACTTCCCTTTCCACTCCTATGCCACTCCATACATGTTTTTCTCCTCATGCTTACTTATGAATCTTTATATTCATGATACACATACTACTTTATATATATGATATACATCCTTTCATTCACTATACATACTCTGGTTATTCTTTCTCATAATGATCATGTCTATTTTCAACAACTGCCCGATATACACACTTGGGGGTCATCAAAATTCCCCCTCCTCTTCTTTCTATATACATTACTTCTTCCTATCTATACAACACAATGTTGTTACTACATACTCTACCTTGTTACCCGATGACACACTCTTGTTCTACGGTTCATACTTGACTATTGAGGGCACAATTCCTAAATGAACCTCACGTCACACACATCCACTGGGGGAAACATGACTCCCCTTATCTACACATCTTGCATATCACAACACACCATCACATTCACATGACATCTACCTATCTTGGTTGTATTTACTCTTGTTAGCTTATAATACTTACATGTTGCACTTTGTTTCCTATGCTAGTTGGATTCTTAGTATGTCATTATCTTTTCTATACACACATATGTGTTCACATGGTATTTTGAGGTGAATGCAAGAATTTTACAGATTCTTACATGATGCATGATGCTCGACATACTTTATTTACCAGTCCCGCCCGAGGCTCTGGGGACATCTACCTGTATTATTCTCCCACTCCACATCACATGTCCTATAGTTACAATATTTACTACTTTTCATTATTTACTTAATTTTCATTGATCTATACATGTTTTGACATACTATTTATCTTTCTAACATGTTAATGGGTGCTTTCATGTGTAGCATTTTCCTTGTAGGATTCTATACAACCATGGTTGTCTCTTATTTGTTGACTATTGTTTTCTATTGTTTGTGGGGTTTTCCCTATGTCATGTTTGATCATTGTTTGTTTATGGCCACTTCGGCCTTAATTGTCTTGTGACATTGTGAGCGATGTCCCATGTATGCAACCCACTTTTGGCAATCCCTCTTATCTTTATAGTTGTTTGATACATTTTATACACTATCGCATGTTGGCTCTTTTACACTAACACTTTTTTCTAGTCTATGTTTTGCATGTGCCTTGGTTTATACCATGCACATCCCCTACCCCCTAGTAGGTATCCAATCTACGATATGCATATCAATTTCAAGTCCTCTTGTTTTGGGCCTCCTCCTACATTCATCACACCCCAAATGAGGGGGAAACTATTGGGTGAACAAATCACCCTTCTAATAACATAAACCTCCAGAATAGAATAACACAATACATAATTGACAAAGGCACATAGTTACAGAGTGGTCCAAAATCAAACTTGGATCATAAACATAAAGAAGACATTAGTGCCCAGTATTAGACAAGAATGGTGGGAACTTGTGTTCCACCGGGGCACTTGTGTCCTGGGGGAAAAAAGAAACATTTTTTTAGTTCAACACAATTTCCAAAGCATGTTACAATACATATCTATAGTATCAAACATTTGTCTTGTTATATAAAATTCAATTCAACTTAGTTACAATTATTTATATTTTGGTTACAACTTGCTTACAAATCGGGACATGCCAATCTGCAGTGGCACTTATCATTTGAGAAGCATTCATGAAAGGAGAGAAAAACATACTTCTCTCCCGAACACTCTTCTCCTTGGCGTGAGATCACCTAAAACCTCATCCTTGGTAGAGATATGCTCAAATCCATGGCTCGACGCTTTCTTGGTTGGGAATTGATTCTCCTAACCCCATCTAAAGAAACATCTTTGAAACATAAAGACAAACAAGACAACTTTTTATCCATACTCTCTCATACATCATGTGCACTCTTTCTTTAGTACTACTTTTACACACTTTTTACTTATGCATAACGTTACATTTTCGAGTTTTCATATACGGAACTTTGAATACTCTCTTTGCTCTTCTTTTTCAGTGTTTTTACAAGTAACAAGAAACAACTCACATCAACAAGCACAAGCTCCAACAACATGCTACTATGCATACAATTCACCCCTAGGGTCTACCTCCCTTTCCTAGTTACCATGCTTCACATTGTGATCACTTCACACTTCACATGGCTACTTGTCCACTCGGCACGCTATCAGCTACACTCCTCTCGGATTATAAGGTATGCATCTTTTATCTACTTTATGTTATCGAGTATTCACTCAACAACATAAAGTGGGGGAAATGTAGATACAAAATCTATGCACTTGGGTACATTTCTAAGTCCTAAAGCATACTAATGTATACATGATTCCTAAGCAAGAAAATTAGTGGTTGACAACTCCTTTTGGCATTTTGGTTGCTTTATCTTTTGCACTTTATTGACTTTACACATCTCACAATTTTATTAACACTTGACTGATTTACCTTTTAATGGCCTCAGGCACCATCGCCTAGTTAGGACAGAAGCACCTAGTCACTCATGTCCCTCTTAAGCGCTCATATCCATGTCTTTCTTCTTCTTACTCTTTTGGGTCTTTTTCACTTCTTGGTCACCTTTTAACACTTTGGGTCAACCTTTCAGTTGTCAATTATGAAATTCAAACAAGGGAATCATATATATATATATATATATATATATATATATATATATATATATATATACTTAGTTACTTCTTTCAAATAAAGGGGCCAAGCACTATAAGAATTATCTATCACCACCTAAGCTTACACAGAGGCACAAGAGCACTATCAAGGGTCGAGGGTGAATTGGTTTACATACACTTTGTATAGGAAGGGAATTTATTATATTTCATCACACACACATTTTGAATATTTGGACAATCTAGCTCTAGTCTCGCTATCATCACGCAACTTAGCACAAGGGTAACTTAGAGTACATGATACATATACACACACACACATGGAGAACTACATGGAGTCTGAGATGTAGTGTAACACTTAGTCATAAGTTCACTCTTCGAATGATCGTCGGGGTCAGTTTGACTCCCCATTTTGCATCTTTTTTATTACATTTGGTGTGGTTTGTGGGCATGTGCAGGTAGTCATTTGTTTTGTAGGTTACAGGTGTGACCGACGACTTAACAACAAAACCAAAATGACAAAGAGTGAATAACAACAAAGATCTTCTGACCCAAAAAAAATTAGGTTATGAGCATCTCATAAGACACATGTGCTCAGATCAGTACCATTCGCACCCTGGGTGCTCCTCCCTTCCGCATGCACACTTCTATCCCATACATTCCTAGGTTTCGAACACTCAAAGAATCCATTTTGACATTTTTCTAGCTTGTTCCAAAGTAGATACAGTGAGTCCTGGTCATTCCTAGGTTGCACAAAATTAACTAAGTCATCTTTCTCCCTTCATTTTTCTTAGGGTGTTACATCTTTGAATGCTTATTACTTGCACATTATTGTATTTAATCATTATAAACACAATATCACACACATAATACTATTTTACTATACCACCAAGTATGTTGTTTTATATATGGATCTTGTGTAAGGAAAGTATTCATTGATGTCTCATTGCCTAGTCAATCTTTTTATCTTACTTATTTTTATTGTTTTATCTCTCACATCTATCGCTTTTGCACCCATTTATGGTCAAGTCACATGGATCCATGTCTGTCAGTCTTTGCACATTTATCGTCGGGCCTTCTAGACACCAGCGCCAGCGCTCCTATTCATCTTGGGCGCCCATGTCCTCTTTGTTCTTGGTTATATTTTTCACATTTGTAGTCAACCTTTTTGGTTTTCTTACTCCTATCCCAAGGTCATAGTCGGCATTTCAGGTCATTAGTGTTGAAATTCAAGTAAGAGATCCCTATATAAACACAACATACATACCATTATAAGGGCGGGAAATTCTTATCGAGGGCTATCTATCTATATATGAGCTCATTACTCTACATACACATTGCATAGGAAGGGGAAGTTCATTTTTCCTTCCCACACATTTGCATCTATCTAGCTACCGCATGTTATCTTGGATTCACCCACGCAAGGGAAACCTAGGAGTATTATTGCACACATAAGTACATATAACTACATTGGGTCTGAGATGTAGTGCAACACTCAGTTATAAGTTCACTTGTTTGATAGTTGAGGACATTATGACCCCTCATTTTGCATCTTTATTTTTAAGATTTGATGTGGTTTGATGGTTTTCCAGGTGTTTCATCTTGATTACAAGTTTTAGGCAAATAATAATGAGCTCCGAGGAAGTATAAACGATCATCGATAAACAAGAACTAAACCCAGCGACAATGAAGAGACTAGATTCCAAGCCTTTTCGCAGACTCTAGCGCCTAGGAGAGGTCTCAAGCACCCTAGGTGCCCTTGTCTCCTACCCAGTGCCCCACCAGAACCCCCGACACCTCCGCATTTTCCTAAGTGTGATTGCGACACTGAGTTTCTATTTCATTTGTTCCTCCTACTCAGATACACTTTGGGATAAATGAAATCAAGATAAGTTCCTCTATCCTCCTTGTTTGATTTCATAATTACATAAAGTAAAATTGCTTAGCATATGTATTTCACCGTATATCATTGTATTAATTCTCGCATTCAAATTTTAGTAAAATATATCATATTTTATTAAATCATTTTGGTTAACCCATATATTAGATATCATTTCTCTAGGATCCATTAAACCCTAATGGCTAATAGTAGTTCTTCTCCTCTAAGGTAAGTTATGCATCATGAAGGTGTCATTGTTATTCCTAATGAGGCTACGAATGCTGAACTTAATGCTCTTTATTGCATTTGTGTTAATGATCAACTTCATAAATACCTTTGTGTCATTGAATGCTATATTCCTACTATGTTTTCCCATTCTTCTTTAAGTTTTGTTTCTCCATAAGACAATTTTACGGGTTGTATTTCTTTCTATTTCGTGGGCTTTAGGAATACTCCGCCTTCTCTCGCATTTTTTGCTGAAACTCTTAATGATGCTATCATTGATTATATGCTTGGTCTTGATGCAAATATACATATGAATAATGCTAGTTCTCATACTAATTAGAATGAGTGTAAGGTTATATCTCATGCTTCTCCTATTTTTGAAAATGCTTCTAATGATTTTCATGATACATCTTTCGATAGTTATTCTCCTATTTTGTATATGTTGATGATTCATTTGATGAAATACTTGCATGTGAAACTCTATCTACTAGCAATGATGATTCTATTAGTGAGCATGTTGTATCTCTTGATTCTGTTGAATGTGAATTTTCTACTCCACTTTCATCTCTTTCTGAGGTTGTCTCTCTACTAGCATGCATGATCATTCTCCTCCTTCTATTGTGTCACCTTTTATCATTGCTTTGAAGTTACTCCTAATGTTTCTATTGATGTTCCTCCTCCTCCTCCTCATATCATGCAACATTTAGATATTCCTCTCCTCCTATCATGCACCATTTAGATATTCCTCTCCATGTTCCATATTCATCTATTTCCTCTTCTTCTATAAAAGTTATTCCCATTGCTTCTTCTATTACTCCTAGTGCACCATCTTTCACTACACCTACCTCTAGTGTGCCTATCACATCTTCATCCTTTACTTCATCTTCTCGTGTTCCCATAATCACTCATAATGGAAAATTACAATCTCTCGATGTGCCTTTGACATCTCCCATAATTCCTTCACACAACATTTTATTACTCACACATGTTGTTGGACAATTACAATCTTAGGTCCGGTTTCTCACCTTGAAAGTAAGGCCTACTATGTGTTTATTGATAATAATGCTCTTCATGGCAATCCAATCCCAAAGAAAATTTACAATTCAACATTTCCTAAGGATTTCATCATGCCTACATTTTCATGCTTTGATGATAATGGAAACCCATATCTACATCTCAAGCAATATCATTTAGCTATGACATCCTACTTCAATGACAAATTATTGCTCAAAGTATTTTTATCATAGTCTAGTAGGTGAAGCTCTCCAATGGTACACTCATCTACCTTTTGGATCCATCAACACATATTATGACATGGAAGATTTTTTTCTCAAATGTTTTATGCTCAACAATGGTCCTAGAGTCACACATGATTGCCTACCTGGCTTACATCAAGGCAAGACAAAACCCATTCTCAATTACATCTTACAATTTAATTCTTGCATACATCAACTAGTGTTTCAACCTATTGATCTAGAAAAGTAATTCATCTTTTGTCGAGGCTTGATTCCTGCACTAAAACAATGCTTACAATATGACACATGTGAACCATTCACTCTCTTATGCTATAAAATCATCAATATAGAACAAGATCTAATTGTTACACATGTTATAGATCCTCCTTCTACTTCTTTTTCTATTGTATCACCTTCTCATTTTTCTCCACTTCCATCTGTTAAGTTTCCTCCAAGGTCTCCATCTCCTCTGCCTTGAAAGAATATTCCATCTCCTCCATCACAAAAGTGTCCTTCATCTCCGCCACCGCGTCGCTATACACCTCAGTCTTTATCATCTTCTACTCAGGAGCCATTACATTTCTCACATTCGGTTAGGCCTCATGATGTGCTATGTGCTCTGTTTGATAAGTTCTCAATCTACTTACCTTCTAATCAACATTATCTTGAGCATCTCTTGCATCACCAATGTGATCATCCTTATTACAATTATCATCGCATCAATGGTCATTGTTAAAATTATTGTTACACCCTTCATGATAAATTACAACAATTAGAAGACAAGGGTGTAATTTTTTTGATTCTCACTCTTATGAGTGGTATGTATCTCTAATTCCACACAAACATGTTGTCACGCTTTAGTTCATTTGTTGCCTTCTCCTACTTCTAAGGTAGTTATTTGTCCACCACCTAAGGTCATTATTCATGCACAACCTCCATCTCATTCATCCACCGCTACACCATCTCATTCACCATGTAATGTTCTTACTTCACATTGGCTTCCTAACCCGTCGAATTTGTGCTTCCCGTCATTGTATTGCCCTTCATGGCACCATCTCACCAGCACATTCAATTCGGTTCATACACTCATGTTGCTTCCACATCACATGCTTCCACTACTTCGTGTCCACTTGGTCTTTGGTAGGTGATTTTTCTCACCTCACCACCCGATTAAAATAAGAACCCCACTCCATTTTATTCTACGCACTTCATTGATCTATCTATCTAGTGTACACTATCACACCATTTTCCTGATGATCCACTCTTGTTTAATCTTTCATTCTTGATGTTGAGGGGTCTTATATAAATGAACCTCATCTTCTTATGCATCTGTTGGGATGCATCGCTATTCTTCCCCTCTTCATCATACTAACACATGATTACATACACTTTTACAATCATTTCATCCACATGGATTTTTCACATCATTTTATACATACATTCATTACTATTCATCACTATTTATACATATTATCTCATTATCATTACTCATGTATCTATGTCCTACTCAACATCATCATTCATTTAGTCAATATCATCATTTACGCAATGCAAATCAAATCAACACATACGAACATCAATAATTGCATCACATATCAATAAAACATCCATACAACACAATAATACCACCAATCATCCATATATATTAAAAATCATCGTTACAAAATACAAAATACAATCGTTGGGGTAAGCCCCTACATACATATACATCATATCTCATCATCACTATCACTATCTACAATCGGGATCTCTAGAACTAGAAGCTTCGCCGCTCAATCTACATCACCTGGTTGGACCCCTATATCTCTCAACATGTCTCCGTAGTAACACCAGCTCAACTGCTCTCGCTCCATAACCCCGTAGCTCTACATACTTCAAAAATACATCATGTGTTAGGGATCCTCCTCCCACAACCTCCCTAGCTTGCTGTGTTTCACCATTTCTTTAAGGATTTGACGAAACAGATAAGGGTATGGGCCAAGGAGGAATACATGTTGTGATGGTCGATTTAAAGGTCGTTGTGCACATTTTGACTTCTT
This sequence comes from Taxus wallichiana var. yunnanensis, assembly GCA_018340775.1. NCBI lineage: Eukaryota > Viridiplantae > Streptophyta > Pinopsida > Cupressales > Taxaceae > Taxus > Taxus wallichiana. The sequence continues at coordinate 764,025,623 of CM031244.1, forward strand.
GATCCAATGTTGACTGTGAGAGCTTCCTTTTGGCTAGGAGGAACTACCTGAAATACAAAACAAGACCACAAAAGAGAGTTAAATAGTATATGACAGTGGACTACCTAGCGTATGCTAGATCTAGGAAGTGTGATACTTCCTAGAAGGTCGTCAATCCACTGTTTATAAATCAATATAAAATAACTTAAACATGTAAATAAAAGAATCTAGTGCTAGCATTCTGATTTGGGTGCCTCATATTACTATCAGTGTCGATCCAATTAAATACTAAAATGCTATGTAGGTAAAGGTTTTGGGTTGGGTGCAGGGTAGCGCATGTGGTCCTGTGCAGTCGCAGATTAGAGTCTTGTAAGGTTGGGTAAGATTTTGGGTTGTTTTGGGTGAGGTAATTAGGTTGTTGGTCTGGAACAGTGTTATCAGACACAAAGACCGAAACCGGTCAGGGTGACCGATGTCGGTTTCGGTATGATCGATACCGATTTAGGGTGACCGATATCGGTCACTGTGGAAAGTGGCAAGGAGTCAGGGGGAGGGTCTTTGGGCTCTCCTCTGTCTTGGAATAGAGAGTTGGAAAGGTCTATGTGGGGGAGGGTGAGGTGACAAGTCCAAGATAGGTGTGGTAGGGTTTTGAGTGAGGTTTGGGGTAGGCTAAGGGTTGAGTTGTTAGGTCGGGTTAATAGTCACAATGACCAATATCGATTAAGGAGACCGATGTCGGTATAATACAAATTGATTGCGGTTAGGGTTAACCGATGTCGTGACTATGGGGAACTAGAAGATGTTGTAGAACGATTTTTGGGTCCTCTATGTGATTGCACAAAGAGTTTGGAGGCTATTTGTGAGGTCTACGTGAGGGAGGCATTTTGGGATAGGTTTTTGTGAAGTTTAGGTGGGGTGTGAGGGGGTGGTTGATAGAGAGAAAGTTGAGGGATAGATCTAAGTAAGAACAATGAATAGATGAAGGCAAATAGAGAATACAACTGCAAGTGATAGAGGAGAAACCAACTTACTTGGAGTTCAGAAGGGTTCTAAATGCCTGTAGTGGTGGAGAGGTGGTTAGAGATGTTGGTGACGATGAACTATGGAATGGTGCTTAGTGCTATGACAATACTTCTCGAATGCTTTGTTATGAATGTAAATACCTTCAAATCAGTCTTGGTGTCAAGCATGGATGTCTAGATGTGTGAAAGGGCTCTAGTTCTTGCTTGCATGCAGATCTCCTTCGTTCCAAAACTCGAGAATGTGGCCAACCTCTCAAACAAGGTTACCAAAATGAATATAAGGTAACCGATGATAGTTTAGGTGACCGACGCGTCGGTTTAGGGTCGATTTCAGGTGTCGATTAAGGTGGGAAATCCTAGGTTTACTAAAAATGCTAGATCTTGGCAATCTTTTTGGGCCAACTTAGTCTATTCTCGCGGATCAAAACAGAATGTTACATTTTAATGAGTGGGAATGTGGTTAGAGGGAGAATGGGCATATGATTTTAGGGTCACTTGACCGAGTCTTAGTTCATTAAGGTAGGTATGACCAAGTCTTAGATAGTTATTGTGAGTGAATGTTGAGTCCTAAAGAAAGGGGAAATATTTAAAAATAGGTTTGTGGTGAGGTGTCTAGGTGAGGTGGAAATTATTTTTAATTAAGGTATTTAAATAATGAATGAAGTGAGGATGAGTATTAATTTAATTGTAAATAATTAAATTAATATTAATGTGGGGTATAAGGGTCATGGTTAGGTGAATATGTTTAAGTTGGCTATTCGAAAGGGGACCAAGGGGAGTGTGACCCAATTTTGGTGTCTACATTTTTCCCTTTTTTGTTGTGTAGCTTGTATTGGTAAGCAACACTGACAAAAATAGGAAGTGATTGCCCCATGTGTGGGTGAAGGTGATCCCCCTCAAACTAGGCATTGATGAGGTGTAATACAAAATCGGTGAGTGGTTTGATAAATGGGTAGTGGGTGAAGATAGGTGGGGAAGGGTATGAGTACTATGGGAAAGGGTGATGGTTAACTCGGGTAATAGGTAATAGGTCGGGGTCAAAATTGGGTCATGGGTAATGGCAATCAAACAAACGCACACGTATAGAGTGCAACACGGTACCAAGTTAAAGAGCTTGCAAACTCTACATCGTCCAAGGTCGCTAGGTTCATCCAAACAAGGGTTATTGAGGTTCGGTATCCAAGGTAGAGGATACGGTCGAACACACAACGAGGTATGATGCAGGAATGTGTAGGTGTGGTTTTGGTACATCCAAAAGGTCAAAGGGTCAAGGTTGGTTTGGATAAGTGTCACGACATTGAGGCAAGGTAAGGTCACTAGGCTGAACAAAATAGGTACCATCATCGCAAGATGCAATGAGTGAGTAAATTGGAGTGTCCACATAATCAACGGTTGGTTGGGTAGGGTGGGCAGGTAGGTTTTTGTGAAAATGGGTGTGGAAAAAGGTCAAGGTGATCGTGCAGACGCACATGCATAGATTTTCGTAAGGTAGCCAGGTGGGAGAGCTCGTAGACTCCACATTGTCGACAAATCAATACAGTTATCCAAACAAGGGTTGTTGAGGTCCAGTATCTAGGGTAGAGGATACGGTCTAGACACATAACTAGGTAAGATGCGGGGACCTTGTAGGTGTGGTTTCGGTACATCCAAAAGGTCAAGGCATTGTTTGGGTAAACCACTTGATAGGTAGGCAAGGCAAGGTCTTTGGGTTCACCAAAATGGGTAACAATAGTGTAAGGTGCGGTGTGTACACAATGTCAGAAGGCGTAAGAAGGTGCTTGGTAGGTATGCTAGGATTGCACGAAGGTCGATATGACTATCTGAGGGCAAAAGGATGCCCCAAGGGTAAAAAGGAAATAAATATAAGGCTTTTTGGGTAATTAGTGGGGGTGAGGGAGGAGGAAATGTGTAGAGAAACCTTGACCGATAGCGGTTTTAAGGAACCAATAGTGGTTTAGGTAAAACCAACATCGCTAAGCTCGGGGACAAGGTTAAAAGTAAAAATCTGGGTAAAATATATTCATTTGTGCATTTCACGTGGTGTAAAATGACTTGTGAGGAGGGTAGAGTGTTTGACGTGGAGAAGAGGATGAGGTGAGTGGACAAGGCGAAGGTGGTAGTAGTTGAGTGGTTGGTGGTGTGAGGTAGACGTGTTCATGAGGGTATGTGGAATGAGGTGTTTCATCGAAGGCTCGTGGAAGATGATCGAGACATGGCGAAGTTGGTGGAGGTGCGGGAGATTTAGTACAGCAGCACCGAACATCCCGACGAGGAGGCACTTGCGTGTAGAGGTAGGATTCAATCCATTTGTAGTTTTGGATTAAAATTTTTAGGGCAAAAGGAAAAGAATGGGGGTTCAAAATTTTGAAAATGTGGATAAAATAAATGGATTTGGGTATGGGGAGAGGCCATAGAGGGTAGGTAGGTAATAAAAATGATTTTGGGTGGATTGGTTGGGTGTGTGGGTAGGTTTTAGGGCCTGTTTTTAATTTTTGGAAAAATTGGGGGCATGGGGTTTTGGTTGGAGCCAAGACAAAGATCGACGTTGGTTAGACTAAGCCGACATCGGTCATGGTTAGGTGACATGTCGTTATGTGTGACCGATATTGGTCAAGAATGGCCAATATCACCATCGTAAATGGGTGAGGCAAGATAGGGTGGAAATGGGTAGAAATGGGGTATAAGAGGGACCGAAAGAGAGGTAGGAGGAAAGGGGTTAGGTAAGTGATGTCCTAGGTAAGGTAATATGGGGTTGGTGTAAATGGGCGCAGGGTAGATGATAGTCGTGGAAGTAGGTATGGGATAGATAGGTGTGTGGCACTTTTGACATGGTTGAGTTGTATGGGTGTAGGCACAACATCAACTGACGATGCATGCATTCCCTGTTCTTGGGGAGATAGGACCTCGCGTCACCGCGGAGGAGTGGGGGCACATTCGAGTGGTTGGCCTAGTTGGCATCAGATGGTATAGGTGGATCCGATGGGATCATAGCCTCATAGTCATGCTCATCGATAGATGGGATGCCATGAACAACACTTTCTGCTTACCTACTGGCGAGATGAAAATCACGCTAGAGGATGTCTACTTGGATATTGTGATTTTTGATTATGGTGAGTCGGTGTATATAAGTGTTGGCCGATGTAGCCTTCGAGGAGATGATCACAATATTTGGGGAGATGGTGATTGAGTTGATCGAGCATAGCGCTAACCTCAGTATATGGGGTGATGTACACAAAGACACCCCAGAGGAGACACGGTTGGTGGTAATGATGATGGTGTGGTGGGGTGCTATGCTCTACCTGATTTAGAGGGTGGCCGATTTCCCGAGGTTTGATGGGGTTTTATGGGAGATGGTAAAGGATCGGGTTCACTTTGCTTAGGCTTGGGCACCTACCTATTGTGGTGCAACAGACAGAGCTCGGGATTATCAAAGGATGTGCCGCTACGACCTATGTTGTACCTTCATGTATGCAGATTGGGCATATGAGCACATTGTGATAGTGCGGCCGTGAGGATTACCAGAGAGATTGAGACAAAGGTGGACAGAGAGTAGGATACAAGAGGTGGGTGATAAATTTGGGATCATCGACGAGGCGAGGAGGTGACCTATGATGTCATGCACTATATGGATATCGTATGACAAATTGAATGTGGGATACCCAAAGATTTAGAGGTATGAGGCGGGAGCTACGGGGTCGTAACTATCGCAAAGTGGATACAGGTAGACGTGCGGTGAGCATGAGATGATTCCAAAGTGGATAGGGTCTAGTGATAGTTTGGAATAGTCCAGATGTGTCCCGCCTATCAGACGGATCAAAGAGAGGATGTGGAGAGGCCTCTGGCTCTACCACACCCCACTAATCCAAAGAGTTAGGCGAAAATGCCGGTGGATGACCAAATTGATGACACAGGGTGATTGATGGGTACAGACGCTGAAGCTGGGTGACAAAGTTACAAGGCGGTAGCTCCATAAATGGTAAGCAAATTCACATACAATGATAGTGCAGAGATATGCACTATATGGACATGTGACAGATTAGAGTGCAACTAGCCACCGCACAAGCACATGTGGTTACCTGACAGGTAGGTGGCTATTTTACAGTGGATAGTTGGCACATGTACAGGTGCAGGGTTCGGGATGTGTGATGGGGCACAAATTGCCACTCCATAGGTATAGGTCATGTGTCAGAGAGAGCCACCAAGAAGCATCACAGTGCACACGCACCCACCTTACATGGCAGTGACTACATTACAGGGGGTAGTTAGTCATGCAACAGAGACATTTGGTGGTACATGTACCCACACATGGTCAGGGAGAGGATTTACAGCACAGGGGCTAGTAGTAGTAGGTCGTACACACAGGTGGTAGTGAGGCCCATGGCGCCCACGCAGACAATATCAATGGTGCGGTTCGGGGATGCCCGAATGAGGCGAGCTATTATCGGGATCATTTGAAGGCTACCAGGATAGATGTCCCCTCCTATGTAGAGCATAGGGTATAACAGGCCTCGAACGAGAAGACAAGATCCCACACACATAGTGTGGAGAGTATAAAATGACAAGCCCATAGATAGGGTCAGGGTGAGGCAACTAGTTCACAGAGGTCTAACCCGGCCTACATGGTCTAGTGGAGGTGAGACCTATACCTATGGCAGGGGAAAGATGTTGGTAGGTCGCTATACAGGAGGAGCAGAGGGTACAGGTGAGACAGACCTAGAGATCAGAGGGGTCGATGATTGATGTCAACATTTTGATTATGATTTTTGATATATACTAGCCTGCATGCCAAGATAATGAGGTTGTATATGAGAGTTTTGAGATTTTTTATCATATACCGGGCATGCATCGAAGATGGTGAGGTTGTATATGAGAGTTTTGAGATTTTTGATCATATACCAGCCTACGTGCCAAAGATGGTGAGGTTGTATATGAGAGTTTTGAGAGATTGATATTATTTTTTATCAGTGTATATTGGATGGATACACAAACTTTAATGATGAGATTGATGATTGTGGATGATGTACTTGTGTTGGAAAAATTTGATTGTTAGTTGTATATGGATGGAAACTAGGTGTTTTGGGCATGGTGGAGTCAGGTCACGTGCATGGTGGAGTCGATCATAGGCATGGTGAGTCAAAGTCATTTAGGCATGGTGGAGTTAGGTATATGCATGGTTGAGTCAGTCATTAAGGCATGGTTGAGTTAGGTATAAGCATGGTTAAGTCAGTCATTTAGGCATGGTTAGGAGGTTAACATGTAGGTGTCGATGGTCCGGTCTTCAGTATAGGATAATAAATAAGTAACGAGGAAGGTGAATCATAAGAGGTGGTAAAAGATCCACTTAATGATAAGAACCCTAATGAGTCTACCATACCCCATATGGGCTTATGAATGTAAGACCCTAAAGGTGTTGCATAATGGACTATTCTAAGGGTGAAGAAAGTCACATGATCACGAAATGTCATAGTTGCGGCAAGTCCCTTGAGCAGAGAGAAAATTAGGGTAAAAAGGCAATGAGGTGAAAGTGGGTGGTTTAGCGTAACTTAGTGTACAACAATATGTTTACCTAGTAAGAAACCCAAGATCAAAAATAGGCAAGTCCATGACGAAAAATTTATCATTTTCTTCATTTGTTTGTTTTTAATAGATTGATCGATGTGGGAAGTCTATATGGGATGAGTATATTATCTCCTTGAGGTCTTCATGAAGCTGATCAATGCGGGAAGCTTCTGAATATTTTATTGTATTTTTGTAATAACTTTATATAGTTGTCCTTCAAGGGAGCAATCTATTTATAAAGCACGAGATAGAGATAAGAGATATTCCTTTTGAGGGAGTCATCATTTTCTGGAAGTTTGACTTGAGGAGTTGAATCCCATTTTGTTTTTGGATGTTTAAGTCATGGACAAGATGATAGAGTAATATTAGGTTATTTTTTTAGAAGACAAAACCATAACACATAGAGGTTAACTATGAAAGAGGTGGTTTCAAGTGATGAACGACCATGGGATTCCATCTTTAAAAAGACAAAGTATTCATGAGAATAATGCTGTGAGTAGAGCCATGGTACTCATATTGAAGATAAGGCTGAAAGGTGATGGGTAATTGCATGATTCTTTTTAGTCATTGATCCTAAAAAATGGGTAATATGGAAGGTGAACAATGCTCAAGGGAAGCGGTCAATTGACAGAAAGTGATATAAGACTTGATGTCAACAATAAAATGGTCGAAGATGTAAGACATTGAGGGGATCAAGTTTGGGTTTACCTTGAGCGAAGACAAATGATAAGCACCGATCCATAGGCATGGGTAACGATATAGGGTCCAAGCCAATTAGGAGCAAATTTTCCCCGTTTACTTTTCTCTTCTTTGGTTACATGTTGATTTTCCTTTAGGATGAGGTCACCGACCTGAAAGGTTTGTTCATGGACACATTTTTCGTAGGTACGTTTGATACGTTTTTGGTAGATTTAGGGATGATCAAGAGCATTGAGACGGTGTTCATCTAACAACTCAAGTTCGCACCAAACGATCTTAGCGAAAGCCATCGTCGTTGAGCATGTCTTGTAGTGAGATACAAAAGATGGAAATGGACTTCGAGAGGTAAGACAACCTTGGTATCGTAGACCAGAGAAAAAGGTATGGTAGTAGTTGAAGTCCAAATACTAGTGCGGTAGGCCCACAAGGTGAAGGGGATGTGCGTATGCCAATCCGTCCCAATATCATCAACTACTTTCATAAGAATTTTGTTCAGTGGTTTTATTGGTTGATTTTGCTTGGCCATTGGTTTGTGTGTAATAAAGTGGTGAGAAACTTAGTTTAATGCCAAAAGTGTTGCATAACTTACGTAGGGTTTTGTTTTTGAATTGCTTTCCATTATTAGTGACGAGATAGTGAGGGATGCCAAAGTGATAAATGATGTGATGGTTGATGAATTCACATATTTTCTCGGCTTTTGTAGAAATGAGGGGAATGGATTCTACCCATTTAGTGTAATATTCAGTAGCGGTAATAATCCATTGATGGCGTTGTGAAAATGGAGATTGATCTCTCCGACAAGATCTAAGCCCCATTGAGAGAAAGGCCAAGGTCTCGTGCGACACTGTAAGGCATGACTAGGGTGTGATGAAGATTAACATGTGGTGACATTTCACACAACATTTGACATACCACAATAGTCATGCGGTTTAGGGTTGGCCAATAATAACCAAGGTGAGGAATGCATTTAACGATAGCTAAACCACTAAAGTGGCCTCCACAAATTCCATCGTGAACTTCCTTGATGGTGTAGGGAATTTCATAACTTGTAAGGCATCGTAAGAGAATACCGTCAAAGCTACATTTATAAAGGAGACCACCCATGATGACATAACGAGAGACACTTTTAAGAAAGGCACGTTGTCCATTACAAGTGAGATCGAAGGTAGAATGGAAAGGGAAAGATAGTCTGTAAACTTCTTATACCAAAGGTCACATGGGTCAGGTGCAATGGTTCGATGGAGTAGACCTCATGAGGTAAATAAGAGGGTGATTGTAACCTTTGTATTGTGACAAAGATTTTAGATTTGACGGTGAAGCGGGTATTTGAGAAGCCAAACAGCCATGGTATTCGCAAACTTATTGGTAGAACGAGGGGTGGTTTGAAGTTCGTAATGGTCAAAGGTAGTCAAAAGTATGTCTACATGATGTTTATACTTTTGAAGTATTTCATTACGACACTGGTATATACCATTGACTTGGTTTACGATCATTGGGAATCACCAAAGATATTGATTGACTTAACATCTAAGGCATAAGTAGCCTAGAGACCCAATACGAGTGCTTCGTATTTGGTGATATTATTTATACAATCAAAATCCAATTTAAAAGATAAAGGCACAAGTTCACCATCAAGAGGAATGAGGATAACACCAACCCCACCCCCACACTGACACTTGGAGCCATCAAAGAAGAGTGTAATTTGGTAAGTGGTATCGTCCAAGGAGAGGGTAGCTATGGATTCATATGGGAAATCAAAGTTAGAGGGTTGATTCCGGAAAGAGTCACATTTGCTAGTTGGTCAATGATGTTTTGGCCTTTGATGGATTTTTGATGAATGAATTCGAGGTCGAGGTCTATGAGAAGCATGAGCCAATGTGTGGGATGTTGATGTTGATAGGGTTTGGCGTACATGTAATGTAAGGGGCCAGTATTGGTGACAAAAAGGTTTTGTGGTTGAGTAGGTAATGGTGAAGTTTGGTGGTGACAAAAACTAAGGCTAAGCAGAGTTTTTCAGCATGGGTGTATCTAGTTTCATAGTCTAAAAGGGTACAACTTATGTAATAAACCACTTTCTCTCTATGTTTCTCGTCACAATGAGCGAGCATGACACCTAAAGAATGGTTAGTGGCGGAGATGTATAGGTAGGTCATCCTTAAGAGGAACGAGCACTGGTGGTTGAAGAATGTATTGTTTTAAGGCGTCAAAGGCTTTATGACATTCATCATCCCATTTGAATGAGACGTCCTTCTTAAGGAGATGATGAAATGGTTGATAGTGGTCGAAAAGTGCGAGATAAAATGATGAATTGATTGCAACTTACCTTGTAAGCTTCAAGTTGTCGAGAGATTAGTAGGCAGAGGAATTTATAGAATAGCCTTTACTTTAGTAGGATTGACTTCTATGCCATGCAAAGAAACGATGAAACCAAGGAGTTTTCCTGAAAGTACCACAAAGACACACTTCTTTGGTTGAAGGTGAACACAATACTTGATGAGGTGGTCAAAGATGACCTTAAGGACTGTCAGGTGTTCGACTCGATGTTTGTATTTGGAAAGAAGGTCATCTACGTAATCTTCCAATATACGATGCATGACGTCATGGAAGATATAAGTCATGGCTTGCTGATTTGACCAGAAGACCAGCCGCTTTTAAGGCCAAAATCATGACTTGATAAAGAAGGTCCCCAAGGAGTGATGAAGGCAATTGTGTGTTGATCTTCTGGAGAAAGTAATATTTGATTATAACCTGAGAAATTGTTCATGAGTGATAGTATTTCATGGCTAGTGGTGAGATCAACTAGTTGGTCAATGCATGGTAGGGGAAAATTATCTTTGGGACAAGCTAGGTTGAGGTCATGGAAGTTTGTGCAAATGTGGAGTCCCCCTGTTACTTTTGTGGTAGAACAATGTTAGAAATCCATTGGGGATAGTCAATGGGTAGGATGAAAGAAACCGAGAGAAGGTGCTGAAGTTCTTCTTTGACAAGAAGAGCAATGCGAGGATGCATTTTCCATAACTTTTATTTATGGGTTTGGCATCAAGAATGGTTACGATATTGTGGACCATGATTTTTGGGTCAATACCGGGCATATTAGCATAGGACCAAGCAAAAGCATTGTTATGGTTCCGGAGGAAAGAGGTAAAAGCTTCCTGTTTAGCAACATCTAAAGACTGACCTATCTTTAGAATGTGTAGGTCATCCTGAGTATTAATGTTGATTTCGATAGTCAATTCATTCAACATGGTTTGCGTCTCAGAGGGTAACGACTGGTGAATATAAGAATCTTCTGCACCAAGGTAGGTGTAATGAACCGTTACACCAAAATCTCGAGGCGTTAGTGAAATATGCACATGAGGATCATAACATCCCACCATGCTTCGTATCCTGCACTCGGGCCAGATGGTGATACCATGAAATTTGAAATTTGTGAATCTATTTTGACAGGTAGTTATTTCAGCTTTTATTATTTTTCGCTATTTTGCTCCACAAACAAAAATTTGATGAATTTTCCTGAATTTCTTACATTTTCATAAACCTCTCAAAAATTAAATTGGGGTTTGTGTTATGCGATTTTCGATTTTTGGCCAACCTTTAGCGAAAGGGTTAGAAAAAGTTTTGATCAAAAGGGTCTATTCCTAAAACCCTAGTTTTGTGGATCATGGGGATGGTTTTTTTTTTGAGATGACAGGATTGATCTAAGCAGAGAATGGTGGAACAAATTTAGGGTTAAATTCTCTAAACCATTAGATATTTGGTTATTCAAGTTATGGATTAGTGGCCCGCATGATTTGGTTTTTTGAGTTAGAAAAGGAAAAGTCTAATTGGTCTTTGGAGGAACTGGAACAAGTTTTCATGGATGATGGGCAACAAAAGAAGAAGAAGACAAAGCATTAGAAGAAGAAGAAGAAGAAAAAGAAAAAAAGAAGTAGAAGAAGAAGTAGAAGCAGTAAGAAACATCAAGAAGAAGAAGAAGAAGAAGATGTTGATGATGAAGCATGCTACACATGTGATAGTGCATCTCCAAGGAAGGAGTAACTCCACAATCTCCCAAGATGGGAATCCACTTCGAGGGGGACACCTCCAATATACCTCTACCAAGTAGAAGACTCAACTCATACATCCATTCCATGACCTCCCTCTCATAATGATACTCACATCCTTTAAATAGGATGGGTAACACCTAATCCCAATGTAGGCCGACTTGTTACCCAATATAATTAATTCCTATGTGAGCCCATATAACTAACTAAGGGGATGTGTGCCACATGTCGACATCTCCATCAACCCATATACATTATATTATCATATCCCATGTGAACCCATACATATAACTAAGGGGATGTGTGCCACATGTCGCATCTCCATCAACCCATATATATTGTATTATCATATCCCAAGGTACATCATAGATTGCCTCCTCTTTGACATGTTTTTCATCCTCGAAACATAAGAAGAGGCCATATAATGAGTGCACTTTAAATTATCGTACACTTTTCGCCATGCTCGATCATCCAACCATCCATATGAAATCCTAGGGAAAATGATCTTACTCCAAACCCGATTCCATATTCCTACTTCAGGCTCATCCGATTCCATCCTCGGTCCATATGTGTTCCTCCCGACATCCATGATATCCATAATTATTATTCATGTGATTCCATGTCATATAATTATTATTCCATTGATTCCATGTATAGACAAAATTATTACTCCTCCAATTCCTCAGTATATCCATATAGATTGTTGCCTTTGTGTGTCCTAAAGCATGTCTAATGATTTGTTCCTCTCATGATGATGTGGGTGTCTATATGGTGCAACCTTAGTATGTGCAACCTTATCAATCTTTTCCTCTACTTTCTTTTCCTCTTCAAAATTGTTTGTTATTTCTTTTTCTCTTGAGTAGAGAATTTTTTTTTCTTTTCATCATCCTCTCCTTATGATTCATCCTTATTAAATTTCGCACCATCTTCAAATTCATCTTCATGATCCAATTCTACATTATTTTTTCCTGCTAAGTGTGATATCTTTAATGTAATTTTCTTTCACTTGTACCATAATTTCATGAATTTATTTTGCACATTAATATTAATTGTTCCCAATGTCTCTAACCAAGGATATCTAAGAACAATATCCATACCATCCATATCTAAAGCATAAAAATATGAATGTAAAACATATTTATCCATAGAAAGCTTTAAATCTTCAAAAACTTGAATTTTCTTACCATCCATTTGAGATTCCTTGATATGCTTTGTTTACACATGTAGATTGTGAGCTACATCCATATTGATGAAGTTATATTTGTTGCTAGGGTTTATGGAAACAATTACCTTTTTTCTTTGAATGCACCCTTCAAACTGAAATATTGAAGCTTCCTTCCTTGGAGATGCATTATCCGTGTAACAACTTCATCATCAACATCTTATTCTTCTTCTTCTTCTACTTATTTTTCTTTTTCTTTTTCTTCTTTTTCTTCTACTTCATCTTCTTCTTCTTTTGTTGCCCATCTGTCCATGAAAACTTCTTCTAGTTCCTCCAAAGACCAATTAGACTTTTCCTTTTCTAACTCAGAAAACCAAATCTATGCAGGGCCACTAATCCACAACTTGAATAACCAAATATCTGATGGTTTAGAGAATTTAACCCTAAATTTTTCCACCATTCTCTTGCATCAATCCTGCCATCTCCAAAAAAAACTACCATCCCCATGATCCACAAAACTAGGGTTTTAGGAATAGACCCTTTTGATCAAAACTTTTCTAACCCTTTTAGATAAAGTTCGGCCAAAAATCAGAAATCACATAACACAAACCCCAATTTAATTTTTGAGAGGTTTCCGAAAATGTAAGAAATTCAGGAAAATTCCTCAAATTGTGGCCTAGTGGAGCAAAATAGTGAAAAACAATAAAAATGAAATAACTCTGACAAAATAGATCCAATTTTTTTGAAATTTCAGTGGTATCACCTTTGAATATATTACCATCAACCCAAAAAAAATTATTTCCTAATTCATCATTATTCAGAAGATATAGATGAAACCATAGAATTAGGGTTTCAACCCTAAAACAGACACAACTTTTGCAAAACAGCTCCAAAAAATCTGAAATTTGGAGGGAAGATCACTTGAACTATGTATCCACTCCCCACAAAAAATATCTGAAAAATTCCAAGTCAATATCCAGATATAGACGAATCACCAACATTAGGGTTTCATCCCACAAATGCCAGGATCAAGCGCTCCGAGACCACTTGATAAGAACCTCGTATATCATAAATCAATTAATGTAGAAGATAATAAAACATAAGAGATATGGGGGCAAGATTCCCTAATATCAATATATGTAGAATAATACCCTTAAGGTAGTGGAAACACCATATAATGCTTATTTAAGGAAGGAGTAACTCCATAATCTCCCAAGATGGGAATCCACTTCGAGGGGACACCTCCAATATACCTCTATCAAGTAGAAGACTCAACTCATACTTACCTTCCCTAATGATACTCACATCCTTTAAAGAAGGATGGGTAACACCTAATCCCAATGTAGGCATTCTTGGCCCATTACCCAATATAATTAATTCCTAGTTGTGAGCCCAAATAACTAACTAAGGGGATGTGTGCCACATGAAGATCTCCATCAACCCATATACATTATAATATTATATCACAAGGTACAAGCAGTAGTGAGGATGGATCATCATCGACGATTGAATGATGTTAATAGAAGGTGTATCATCATTGATCATGTCAATATATAGGAAGGGAATAGAAGAGGGAGCGCTCGCCATGCGTTGAAAAGTCAAGAGGTCCCAGGAAATTACGTTTATGAAAAAAAAGTTAGGAGGGATAAATTTGGGATCTATGGACTTCGTGGGTGAAGGTGGTGATGTTGGTGAATAGGGTGAAGAAGGTTTGTCTTCGTTAATGAGGTCGATATAGCATGGCCTTCTGAGGTAGGTGGTGTGGCAAAGCCAATGCCACCATGGCTATCATTGTGTTTACGGGTAGTATAAGAAATGATAGTATGGCGGCCTTGTTCGACAATGAAGAAAATCAAGCCAATGCCTTTCCATGCGCAATGATGAAGGAAAGTGTTGGCGAAGTGGCGGTTAGTAAGGGATTGTAGGTCAGATGAAAATGATCATGTTTGGGATGGAGGTTCGAGTGAATAGGTGGCAGTATCAAGTCCCCTATATGTTAAGTTAGTGCGAAGGTGGGAGGACCATAAGGGAAGACCTCACCTATGCGGTAGTCATAACAAGGGTGTTGGCGCAGTTTCCATACTCTTGTGGAGTGAGGAATGTGTTGATATTGTATAGGTGGTACTCCCCTAGAGTGAGGTGTTGAAAAACACCTTCTAAGGGATTAGTAGGTATGTGGGTAGCAGAGATAGATGATTCACTAGATGATTGGACAAGAGAGGTATTGATTGGTTGGGAAGCAAAGTGGTCGGTTATGGAAGCTATAGTGGTAGTAAGAATAGAAGAATTAGATGTGGGAGAGGTGGCAAGCATTGGTGGATGGGCTTGTGGGTGAAGGAGAAGTGGGAGTAGTGACATATGCTTTGAATGGTACAAGTACATCGTTGGGTCAGTACAACATGTTGTAAGTTTTGAATGGTGATGGGTCGGCGAGGATGGTGTAGTTATGTCCTTCATGCTCGAATTTTACACAATGGTGTAAAGTTGAAGGAACATAACCCATGACGTGAATCTAGGGTCTGCCAAGAAACAAGTTATACTAGAACTCTCCTTCTAAGATGTAGAATAGTTCTAGGACAGTGTGAGGGCCTACGCGAAATGTGAATGATAATGGTGCCAAGGGTGGAGGTGATGGCATCGTTGAAGGAGCACAACATAACTGGGTTATTATGCATATAATTAGAAGGGATACACATTTGATTGTACACGTGGGAGGAGATGATGTTAATGCTAGCACCACCATCAATCATGACGCATCATACGCATATGTTATCGATATAGACAAAAATTAATAGGGCGGGATCAGGGTCATCTGACTAGAGAGGTACAATCTCCTCATCTAGAGAAGCTGAGGGTGGCGACTTGAGGAGTGGGCATGGAGGTAGAAGAAGGAGATGATTTGGTAAGTGAGGCCATGTGGTGAGGGGTAAGAATGGAGGCCACTGGTGTGGGATCATCGGGTAAAACTTCAATGGATTGCAAAACCTCAATAAGGGCTTGTCTATGAGATTCAAAAGTTTAAACAAGATCATACAATGACATCTTTAGAGGGGATTGATGTAATTGTTTTATCATTGTGCGATGGGTGACCCCATTAGAGATAGGGTATGTAGGTTTGCATGGATGGTGATTTTGGGTGCGGGTGTAGATGGTATATTGGGCACATGGTTGGTTGATGGGTTGGTCACTTTTTCTTTTCCTTGTCTTTCTGAGCACGGGTGGCAACGTGAACCATGTTAATCTGAGGGGAGGGGAAAATGGAGAAGGTGTAGGATGAAAGGTATAATAGAACCTGAGGGAGAAAATCCTTATGAAGTGAGCTAGGTACAATGGCATTTGGGTGGTGATTTGGCTAATTCTCTAATATGGACCATGTTGATCTCAAATTTTGGAGGTGGATAAAATGGTTGTGGGGTGGAGATACTGATCACTAAATGGGTAAAGGACGATGATGTGTGGTGATAGGTGAAGGTGGAACATGGTCCTCATTAAGAAGGTCATCATCGTCAAAGTTTTGTTCAAGAGGACAAAGTTGGAGAAGAATGGTCTTTAGAGCCTTACAATTTTCTACATCATGTCCTAACACATGATGATAGGCACAAATCTTGGTTTCATCAAACCCTTTTGGTTTGGGTTTGAGAGGATTGTAAGGTCGAAGCGGTGGTAATGTGATGATGAAAGTCTCTAAGAGATTGGTTAAAATGTTGGCGTAGGATCCCGCTAATGGATCACAATGGGAAGTGAGTGTGGGTTTGGGTACATGTGTGGATGATCATGAGGGAAGAGGCTTTATAAGAGGAGGAATGGGTTGGTCTACTGGTTTGATAAGTGGTATGGTCTTATGTTTTGCTAGCATTTGCTTGGGTAAAGGTGGGGTAGAAGAGCTGGTGATGGAAGCTTTTGTTGGTTTGATTTCCTTATTGGAGGGTAGTGGATTCTTATCTTTGGGTTACACTTTCTTGGGTAAAGGTGACATGGGAGTATGGGATGTAGAAGGGAAAGTAGATGGTGGAAGAGGATGGGTTACCCATGAGGGCAACCGAGTTGCGATGGAAGTGGTTGGTAGAGGTTGGGTAGATGACATGGGTTGAAGTCATATAGGCAAGGTTGGGGTTATAGTAACTGGTGGAGGTATAGGTGGCATGAAGTGCACGTGTGAGGGCGAGGGAGTTTGGTTTTTGGGTGAATGATGTGTAACAAAGGCTCATGATGCAGTAGTAGGTTGTTTAACTTTTGACTGGCCTTGGGTAGGATATTGTTTGATCAGGGTTGATGGATGGGGCCCTAGGATGGACGGAAGGGGGGAAGGTGACAAAGGTGTGGTAGGTGAGACCGGTGTACGCGGCTTAAAAGGTTGAGTTTTCCTTTTAGGTGGAGGGATAATGTTGGTGTGGGCTTGGGAAGACGTGGCTAAGTCCAATTTGATAGGTGGGTGAGTAAGGCTTGATGTTGGCATGACACCCAAAGTAGTGATGGGTCTAGATACAAGTGGGGAGATAGGTGTGGGTAGGTTTTGAGGTTTGGGAATGGTTTTAGTTGTGGGTAGAGCTTTGGGTGTAGGAAGGAATGATGATGAATAAGAAGAAGTCATTCCAATCGGCATGGTTAGTGTTGATTTGGTTGCCGAAAATATGTTTGGGTAGATCGTGGAAGTATCCTTAGGAAACATTTGCATTTGGGTCGAAACGGGGAGTTGAAGACGTCCCCAGAGCATGGAGTGATCAATGTAATCCAAATAATCAACCAGCCTATGAAAATGGG
This sequence comes from Taxus wallichiana var. yunnanensis, assembly GCA_018340775.1. NCBI lineage: Eukaryota > Viridiplantae > Streptophyta > Pinopsida > Cupressales > Taxaceae > Taxus > Taxus wallichiana. The sequence goes on from CM031244.1 coordinate 764,042,848, forward strand.
ACTACTAAAGAAGAGGATGGAATGGGTTGGGTGGCAATCCCTATGAAATATGTCTGTGAGATAGGGAATTGGCTAGCTTTGGACTCTATAGGTAATAGAGTTGAGATCACGTCAATGGGGTCTTGGGATCTTGGGGAGAACTTCCCCTAATAGGTAGTGGTATGTCTAATGAGTCTCCCATGGGTAGGAGATATAATAGGTGGGGTGATGTAGAATTTGTCCTTAGTGGAGGAGAAGGCGATGATGATTCTTTTGTGGATGGGAGAATTAAAAGTGTTGATTGTTCGGTAGGTTATGAGGTAGATGGTGAAATGGCATCGGTAGAAGGTGTGGGTTCCTCCATGAGAGCAGGGGAGATGAGGGGACTCCTCTATGGGTGAAGGAGTAGAAGTGGTATGCTCCTTGTGGGTAGAGGATCTTGTGCCAAAATTTCCTCAATAGATGAAGTAGGTGGGATTTGAGGAACGATTAGGTACGATATCAAAACCGCGTGGACTTCATGGACATTGTTGTCACTAGATGAAGGTTCACTATTTTGATTAGATGATGGTTTATGATTAGGGAATGATTTTTAAAGATGTGCAAATTTTGATTTTCGGCACATTCGGGTTGTCCATGACAAGGTCTCCATTATCTATCATCTCTTGGACAATGTTCTTAAAAGTTATGCAGTTACCATCACTATGGCCTTTAACATGATGGTAATTATAGTAGTCATGTTCTTTATACCATGCAGGCATAGGACGAGTAGGATCAAAACTGTATGAGGTTTTATGGGAGGAAGTGTAATGGCTCTAGCTTTAAGAAGCTTTTCCAAGACTGAAGAATAGGGATCTCCAATCGAAGTGTACTTCCATTGCTCCCGCCAGAGTTGAAAGGCTTGGATGAGAGAAAGATTGGAAGAAGGTTGGGCTTGATTAGAAGGATGAGGTGGTCCTTCCTTGAGGACTACCATGTTGCATTGGTCAGATCCTTAGGGCTTTGAATAGTTACTTTGGGGTTTTGAAGATGAAGAATATTTTTGATTTGAATGGGGCATTCTTGTTTCGTTATTGGATTTTATTTTCTTTAATGGCACAAATTTCTAGCTTTCGTGCATGGTGAACACTTTGTCAAAGCTTCGGAAGGTTTGCACCTACAGAGTTGGTGAGATGTGTCTAGCACAAGCTCTAGTGAACAATTCAATAAGTTCAGTCTAAGGTAGATGGAACGTCAATTAGTTGATAAGACTCTGCCAATAGTGAGGCAACAAAATCTGCGATAGATTTATCTTCATACTATCGGGTTGAATAGAGATCGGTCATGGTGACTTTCTTGGTAACATTGATTGAAAATGGTCTAAGAAAGCTTGGGCTACTTGATTAAAGGAATAAATGGAATGTCGAGGTAGTCCACTATACCAATCCAATGTTGGTCCTATCAAGGACATTGGGAAAGTTTGTAGGAGAAAAGCGTCATCATCGTGGGCGATTAGGTAGCACCCATGTTTGAATGACCGCAAGTGTTGTTGTGGGTCTTCTTTACTGTTGAAGTGATTGAATTTAGGCATTTCCCAATGCACAGGGTAGGGGTGAATGGGAATAGATGGATGGATAGGATCGTTACAGATTTCATCATAAGTTAAAGAATTATGGGAGCCAGAAACAGATGCTTCTAAGGTTTGCATCTTTTCCATCATCATTTTAATGAGGTTGTTAGTAGGTTGTGATGAATGGGTACCCCTAGAAAAAGGGGGTTGATGTTGAATGTATGAGGTGGGTGGTATGTTAGTGTATGGTGGCACTGAGTATGAGCAATGCACAAGAGGAATAGACATAGGTGACACATAACCGTGAGAATAAGTGATAGATGAGGTCGGGGGTTGTTGGTAGTATGTGTAAGTGGGTGGAGTAGTTGTAACAACTCTAGTGGTGATTGGGGGTAAGGATTGCGGGATAGAAAGGACAAGGTTTTGAAAAGGGGTGTAAGTTGCCAACACCAGAGGTGGTTGTGATGCAATGGGTATATGTGAAGTGGCGGGTGTAAGATGGGGCTATACTTAAGTGGTTGGTGGAGGGATAATTGATGTGTGGGTGTGATAGATGACGTAACGCTGCGATTATAGCCGTTATGGGATATAGATGAGACACAATAGGTGGTAAAGTGGATGATGGTAGCATCGAGAAGTGGTGCTAGCTGATGTAGAGGTGGGGGGAGAGCAAGAGGGATAGATACGGGCATGCCATATATTAATTATCCTGAGGAATCTCGGGTGGAAGAATGAGCAAGGTAGTATTGGAGGGCAACGAGATTCTGGTCGAGGAGTCTCGCGAACTCCTTATCGCTAGTAGCGATGGGGATAAGCTAAGTTGGATCCATAGGTGATAGGATGGATGGAGGTGATGGACTAGGTGGGAGCGGGCGATGGCAGATGGCATGAAATATGATTCAACACCATGTGAATCAGCGTATATCAAGTGAACTGTACTTTGTAAATGACACAGGGAACAACAGAGATGGGAAAAAACATATTATGAGAGAGAAAGTTGGTAAATGTTTTGACTAAAATCAAAAAGAGTGATCGATGCAGTTGTACTAATAGATGCGGTTAAGGGGTGACCGATGCGAAATAAGGTGACCGATGACAATCGAAATGCCGATGATGATGGTTATAGGAATCAAACCGAGTTCATTATGAGAAAACAACAATTTCAACAAATGAGGCGAAAATGATGTATCGTGAAGAAAGTTGTATTTGATGATATCATTATGAGTAGAGAGTACAATGATACACAAAGACTCTAAATGAAGAGAAGATGAGATAAGTTCCCTTTTGGTAAACTCGAACAAAAGCACAGGAACCGACACCGATTAGATGAATCGATGACGGTCGGATGTAAACCGATGCCGATTCTATGAAATCAGTAGAATGAAGAATTTTTTTCTTTTTTGAATTAAAGTTAAATGAGACACTAACCTAAAAGTCTCGAGTATCGTAAAAATGAGTCTGACACACTTAGAAATAATTGGAATACACCAACTAGGATTATGGAGTGTGAAAGGAGAGAAAAATGGAGAATACAACCTCACACCTTAAAACGCAAGTCAAGCACAAAGATAAGAAAAATATGTTATTCTACAAGTAAATTTAGTGTGTTTAGCTTATGATATTTAAAACTTGACTTGTGAATTTAGAGTAGAGTTTTTGGTTGGGAAGGCTTGCTATGAAGGAGGAAATTCTAAAGGTGAGGTTTGAAGTTATGTTATGGGGGCGAGGGCCTTTGTTCTAATGGGGGACTGGACAAAGATAACTAGCTGGGGTGCCCTATCAATAAATCCTCTAATCGTTGACAACTTCTTAGGTGGGATGTTGTTTAAGAAGATCTATATATTCAATTTGTGTAGTTTGGAAAAGAGAGAGAAGAAATAATCGGCTTTTTATGATTTAGTTATGTCAACCATCAGTTGGGCATGACTTCTAGCGTATAGGTTGCCCTCAGTTTTAATGTGAGATATAATGCAACAAATCAAAATGTTATGCAAGTGTTTTAAACCCAAATCAAAATGTGATATTCAATGTAGCAAGTAATGAATAGGAAGAGGGATGCTCTTTCACTAATGCAATACTAATGAAAGAAAAGAAGTATTCTTTTTATAGCACCAAAAACACGATTGCTTTTAGACAATAGAAAGAGGGGAAGATTCTAGAGAAGAAAATTAATGTGGAAGCTTTTCAAAAGGGAAACAAACACACAACTTTCACCTAAGAATGAATAAAATGTAAAAGAACCCCGATGGGTCCCATCGGGCATGCCAAAATGTTTCACCATTTTCTTTAAGGATTTGATGAAACTAGATAAGGGTATGGGCCAAGGAGGAATACCTATTGTGATGGTCGGTTTAAAGGTCGTTGTGTACGTTTTGAATTCTTGATCCAATGTTGATTGTGAGAGCTTCCTTTTGGCTAGGAGGAACTACCTGAAATATAAAACAAGACCCCAAAAGACAGTTAAATAGTATATGACAGTGGACTACCTAGTGTATACTAGATCAGGAAGTGTGATACTTCTTAGAAGGTTGTCAATCCATTATTTATCAATCAATATAAAATAACTTAAACATGTAAATAAAAGAATCTAGTGCTAGCATTCTAATTTGGGTGCCTCAGATTACTATTAGTGTCGATCCAATTAAATACTAAAATGCTATGCAGAGTAAAGGTTTTGGGTTGGGTTGTGGGTAGCGCAGGTGGTCTGCAGGTCACAGATAGAGTCTTGGTAAGGTTGGGTAAGATTTTGGGTTGTTTTGGGTGAGGTAATTAGGTTGTTGGTTTGGAATAGTATTATCAGACACAAAGACCAACACCGAGTCGGGTAATCGATGTCAATTTAGATATGGCCGATCTTGGTTTAGGGTGACCGATATCAATCACTATGGAAAGTGGCGGGAGTCGGGGAGGGTGTTTGGGCTGTCCTCTATCTTGGAACAAATAGTTGGAAAGGTCTCTCGTGGGGGAGCGTGAGGTGGCAGGTCTAAGATACGTGTGGTAGGGTTTTGAGTGAGGTTTGGGGGGTAGGCTAAGGGTTGAGTTGTTAGGTCGGGTTGATAGTCACAATGACCGATATTGATTAAGGAGACCGATGTCGGTATAATATGGACCGACCGCGGTTAGAGTTAACCAATGTTGGTGATCATGGGGAATCGTGGAAGATGTTGTAGAACAAGTTTTGGGTCCTCTCTATGATTGCACAAAGATTTTGGAGGGTGTTTGTGAGGTCTACGTGAGGGAGGCGGTTTTGGGATAGGTTTTTGTGAAGTTTAGGTGGGGTGTGAGGGGGTGGTTGATAGAGAGAAAGTTGAGGGATAGATCTAAGTAAGAACAATGAATAGATGAAGACAAATAGAGAATACAACTACAAGTGACAGAGGAGAAACCAACTTACTTGGAGTTCAGAAGGGTTCTAAATTCTGTAGTGGTGGAGAGGTGGTTAGAGATGTTAGTGACTGATTGATCTATGGAATGGTGCTTAGTGCTATGGCAGTGCTTCCGAAATGTTGTTATGAATGCAAATACCTTTGGATTAGTCTCTGTGTCAAGCATGGTATGGCTATCTGGATGTGCGAAAGGGCTTTGGTTCTTGCTTGCATGCAGATCTCCTTCGTTCCAAAACTCGAGAATGTGGCCAACCTCTCAAACAAGGTTACCAAAATGAATATAAGGTAACCGATGATGGTTTAGGGTGACCAACGTCGGTTTAGGGTTGACCTGATGTCGATTAAGGTGGGAAATCCTAGGTTTACTAAAAATGCTAGATCTTGGCAATCTTTTGGGCTAGCTCTGTCTATTTTCGCAGATCAAAATGGAATGTTACGTTTTAATGAGTGAGAATGTGGTTAGAGGGAGAATAGGCATATGATTTTAGGGTTGCACTAAGTCTTAGTTCATTAAGGTAGGTATGACTAAGTCTTAGTTAGTTATGGTGAGTGAATGTTGAGTCCTAGTAAAGGGAAATATGCTAAAAATAGGTTTATGGTGAGGTGTCTAGGTGAGGTGGAAATTAGTTTTAATTAAGGTATTTAAATAATGAATGAAGTGAGGATGAGTATTAATTTAATTGTAAATAATTAAATTAATATTAATGTGGGGTAGAAGAGTCATGGTTAGGTGAATATGTTTAAGTTGGCTATTTGAAAGGGGACCAAGGGGAGTGTGACCCAATTTTGGTGTCTACATGCCGAGTCTTCTCTCATTCCTCCTTATGCTCACCCAACAACACAAGTACATTTCGCTCTGTTATCTCTCTTGGTTCAAAAAAATGGGCATGCTCGCCCTTAATAACATCTACACGCTTTAGCATGCCACCTCCCACGAGCACATCTGTAGGTACATTCCACATCAATGTGCAGATAGAGGAATCGATGATCATCGACCGATATGCATCACCCATTATCACATATCAACACATTAGTTACTAAACATGAAACTCACAAATCAAACAACTAAGTAACAAACCACAACTATAAGATACTTACATTTTACTATCACTGCTGCTATACCCTCACCATTGGGGGCAGGTACCTTCCCATTTACTCCTCCAACTGGTGGTGCTCTTGCTACATCCACAACAACTAGAAACAAAATCACCCATTGGTGCGTTGCTCACCATGCACTATATGCCTTAGTACATCCAAAGCATCATCCACCTATATTAACTCTATGGCCACATCCATCTCATTTGCACTGTGGACACTAGTTGTGCACACTGTAGTCAGTGTCTTACTCAGCCCTCCTTTATTCCCTCATGGATCTCACCCATACATATGGCTTCGGTGACACATCTTGAGCCATACTAAAATGTCTTAACACATGCTTTGCTTGGAATAGCTCGACAACCCCGGGAATCTATCCTCTAGCCCCATAGTCATTCAAATACATCATAGTTTTACCCCTTCCTATGGCCATTTGATTAAGAAAAATAATGAATAAATGCTATAGAAATGCTTAATTTGATTGTTATTGTTGCGAAGAATCGATTAATGAACTAAGTACAACAAATAATTCAAGAAAACTAAGCTATAAAATATGAAACCCTAGTTGTAATGAAGGGATATAATAACTTATATGTTTTGTAGATATCTCGAAGGTCCATAGAGGTAGAAAACTAGAAAATCCAAAACATAGAATGTCACATGAAGCTCAGAAAAATATAGATCCGGAGGAATATGCTTTGGACAAGGGTGCCTGGAAAGGGGCGAGGCACTGCTGGGAGCCACATAATTAAAATACACAAGATATATAACGTAAAGGAAACAATAAACATTCATAAGAAAATACACAAGATATAACGTGGTTCACCTAGTGTGGGCTACATCCACCAAGAAATAACCAATATATTATTCCAAAGGTTATACAATTGAAGATCTGTAATCTTCCACACCTTACACGATGTACAATATTTTTCTCTCACAAGCTTCTCTAAGCTCTCACCAAGAATTCCTTCTTACAATAATCACTTCTTTTTCTCTAACCCTAGTTTCCTAGCTTATATAAGCCTATACAAACTTAGGGCACTTTAGCCATTCATTTACAACCATTAGATCAACTTTATAACAAAGATTAGATCTAATTCCCGTGACTTAAATATAAACAATCACACATAGGTAACCGATGTTGGTTACCCTAACCGATGCCGATTACCCTAACCGATGTCGGTTAGTATGCTAGGTGACCGATGTCGGTCACCGACCGATGTCGGTTATTGTGTAAACCTGCAAGTTGTAAATAAGCTCCTTTGTGAAGCAATTCAGCTCCACAATCTCAACAATCTCCCACTTGGAGATAAATTGTTGCACTATCCCACACAACTCCATCCTTGGTTCCTCTCTGGATTTGTTTCTTCCTCTTCAAGTCTCAAACTTGAAGACCAAAAAAAGTGGAGTGTAGCTCCAACTTCTCCTTTTCCAATGAATTTGTTAGCATATCCATAGGGTTCTCATTCGTATGAATTTTCTCTAACTTCAGCTTGCCCATCCTCCAACACTTGCCGTATGAAGTGATATCTCAACTGAATGTGTTTCATTCTTGAATGAAACATTGAGTTCTTTGCCAAATGAATTACACTTTGACTATCATTGTACAATATGCAATCCTCTTGCTCCTTTCCCAACTCTTCCATGAACCTGCTCATCCATATCATCTCTTTGCTAGCCTCTGTAGCTGCAACATACTTGACCTTTGTAGTAGACAAGGCCACAACCTTTTGTAATCTCAAAATCTAGCTAATTTGTCATCCCACCTACTGTGAATACATATCCAGTGGTGCTTCTCCTACCATCCAAATCTCAGCCATATCTGAATCAACATAGCCCCGTAAAGTAGTATCTGACCCTCCATAACATAATTACATGTCGGATGTCCCTCTCAAATACCTGAGAATCCATTGGATTGCTTTCCAATGCTCTTTACCTGGATTGGCCATAAATTTGCTCACAACTCCCACTTTGCCTGTGAAATGTTTGGTCTAGTACAAACCATAACATACATAAGACTTCCAACTATTGAAGCATATGGAACTCATGCCATGTACTGACCTCCTCATGTGATGTAGGACACTAATCTTTGCTCAATTTAAAGTGTCCAACCATAGGTGTACCTATAGGTTTTGCATCCTACATTTTAAATATTTTCAACACCTTATTGATATAATCTTCCTAGAGACAAATACAATTTCTGTTCTTCATGTCTCTATGAATTTGCATGCCAAGGATTTTCTTTGCAGACTCCCAAATCCTTCATTGCAAATGTGTGAGCTAATTTTTCTTAAGCTCACCAATGTCCTGCATACTAGATCTGCAATAAGCATATCATCCACATATACAAGTAACAAAATAATATAGCTTCCATTTTCAAGCTTCTTGAAATAAACACAATGGTCAGATCCACATCTCATATAACCATGATCATGCATAAAATTGTCAAACCTCATATACCATTTCCTTGGAGCTTGTTTGAGCCCATACAAGCTCTTTTTCAACTGCACACATGTTTCTCCTTACCCTTGACTTCATAACCAAGTGGTTGATTCATATAGATCTCCTCCTCCAAATCACCATGAAGGAAAGTCATCTTAACATCAAGTTGTTCTAAATGTAAATCTTCTACTGCAACTAAACTCATAACAATATGGATGGAAGTCATTTTAACAACAAGAGAAAATATCTCACCAAAATCAATACCTAGTTTTTGTGCAAACCCTTTTACCACAAGCCTTGCTTTGTATCTTTTTGTCCACCCTCTTCCTCCTTGATCCTGTAAACCCATTTATTCTGCAATGTCCTTTTACCTGCTGGCAACTTGACCAAATCCCATGTCTGGTTTTGTTTCAAGGAATCCATCTCCTCATCCATGCCATGCTCCCACTCAACATGGGTATCCTGCTGCATTACTTCTTCAAAACTTTTCGGTTCACCACTATCAATCAATAAAAGATAAAATAATGGAGTAAATCTTTGGAGGTTTACTTACTCTTTGAGACCTTCTTACAGAAATTTGGGGTGCCTGAGGCTCATTCTGGACCTCTTGGACATTTGTGTCCAAATCTGACAATGACCAATGTCGGTCACCTATAACCGATATCGGTTCCTCTATAGATGATGTCGGTTCACCTAACGATGTCACCGGTCCCTCGGTCTACTCGGATCGACACCGGTCACCCTGACCGATGTCGGTGTCTGTGGATTTTTGTTTTAAATCGAGAATGCACTTTTCTCAACAAACTCTTCACCGGTTCATTCTTGGGTACCAAAACCTGATCCTTGTACATTCTCTTTTCATTCCAATCAATGTTACGACTCCTAACAATCTTAGCATCTTCTAAATCCCAAAACTGGAATCCAAAATCACCATAACCATAACCAATGAAAGTGCATCTCTTGGATTTAGCATCCAACTTCTTCCTATTTTCTTTATCAACATGCACAAAAGCTTCTGAACCAAATACTCTAAGAAAAGAAAGATCTACCTCTTTTCCATTCCATGCTTCTTTTGGTATTCCACCATTTAGTGCACTTGAGGGGCCACGTTGATCAAATATACTTTGTATATCTACTGCTTCTACCCAAAACTACAAGGGTAATCCAACATGTATCCTCATGCTTCTTAGCATGTTCCATAATAGTTCTATTCATTCTTTTCTGCCACTCCATTCTCCTGTGGAGTTCTAGGAACCATTCTTTCTCTACGTATTCCATTCACTGAACAATAATCATTGAAAACCTTGCTGTAGTACTCACCACCATTGTCATATCTAAGGCACTTCAACTTCAAATTAGTTTGATTTTCTACAAGGGCTTTCCATCTTTTAAATGTTTCAAAAACATCATATTTATGTTTAATACAATAAACCCATACCTTTCTTGTGGCATCATCAATGAAAGTCACATAGTATTGGGATCCTCCATGAGAAGCTACTGGTTGGTCCCCACACATCTGAGTGCACAAGCTCCAATTTCTGCTCCTTCTTTGTTGCCCCAACTTTAAGAAACCTCACTTTCTTTTCTTTCCAAATATGCAATGCTCACAGAAATCAAGATCTACATCTTTCAAATCTGATAACTTACCCTTTGCCTTTAAGATCTGCATTCCCTTCTTACTCATATGGCCTAGCCGATTATGCCACATGCTTGCATCTGAATCTGAAGTAGATAAAACAAAAAGGAATCAATAATATAGGTAGACAAATATAATGTTCCTACCTTCTTTCCTCTTGCTACAACAAGAGCTCCCTTGGAAACTTTCCAAGAATCGGCTGTGAATGTAACCATGCATCCATCTTCACCTAATTGTCCTGCAGAAATAAGATTTCTCCTGAGGCTTGGCACATGCCTCACATATTTCAATATCCATGTATTTCCATTCTACAATTTAAGATGAACTTCACCTTTACCAGTAATATTGCATGGTTCATCATCTCCTAAATAAACATGCCCAAAATTACCCTGGACATAATTTCTAAAATAACCCTTATTAGGGGTAGCATGGAAAGAAGCTCTGAATCTAAAACCCATGATTCAATTTTATTATCCAAGGAGAGAATAAGGGCATCTTGCATTACCTCTGATGCTACATTTGCCTCTTTACCTTTCTCTGGTACATTCTCTTTGTTTTCCTTGAACCAACAATCCTTCTTTGCATGTCCTTTCTTTCCACAATTCCAGCAGGTTATTCCTCTACCTCTAGATTTAGATATGCCACTCTTAGACTTTGATTTCCCATTACTCTTGCTCTTGGATCTCTCCTTTTTCCTTCCTCTACTTTCTACATTCAAAGCATTCCTAGATGATGATTCTCCTGAAATTTTCCTGCGTATTTCTTCATTTAGAATTATACCAATCACATCATCAAACTTCAAAATATTAGTAGCAGATGTTGTATTACTAACAACCATTACCAAATTATCCCAACTATCTAGGGAAAAGAACACAAGAATAACAATGCTTTCACTTCATCCTCAAAAGGGATATTAACCGATTTTAATTGATTTACAATAGAATGGAAATCATTCAAATGATTAGACACATATCCACCTTCTTGCATTTTAGAATTAAACAATTTCTTCATCAAATAAACTTTATTCGATGCACTTGGTTTTTCATATAAATTAGCTAAATCTTTCATTAATTCTACCATGGTTGTTTACTTCTATTATATTCAAAGCCACAGATGTTGTCAGGCTCAATCTTATAGATCCCAGAGCCTTTCTATCAAGAATCTTCCATTCTTCATCAGTCATCTTTGCAGGCCTTGCCTTCTCATCCAATGGTAAATATAGATCTCTCTGATACAGATAATCCTCCACCTACATCTTCCATAGCTGATAATTACGGCCTTCAAATTTCTCTACTTTGTATTTACTATCTTTTGCCATTGTTGTGCTCCCACTCAATCAGAAATCCTTATGAGTAAATTTGTCAACACACACAACCCTCAAACAAAGCTCTGATACCAGTTGTTGGTTAGACCAAACCAGTTGTACAAATATATATCAAATTAAAGCATATAAGCAATAAACACGAAATAACCAACAAAAGAAAATACACAAGATATAACATGGTTCACCCAAGTGTGGGCTACATCCACCAAGAAACAACCAATATATTATTCCGAGGTTGTACAATTGAAGATTTGTAATCTTCCACACCTTACACGATGTACAATAATTTTCCTCTCACAAGCTTCTCTAAGCTCTCACCAAGAATTCCTTCTTACAATAATCACTTCCTTTTTCTCTAACCCTAGTTTCTAGCTTATATAAGCCTATACAAACTTAGGGAACTTTATCCATTCATTTACAACCATTAGATCAACTTTATAACAAAGATTAGATCTAATTCCCGTGACTTAAATATAAAAATTACGCACAAACAACCAATGTCGGTTACCCTAACTGATGTCGGTTAGTATGCTAGGTGATGACGTCGATACCAAGTGATATCGGTTATTGTGTAAACCTGCAAGTTGTAAATAAGCTCCTTTGTGAAGTAATTCAACTCCATAATCTCAACACGTTGACGTCCCGATCATTTGAAGGCCGTGGGTGGTGTCTAGAATGAGAAATGTCGAGCTATGAAAATACATACTGAGCTAAAAGAGTGTAAGACCAAAAGTAACAATAGAATGAAAGTAAAGATGGCCAAAGACATGGGTTAATTAGTACTTTTCTTACTTAGGAATCATATGAATAGTAATATGTAATCAAGACTAGATAATTACCCAAAGTGCGTGATTTTGTGTCTACATTTTCCCCCACTTTATGTTGTTGAGTGAAAGCTTGATAACATAAAGTAGATAGAGATGCATACTGATAACCATGTAGATCGATGGTGAGAAGTGTGCCAAGAGACAAGGAAAAGCGTGGAGTGATAAAAAGATGGAGTGTGGAGACTAAAGATGAGAAAGTATAATAAGTGATGAGATAATTACCCTAGGGCGAAAACACATGTTGTAGATGTCAATAATGTTCTCATTGTTGATGTCAATGCTTGGTGTTTGATGTTGTTGTTAAATGATGTTGACTACCACTTCCCATCTTGATGAACCTATAAAAGAGAGGAACGAATAAGTAGTGAAATACACATGTACATGTATAAAAAGTATGTAAAATGAAAAATATGAAAAAGGAACATGTACACCTGATCCGTGATGAGGAAAGAGTGTAGAAAGGATCCTGTATATGTTGTAGAAGATCAATTTTTTAAGTGATCTCATGCTAGTTTGTTCCGGTTGCAAGTTTTTTGAGAAATCTTATGCCAAGATATGGAAGAAGTGTACAGAGAAAATTTTGGTGTCATCCTCCAACCTTTAACTGTTTCCCAAAATTTAAAACACCACTGCAGATGGTGTGTAAAAATCTGATCCGATTCAAACAATTCGATCCAATGTGAAAGTAGAAAATATTATGTAGTGCATGCATGCCAAAAGCTAAAGATTGTATGCCCTGTAAAATCTCTTGTGTGAAGTTCTATAGACTATGTTGAATTTTGAATTGTGTAATTGCCCCCTGGTTACAGTGCATGCCGGAAGGGCCGGGTACCAGACGTTACTATCTGGGTATAGACCGGTCTTTGTCTTTGTGTCAAGGACCCAAGTCACATCTAAGCCATGTCTAATATTGATGACTACGTTATGTTGTGTGATGATCAGAATCGCTGTTGTGTGGGGTGACTGATTCACCTAAATTATGCCCCCCTCATTTGGGGTGCATGTGACATCACTAAGGAGAATGCGGCCCGAAGGAGGACTGATCACCGTCTGAAATTGTGCCTTGTAGAGGGGAGGGAGTGTGCTTGGTAGATACTAAGGCACGTGCAAACAAAGTGGTGGGAGATAAGTGTTAGTACCAGTGAAGACAAACATGCATGTAGAAGGCAAAGTGTAAGCTAAGTAGAAAATATGTAAGCTAAGACGTAAGAAGACAATGTAAACATGCAAGAAGACAATGTATGACTTTGCGAAAAGTGGGTTGCAAACATGGGACACCACTCACGATGTCGCAAGACAAGCAAGGCTAATAAATCCAAAATAAGACAATGTGCACACAAGACAAAGGGCAAAGCCCGCCCATAAACAATGGTAAACAATGGCTAGCATGAGAAAATAATGTAACAAACAACCATGGAACAAAATAGACCTGCAAGATAAATGCTACACATGAAGCACCCGTTAGTATGTTAAAAAGATATTTTTTTTGTCAAAGTGTGCATAATTTGATGTAGTAATGTGTTATGAAACCAAATGAAATAATAACACACTGTTATATATGAAAGTGGATGCCCTCAGGAGCATTTGTGGGACTCGTAATAAGTACTACGTCAAACATCCATGCTGCATGTATGGACTGTAGAATCTACGATCACAACTAGAAAGTAAGTGAACACGCATGTGTGTATGATAAAGATAATGACATACATGATATCTATCTAGCATGTGTAATAAGATGTACATGTAACAAGTAAATGTAAGCAAGACTAAATGCGACCAAGATATATAGTATGTTGTGAATGAGACAAAATGGAATAACGAGTGAATGATTAGAACAACGTGTCCCATGAGTGAATGTGTATGTATGAGATGAGGTTTGTTTATAAATTCCCCATCAATAGTCAAGAATGAATTGAAGAGAAAGAGTGCGTCATTGGGAAATGGTTTGAATGTGTGTGTTAGAAAGATGTGATCGTCAAAGTGTAAAGCATAGTGTGTGTGAGTAAGTGAGTGAGTGATTGAATGCATGAGTGTGGTGAGGTCCATTTGAGATGTAGACCCTCAATAGTCAAGTATGGACCATGGAACTAGAGTGTGTCATAGGGTGATGACCGTAGCATGAATAAGTAGATGTCAGAAAGATATGTCATGAATGCATAGAGTAGATCTTTGCGAGAAAGAGATGTCATAAGTGCACGATGTGAAGTGTGTAGTGTGTAATGTGTTTGTTGAATGTGCAAAGCATTATGTTGAAGAGACCGATTAAAAATACGTTAAGTGTGTGATGTGTATTGTCAAATGTGTAATATGTGATGTTGAGTGTGTAGGAGAGAAATGTGTCGTTAGGTGTTGGATATGTAATGTGTTGTGTTGATGTGCACAAGAGAGATGTATCATGTGGTATAGAAGATGTATGTCGTAAAAATGTTGAGTATGTAGTATGTGTTAAATATGTTTAGTGTGTTGTATGTTGTGTTTACATATGTGTTAGAAAGAAGGTTTCAGTAAATATAGTCATTGTCTAGTGATAAATATGAGTGTGTCAAGTGTATCATGTGTAGTAGGATGTGTGATGTAGTGTGTGGTGTGTGAGGTTCATGTGCATGGGATGCCCTCAATAGTCAAGTGTGAACCAAAGCACAAGAGTGCATCATTGGGAAATTATGATACAAGTGTGTATCGAGATGTGTATGTTACATGTGAAAAGATTAGACGTGAAATGAGGAGGATATAAGACACACATTGATGCGAAGGGGGAAAAATGAGTGCAAAGTGCCCCCACATGTGTAAGCGATGGAGATCTAGTTGATGATGCTGAGTGGATCAATGTAAGGAGTAGTTTCCTTAACAAAAGTGATTAGACACAAAAGTGGAGATTGGGGAGGGACCTTACACGGTGGTGGCTCATTTGATGATGTTGTGGAAGACTTGAGTGGAGGCCAGGTTGAACTAAGCTTTAGAGGAGGTGGCTTAGATTGACTTGGTAATATTGTAGATGAATTAGTAGGAGGAGGTGATGGAGAACAAACCTTGAGAGGTGATTTCTTAGTTTGACTTGGTAATGTCGTAGATAAATTGAGTGGAGGAGGAGTGGGACCATCCTTAAGAGGAGGTTGAGTGGATTGAATAGGTGAAACTTGACTGGATGAAGAAGGAACCTTAGAAGTGATAGCATGATGCTCATTAGACATAGAAGGAGTAGATTTAGGAGCCCATTTGGATGTAGCATTTGTAGATGGGCATGCAATAGAATGTTGTGCAATGAATGAGATAAATCCTTGACACTCAAGATGCTTGATTCTTCGTTGTAAAGCATAACAATCATTTTCATTATGTCCATTGATTTGATGATAATTAAAATATGGAAGACCTTGATATTTTGTAAGCCGATAAGGAGGATAGTAACGAGTAAATGACAAGGTGATTAGTTGATGAGTTACGAGTTACGAGAAGAATATCTTGTGCTTGGAATTGAGATCAAACTTGAGAGGCACAAGGAGCGGTGAGACTTGGGGTTCTCTAATATGAGCACATGTAGAAGACATAAAATGAGGATGTGAAGAAGAACTAGCGTGAGCCTGAGAAGCGTCCCTATGATTTTGGATTTCATATTTAAGAGATGTAATCATGGATTCCATATCGTAGAATTTGTCTTGAAATAAAGAATGCAAATCTTGAATTGAATCCAACATGGGTTCATTAGATGGAGGATCATGACGACAAGGGTCGTTAGAAAAACGATTGAAAATAAAAACTCACTTGATGCAATGACATATCTCTAGGGAGATACATGGTGTCTAGTGCTTATTAAGAATACCCTTATAATTGGGATGCATTTGAAGTAACTCATATAGAGAAATTTGAGGACTTTTAGGAGATATGATAGAGAAGATGATATGCCAAAGAAGGATCCGAATGAATGATAACAAGTGGGGTTCACCAAAATGATTAAGAAAAATATGGAAATATATGGCTATAGCAAATTTGCTTAATCGATTGTTATT
Organism: Taxus wallichiana var. yunnanensis; assembly: GCA_018340775.1. Classification (NCBI taxonomy): domain Eukaryota; kingdom Viridiplantae; phylum Streptophyta; class Pinopsida; order Cupressales; family Taxaceae; genus Taxus; species Taxus wallichiana. The sequence goes on from CM031244.1 coordinate 764,059,090, forward strand.
AATAAAGAGATGATTAATCAATTAAGTACAAAAATAATCCAAGCAAACTAAGTTATAAAATGTGAAACCCTTATTTCAGAATGAAGGGATAAAATAACTTAGTTATTTTTAGATATCCCGAAGGTACACAGAGTTGGAAAACTAGAAAATTCAAAGCTAAGATCTGTTGTGCCAAAGCTCAAAAAATGTAGATCTGGAGGAATATGCTAGACAGGGGCACCTGGAAAGGGGTAGGGAGCTTGCGGGTGCCACATACCTGTAATAGGTTCCTGTGATTGTGAAAATGCTTAGAAAACCATCTTTGATTAGTCATAAGGTGTTTACTATCCATCATTTTTGGTCACTATGAGATCACACAATGATCACCGAGGTTCTTTGGAAATTTGTTATGAAATAATAACCTACAAAACCCTCAAAGAGACATCAAATCCTAAAAATAAATATGCAAAATGAGGGTTCAGACTATCCTCAGTTGTCAAATAAGTGATCTTATGACTAAGCACTACACTACATTTCAGATCCAATGTAGTTCTATGTGTGTGTGTGCGGAATCATGCCCTAGGTGGCTCTTGTGCATGTCACACTTGATAGTGAGAAAATAGCTAGATGTAGAAGATGTAAGTAGATGTGTGCATGGAATAGAATAGACTCCCCTCATATGAAGTGTATGTAGATAATATAGTCCCTTTCCCTTGAATGGATGCTAGAATGCTCTTGAATAGCCTTTGGATGTAACTTTAGGTGGCGATAGCTAATTCTTAGTGCTTGGTCCCTTATTATGATCACATACCTTTATATTTATATGATTCTCTTGCTTGAATTTCATAATTAACCCTGAAAAGGTTGACTATGAAAAAGATAATAAGATCAAATGGCTAAAAGGACCTAAAAGATGTGATGTAAAGTATAAAGAGGTCAGGGTCACCTAGAGGGGATGGGGCGCCCTGGTGTTGGCATCCTAGCTAGGCACTAGTTTCCAAAATGAGAAATGCAAAGGTATAAAAATACAGATTGAGCTAAAAAGAGTGCAAGACCAAAAGTAGCAATAGAAAGAAAGAAAAGATTGTCAAAGACGTGTTAGTTAATACTTGTCTTACTTAGGAATCATATAAATAGCAATATGCAATTAGGACTAGATAATTACCCAAAGTGCATGATTTTGTGTCTACACCATCTACCATAGTATCAATATGGCCTCCATAGAATGGCCCCGTGCCCCATGCAATCTAACATCAATCTATATCTATTAATGTCCAACTTCCTACCCTGCATAGACACATGCCCATCTCACAAAGAAATATGTCCGGCCTCGCCCACTCGCATGTGGTCTATTGAGTGGCCTCAATATGGAAATATGTTCATAATCCCATACATGTAATAATGTGGTGGACCCAATCCCAACTCCATGGTCCTCCTGTGTGAACCTATATAAATCTATGTACAAGTGTGCCAATACACATCGTGTCTATGCATATCTCATCCCATCCTCCTCTATACAACGACATATATCATGCATGTTATACAAGATGCCTACATGATGTAGGAACATCACTCCATGTACATGAATAAGCCACGAGGGTATCAATTTTGGCTTATTAGGTATGATCCTAGGTCCTTAAGGTCATTAGATGTCATTTAAGTGAGCTAGTTGGAGTCTAGGATATTTAAAATTTGAAAATGTCATTTTCCTCCAAATTGTAAGTTTGAAATCTTGGAGGCCAATTTTGGTTTGAATGTGTAAGTTGGCTTAGTTTAGGTGTTTTAAATGTGTTCTTGGGTCCAACAAGATTGAAAAGGGATGGAATGAGGTCAATAAGGGGGGTCTTAGGTTTAATCTTGTTTTTAAAGTCATAAATAGTGATTAAGCACCTAATGAATGGGTATGAACTCGTTGATAACTGAAGGAGGACATATAAATGCTCCAAGGTAACTATTTTTCCTTATTCTATTGGGATAGAGTCTCAATATGTAAATGTTTTCAAGAAACTTTGGAGGAAAAGATGAGTTTTGAAGGTTTACTTGTAATCTTTGGATGACTGTGGGAGGAATTATTGTAAAACTATTAAATATTTTGCTTTGCATTTACAAATGGATCATGATTAAGAGACTTCCAGGTTGCATGTGTGTGTGTAATGAAGAATTTTTTCTGTGGAACTGAAAGTGTGAATGCTTTTGAGAAGGACAGTTAGGGTGTCTTGTAAGACATTTATATGAGTTCATGTGATAGTCATTACTTGTTCTTAGTGTGTATGGTCTATGCAAGAGTGAATCCTTTATCTTTTCTTGTTTTACACATAGAAGAATGACCGTTGGCACTTGAGAATGTTTGAACATGGCGTCTTTGTTGCAAGAGGTATTCAATGTATGAACTATGACTAAACGGACGGTGAGTCTTTTCGATAAAGGCAATGTGGTTATATCTCCATAAGAAAGTAATTTGAGCACTTGTATGTAGGGTATGAAGAGTGAGTGGACATTTTTATTACACCCTTAAGCTATTCTTGATCGATTACAAGAGTTATATGTAAGATCCCTAAGGTTTAAGTAGTAATACACACACACACACACACACACACACACACAACAATATTGTGCACAAGTCCATTCGAATAAGTCAAGTCAAGGGGTTTTCATGTCTTTAGTAGTGTCTTCATTGAGGTAAAGAATGACTTAAGGTTTGGAGGATTCAATAAACTTGTAGCAACAATCCATCAAACCAATATTATGCATGCATGAGCTTCTAAAAAAGAATTAAAATATATAAAGGGTGGTATGACAAAGATAAGAGTGGCTGAAAGGTGTGGATCTTGAAGAAGATTAATAAAATGAAGGATAAAATCCAATAGTTGATGACAAAACTCAAAATGATAGTTACTTTGTTCCCGAGCACCTACATATAGCAGTAGAATTGGGAAAACAAAAATACAAGAGAAGATAAAGGTGGGTTTAAGGATTTTTATGCATTTTAAAAGTTGTGAATAGACATCATAGTTCTTTGGAAACCTGTAAGGTTGTGTGAGTTGTTTCAAGCCAATAAATGAAGTTGATCTCCTTGTAAGATTCCAACTGCAGTAACCGTGAGATAACCCTCGCTCCAATGATAAAAAGAAAAGTGTCATTGAAAGGAAAACATTTAATTTGAAAGCACAAGTTCCTAGTAACATAATTATTTTCTCCCCTCATTATATACTTCCATGACCAATTTGGTGATTTGAATTGATTTTTAACAAGAGATATGGTATATTTTAGGTTCTCGGGCTCTGGGATGACCTATGGCCTAATTAGCTCGGGCATGAAGATAGAAACCTCAAATCAAAGCCTTTATACCTGAAATTTTTACAAGTGTCATGGATAGAACCCTTCAAAGGATTGAAAAGGAAATTCAAGGTTTTATTGGTTAAGTTTTGAGATATTATTAGTAGAGTCATCACATGGTGAAATATACATCCATGACCTAATAGAGTCATATTACAAAGGAAACATGTGTTTACCTAGGATTATGAACTCAAAACTTGTAAGTATGCATGATGAGGATAATGGGTACCTGAATATTTCTATATTTAACCATGAAGATGCCTACATTCAAATTTATGCATAATAGTCTTTTATGAAAACCTAGTAAGGGTTTGTAAGGCCAATACAAAAAGTGGAATAAAGGGAATTGTAGTAGGAGTGGTAATTCCAAATTTTGTGAACACATATAAGGTGTTAACAAGATGCTAATATAGCTTTTGAGGTCTTGAAGAAACCCTTAAAAGTCTATACCTACCTATGAGTCAAAAATCAATGTCTAAAGAGAAAAGGGATAATTTTGTGCCAAGTAGAGATGTAATGAGATCATAGTTGTTTAGAGTCATTTTTAGTGATCTACTAACCTACATTGAGGAGTTTGAATAGGGTTTAAAGCATAATATAATGAACTACTAAAGCTATTTAAGGTAAATTGAGTAGAATCTTAGAATGAGTCATCATTTAGACTAGATTGATCCTTAAAGGAAAATCCTAGTAAATTTGCATTTCTTTATAAGTTCTTGATTGTTGATGTATTTATGTGAATGTATGATCCTTGACTACATCACTATACCTCCTCCATCCATAGCCATTGACGAATCTATCACCAATGTAATGAACTTCTACAATTATGGAACACCCGATCTCAGTATGGCATCCAAGCTAATATATGTCTTTGTATGTACCAGTGTCCATGTAAAACACCACCTCACAACTCTCATATGTCTATAAGCATCCTCTACTACCATCACCTAGAATCTCTCACCCACATCTGATAGCCTCAATATGTGATATACATCCTCTAGGGTCACAATCATCCCCCTATCGGTAACCAAAATGTGCAAGTATTTACACACCACCTCTCACACAATGCAGTAATCATCAACATATTATGGGGTACTTCCCCATCCTCGCTTATGTGTCTTTGTAGGATGACACATCCAATATATCGACTTTACATCCGATAGGCCTAATCCCAACAACGTACTCAAGTGTCGACTTGCACGGAAATCCTTGAATGGATATGCCCGCACAACATAAAACACCAATAAAAACACAACATTAACACATCATATACACCCAAAAACAACTACTCACAATATCAAAATGTATTAAATTTTGTATTGGTCACATTCTGGGGTCAAAACAACTTCCCGGGTCGCTAGCGCCCAAGAGTGACGCTGGGTGCCCAAGGTCAGGTCAACAATGCCTAGATCTAAAAACCGACATCCTGAAGGATGTTAGTGCCTTCTTCACGCTCTCTTGCCCGAAGTCAGTCAAAACGCCTAGAAACTCAAAACCGTAATTTTTTCCAAAATCGACAAACATGAGTAAATTTTGACACAATTCTAAAAAATCATCAAACTTACCAACTTAGTTGTCATGTGGGATGCCACGACCGCTACCACCATCTCAAATCAGCTCAATCTCATTGCTCTAATTTGCGACATCATCACAAGCTTAGAGCTCAAAATCACACTCACTCGTCATTTAAATAAAGTTACTATTCATCTTTTCCTATTGCTATTTATAACAACTTGCAAATTTCCCACTTGACTATAGTTACTATTTGCGTATATTCTCCCAACTAATACACGCTACATGGTTTTGCTCATATCTTGAGATTTGCTACTCCATTTTATCCCCCGTCTATACCACTCGATTCATAATTTATCATACTATCGTATTGTCCACATTATGTAGTGCTATATTCTCATATGACACATTTACCACTCAATATACACACATTTTTATGACATCTACTATGCCTCATTTCACTCGCTCTTACATCATTACACATCTACTTTCAACTCAAAGTGTTCATCCTTACCATCACTCCCTCTTTCACCGAAAGGGGGCATATAATCAGGGTCACTCCATGATCCCCCTCATACTACTACACAATCATTTCACATCTCCAATTCATCATTATAAAAAAAATTCTCGTACATCAAATGAAATTTCATACCACCTTCTAGCGATTCTCCCTAGTGACCTAATTTGGGGGTAACAAGTGAAAAATATCTCCATGAGTAATCTATTATATACATTCAACATCAATATGAATCTCTATTGCTCAAATCAAATCAATCAATCAACACAACATTAGAATATTTTATGCTCCTCCCAGATGAGCTAACATAGGAGTTACATCACTACTTTCCCATATGACCTAACATGGGAAGCCACTCTACATTTTCAATCACTTCTAGATGACCTAATATGGAAGCCATCTAACATTACACATATTGCGGTGACACCCTTGGAGTGGGGGTAATGAGACATCATTTCCTTTCCTGTATTGCTCCTACATGGGTTATTCATGTTGGATCGAAATGAATAAAATCTAGTCTTCGTCCATTTGCAATGACTAAACCTTTTGAGGATGTAGTTAAAGTTGGAGGGTAAAACTAGACATCTCTCCATAACACTCTTCATATGGTAGAAGGATGCCTAAATCCTCCATTTTTCACACATAAAAATTGGGTTGGGAACTGATCACTCCCTACCCCTTCACATCGCCATTGACAATAATCAAAATCTTCAAATTCTCTAAATCAAATCATCAATCTTGCCAAGTACTCCTCACAATGGTTCATTCTCTCTATTTATGCCACATGGATTAACATGTCGATCCATGGTTCACCACGTTATATGTTCTTATTCTATACATACTTTTACAACATGGATTCTACGAAATGTTCTCGTGTATGTTCCTTACTTCCTTTACACTACTTGAATTTCATTTAAATAACATAAAGGGGGAAAATGTAGACACAAAATCACACACATACTACTATTTTACTATACCGCCAAGTATGTTGTTTTATATATGGATCTTGCGTAAGAAAAGTATTCACTGATGACCCACTATCTAGTCCATTTGTTTGTCTTGCTTATTTCTATTGTTTTATCTCTCACATTTGTCACTTCTGCACCCATTTATGGTCGAGTCACGGGGATCCATGTCTATTAGTCTTCACATAGTTGTTGTCAGTTCTCTTTAGACATCAACACCTAATATCTGGACACTAGCGCCCATATGATCCTGTCCATCCCAGGCACTCATGTCCTCATTATTCTTGGTTACATATTTCACATTCATAGTCAGCCTTTTCAGTTTTCTTACTCCTATCCCGAGGTCATAGTCAACATTTCAGTCACTAGTGTCGAAATTCAAGTAAGAGATCCCTATATAAACAATCCATACATACCATTACAAGGGCGGGGAATTCTTATCAAGGGATATCTATCTACATATCAAAGGGACTACATTTGGGCTCATTACTCTGCATACACACTACATAGGAAGGGGAAGTTCATTTTTCCATCCTACACATTTGCATCTATCTAGATACTATCACATGTTATCTTGATGTCATTGGCGTGAGGGAAACCTATGAGCACTATTACACACACAAGCTCATAGAAATACATTGGGTTTGAGATGTAGTGTAATGCTCAATCGTAAGTTCACTTGTTTAACAATTGAGGATAGTCTGACCCCTCATTTTGCATCTTTATTTTAAAGATTTGATGAGGTTTGAGGGTTTGCAGATGTTTCATCTTGATTACATGTTTTAGGTGAATAACAACGAGATTCAGTGAAGTACATGTGATCATCGATGAACAAGAGTAAAACCTTGATGATACCGAAAAGACTAGATTCTCAGCCTTTTCGTAGACTCCAACGCCGGGGAGAGGTCTCGGGTGCCCTGGGCACCCCGGTTCGAGCACTCTCGACACCTCCGCATTTTCCCGAGTGTGATTGTGACACTCTGAGTTTCTATTTCATCTATTCCTCTAGCTTAGATACACTTTGGGATAAGTGAAATCAAGATAAGTGCCCTATCCTCCTTGTTTACTTTCATAATTACATCAAGTAAAATTGTTTAGCATATGTATTTCATTGTATATCATTGTAGCAATTATTGCATTTATATTTTAATAAAATATATCAGATTTTATTGAATCAATCATATGAATATCATTTTTACATTAAGTTACTCGAAATAATAATTAATTCAAATTATATTAAATCATTAAAGTCCCCAAGGCATTGGCTAGGCATAGTGCGTAAGGTGAGGTGAGATATCGGGTAAGTGTTGTTCCTCGACAATCACACAGGACCCATGAGAAATGTGTTACATCATCGAGCTTAGACCGAGGTCCTAGATAAATTTTCCCCAACAATCACACCAAACTAGCGATAATGTATTGCATCGTCAAGTAACAACCTAGTTAAGAAATTGGGGAGAATTATGAAACTATTAATAAAAGTAATATAATGTGTATGTGTGTAAAGTGTTATGTACAAGGAAGGTAAGTGTACTACTATATGTGCATATCAGAGGAGGATAAATGTTGATAGATTTAGCAAATGTGTAATGTGTCATGAATACATAAGTATTCGGGTGTCAAAATTAGAAAAGTAACCCCTGATTGTATGATATATAGTAATCATATTTGTGAATGTCATCATAGATTCTAGCTGAGGGCTAAGTTATGGTTGATCATGACAAGAGAATGTGGTAATGTCCATGATAGGTCACACATGAAATACCATAGTACATAGTGCTCTTATTCAAATAGGATCATTCCAGTAGCAATATTCATTACCACATCCATAGAAACACATGCACAATAAAGCACATTACACTAGCACAATAAAGCACATTAAACGAAGGGATCGATAGTGTCTCCTAATTATTGTAGCTCAATATTTACAATCCTCAAATTATAGTACTTATTAACTAAAAATAGTCTATACTATGTAGTGCAAAGATAGTTAATCTAATCTAGGAGGACATAAAACATAGTAAATAAATGTACTAAAACAACATGTAAATTAACCAAATAATTAAGCTAATAGAAATAAACCCTAATATACAAGAAGGAGGTAAGGAAAGAACTCAGTTGATAATTGGTGATTGTTGCAGAGGGTCGTAGAGGTGACTGGAGAAAACAAAAGTAGGAATGACTATACTAGGGTCCTATAAAGGACAAATTTGGGTGATGTGACTAGATTGGAGCACATGGGAGAGGACAGGGTGCCCACGGTGCTTGGTAAGCAAAATAGGCACCCTGGTTTGGGAAAAAGGTTTGAAACTAGTCTTCACAGGTCTGGGAGATGATTGTTATCCTTCGCTTCTTGTCACATTAATTTCTCTATATTGCACCAAATGCTCCAAATATTCTAAGAGGAAGAATAACCTGCAAAAGACCCAAAAGGAAGTATTAAAACCCTAAAAAAGAAAGATGTAAATGAATGGGTGGATGAACTCAACCGCCACAACAATGAACTTACTAAACTAAGCGTTGCACTACATTTTGGACACAAATGTAGTTCAGTACGTGTGTGCATGTCATGCCCTAGGTGCTCTTGTGCTTTATTTGCACTTTGTGGGGTAGTGAGAAATAAATAAATGTAGAAAATGTAATCGTATGTGTGCATTGAATAGAATAGAATCCCCCCATGAAGTGTGATTCAGACTCCCTAGCTTGTGCCTTGATGGAGTTATGTGGATGCAAATGCAATAGATGGATGCAACTCTAGATGAGTGATAGTAGTAGATGATGCTAGGTCCCTCATTATGGTCTCATAAATTTATATTTATAGGGTTCTCTTGATCTAATTTTGTAATTAACCCCAAAAGGCTAACCTCAAGAAAGATAAAGATGTAAAATGGCTAGAAAGGGCCCAAAAAGCTGGTGGGAAGATTTGAAAAGGATCGTGGTGCCCCAGGGTGGGATCGGGGCACCCCCGACACTAGCATGAGCGCCCTAGTTAAGGCTAAAATAATTTGAAATGGCCGAAATCGACAGGGCATGTGGACTAAAAATGATGGGAATGATGAATTAAAATAAAAATAAGATGGCCGAATGATGGGGGTTAATTATTACTTTCTTCACTCAAGAACCTTCTAAATAGTAGTATGAGACTGAGATAAAGAATTTATAAAGTGAATAATTTGTGACTACATTTTGCCCCCACTTTATGTTTGTGAGCAGAAAGCTCGGTAACATAAAGTAATTAGAGATGCGTACCTAATGTCCATGAAGAGTGTAGTATAAAATGCATCGAAGGACTAGACAAAAGTGTGGAATGACAAAAAGATGGAGGAGCATGGAAACTAAAGATGAAAAATGTGCAATTAAAAGTGATGAGAGTGAACCTAGGGTGGAACGTGTGTGTGTAGTTTCTACAGTGTGTAGTGTACCTACATGGTTAGTAAATCATGTGTGATGTCACACAACATTGTTGTAGTTGCCCCCATTTGATTGCTTGTTTCTCATACTACTAGGACCTGCAAGGAGAAAATGATCAAGTAGTCAAATATGTATGTATGTAAGTGTGAAAACACTATATAAAAGACACATGTGTATGTAAAATACACTAATGTAAATGTAAAATGCAAATGTAAAGGTAAATGGAATATGTGCACCTAATCCATGTTGAGAGAGAAATTGTAGAAGGATATCTTGTACTGCAAGTTTTTGGGTGATCTCACACCACCCTGGTTGAAGAAGTGTAGGGAGGAAATGCTCTATGTCCTCCAAGCTCTAACCACTTTTGTTGAAATGTGTGTGAAGAGATATCTTGTATCATCCTAGTTTTTGGGTGATCCGATGTCACTGGCCAAAGTAGTGTAGAGAAGCACACCCACTGTAACCTCCAAGCCTATAACTACTTCCTAGAATGCTAAGGACACCATGTCCTATAAAAGCCATTGTGTATGGGGATTGCAGACTGGTTTAAACCCACTCATTATGTATAACTAAACCAAATTGGTGTAGAATCTCTGTGTTAGTATGTAGAAAACCCCAAATGATGCCCCCTCTTTGGGGGTGCATGCAACGTCACTGATAGGAGAATGCAGCCCTAAAAGAGGACCAATCACATGTACTCTATAACTCTAGCCTGTAAGGGGAAGGGAATTCACTTGGTAGGTGTGCAAAAACAAGGATGGGTAGCCAAAACAAGTGTTAGTATGAAAACACATGCATGTAGAAAACAAGTGTAAATTATGTAGACAATGTAAAAACTACCAAGGACAGTAGTGTAAACACGCAAGAAGACAAGTAAGCCACACAAAGTGGGTCAAAAACATGAGACATCACTCACGATGTCGCAAGACACGCAAGGCCATCATGGCTGCAAACAACAAACAAGTGTGCACACAAAACATAGGGCAAGGCCCACATACAAAAAAGCAAACAATGGAAGACAATGTAACAAACAAGTAAAAAAAGTATTCATGGAAACATGTAATCCTACAAAACAAGTGTTGCACATGGAACACCCATTAGCATGTTAGAGAAATAACCAATATGTCAAATCATGAATAACCAAGTAATGTAAAATGCTAAGTACAAAATGAAATAATAACACTTGTGAGAGACGAATATGGATGCCCCCAAATGACCAGTGTAGGAAGGGTAGAAGGTGAGCATCCATACCGCATGTGAGGGATCTGTATATTCGTGATTAAAACTAGACAAATGTGTGAACGTGCATGTGTGGATGGTATAGATAATGAAATATAATAAATCAATCTAACATGTGTAGTGAAGTGATCATTTAAAACAATAGTAAACAAGAGAAAATTCCCCTAAGCAATGCAATATACTATGGATGGATGGAATGGAATGAAAGATAGAATGATAGAAGCCACGTGCCCCCAAGTGAATGGAAGCATATGTAATGAGGTTCATTTTTTTCCCCCTCAAGATCAAGAATGAACCGTAAACGAGAGTGCATCATCGGGAAATGGTCGAGGTGTATGTTGTGTCTAACGTGTTGTGATGAATGTGTGGGTGTAGTGGTGAGATGCGACCTAGAAATGATGTGTGCGTGAACCCTATATCCAAAGCATATATTGTGACTAGATGAACATATAAGTGATGATTTAGCCTAAGCATATATCACTATAAGATGAATGGATGAGTGATGATTTAGACCTAAGCGTATATCACTATAAGATTAAAAGAAGAGTGATGATTTATCCCTAAGCGTATATCACTATGAGATGAAAGGAGGGAGTGGCGATGTAGCCTAAAGTGTATACCACTAAAAAATGATAGAATAGACGATGGTTTAGCCTAAAGTGTATGTCACTAACCTAGGAGTGTTGCATGTGTGATGAGTGTAAGGTCCATTTGATTTGTAAACCCTTGGTAGTTGAGTATGGACCGAGGAAATAAAGCGTGTCATAAGGTAGTGATTACAACATATAGTATATGTAATGATAAAGGATGACCATGTGATGAAGAGAATATAAAAACGTGGTGTGTAAAATGTGATGGTAGATGTGTAGAATGTATAAAATGTGATGTATAACATGTAGCATAATACATGTAGATGAGTAATGTAGTATGTAGGGATGAATGTAATGCTAGACTCATATGTGATGAAGACTAGTGTAGTATATAGAAAATGTATGACATGAAGACACACAATGTATGATGTATGGTATATGACTATGTATAGGATGTGAGGCAATATGCATAAATATCCTAATAGTGTATGATGTAAAATGCGTAAGGTGAGGACTAGTATAATGTATGATGTATGAATATAGAAATGGCACCATGTCGTAGATGAACACAGAGAATGTAAGGCGTATGGTGTATGATGCATGATGTGTGATGAAATGCAATGTGTAATACCTATAGTGCAGTATGTGGGGTTCAATGTAGTAGTAATCCCTTAGCAGTCAAGTGTGAACGGAAGCACAAGAGTGCATCATCGGGTAATGATAATGCTAAAACATGTGATGAAAAATTTCTATATGGGAATGAAAAGATGATAAATACTATGATGAAATGGGGGGTAGTGTCATGCCCCTCAAGTATGTGTGCATGCTAAGAATGTGATGTAGTACTATGTAAAAATGATAATGCGGGGATGAGGGATATGTATATGATGATAATGTGATGAGAGAGGGGGAATGTGTGAGTTGTTATGTCCCTCAAGTATCTAAGTGGTGGAATTCTAGTCAAAAGACACTAAGTGGATCCACATAAGGAGTAGTTTCCTTAACAAAAGTGATGGGATGCTGAGGTGGTAATGTTACAGACAAATTGAGTGGAGGGGTATTTTCTTTAACAAAATGATTAGAAAATGGAAGTGGAGTAGGATGAGAAATCTTGAATGGTGGTAGCTTTAGCGGTATTGACAATGCTACCAAAGGAGAACTGTGATTAATTTTGAGAGGTGGTTATGTATCTTGACTTGGTAATTTTGAAGGAGGCACATGAGAAATGGTGATGTGATGCTCATTAAGTGGAGAAGAAGCAACATTAGAAATAGGAGAATCATGGGGTGGAACTATAGTATTTTTTTGACTAGTAGAAGAATCGTTATGCACATGTGAGTGATCGTCAATATCAAACATGTAATGAATAAGGGAATCATCTAGAACTTCCTTATAAATATTAGGAGGCTCACTAGTAGCCGCATAACATGGCTGAGTAGGGGTGAACTACTTGTGAGAGGTTGTTGCTTAGGAGTTGTTTGAGTAATGCTAGCCTGATGCTCATTAGATATAGGTGAGTTAAATTTAGGAGCCTAATGGGATTTATCATTTGTATTAGAATGCTTTACAACAAATGAAATAAGGCCTTGATTTTAAGATATTTGATTATTCACACAAAGTGTGACAAATCATTATCATTATGTCCATTGATTCGATGATAATTGCAATATGGATGACCTTGATATTTTGCTAACCGATAAGGAGAATAGTAATGAGTAGGCGGTAGAGTGATTAACTGATGACTAAGGAGCTGAATAAGAATATCATGTGGTGTAGTATTATGCTCAAATATGAGAGGCTTAGGCAATGGCATGTTTTAAGGTTCAACTAGATGACATGTAGTGGACATATATTACATAAAGGATGTAGAATGAGCACAAACATGCGATTGAGAAACATCCTTAAGCTGTTGAATTTAAGATCTAAGGTATGCAATGGTTGATTACATGGCTACAAATTTATCTTGAAATAATGTATGTAAGTCTTGGATAGAGTCTAATAGTGGTTGATTAGATGGAGGATCATCAAGACTAGGGTCGACAAATAGATCATGAAGCATAGAACTTAATTCGTGTGGTGGCGTATTGTCAAAAAAATACTTGGTGTCTAGGGATTTTTGTAAAAACTTGACAATTGGGATATCTCTTAAGTGAGTCAGATAAATAAACTTAACGACCCATGATAGAATAAAAATGAGAATTTTAAGCGTGAAAGCGGTTGGGTTCACCAAAATGATTAACTAAAAATAGTCTATACTATGTAGTGCAAAGATAGTTAATCTAATCGAGGAGGACATAAAACACAGTAAATAAATGTACTAAAACAACATGTAAATTAACCAAATAATTAAGCTAATAAAAATAAACCCTAATATGCAAGGAGGTAAGGAAAGAACTCAACTGATAACTGGTGATTGTCGTAGAGTGTCGCAGAGGTGACTAGAGAAAACAAAATCGGGAACAACTATGTTGGGGTCCCGCAGAGGACAAATCTAGGTGATGTGATTAGATTGGAGTGCATGGGAGAGGATTGGGTCGCCCACGAGCACTCGATAAGAAAAATAGGTGCCCTAGTCTAGGAAAAAGTTTTGAAACTAGTCTTCACAGTCAGGGAGATGATCTGTTATCCTTCGCTCCTTATCGCATTGATTTCTCTATACCGCACCGCCCTAAATATTCCAAGAGGTAGAATAACTTGTAAAAGACCTAAAAGGAAGTATCAAAACCATAGAAAAAGAAAGATGCAAATGAATGGGTCAGACTGACCTCATCTGCCACAACAGTGGGCTTACTACTCGAGCACTACACTACATTTCAGACCCAAATATAGTTTTGGTGAGTGTGTGCATGTCATGCCCTAGGTGCTCTTGTGCAGTCACACTTTGTGAAGTAGCAAGTAATAACTAAATGTAGAAAATGTAATAGTATGTGTGCATGGAATAAAATAGAATCCTCCCCTATGAAGTGTGATGCAGACTCCCTAGCTTGTGCCTTGATGATGGAGCTATGTGGATGTAAATGCAATAGATGGATGCAACTCTAGATGAATGATAGTAGTAAATGATGCTAGGTGCTTCATTATGGTCTCATAACTTTATATTTATAGGGTTCTCTTGATCTAATTTTGTAATTAACCCGAAAACGTTGACCATAAGAAAGATAAAGATGTAAAACAACTAGAAAGGGCCCAAAAAGTGGTAGGAAGATTTGAAAAGGATCGGGGTGCCCTGTGTGGAATAGACGCCCATGGGTGCCCCAACACTAGCCTAGGTGCCCTAGTTAAGGCTAAAATGACAAAAATGGCCAAAACCGACTGGGCATGTGGACTAAAAATGGTAGGAATGACAAAGTAAAATAAAATAAGATGGCTAAAATATGGGGTTAGTTAGTACTTTCTTCACTTAAGAACCTTCTAAATAGTAGTATGAGACTAAGATAAATAATGTCTAAAGTGCATGATTTTGTGACTACAAGTACAAAGAGGGAGTACCTATAAATAGACATGAGAGGAAGTTTCACAACCACTAATATATAGTTTTGATTTCCTCAAATAAAGGAGAATAAACTAAATTCATGCACAAATCAATTTTTTATGCATATATAATTTCATTCACAACAATAATCAAACGACTACCAATTAAAGCTTAACTCAAGATTTGTAGTGTATAAAAACTTAGGCTAGATAATATCTAGATGAAAAAGGACCAATTTGAACATATAACTCAAAAATCCTCCCTTAAGCACAAAATTAGGAAGTGAGAAAAGAGAAAAGTTAGGAGACAAATCCAAATATGGGTCTCGACAATCGTGCATAAATAGGTACACATTTACAAACAACCAAATTTATTTTACCATGGATGAAAATTTGTCACTATAAGGTGCCAAAAACTAGTACAACAATGGCTAAAGTGGAGCGATAACTTATGCCACAAAGCATCCCAAGAAGCATGAGTTAAAGACTAACCAAAATGTTAAAGTAGGTATAGTAGATGGAACGAAGCCTAAAATTTCACTCGCAGAGGACTTACAAATCATAAAAGATCTAATTAGAACATATGATCTCGAAGCTACTAATGTTGATGGTGTTGGAGATTCCAAACTTATAAAACATTGTCAAGTCGTAATCCACCGCTCGTCCGAGAGTTAAATTTATGATAACTAGAATAAATGTTTAGTAGACATATGTTCACTTAAATTCATTCTACACTAGTGGTATGGATCCACCGCTCGATTACATAAAACAAAATAGATGACACTATTCACCCTAATAGCTTCATGCAAGTATATTTTTAATGGTGTCGATAGTGCAAGACTTCATCAAAATTTAAATTAGATCTATTGCTTTAAGATGTGGGAAACCAAATACCAAAATAATTATCAACGTAATGGACATAACACCGAAACATGATCAACACCATACACTACATCTTCGCTTAATGGTGAAGTGACACTATAAATTTCTTTGAGTGGACAAAATAAATTGCTCGAATATCGACAAGTGACAGTCAATGTCACTAGACTAGCTACACTTCAAAAGGAGGGAAAGCTCAAATACAAACTGAAGGAAACTATTAACATGCATAAAAAGTAAAAAATATACAGATGAAATATACCTCTCAAGAAGATGGCCCTGGTCGGTTGTAATGGGAGATTCATGCTATCAAGGAGATAAAAGTGCTCAAAATGGAACACAACCACATGAAAAAACTCCATGGCTCTATAGACTCAAAGTGTGACTAAAAAATGATCCCATATAAAATAACATCACCAAGTGACACATAAAAACTCTATAATGTTGTCAATCTCTAAAACACATAATCTAAAATAAACGATTTTCTCTACAACCCGCCAAATAAAATAGCTCAAACAACAAGGAGTGTTATAATGTAGGAGGAACGATGAAAAAATCAAGAAATTGAATGGTGGAAGAGTTACACATGTAGTTCTCTCTCAATGAATGCTTATATTGTTGCCACCGATGATTAAAAATCCATCCCAAATGAACACAAATGGCTCGGGAGGATGAATGCATGTGATTTGGTATAAAGTGTATAATTGGATCATGCAAGGAAACATTAGAATGCATGTCGGAGTTGATCATGTATGAAAACTAAAATCTTTAGTTTATAAGGCTTGAGTGAAGGTGTGATAGAACTCATGTGTAGCTAATGATCCTTGTGAAGATTTGAGCAAAGAAAAATAGGGTCTCTATCATCAAGTGATCCCGATGAATTATCTCGTATCAAAACCAATGTTTGGGTAAAAATACTACTTAATAGGAGTAAGGAAAGCAATACCCTATGAATGTTTGTTAATACCTATGTTATAAAATCTAATAGACCAAAGCATGTGAGAACTAAAATCATAAGTATGCTTCTCGGAGAGTCGAAACGTAAGAAGGTGGAGTAAAAGTGGGATACACATAATGTATAACTATATTAGGTACATTCTTAAAAACAAAAAAGGTGCATCAATAGTAATAGTAGGAATAATAGTATAAGATGGAATAATAGCATTAGTAAAAAGAGTATGCTCGGGTACTAACGAATCCAGATTAATAGGTGTAGGAGCAATGAAAAAATGTGGACTAGGAGTAGGGTGCGGTAGGTCCACAATAGGAAGAGAATATTACAAGCTTGTAATTATTTGTTGTAGGGAGCAAGTAAGATCATATTTACTATACAGGAGGGAGTGGAAAAGAGATTTTTCTTGTTGAGTTTGTTGTTATCTTCCAAAAATTTGACCATGTCCACTTGAAGTGCATAAAATTGAAAGAAAAGTGGCTCATTCTCAAACCGCAAAATAAGGATGTTACGGCAAGAATCCATTATAGAAAGATAAAAAGATGGAAGTAGAGAATTGTTCACTTGTGAGGGGTTTTGACCTCCTTCCGGATCAGACCTCACCCTTTGTTCTTTGAAACATTAGAGAATAAGTGTGCCATGTAGATAAGGCCACCCAAAAGTACTTGAACAATAGATCGAGAAGTGGGGGTATGGGGAGACCTTTGATAGGACCAAGAAAAATGTGCTCACAAACAAAAAATCCCCCTTTTAACAAACAAACTTGCTTTTTTTTACAATGTTTTCCCCTTTTTACTAATATTTTCACAAAAATTGAATCCTTACTTATTTTTATTTTTAGGGAGTGAGTTTTTATACAAAATAAAATCCCTCAATTTTTTTGGTAAGGAGTGAGTTTTATTTTAAGAAAATATTTTGGCTTGGAAGGGGTTGACCACTAAACAATTCGTAGCCTTTTTAGTTATCAAAATGCCTTCATCAATTGGTCTATTGATCAAATCAATAAACCTTATGCAAAATTTCTATATAGCATTAAATTTTACAAGTTTTGATTTAAAAAACACTTTACTCACCCACTTTTAGGGTTTTAAACTGGCTGAGACAAGGTTGAACTGAGCCTAGGTAACTCATGAGTCCATGTTGCAATACACTTGTGAGGTAACGACCTTGGTTGAGCTAATGTGCTAGGTAGTTGAAATGTCAAGAGATGTTGAAGTGTGTTGAGTCATATTAGATGAAAGCCAACGCCATAAAATCAAATCCCACAACAATATTTTCAGCTTGTGAGTTACACATAGACATAACAAAACATGAACAACCGGGTTAAACATGATTCAAATCATAAGTTAAACAAGTTCACAAAACTAAAACTCACTCACTTGAATTAATTTCACATTGATATATGAGTAATGATCAATACACAAGCTAGAAAAGACAAATTCATAACTTAGCTAAGTGTAGTCACAAAATCATGCACTTTAGACATTTATTTATCCCTGGTTTCATATTACTATTTAGAAGGTTCTTGAGTGAAGAAAGTACTAATTAACCCCCATATTTTAGCCATCTTGTTTTATTTTATTTCATCATTACCACCCCTTTTCAGCCACATGCCCAATCTATTTCGGCCATTTCCCATCATTTTAGCCTCGGTTGGGGCACAGGCCGATCTAGGTGTGCTGTGGGTGCCCTAGTCCCACCAGGGGCACATCAGTCCTTTCACACTTTCCCACCACTTTTTGGGATCTTTCTAGCCATTTGGAATCTTTATTTTTCTTGTGGTTGGCCTTTTCGGGGTTAATTACGAAATTAGATCAAGAGAACCCTATAAATATAAAGTTATGAGACCATAATGAGGGACCTAGCATCACTTACTACTATCACTCCATCTAGAGTTGCATCCATATATTGCATTGGAGATCACTTACATCCACATATCTCCATCATCAAGGCTAGGACATCTGCATCACACTTCATAGGGGAGGGATTCTATTTTATTCCATGCACACATTCTATTACATTTTCTACACATAGTTATTGCTTGCTACTTCAAAAAGTGTGACTGACACAAAAGCAACCTAAGGCATGTTGACACAAATTTTCACATAGAACTACATCGGGTCCGAGATGTAGTGGAATGCTCGATTAGTAAATCCACATCATTGTGGCCATTGAGATAGTCGACCCCTTCATATGCATTTTTAGGGTTTGATGCTTGTTTTGGGGTCTTGATATGATCATTAATGGATTTAAGATGGGCTTTAGTAAAATCTTTAGAATATTGAGCCATAGTAAAGAAGAGAAATTGAGCCCTAAGTGGAAGGTGGTGTCTCACATCGGGTTCACCAAAATGATTAACTAAAATAGAAATATTCTAGTGTAATCTAATGCTATAAGAGTAGTAAAATAATTAATAAAATGAAATAATAAATTACTAAAATATACCCAAACAATATAAGCAATGAAATGTAAACCCCAATATGCAAAGAGGGTTGAGAAAGCCTTAGCTGATTCATAGATGTCACAAGATTGTGTCGCAAAGATAGACCATGCGAAAGCGGGGAGGAGGAAACCTTTGCACAGGAGCCCAAGAAAGGGTAGATATGGAGTGTTTGGATAGGATGGGGTTCCCGGAGAGGGATAGGGGTGCCCGTGGGTGCCTTGGTATAAGATATGGGTGCCCTAGTCCGTGGAAATGGCGAGAAAACCTCCTCAAGTGTATCTAGATGTTCATGTGTGTTTTCTTCATGCCGCGTGAATATCTCTGTGTGATCACCGAAGAACTCGTAAACCTATAATGGAAGAAACACACCGTAAAACCCCGAAAAAACATCAAAACCCTAAAAAAGATGCATATGAAGGGATTAGACTGTCGCCTTGATTTCCAAATTGATGGACTTATCACTAAACGTTGCACTACATCTCGGACTCCAATGTAGTTCAGGAGTGCGTGTACAATGGTGTGCCCTAGGTTGCTCTTTCAGATCACCACACTTTCGTGAAGTAGCAAGAAAATAAATAGATGTAGAATGTAGTAAATGTGTGCATGAAAATAATAGACTCACCTCATATGAAGTGTGATGAAGATGAACCAACCTTGTGTGCCTTGTGATGGAGCTAGATGGATGCAAATGTAGCTATAGATGCCTTTGATGGATGTAACCTTAGGTGGTGATAGTGAATGCTTAGTGCTTGCTCCCTCATTATGGTCACATAACTTTATATTTATATGGTTCTCTTGTTCTAATTTCATAATTAACCCGAAAATGCCGACCACCAAAAATATAGAAAGCTTAAATAGCTAGAAATTTCCCAAAAGGTGAGAGTAAAGTGCAAAGAGGATCGAGCGCCGGGACACCTCGGTCCATGGGTGCCCTAGTCAAAAATAGGAAAAACACAGAATGACAATACAAATTGGGCAAGTGTGGGTGCAAGATTGAAAGTAATGACATAAAGCAAAGTAAAATGGCCAAAGACATGGGTTAATTATTACTCTTTTCACTTAAGAACCATATGAATAATAGTACGAGATTAGGACTAAATAATGACTCAAAGTGCATGATTTTTTGTCTGCAGTAATTGAATCTGAAACCTCTATAGGAAATCATATTGTCACATAATATTCTATGTTTGGATTCAATCATCTAGATTGGGAGTCAGATTTAGGGTCCTAGAATGCAGTCGTTAATGCATTCCCCATTGGCTATGGTGAAGACCAGAGTTGTACCAACTTTCCTAAAGCTATGGCTGAAAATTTAGCAATGGAAGAGCTTCTGAATGACTTTGAATTTAGATTGTTTGAAAGTAGAGAAGAAATAAACTACCTACCACTTTATGGGGATGGAATTGAACTACCCATCGGTTTAGGGGATTTTGAATATGGGGATAGGAAGAGACCTACATGAATAACTAAAAAGGAGAGAGAATACAAGTTTGAGCGGGGGTAAATTTTAGGGGTGAATATTCGTGAAAAGGTGAATATAAGGAATTTTAAATTTTGAATTTGGAAAATTTTGTACTACCGTACGGTAGTGCGTTCACCAAAATTTTACGGGACCTAAAAAAATTTGAATATAATTTCACCTTCGTGTTTCGCCAAGGGTCAACTGATGTTAGTATATTCACCTTCATGTTATAACATTCTAATATATATATGATTAATTCGCCATAGTATAGTCCTATTTTTTACATTATAAGCGTGTGAAAAATCCAAAAGTATAAGACCACAAGTTGAAGGATTCAGGAAAAAGTGAAAGACTCAAGAGGTAAGTGAAAAAGAGAACTTTGTCTATATACTGGCAAGGTTATTTTATTTTGATGGATGACAAGGAAAATGTGCAAGTGTTACAAGCCGAAAACATGTATAAGTGTTGTAGGCTAGTAACATATATATTTATTATTGAATGGTAACAAATGTATGTGTTAAGCCGTGCTGAATGTATATAATTTACATTACCATCCTGGAAACACATATATTTATTAATGCTACAGTAACACATATATATGTTAACAAATGGTAACACATATATACATTACGATCGATAATAACGATTAACCATGTTCTTACCGACCGTAGCAGTATTTTTGCTACCACCCTACATATTGCTTAGTTGTTTGAGTGCTCGGTTGTGTTGTCATTCGTCATTCTTAAGTTGTGTTGGCTTGCGTTTTGATAAAGTTTTGTTTTCGTTAATATTTGAAAGTTCTATGTTTTTGTCACATGTGCAGACTTCAAAATCATCCATTCAATGGCCCCTGTTACAAATGAGAAAAGAACTCAAGGAAAAAGAAAACGTAATATGGACATTTCAAAATATTCCAAGCAAGCCAATAATAACCCCAGTGGTAAGAGGTAAGCAAACCAATTTCTACTATGATAATGTTACTTTATTTTTTTGATTTACTTAAGGAAGCTGTAAGCAAATCAATTTCTCTCAAATGTAGAAAAAACTAGTAGTGACCTTACATAAGATGAAATTTCCAATCACCGAGTAATACAATTCAAATTGATAATACTAATAATCCCATTTCCCATCCAAATCAAACTTTTGATAAACATTCCAGAAACTCACATCAGAAATGTAAGAGTGGGAAGTGGACTATAGGAAGGACTTATAAATTTGAATGGTCAACCAAATATCCATTCATTGAACCTGTTGAACCTAAAAACAATACAGATACTCCTACAGAATGTAGATGTACTATATGTAGTTGGAAACTTGGTAGAGACCACAAAATGCAATTGAAGTTGGACACAATAGAGAAGCATTATGGGAAGGTATACAAGTCTAAAAAGTAAGATGATGGAACAATTATAAAAATAACTAGATGGAAAAATAAGGAAGATTTTTTACATATGAGATATGCTACAGAATATGATAATCATCATAAAAATCTTCAAGACCTAGTTGAGAAAGGTGGAACTATAAAGGATATATTTGAAAAAGCTACTGACGTAAGTCTTCAGGCTAAACTTATTCAATTCAAAACAATATTTCATGTTTGTAAAAAGGGCGAGACCAATTTTAGATCTCATTGATTATAAGACATTGTTTCAATCTAATGGATTTCCAAATATACCAACAACACACTGGTCAGATACCAGTGCATGGGAGATGGAAAAGTGTATGGTAGAAATAGAAATCACTTATTTGAGAGAGAAGGTAAAAAATGCAAATTTTATCGCTTTGTCAATTGATGAGGTCACAATAGTAGATAATACATCTTGGGTGTGCATGCATGTCTACACTTTTAGTTTTAGTAACCATTTCAGGGAAAATCATCTACTAAATATGCACAAAATGATGGAGAACTGCAATGCTGAGAACATCTGCAAACTTGTTATTAAAAAATTGAAGGAAATAATTGGTATGGATGATCATTCAATCTCTGTAAAGCTGATTTGTGTAGGATTTTATGGCACATCTATCATGCAAGGTCAAAAATTGGACTTTGTATTTATTTGCAAACAAGAGTAGCCCCTTACGTGATACCTATTCACTGTATGGCTCACCAAATGAATTTGGCTTACAAGATTGTAACTAATTTTGAAATGTTGCTGAGGTGGAGGAGATGATATGGGACTTGCATTCATATATGTCAAGTAGTCCTAAAAGATTTATGGAGTTTCAGAGATTTTCTGTTGGAATAAAAAATGGTAAAAATTTCTAAAAGATGTTGACATGAGATGGATATCATTGTATGAACTAGCTTGCAGGATTTTTGAGGAATACAGGTCCTTAGCAGGATATATGTTCAAGCATCGAAGACAAGTGGACAAGGCTAAAGATCTACTGTATCACTTGACAAATTTAGAGACATTATTAACTTTATGTGGTATTTTTCCAATGCTAAAGGAAATAAACAACTTGGTGAAACATGCTCAGGAAAGATCCATATACATTGTTGATTTTCTAAAATTAAAGAGACAAGTATGTATGATTTTAGATACCTTGTATATCCCAATACTTTGGATTCAAAAGCATGTTGAGTTGTGAAGCTTAATTACTTCATTTTAGCATGCAATTGGAACTTTCTAGAAAATACAATAATCGACATCGGTTAAGGTCAGATCGACATCGGTCAGGGAAGACCAACATCGGTCAAGGGCAAGTAGGAACGATGACGGTTAGGTAGAACCGTGTCGGTTACAATCACAATGTGACGAAGTTTTAATTAACTCTCGGGAATTATATCTATTTTTAGCATTAAAATAGATTTATTAATTATAATTGCATGGCTAAGTGCCCTAAGTCTATAAATGACTATATAAACATAAAAGCTAGGGTTTAGAAGTATGGTATGGATCATAATTACAAGATAATTATGAGAGAGAGAATTCTTGGTAAAGAAGCAAAATCTTGATGGAAAGAAAGTACTGAACATCTGAGAGGTGTGGAAGATTGTAAATCTTCATTGTATATCTTGTCAAAGCTTTGGATAATAGATTAGCTTGTTTCTTGGTGGACGTATCCCACACTGGGTGAACCACGTTAAATTTGGTGTTGATTTATGTCTCTTGTTTTATATATTTCTTCTAGTAGAATATCCACTTTTATTTACATGTATGCTTAGATCTAATATATTATCTGTACAACCGGTGTGCTAATCCCAACAACTGGTATTAGAGCTTTGTTTGAGGGTTTTGTGTGTGTTGTGATTTAATCACAGAGGGTTTTCTGATTGAGTGGGAGCTACAACAATGGCAAAAAGAAAATAATACAAGGTAGAGAAGTTTTGACGGCCAAAATTATCAATTATGGAAGATGCAGATTGAGGATTATCTGTATCAAAGAGATTTGTACTTACCGTTGGATGAGAAGTCTAGACCTACAAAGATGACTGATGAAGAATGGAAGATTCTTGACAGAAAGGCTTTGGGATCTATAAGATTGAGCCTGACAGCATCCGTGGCTTCCAATATTACAGAAGTGGCTTCTACGGTAGACTTAATGAAATCTCTTGTTAATTTATATGAAAAACCTAGTGCTTTAAATAAATTTTATTTGATGAAGAAACTATTTAGTTCTAAGATGCATGAAGGTGAATTTACCTCTAGTCATTTGAATGATTTCCAATCTATTGTAAATCAATTAAAATCGGTTGCAATACCATTTGATGATGAAGTAAAAGCACTTTTATTCTTATGTTCTTTGCTTGATAGTTGGGACAACTTGGTAATGGTTGTTAGTAATACAACATCTACTAATAATATTTTGAAGTTTGATGATGTGGTTAGTATAATCTTGAATGAATAAATTCGCAGGAAGAGTATAGAGGAAA
This sequence comes from Taxus wallichiana var. yunnanensis, assembly GCA_018340775.1. Lineage (NCBI taxonomy): Eukaryota > Viridiplantae > Streptophyta > Pinopsida > Cupressales > Taxaceae > Taxus > Taxus wallichiana. The sequence continues at coordinate 764,083,723 of CM031244.1, forward strand.
CATCATCTAGAAATGCTTTGAATGTAGAAAGCAAAGGGGGTAGAAGGAGAGATCCAAGAGTAAGAGTAATAGGAAATCAAAGTCAAGGGATAGTAGATCTAAATCTAGAAGTAAGGGAATTACTTGTTGGAAATGTGGAAAGAAAGGACATGCAAAAAAATATTGTTGGTCAAAGGATAAAGAGAACCAACAACCAGACAAAGGTAAAGAGGTGAATCTTGCTGCATTAGAGGTAATGCAAGATGCTCTTATTCTTTCTTTAGATAGTAGAATTGAATCATGGGTTTTAGATTAGGAGCTTCTTTCCATGCAACCCCTAATAAGGGTTATTTTAGAAATTATGTCTAGGAAATTTTGGGCATGTTTATTTGGGTGATGATGAACCTTGTAGTATTACTAGTAAAGGGGAAGTTCATCTAAAATTATAGAATGGAAATACATGGGTATTGAAAGATGTGAGGCATGTGCCAAGCCTCAGGAGGAATCTTATTTCTGCAGGGCAACTAGGTGAATCTGGTTGCATGGTTACTTTTACAGGAGACTCTTGGAAAGTCACCAAGGGTGCTTTTGTTGTGGAAAGAGGTAAGAAGGTAGGAACATTATATTTATCTACCTGTATTACTGATTCCTTTTCTGCATTATCTACTTTAGATTCAGATGCATGCATGTGGCATAACCGGTTAGGTCATATGAGTCAAAAAGGAATGCAAATCTTAAAGGCTAAGGGTAAGTTATCATATTTGAAAGATTTAGATCTTGATTTTTTGAGCATTGTATCTTTGGAAAGCAAAAGAGAGTGAGATTTCTCAAAGTTGGGGCAACTAAGAAGGAGCAAAAATTGGAGCTTGTACACTCAGATGTGTGGGGACCAGCTCAGGTAGCTTCTCATGGAGGATCCCAAGTATTATGTTACTTTAATTGATGATGCTACAAGAAAGGTATGGGTTTATTGTATTAAACGTAAATATGATGTTTTGAGACTTTTAAAATATGGAAAGCCCTTGTTGAGAATGAATCAAATTCTAAGTTAAAGTGCCTTAGATCTAACAATGGTGGTGAATATTGTAGCAAGGATTTCAATGATTATTGTTCAATGAATGAGATACATAGAGAAAGAACGGTTCCAAGAACACCACAAGAGAATGGTGTTGCAGAAAGAATGAACAAGACAATCATGGAATGTGCTAGAAGTATGAGGATACATTCTGGATTGCCCTTGCAATTTTGGGCAGAAGCAGTTGATACAATGGTTTATTTGATTAACCATGGCCCTTCAAGTTCACTAGATGGAGGAATACCAGAGGAAGCATGGACTGGAAAAGAGGTAGATATTTATTTTCTTAAAGTTTTTGGTTCAGAAGCTTTTGTGCATGTTGATAAGGAAAATAGAAAAAGTTGGATGCAAAATCCAAGAGGTGCACTTTCATTGGTTATGGATCTGGTGATTTCAGTTTTCATTTTTGGGATTTAGAGAATTCTAAAATTATTAGGAGTTGTGATATTGAATGGAATGAAAAGAGAATGTACAGGGATCAAATTTTGGTACCCAAGGATGAGAAAATTGAGAAGTTTATTGATGAAAATGAACTCTCGGGTTTTAAAGAAACACCTACAAAAATACACAGTAACCGTGGTTGGTTAGGCCCTAACCGACATCGGTCAGATGAACCGCCGATGGTTAGTTACTGAGAGGATCCAAACCGCACTTCGGTTAGCGAGAATCAAGCGTTGGTTAGAGGTGACCGATGTCGGTCACTATCAGATTTGGATAGGAATGTCTAAGAGGCCCAGATTGAGTCTTCGGTACCACAAATTCTGTGAGAAGGTCACAAAGGGTAAGTAAACTTCTAGAAATATTTACCTTCTCTATTTTATTTATTATTATTGTGATAGTGGTGAACTAGAGAGATTTGAAGAAGCAATGTAGGATAAGACTCACATTTAGTGTGAGCATGGAATGGATGAGGAGATGGACTCCTTGGAGCGAGAACAGACTTGGGATTTAGTTAAGTTGCCAAGCAGTAAGAGAATATTGTAGAACAAGTGGGTTTACAGGATTAAGGAAGAAGAGGGTGGACAGAAAAGGTACAAGGCAAGGCTTGTAGTAAAGGGATTTACACAGAAAGAAGGTATTGACTTTGGTGAAATATTTTCCTGTTGTTAAGATGACTTCTATTAGTACTGTATTGAGTTTAGTTGCAATAGAAGATTTACATTTAGAGAAACTATATGTGAAGACGACTTTCCTTCATGGTGATTTGAATGAAGAGATTTATATGTAATAGCACTTTTGCTAGGTATGAAGTCAAGGGTAAGGAGAAATTAGTGTGTAGGTTGAAAAAGAGCCTATATGGGCTCAAGTAAGCTCCAAGGCAATGGTACATGAGGTTTGATAGTTTTATGCATGAGCATGGTTACTTGAGATGTGAATCTGACCATTGTGTTTATTTCAAGAAGCTTAAAAATGGGAGCTATATTATTTTGTTACTGTATGTGGATGATATGATTATTGTAGGATCTAGTATGTAGGACATTGGTGAGCTTAAGAGAAAGCTAGCTCACACATTTTCTATGAAGGATTTAGGAGCTGAAAAAGAATCCTTGGCATGCAAATACATAGAGACATGAAAAACAAGAAATTGTATTTGTCTCAGGAGGATTATATCTACAAGGTGTTAGAAAGGTTCAACATGCAGAATGCAAAACATGTTAGCACACCTATGGCTGGACACTTCAAATTGAGTAAAGATCAGTGTCCTTCATCACATGAGGAGGTCAAATACATGACACGAGTACCATATGCTTCAAAGCATTTGGAAGTCTCATGTATGTTATGGTTTGTACCAGACCAAACATTACACAGGCTAGTGGGAGTTGTGAGTAGATATATGGCTAATCCAGGTAAAGAGCATTGGAAAGTAGTCCAATGGATACTCAGGTATTTGAAAGGGACATCTAACATGTATTTATGCTATGGAGGTTGGATATTTCATTATGTGGCTATGTTGATTCGGATATGGCTGGAGATCTGGATGGTAGGAGGAGCACTATTGGATATATTTTCATAGTAGGTGGAATGAAAATTAGCTGGATTTCAAGATTGCGAAGGTTGTGGCTTTGTCTACTACAGAGGTAGAGTATGTTGTAGCTATAGAGGCTAGCAAGGAGATGATATGGATGAGAAGGATAATGGAAGAGTTGGGAAAGGAGCAAGGTGATTGTAAACTATTTAGTGACAGTCAGAGTGTAATTCATTTTGTAAAGAACTCAACGTTTCATTCAAGAATGAAACACATTAATTGAGGTATCACTTCATACGGTAGGTATTGGAGGATGGGACAGTTGAATCTGGAAAAGATTCATACGAGTAAGACCCTGCAGATATGCTAACAAAGCCATTAATAAAGGAGAAGTTGGAGCTACACTCCACTTCTGTTGGTCTTCGAGTTTGAGACTTGAAGAGGAAGAAACAAAGCCAAGGAAGTATCCAAGAATGATGTTATAGGTATGGTGTAGTAATTAAACTCCAAGTGGGAGATTGTTGAGTTGTGAAGCTTAATTACTTCATTTTAGCATGCAATTGGAACTTGTTGGAAAATACAAGTAACCAACATCGGTTAAGGGCAGACCAACATCAGTCAGTCGACCGGCATCGGTCAGGGAAGACTGGCATCGGTCAAGAGCAAGTAGGAACGACGACGGTTAGGTAGAAATAACGTCGGTTACTGTGCGACAAAGTTTTAATTAACTCTTGGGAATTATATCTATTTTTAGCATTAAAATATATTTATTAATTGTAATTGCATGGCTAAGTGCCCTAAGTCTATAAACGACTATATAAGCATAAAGCTAGGGTTTAGAAGTATGGGTATGGATCATAATTACAAGACAATTATGAGAGAGAGAATTCTTGATAAAGAAGCAAAATCTTGATCGAAAGAAAGTATGAACATCATCGAGAGGTGTGGAAGATTGTAAATCTTCATTGTATATCTTGTCAAAGCTTTGGATAATAGATTGGCTTGTTTTCTTGGTGGACGTAGCCCACATTGGGTGAACCACGTTAAATCTGGTGTTGATTTATGTCTCTTGTTTTGTATATTTCTTTTGGTAGAATATCCACTTTTATTTGCATGTATGATTAGATTTGATATATTGTTTGTACAACCGGTGTGCTAATCCCAACAAAGCCAATTTTTAGAGCTTCAAGGTTTTGACATACACTAAAGATCCAAACAACTATTTAAAGTTCAATATTAGTGGTCATCTTTGTATTTCTGTTGATGGGAAAAATATTAAAATGCACACTTTATACAAAGATCCTTATGTAGTAGGTTTTGAACTTGAGGAAGTACTGTAATGAGTTGTCATTTTGATGTCTGAAGTTTCTAATGTGCGTAAATTTTTATGAAAATATATGAAACATTATCTTCTGAGATTAGAGAGCGTTTTAAAAATAGTGATCTGCTGGAGGTCATGGGAGTTGTAAATCCCATTTTCTGGAACCCAATGATTGATGAAGAACAAAGAGCTACAAACTTTGGGAAATCCATGACTGCATACTTATGGAGCAGTTTTGCAAATCTTCACATGTTGATGGAGGGAATCAAATAAGTCTATTGCTGACCTAATAGAAATGGGAGTTGTCACTCTATTATGGAGAAAGATGCATCAGAGTAGCATTATGAGAGAGAATATAAGCGAATACTTCAAACTTTATGAACTCATACAAACATTTGTTGAAGATAAACGGGTATTTAGTGTAGTTACATTTGTGAAATAAAAAAATTGCAGCAAATTGGATAAGAATTTGGAGACTTGTTTTAGAATCTATGTTTCAAGATATAGGGTGGACACATTTCCATTTGAAAGAGCACTAGCTACATGGACATCTCTTGCAAAGTGCAAAGCTATTAATCATATAGAGAACAATGAAACTATATCTAATAATGGTGAAATTGACTTGGAATTTTCTAGACAAGATATTGAAACAAATATAAGAAGTGATGAAGGACCATCCAGGGAGAGGGGTTGTTTGATTACTTAGGCATTGATTGTGTTCATTTTCTGAAATATATTAATATATTGTTACTCGATATTATTTTCATTTACATGTATTGTGCATATAATTTTTGGATTTTTTTAATCCCTTCTATATATTTTATAATGTTTGCAAATAATAGATGGTAGATAGTTCATATTTGTGCAAAATTATATATGTAAATTGAATGATGTAATAAAATTAAAGTTCATTACTAATAAAGCATGTTCAATATTTGATTTCTCACTATTAGAATTCCACACGAACCATTTTAGAAAAATATTATAATCCATATATGATATAGAACATAGTGATCATTACGATTAATAAAAAACATAGCAGACTACTTAATTGGATTATTGGAGATAATATTTACATTATGAATCAAGATTAAACTATCAAGATCGAAAGCAACATGCACATTCAAGACACAAGTTTAAATTTTTGAGTTCATACATATTTGAAACTAAATTGAACAATGTAAATCCAGATTCTAGAATCCATGTGTACTATTCATCAACTGTTTCACATAAAGATAATAAACCATTTCACATGAGACTCTGAGAGAAATAAAAAGATCAACAATTTCACATAAAGATAATGTTTTCAAATTCCAATTGTCAAACACTGAATACATCAATAGTAACATAGTTTAAAGTTTTAATAGAAGTTAATTGGACCCTTGTCCTTGAACAGATTCAACAACACCTACAACATTTGAACTATCTTGGATTACACCAGACTCTACTAATTCTTTTGCAACAACATTAATATTTTCTAAATTTTCTCTATCTTCATGAGCTACATCTCCTACTGAAAGGATAGAAGGATCCTCATCTTTTTTTTCTTCAAAAGAATTTCTAGATCTAGTTTATGCTCCTTGATAATCCTCCACAATGTATTGTTCTGCTTGTTTAACAGAACAAGTTTTTCTTTAAAAATAATATCCTCATGACAATCTCTCTCACTTTTTTAAGGTGCTCATCTAACACCTACACCTCTGTCTTCAAATTCTGGTATTTTGACTGCAATTAAAAAATACCATAATTAGTATTTAGAATAAGATAAAGGATAACTATATATTTATTTAACAATCTACAAAACAATAGAACTTACCACAACCAAGTATTTTTCTGCATTAGCAATAGTGACAAGGTTCTTGTCACGACTCCACTTGTTGTAGTAAGACTATGCCTTAGCATTTAGATTAGCCAATCTATTCAACATTATTGTCAATACTTCATCCCTGTTGTAAACATTATCAGTGACTGAAATTCCTTGTTGTGTTTGAGAAAGTATAGCGTCAATCGCCAACGGTTGATTTTTAACTAATGAATAAAGTTTATCTCTGTTTTTAAAATTATGATATCTATCATTGATTTCTTTTATCATAGATTTTGCTCTGATCTCCCACATTTTCAGCTCCTTAAGATCAGAAATAAAATTCTCTGTGACAAGGGTTGTAGTATTATCCAACACAAGGATGTCAAGTGAAAATATGGTCTTTGTATCATCATCCATTTCTTCCTGACCAATTAGGGAAGGAGGATCGATATGCCTACCAAATCGGCCCTTGCTTATGAGCAGATTGCGTCAAATCCTTGACATATCTCACCGATCTTTGCCATGTCAAAATAACTATCGAACCCTAGATAATCCTCATCCATTTCTATATTATTTAAAGCGAAGTGCCTCGGCACTGCACTCCATCAACCGTAAAATTGGGAAACTTAGATCTTTGTGAAATTTTGAGTTGCCATGCTCGTAGTCATTCGAGGGTTAGGGAGCACGAGCCTTTTCCCCTACCATAAGTAGGTGAAGGAGGAAGAAGGGGAGGTCTGGACTGATGTACTCCTTGTGCGCTGAGATGGAGTCGGAGCAGAGAAGGTGGCTGTCGGCGTGGCCAAGGGATCAATTTCATATTGCAAAATATCTGCGAGCATCAATACTTTAACAATATTAGATTCAGTAATTAGTATGTTGAAAATTTAAAATTAAGAAGACAAACAAGTGAACAGTAAGAATTTATTACGCTGTGAACTTTGTTTGTAATCGACAGACTATGACATAAGGTGGAATGGTGGCAGCGTAAAATGGTACAGAAAATCTTGAATTTAACAAAAACCAATTAAAAAGAATGATAAATTCATAAAAGAAATTCAAAAGACTAATATAAATAAAGTTTAAGTCACTATTTATTGGTTGTTTTGTACTAGAACTTGAAGGGCCTAGGTGATTATATGGTGGCGGTGCAGATTGATACTCTTCATGTTCTTTCTCAAGTATGTATGTCATGTCTACACCACCACCAGTGTGAGCAGACACTCTTGGAGTCGTTGATGCAGATATGCTGGAAAAGGCTACACATTAGGATAACAAAATTAGAAATATGTCATTGTCAAGAATCAAAGATTTGATTATCATTAGTTTGTAAAATAATATAATAAAATTGAAATGATTGTGTAGTATGTAAAACATAAAACCTTGATTTTCCTCTGCATCATGATCAAGAAAAATGCTTTCTCTCCTTACTCTAGGACCGGGCCAAGCAGAAGGAATCTAAAGAACCACACATCCATTTTTCTCGGTCTCAAGTATGTCAAAGAGTCATTAGACATGGTGACATGAACATCGTTGTCTCTAGATCCCTTAGGCCCAATAGGGTTATGCAAGTGAACTGTCCGCATGACGACGTTCCAATGTTTCACTTGCTTTTACTGTTCATAACACAATTACAAATTACATATTTATAAGAATTAATTTAACAATGATTTTGTTTTTGAAAGGAATCAAGATTAAATGCTTTTGAAAACAAAATACTCACCAACTATTCATCCAGTGGAATTCCATGTTTATCCATCTTCTCATGAAGATCAATTGGAATAGCTATGGATTTGAGTCCATAAAAACCCTCATAATAGAAAGCAAGAACATAACAAGAAGAAAAAATAATTGTAGAAGGATTCAATTTGGATTTTTAAGTTCAGAATGAATCTTTGATGCAAGATATGAGCACCAATCAAATCTAACTCCAGCAAGGGTTTGAAGAAGGTAGTACATTTCCCACTGAGGAATGTTAGTGTATCTTCCCTGTAGAACGATATAAGACTGGAAAAATTCCACCATGGCTAGGAGAAAGGGGTCTTTGATAGATTGAGAGTTAATGCCTCTTTTGGATGGAGTATTAACCTCAACCTCAATAGAGAGATTGTAATGAGACTCTAAAAATTTCTTTTTCTCGTAAAAAAGAACATCTTTGGTGCTTACAGGCATTATGTTTTCATGGGGCATGCCTGTTAGATGTTTAATATCTTTAGGTGTTATTTTGATGTGAAATTCGTGGGATGGTAATTGAACTATGAAAGTGCCACCCGAAGTATTATACACTTGCATTAAATTTTCTAGTAATTTGTGGTCTGTCTGATATTGGGGCATGTAAATAAGTCCATAGAAGCTTGACTTAGGAATCCAATCGGACTGGTTGATTATTTCAGATTTTCGAGCAGTTGTATCAACTGGGGATATAAAATGTTTGGTAGGCATAGGAAGTTGGTTTAATGGTATTTTTCTTAGGGCCATTATTCCTGAACGTTGATTGCTTGAAAAAAGAAGAGGTTGGCAAATGAAAGATAAAGATACCTGTATATGAGCCTAAAGGGTCGTAGAAAAATCATATGTGGTAGCGGTGGCACCGACTACTATCTAATTATGGAAGATTGGAAGTGGAACTAGATGAGAAGGCTATAACTCTTTGAAAAACTATATCTCTGAAACACGCACGTAAAATGGGACAAAATGAATGGGGAAAGGTATATATATAGGAAAGGAAAGTGTATTAAATGTGGGGAGTAAATGTCGAAAAACCATATATGTTACCGTCAGGAACAAAATATATACGTTATTGGCGGGAACAACATACATATGTTACCATCCAGAATAATATATCCGCATTAGCAACTTTGTTACCGGGTTGGCAACATGCATTGCTGAATGGTAACAATCGTCATTCGGCGAAAACACCATCAAAGCTCAACACAACATTACCAACCGACAACACCATGTTACCGATGGTAAAAACAAAACTCTAGCGGTAAAATGTGTTACCGAATGGTAACATCACGTTGTCGAATGGTAACATCGTGTTATTAACCAATAACATCATGTTACCAACTGATAACACTGACATTTTGTTGTCATTCGGTAACATGTTGTTGTTTCATCCTCGCCGACAATGCTATATTGCGAATGGTACCAATAATACTCTAGTCATTAGCATGTTTTTCGGTTGGTAACTCGCGCTTATTGATCGGTAACATTAATATTTCTTGTTGTTTGACAACATACCGTAGGTCTTTAGTCAAGATAACATATTATTGCTTTAACCTTACCGACTAGTAACAATAAACAACCACAAGTTCTACACCATTTTTTGAAACACGGCTTCATTTCACGCCATCACGAAACTCATTTTTGTATAGTCACCTACAACACAAATGGCTATTTGGTCGACTCGCCACCCATTCTATAATTTTTTGGGGGTGGTCTTAAAATGAACCTTGAGTTTGAGGAGAGTAATCTCAACTCTAAATATCCTCCTATTCATGAGCATGATAAAAGGTAACATCAATACAAAGTAGTAGTGTTCAAATGCAAAGAAATCTATGGAAACCATATTGAAGATTTTTCTTGTTACTTGTAACTTGAGTGGTGACAACCAGGATAATGTGGATGACCTTGGGGAGAGTTCTTGCAACACAACAAATAATTTAGGCATCTTGGTGGATAGTGCTTCAGGTCACATCAATGCAGTGATGAGTAGGAGTGATAATAATTTAGTGGGCAACAAAAAATAGAAGAATTTAGATGACCTTGGCCAACCCCCATAGTAATGAAGCATCAAAGAAGACACAAGTCGCCAAGACATGTCCAGGGGCATCGGAAGGAGAAGAGATCCTGGAAAATGTTGTGGATGGAATCAAACAACCACCATACAACACCTAGGTTAACTGTTCCAGCCACCATAGTGCCTATCAAAGTAAACATTGGCTATGGGCTTTCCAGGAAGGATATATCCCATTACTAAAAAACTAAAAAATATTACTTAGGATCTTCTTTCATAAGCATATAATAGCAGTTTAATGTTTACTTGATTAGTGGTAATACTTATAATGCTAATGGGTAAAGTGAAAAGGGATGCCTAAATTCCCACCAATAATAAACCCCACCGAGAAGCTGCACCTCTTCCTTGTAATACTCACACAAAAATGAAACAACCAAAGTAGCAGTCAAGAGCGTGTAGAACTATCACTGCGGAATGTCTTCATACTTGTGCATCTGTTTAGTATGGATATTAGGGGATTTGCTTTTAGATGTTATGGCTCATTGCCATATTTCTCTACATAGTGTACACTATAACGAATGAAGAATCTGTATTTGTAGGTGCGGGATCTAGCTCAATTTTATTGTTAATGATGCATGTAATATTGTAATTGTGGCTTTAATCATCGAATAAATGCGAACTAAAAATAAGAAACCATTTATCATAAATTATGCCTAACAAATCTCCTTGAAATTTGCACACCCAATCCAATCATTTTTATCAAATTAATTTCCAAACTTTAGGGTAGAATAAATATTTTCCACGTGGCATGTTGTTATTGATCACGAGAAAAATCTCTTTCCAACTAATAGAGAATATCTCTGCACGTATAGAACAAGGGAAAAATTAAATTTATTTGATCAAAACTATAGTTCAAAAGAGAAAATAGTGGAATATTCTTGAATAAAGGGGTAGAGAATATTCTCTAAAAATTTGATGCAAAACATTATAAAACACATGAAATATTACAAATGGCACATTACTATTGAGTAAGGTAAAAATATTAATGGTCTTAGTAGAGACTATATAACTGCACTATGATAAGTGAGTTATTTCTATTATAATGTTGTTACTAATAATTTATTATTATTATGTGAATTATACTTATGCAATAGAAGATCTCTCAATTTTATTTCAATAAAATTATGGTCATTAATATACTTGGAATTTTGAAGAATTAAATCAACATTATCATTTACGATGTTTTGAATTTAAATTATATTAAAACAAGAGTTGCAATGCAACCAGTCCCTGCTGTAGTTGAGAGGTGTGTTTGAGGACATGTCATTTGTAGGATAGGAGAGGAAAGGAAAGTAATTGACATGAAAACTCCGAAGGCCTTTTCAGCAAAGTTATTTCATGCATACCCAATTGATTTCGGAAAATATTCAGTGTAACACACTGCAATCTGTCCCTATAAACAATAGTAAAATGCCTCAAGAAAAAGTAACTAAATTCTGTATGTTGTACACTGTTGCACCTACCGTTTACTTCCAATGTTCCAAAATACAGATCCAAATATCACAGCAGTGATTATAGTTGCAAGCATTCTAATGCTATTGTAGTCTGGACTTGTCCAGTAAGTCCAACTTTGCTTCCACAAGCAAGATTTGAACTGTCCAAAGAATGATTGTGAATACTGGGTTGGAAAATAAAGATCCTCTGCACCAGAAGCCCGAGTAGTGATCTCTCTCACCAATCCTTTGTTCCTCTTGCATCACGAAGATTCCCATGGTCAATGTGAGTAAATTAGGAAAAAGAAACAGCTTAGATAGAGAATTTCAGCCGAGTGGTACTGACTGGTAGAGAGATGATTTCTTGTAGTGTTCAACAAAGTCTATTCCCAGGTGAATTTCCACAGTAACAGAGCTCACATCTAACATCCATTCCTTTATCTTTGGCACACCAGGAATAACCTGTAATATAGCATATTGATAAGAGCGAGACCTTGAAGTAATATCTAAAAACAATTAAGAGTTATTTGTTTTTGTTCATCCTTTTAACACTGAACTTACCTCAAAATACTCAACCAACTTAATTCTCACGCTACATCCACAATTTCATTTATTGCACCTAACTAAAAACTTAAAATTTTGTAAGTGAATCAGTTCGTTGCTAAAGGAATGGTTATTAGTCCTTGTCACGTTTGTCACATTTGTCTAATGTTTTGCTCTTACAAAAGCAAATTAGTGTGACATGGCAGAAAACATCTTGTTACGTTAGGTGAAAGCTTACCCTGGTTCAAGTTCAGAGTTCGAATCGCCGAGATTCACAACTACATATTTTTGCTTATAGTTTTTTTGTAATATAGAATTTTTCTCCTTCTGGGTGGAGACAAATCAGTAGTTCTTATCAACGATCTCTTCACCCCTGTAATGGGTATGGTATGTTGTCTGTATTTTTAAAATCATAGTCACTGTTATTTGCTCTTTAAAGACATTTTAGGTGCTTCTTTTCGTACACTACAAATTATTTTGTCAGGATTGTAAAGAGGAAACTTTTTGGAATCTGGTTCTATTTTAGAAAAGTTGTTTTAAGTTAAATTTTGTGTACAAGTTGGAGGCCATGCTCTCATGGCCGCCCCTTAGAAACAATAATTTTTGACGGGTACACGGAGAGGGGATAATTTTTATGTATAGGTAGAGGTATTAACAATGTAAATTAAAAAAACAATAACAATGGAGACGACGGATTTGGAGGATGTAGCTGGGACATATGCAGGTCTGTGTAGGATGTAAATGGCCCCATTGTGTTGCAGGTGTTGTAGCTATCCTGGTTCACATCCAACACCGAGTCCACCCTATTATCGTACTTGAAAACTGCACAAATCAAAATTTTGGAATTTGAGATTCTTTGCGCAAGAAGATATTTTGATAATTTTTTGTGTTAAATCCCATACTGAAATCGTCATCAGGCAAAAGAAAGTTTTGAAATTTGATCAAAGTAAACGTAAAATGAAAGACTGTAATGAAGAAGAATCATGCTATAAAAAAATGATCATAAGAAAAGTAAGAATGGAAGACTGTAATGAAAAAGAAAAAAATTACCGAGGGTGTCACTGATTTTGAATCTGCTCCTTCTAGCTCACAGATTGTATGTATTATTGTCAGATGCAGAGAGCTCCGCTAGAATTATGGTCTTTGTCAACCTCAAATGTTAGAATCTTGGACAACTTTTGCTCCTGACCCATCTAGTGAGTTTCTCCCCATTACCGCGAAGCTGTAGTATTCATGAAGGTTGGCCGTTATTTAAAAGTATTAATCAACAATATCCCAATATGCTTCGTGAGAGGCATTGTGCATGCATAACAGTCTTCCCTGGAATATAGCTTGATTAATGTTATCTAATGTGTCCACAATAATAATTTGATGTTTATGGGGGACAAGCCATCCAAACATTCAGTAGGATTCTCATTTTTTAGATGCTTGGATAAGTAGAAATCAAGAAATATTTAAAAAACTACAAAGTTAATGATAAATGTAAAAAAATCAAGAGGTTAGAAGATCAATATCTAATAGGAAAATAATTCTTATAGTTACCCTACCTTATGATAGGGACTAATAAGTGCAATAAAGTGGATTATTCCTTTAGACGACATTGAAATCTAAATTAAACACAAGTAATTGTATTGAATATATGATAATTGTGCTATAGTAACAATTATTGTAAAAGTTCAAAATATTTATTTAGAAATATTTTTTAATAAATTTTATGAATGTGAAGTGTGTTTTTATAATGATTTTTTAAATGTAAAGTATTACTATTTTTAACGCCATTTAATTACTCGAGTTTAAAGTAAGAAATAAAGGATGTGTTTTTAAAATATAATATATATATATATATATATATATATATATATATATATATATATTTAATATAGAGTATTATATAATAAACAATTAATCAATTTTATGTTAATTTATGAAATTTTTCCTAAGTAAAATATACTAATATTTTCTTAGAAATATCCTTACAAAACAAATATGGGAGCGAGTGGGAAAACAAAGGAGACCATGTTGTAGGGGAACAAGAAGAGAATCCACCAGGATGCCAAGAAAGATGCACATTTCACAACAAAAAGGGACAAGGTGAATTTGGAAAAGGGCCTCCCAGTCATGTGGGCGAAGAGGGTGGCAGGGAACAAACCAAAATAGGTATCTATTTTTAACCTTAGCCATGTTTGTAATGAGAATGGATTCTCCCTGGACATCCCAGACCAGGTTCTTGATCGTGTTCGAGCTTCAATGAGTAACACTATCTTGGAAAAGATTCCGGGTAGTTGACCGAATATTGAGGAGTTTCGAAAATGGGCTAGCGGAAGTGGATGCCCAAAGGTTCAATGGAGATAGTTGCTTATGCTAATGCTTTTTTTTTTTTTTTTTTTTTGTGGTATTTGTCTCTCTGGAAGAGGATTTTTAAAGATTCTAGTTGGAGGGCCATGGTTTATGGGTAGAGCTGTAGTTTTGGTTCAAAAGTGGCAACCCGGTCTCAACCCGTCGGAGGCAGTTATTAAGGAATATACCATTTGGGTCAGACTCTTGGGGTTTCCCGTAGAATATTGGGATATGGACATCTTATAGGGGATAGCTAAAGCTATTGGTGCTCTGGTTATCATTGATCCTATTACGTGTGCTAAATCTTGACTCCTCTTTGCTCGTATTTACGTCAACATGGCTCCAAAGGTAACCCTTCCCAGTGCATTGAAATTAAGGCTTCATGGGGAAACCATACTCGAGAAAATTGACTCGAGTTCACACCCTTTATGTGCTTCTCATGTTTCAAGGCAAGGCATAATGTTAAAACTTGTCCAAAGGCCAAGGAAGAGGCTACTCTGAAATCCCAACTCAAAAAGAACAAAGGAAACACTAAGGAAGATTTGAAAGGAAAAGGAATTATGAATCCAAATTCTAGTGGACCTTGAAGATTAACTCCACATGGATGCAAGTCAATAAACCTTCACTGGTTAAGGAACAAAGAATCGATGATTCAACGCTAGTTTTAGAGGAAGTAGCTGAGGATGAAGGTCGGGAAAAGTCGGTGATGAGACAACCGAGATAGATATAGAAAAAGTGGAGGATTTAGTGGTAGTTGAAGAATTACAGGAAGACAACATCATTGGATCTATTGTGCAGGACAACATGATGATGCTTTATTTTTGCTCAAAGACCCAAGGAAGCTTTGTTGGTAACCAATAACATGTTTAATGTGTTGGATATAAACCTGGAAGATATGCCCACAATAGAAGAGGATATAAAGAGTATTTTAGAGATAAACAATAGTTCGGATCCTTAAGGATCTCAATCTGAAGAACCCAAGGAAAATATGTCAGCAAAATTAAAGGAAAAAGGAAATGAAGATTTCAAAGAAGTGGGAACATCTGCTTTGATATCAGTGGAGGTAAATAAAATCCCCAGACTGTCACCAAAAAGAAAGCGACCCTGATAACTAGAGGATCTTCTAATAAGGTGGATGTGGGGGCCAAAAAAGCCTCTCTAAGGAGACCGTATGAAAAGGAAAAAAAGGAAAGAGCCACTAGAAAGGATATTATGGAAGGACGACAACGACCATTAACGGTAAGCCAAAAATTCTCTTTCTTTTAAATGATTATTATGTAATGGAATATAAGGGGCTTAAATAACCCCAATAAACACAATATTTTGTATGATATTAGGAGTAGCAAGAAACCAAACATCATGATGATTCAGGAGACAAAGATGAATCAGGAGAGGATAGAAGAATTTCATTGACTTTTTGGAAAGATGCAGATTTTATTTATCAATATTTAGTGGGATCCTGGGGCATGCTATGCTTGTGGAATAAGAATGTTTTGGAAGGTTATCCTTTTTCAACAACCAACATCATATAAGCTATTAGTTTTACTTCAATTAGTTCTAGAAAATAATTTACTCTCTCAAATATCTATGCCCCTAAGACCACAACTGTCAGAAGGGTGCTTTGGGAAGAGCTAAACAATTTCAGAAGGATGTTCAATGAATCAAGTTGGATCATTGGGGGAGACTTTAACACCCCATTGATTCCTCAATTTTTATGCTGAAGGCATGGAAGATTGAGATAAATTCATCGGTTGGAATGGGCTACTTGATCTAGAACTCAATGGCTCTAAATACATCTGGACCAATAGACGTGAAGGGGAGGACCTGATTCAAATAAGGCTGGGCCGTTTCTTGGTGAATTTTCAATGGATTCAATAACAACAATACTCTCTCCCCTCTTTGGATCGCATTGGATTGGATCATAACCCTATAGTCTTCAACTTCAATGGAAGGGGAAAACTAAAGTAAAAAAATTAGGTTTGAAAAAATGTGGACTACACACCGAACTGGAGAGAATGATAAAAGAATGGTGGAACATTGAAGTCAAAGGAAATAGTATGTTCTAGGTATCTGCAAAATTAAAAATGTTAAATCAAAAATCAAGACTTGGAATAAAGAAATATTAGAAACATTTTCCTTACAATTTTTTTTTTTTTTTTTGAGGAACTTCGGGAATTGGAAGAAATAATGGAACAAGGAGGATGGAACAATGAAGAGAAAATTAAGTAAAAATCTCTTCTAGTGGAATACCATAACATCCTAAGTAGAGAAGAGATCTATTGGAAGAAGAAATCCATAATCAATTAGCTTAAAGAGGGAGACCGCAACACAAAATTTTCCACATCTTTGCCACTATTAAAGCAAATAAAAGATGGATCCAAGAAATTAAAAAAGAAAATGGTGATCTTGCTACGAATGATAAGGATATCTCAAACACCATTTTCTCTTTCTTCATAAATTTTTTTACTAAAGGTCAGTCCCCATTAGAGATCTCTATTTCCAAAATTCTAAGTCTTTTTGAATTTGCCATCAAACATGAGGAAAATAGAGAACTCATTTCTATACCCTCGGAGAAAGAAGTAAAATAAATCTTATACGAAATGGAGGAGAAAACTCTTGGGCAGATGGCTTACCTGTATTTCTTCAAGATGTATTGGGATATTGTTAAATTTTTTTGTTATAGTTGTTCAGGATTTCTTTCACTCGGGCAGTCTGCTAAAACAAATCAATCATACCTTTATTGCTCTCATACCCAAAAATACAGTCTTAAGGACTTGGGGAGCTCAATGATCCATAGGGATCTAGAAAAACACACCACTTCATCAGTTCCATCAGCACCAAGAAGGAGAATTGAAGAAAACTAATAAAAATGAGGTAAATAGAGGTTCCGGGACAGAACCGCCATTTTGTGTAGAGCGGTAGTCCTATAACCGCTTCCTGCCTGTAGGGGTGGTAATTCGAAAACCACCGGTGCTTAGGGCGGAGGTCCTGACACTTTTGAATAGAAAAGAGAAATGGAGCACGAATGGATGCAAATTTGAAGCACTTATTGTGTCTCTTCCCTCTCGACCTTTCTCATTCTCTAGTGCACGAGAGGACATGGGAGAAGGCTATAAATATAAGGAGGAGCAAGAGAATTGAGGCATTCAAAGATCCAAAGAGATCAAGAAGCAAAGTATTAATTATATGAGAGAAAGTGAGAAAATATTCTTTAGTGTTGGAGTGGAATTATAGGAGCAAGGTGTAAGAAAATAGAGCAAACAAGTAATTGGAGAGAAGGTTTACATTGTTGCTTCTTTTCATACTTATTGTAATCTGTAAAATTTGATTATTGGCCAATACAAGTGGGAAGAAAGAGAAATTTCCCTTCTCGATTGGTTTTCCCTCAAATTGGGGGTTTCCAGGATAAAATTCTTGTGTTGTGTGTGGAATTACTTTAGCATTTCTCTACAATTTTGTCCTAAGCACTAGTTAATCAGTCATTAAAGCTCAAAACTGTCATTTTCCAAAGTAGAAAGTAGAACAACATAATTGTGTGATTTGTAGAGTTCCAAAGTATAATTTTATGGATCATTTTGGTATCAAAGATGATTATATATCCATGATTGTGGAATTTGATTTTTGTTGTGATTTGTATGACAATGACAAGGTCCAAAGGTGAATAAGTTTTACCTTGCGAGTTAGATATTTTACGAATAAGTGGAAATAGAGAATACGAGATCAAATGGAGGAAGAGAACTTGGTCTGTGGAGTTGAAATGATAGAGACCATGATGGATAGGTTGCATAGAAAACAAAAAGAGCTTTCAAATCTGCAAAATATGACTTCGATTACGCAAGATTCCATGGACTCAGTGGTTCGAGCACTGGCTGAAAAATTTGGTATCAGAAAGAGCCACAAAGAGGAAGAATGGGAAGAGCGTGAAGAAGAGACACCAATTATAAGCGAGAAGGTAAAATCTTCTCATATAGCTTTAAAAATTGAAATAAAAGTGGAAATAAAGAACTTTGAAGGACAAGTAGATGCAAAATTTCTTGATAAGTGGCTAAAACAATTGGAAGTCTATTTTAGTGTGCATAATGTTACTAAGGCACAAAGGATTACCTTTGCATGTCTCAAAATGGAAGGTCATGCTCTGGTTTGGTGGGAAACCCATCTAGCCACTTGTGAGAAGAAGAAATGTCCTATTGTTAGTACTTGGAAAGGTTTTAAAGAATTGCTTAGAGATAACTTCTATCCTATTGGCCATAAGACTAAAATGATGATTAAGTGGCAGTACTTTAGACACAATAGTGGTCAAAGCGTACAAGACTACACTACGGAATTTCAGAGACAAGCCATGTTGCTTAATATGGACTTGGAGGATGAGGAAATTCTGACCAAGTATTTGGGAGGACTTCACACTCACCTTTAGAGGAAGGTAATATCCATGAAGCCCAAGGATCTCAATGAAGCTTGTATACAAGCATACTACATTGATGACGAGAAGAAGCAAGGAGAAACAAAGCCAAAGGGAGACTAGTCAATAGATCAACAAGAAAAAGAACAAGGGAAGACAAGTAGCAAAGGTAAATGGAAAGGTAAACATGCCGCTACTGCTTTACATACTTGTAAAGATCCTAAGAATTTCTATAAGAATTGTGATATAAATGGACATACTGACGCCACATGTTGGAAGTTGCATCTAGAATTACACCCAAAGCATTGAACCAAGGATTCCAAGAAATCCATGGCCACTGTGAAAACAAAAGGAGAGGTGGATATTGAGGATGATTCGAATGTAGATGAGAGGCTAGGATGCACGACTAATAACATGTACGGGGTGTAGAAGAAGAGTTGAGTAAGGTATTTCAAATCAGAATCCAAATCAAGAAGACTAAGGTAAATGCTTTAGTAGATTTTGGTTCTTAGTCAAATCTAATTTCTGATGTGGTTGTAGAACAACTTGGTCTAGAAACTTATGTGCATCCACATCCATACCCATTGGGATGGGTGAAGAAGGGTGTAGAAATACGGAGTTACTGATAAAGTGTAAGCTTAGTTTGGCATAAATACCCAATATTGATGTATTAGAGGTTAATATCATTCCAATTGATGCATTTGATGTTGTCTTCAGAATTCCTTACTTGTATGCTAGGGATGTTGTGTTCACAAGGAGGGAGAACCGAAACAGATGGGTCAAGGACGGAGTCAGTTTCAACATCCATGCACACCAGAGAAAATCAAAGAAGGCTATGGTAAGTGCCAACTAAGCACAACTACTTATTCAAGAAAATCATCAGTTTCATTTACTTTCATTAGAAGAAAAGCAAAATAGACTTGAGAGCACGGATATTTTGGATAGAACTTGTCAAGTTTTTACGAAGAAGCCACCACATGAATTGCTCATTCAAGGAGCAATACAAACTTCCACTATGTAGTCACCATATCTACCTATTGATTCATTGGACTTGACCATGGGACAACAAGGAGAAGAGGAGATATAAGGAACAATGGTGACTATAACAACAACGTACATGGAGAGGATTTGGCCAATCCATCTCAAGAGACAAAGAAAAGAAAGAAGGACTAAACCACTACAATATGGGACCTTCACCATACTTGAGCAGGTTGGAAAAGAAACCTTTAGGCCACACTTCATGCAGATGCATGTGATAGCAAGTTATAAGAGCTCGCACCTACTAAAGCCATCTATGCATGAAAAAGAAGGAAACATATAGAAGATGCCTTCCAAAGAGGATTGTACTCAAGGAAACTTGGAGGAGGATGTAGCACTAGAGTGACAAACTAGAGATCCATAGGAGCCTTGGTAGAGTAGACGATAGAAGAAACCAAGGCAGACTCGGTGGTAATCGAAGGAGATAGAGAGGGAGTTGATTCCTCTACCACTCCACAACTAAGATTTTGTGGGACCAAAATCCTTCTAAGTAGGGGAGGTATGATCCATAGGGATCCAAAAAAACACACCACTTCATCAGTTCCATCAGCACCAAGAAGGAGAATTGAAGAAAATGAAGAAAAAGAGGTAAATGGAGGTTCAGATTGCAGAACCAGCGCTTTGTCTGCCCAACCAGGGTGGCGGTCCAGGAAATTGCCGGTTTTCTCAGGGGTGATGGTCCTAACACTTTCAAACAAAAAAGAAATGGAGCATAAATGGACATGAATTTGAAGCGCCCAACTGTGTCTCTTCCCTCCTTGACCTTTCCCATTCTCCAGTGCACGGGAGGACATGGGAGAAGGCTATAAATACAAGGAGGAGCAAGAGAATTGAGGCATTCGAAGATCTAGAGAGATCAAGAAGCAAAGTATTAATTATATGAGAGTAAGTGAGTAGAGATTCTTTAGTGCTGGAGTGGAATTGTAGGAGCAAGGTGTAAGAAAACAAAGTAATTGGAGGAAGTTTTACATTGTTGCTTCTTTTCATACTTATTGTAAAATGTAAAATTTGATTATTGGCCAATACAAGTGATCCATAGGGATCCGAGAAAAACACACCACTTCATCAATTCCATCCATCAAGACCAAGAAGGAGAAACAAGAAAAGTGAGTAAAATGAGGTAAAAGGAGGTTCTAGAAGGAGGCGCCACTTTGTATAGAGCGGCGGTTTGATTCGCCTAGCTATGGCAATGGTCCCGAGACCACCGGTCTACTCGGGCGGTGGTCTTGACACTTTCGAACAAAAAAAAAGAATGGAATGCGAATGGACACAAATTTGAAGCACTTGACCATGTCTCTTTCCCTTACATGCCCTTTCACATGACCTCAGTGCACGAGAGGACATGGGAAGGTCTATAAATGCATGAAGGGAGCAAGAGAATGATCATTCGAAGATCCAGAGAGATTGAGAAGTAGCGTTTAATGAGAGCAAATGAGCAAGATCTTTAGTCTTTGGAATGAATTTGTAGGAGCAAGGTGTAGAAATAGAGCAAGAAAGTAATTGGAGAGAAGGTGTACATTGTTTCTTCTTGTCATACTTATTGTAATATGTAATTGTCTATATCAGACCAATAAAAGTGGGAAGAAAGAGAAGTCGCCCTTCCCGACTAGTTTTCCTCCATTGGAGGTTTTGAGGATAAAATTGTTGGTGTTGAAGTTTGAATTCTTTCCTTCTATAGTACTAGATAATTAGTCACGAAGCTCTAATTTTCAAGAAAAAATGTCATTTTCCAAATTTGAAAGTAGAACAACATAGTTGTGTGATTTGTAGAGTTCCAAAGTAGAAGTTTACGGATCATTTTGGTATCAGAGTTGATTATATATCCAGGAATGTGGTATTCGAATCTTTCTTGTGATTTTGTATGACAGTGACAAGGTCCAAAGGTGAAGAAGTTTTACCTTGCAAGCTAGATATTTCTACGAAGAAGTGGAAACAAAGAATTTGAGCTCAAATGGAGGAAGAGAACTTGGTCCATAGAGTTGAGATGCTAGAGACCATGATGGATAGATTACATAGGAAACAAGAAGAGATTTAAGATCTGCAAAAGAAGGCTTGGTTAAGCAAGATTCCATGGAATTGGTGGTTCGAGCACTAGCCAAAAAAATTGGTATCGAAAAGATCCACAAAGAGGAAGGATGGGAAGAGCATGAAGAGACACCAATTGTAAGTGAGAAGGTAAAATCTGCACATACACCTTTTAAAGTTGAAACAAAAGTGGAAATAAAGAATTTTAAAGGACAAGTAGATGCATAATTACTAGATAAATGGCTAAAATAGTTGGAAGTCTACTTTAGTGTGCATAATGTCATTGAGGCACAAAGGGTCACCTTTGCACATCTCAAAATGGAAGGTCATGCTCTGGTTTGGTGGGAAACCCATCTAGCCACTTGTGAGAAGAAGAAACGTCCTATTATCAGTACTTGGAAAGGTTTTAAAGAATTGATAAGAGCTAACTTATATCATATTGGCCATAAGACTGACATGATGATTAAGTAGCTAGTACTTTAGATAGGGCAGTGGTCAAAGTGTGCAAGACTACACTACGGAATTTCGGAGACAAGCCATGTTGCTTAATATGGACTTGGAGGATGAGGACATTTTGACCAAGTATTTGGGAGGACTTCACACTCACCTTCGAAGGAAGGTAATCTCCACAAAGCCCAAGGATCTCAATGAAGCTTGTGTACAAGCATACTACATTGATGATGAGAAGAAGCAAGGAGAAATAGAGCCAAAGGGAGACTAGTCAACAGAACAACAGGACAAAGAACAAGGGAAGACAAGTAAAAAGGTAAATGGAAAGGTAAACATGGCGCTATTATTGCTTTGCATACTTGTAAAGATCTAATAATTTTTGTAAGAATTTTGATGTAAATGGAAATACGATGCCACATGTTGGAATCTGCATCGAAATCGCACTCAAAGCACCAAACCAAGGATTCAAGAAATCCATGGCCACTATGAAGAAAAAAAGAGAGGTGGATATTAAGGATGATTTGGATGTAGACAAGAGGTTGGGATGCATGGCCACTAACATGTACGAGGTATCAGAAGAAGAAGAAATGAGTAAGCTATTTCAAATTAGAATCCAAATCAAGAAGACTAAGGTCAACATGTTAGTAGATTCGGTTCTCAGTCAAATTTGATTTCTGATGTGGTTGTAGAACAACTTGGTCTAGAGACTTATGCGCATCCACATCCATACCCAGTGGGATGGGTGAAGAAGGGTTTAGAAATACAAGTTACAATGAAGTGTAAGTTTGAGTTTGGGGTAAATATCCAATACATAGATGTATTAGAGGTTGATATTATTCCACTTGATGCATTTGATGTTGTCTTCGGAAGTCCTTACTTGTATGCCAGGGATGCTATGTTCACAAGGAGGGAGATTCGGTACAGATTGATCAAGGATGGAGTCAGTTTTAACATCAGGGCACACCAGGGAAAATCAAAGAAAGCTATGGTAAGTGCCAACCAAGCATTAATACTTATTCAGGCAAATTGTCAGTTTTTTTTGCTTTCATTGGAAGAAAAACAAAATGGGCATGAGAGCACAAATATTTCTGACCAAAGGATGGATAATTTGGATAGCACTTCTCAGTTCTTGTAGAAGAAGCCACCATAGGAACTATTCATTCAAGGAGCAAAACAAACTTCCATTATGTAGTCACCGTATCTACCTACAAATTCACTGGACCTAACCGTGGGGCAACAAGAAGAAGAGGAGATACAAGGAATGGTGGTGACTATAGCAGCAACATACTTGGAGAGGATTCAGCCAATCCATCTCAAGAGATAAAGACAAGAAAGGACCAAACCACTATAGTATGGGACCTTTGCCATACTTGAGCAGGTTGGAGAAGAAACCTTCAAGAGCCATACTTCATGAGATGTAGGCGATAGTAAGTTGCAAGAGCTCGCATCCACTAATGCCATCTATGCATGATAAAGAAGGAAGGATACATAAGTTACCTTCCAAATAGGATTGTACTCGAGGAAAATTAGAGGAGGATGTAGCACTGGAACAACAAACCAGAGATCCACAAGAGTCTTGGTAGGTTGGGGAGAGAAGACACTAAGGGGAGACCAAGCGGTACTCGAATGAGCACGAGAGGGAGTTGATTCCTCTACCACTCCCCACTAAGATTTTGTGGGACCAAAAGCCTCCTAAGTAGGGGAGGTATGATCCATAGGGATCCAGAAAAACACACCACTTTATCAGTTCCATCAACACCAAGAAGGAGAAACAAGAAAAGTGAGTAAAATGAGGTAAATGAAGGTTCTGGAAGGAACCACCGCTGTCGTGCAGAGCGATAGTTTGAGAACCACCACACCCTGCAAGGGTGGCGGTATTGAAACCGCCACCCATCCAGGTGGTGGTCCTAAGACTGCCGGTTTGCTCGGGCGGTGGTCTTGACACTTTCAAACAGAAAAGAAGAATGGAATGCGAATGGACGTGAATTTGAAGCGCCCAATGTGTCTCTTCCCCTTCCATGCCCTTTCACATCCTCCAGTGCACAAGAGGACATGGGAAGGCCTATAAATGCATGAAAGGAGCAAGAGAATGATCATTCGAAGATCTAGAGAGATCGAGAAGCAAAGTTTAATGAGAGTAGTGAGCAAGATCTTCAGTGTTGGAATGGAATTGTAGGAGCAAGGTGTAGAAATAGAGAAAGAAAGTAATTGGAGAGAAGGTGTACATTGTTTTTCTTTTCATACTTATTGTAATTTGTAATTGTCTATATTAGACCAATAAAAAGTGGGAAAAAGAGCAGTTTCCCTTCCCGAATGGTTTTCCTCCATTGGAGGTTTTGAAGATAAAATTGTTGGTGTTGAAGTTTGAATTATTTCCTTCTCTGCAATTTCCTTTCTATAGCACTAGATAATCGATCCACGAAGCTCTAATTTTCAAGAAAAATGTCATTTTCCAAAGTTGAAAGTAGAACATCATTGTTGTGTGATTCATAGAGTTCCAAAGGAGAAATTTATAGATCAACAAGTGGGAAGAAAGAGCAGTTGCCCTTCCCAACCTGGTTTTCCCTCAAATTGGGGATTTCTAGTGTGTGTGGAATTCCTTTAGCATTTCTCTACAATTCTTTCCTAAGCACTAGTTAATTAGTCACTAAAGCTCGAAACCATCATTTTCCAAAGTAGAAAGTAGAACAACATAATTGTGTGATTTGTAGAGTTCCAAAGTAGAAATTTACGAATCACTTAGACCCATAAGCCTTTGTAACAAAAAGTACAAACTCATCTCTAAAATTATAGCTTGGGAAATCCTTAGTAATGTTATCTCTACTAACTAAGGGGCCTTTTTAGAGGTAGAAAAATCCTCGACAACATTATAACCATCCATGAGACAATGCATTCTGTGGAACAATCCAACAAATAGGCTATGATTGTTAAGCTTAACATGCAAAAATACTATGATCGTATATCCTTGAATTTCATGTTTCTCCTTGTACACAAGCTGGGTTTCACCCTCACTTCATTAAAATGATTCAATCCTGTACCTATGCCCCCAGTTTTTCAGTCATAATAAATGGGAAACGAAATGCTTTCTTTGGTAGGGGATCCTATTTTCCCGTTTCTCTACATTATTGTTCATGAAGCTTTGAGCAAGTTATGTTTTAAATCTCAAAATGAAGGAAGACTTGAGGGTATCAAAGTTGCTAATGGGGTTGTTAACCAAAGCCTACAAAAATTTGTAGATGATATGGTTCTTCTGGGTGAAGTTGTTATCCAAGAGGCTCGTACCTTCAAGAATATCACCAAGCAATATGAATAAGTAACAGGGCAACATGTTAACTTCTGAAATAGCTTTTGTTTCTTCATCAACATAAAGGAGGAGTAGCAGATCAGGATTGCTAGTATTCTGGAATGTAGTATAAAAACCCTCCTGGATACCTACCTTGGAATGCCACTTTGTGGGAAAAAAATGGAAGAAGGGGATGAAACAAATTGATAGAGAGGTTCCATAAAAACATACTTCCTAGAAAGGCTCTTTGCTTTCACAAGCTGGAAAATCTCAACTTCTTCAAATTTGTTTACACGGAAGTTTTTGTTTATGTTATGTCCATTTTCATCATCCCTATGAGAGTCAGAAAAGCTATTGAAAGTATCTAAAATAGGTTCTTATGGATAGGCTCAGAAGATAAGACAAGAATCCCTTTAATAGCTTGGGAAAAGGTCACTCAACCCAAGGATAGGGGGTTTGGGTTTGAAGAACCTTCAATTCATGAATCAAGCACTAATAGCTAAGGTGGGATGGAGATTGCACAAAGAAGAGGGAACCTAGAAAAATATTCTGAAAGTAAAATATTTGCAGCACTTTGGAAGAACTTTGGTTTTTATGCGGACATGAACTACCTAGAGGATCAATTTTTGGAACAATCTACATCATCTTGGCATTTGTTGGTTAAAGGGAGAAAATGGAACCTTGGGGATGGTACTAATATTAAATTTTGGGATGACCCATGGATCAAGGATAAATCCCTAAAAACTAAAGAGCCATGGAGTCACTTAAGACATCTCTTTATTCTAGAATTTAGGGAGCTAGTTTGCAAGTATTGGAATGAGGAGAGAAGATGATTTCAGATTCTTCCACCCCCTAACTATTTTGGTGCTCAATATACCTTTAATGATCTTAACCATATTCTCAAGGATTTCCACTTACCCCAAAGTAGGGCCCAAGATGAATTGATATGGAGGAACATGGACTCTGAGAGTATGAGGTTAAATCCGGTTACCTGTTGAACTTTGAGAAAATTGAACCAAATAACTATTGGAAGAAGATATGGAATAAGAACCTTATACCCAAAATATATTTTTTTCTTTTGGGAGGTTTTTAAAAAATATTCTTACTATGGACAGGCTAAGAAAGAGAGGTATGATCATTACTAACAGGTGCAGTTTGTGCAAACTACAAGAAGAGACGATTAATCATCTATTTTGGAATGCATATTTTCCTTTCATGTCTTCTTTGTAGTACTTAGTTTCTTCAGGATAAAAATGGTTCTTCTGGGGATGTCTCCTTACTCCCAAAATAATGGATTTTTAATTTCCAACATGAAATTACTAGAGAGATCTATAAATTGGCTCTACCACACACTATTTAGAGCATCTGGATTGAGAGAAATAATATGATCTTTAGGAAAAAATATTCAAGTATAAACTTGAGGTCATATAAAAAGTGAGACATGCTATTAAAGAAAATGCTCATATTATTAATATTAAATATTCCAAGTTCTTCTTAGTCTTGGAAAGAAGCATTCTTCACATCATGAACCTCAACCCCAAAATCCCTGAGGTTAATAGGGACACACACAAAATAGAGTTAAGTGGTCTAGACCTCCGAAGGATGTTTCAAACTCAACTTTTATGGTTTAGATAAGCAGAGGGAGGGTTCTTCTAGGGGTGGTGGCCTTGTTCATGATCATTATGGGAGATGTCTAAGATATTTTTTGGGCCCCCGGAAATCATACCAATAATCATGCAGAGGCCAGGGCAATGCTATGGGGCATAAAACAATGCATAGCCTTGAATATAAAATCCCTCATCATTGAGGGTGACTTGTTATGTGTTATCAAATCCCTCAAAGAACAAAGAAACTGTGGGTGGAGACTAAACAACATAATCAAGGAGGCCAAGATGTTGTTGGAATCATTTGATAGAGTGGAAATTCAACATACTTATAGGTTAGGTAATAAACCTACCGACGGGTTTGTAAATCATGGTAACAATATGAATGATATGATGACATGGCCAGGGAACTCATACCTTGGCATAATATTTTAAATTTGATAAATGATGATACGGCCTTGAAGGTTGTGTAATGACGACACCCAACTTTCCACGTTCGGTATCATAAGAAGGTCCATCATTTTTTGAGAAAGGATACATATTATGCTTTTTTGCATTTAATCTATTGATATAGGATTAGAGGATCCATTTTTTCTATTCCAAAAGATAGATAGGGTTTTCAGCTTAGGATGGGTGGAAATAGGGTCGAACGGAGCCATCGTTGTTACTCTACCTCAAAAATAATTCTACCCTTTGGAGAATTCTTCATAAAGGAGGGTTCTCTAAGTACATTCAACGTTTAAAAGGTAATGATCCTCATCTCTTTGTGGATTTTGGTAATGTTTGGTTAGAGGGAGATTTAATCTGAAGGGGGTTGAAATAAAGGTTACTAAGGATTCTATAGCTGAGGTTACTAGGTTAACTATGGAGGGTCTCAAAAATTTTAAAGACAAAACTAGGTGGAAACATGAATTAGCCACTTTTTTTGGTCTAGCAAACATATTGTGTTGTATGATGATGGCATCACTCGCTTCTGTCTTCCGAATGTTGGGTAGATTTATGTCTTGTGGTCATGAAGTATTTGAATTTGGAGGGAAAATTCGGGAAGATATTCTCTTATCACCTTTATATCCTGAATTACCTGCGAAGGAATCAACTAATAAACTTAGCCTTTTTCCTTTTTAGGTCTCTAACTTCCTCCATATCAATGAGAAAATTGATGTACCCCTTCATCAGTGGTCTAATTATTTTACTTTTTAAAAATGGTAGACATCTTATCCCAACAAAACCAGTGATACCTAGTGATAGTGAGTCGTATAATGAAACCCTTGCGACTGCCATGAAATGTCTTAAGAAAGAGAGTGGGAAATATAATCCAAAGGGGATTGCAGATGTCCTTTGTAACCAAAAAGGGGTCCATGAAAGGGGTGAGGGCTCTAGTTGCAGAGAGAGGGAGATGGATTTGGTTGATTGGGAAGCCAAGTTAATGAGAGTGGATTTGAATCTGCTGACACAATTCTCATTGTTAACAAGAATTTGGTTCAGGAGGTTAGAGATTGTCACCATAAAATTGATGTCCAAACTAAGAGGATCAGTGAAATGCATGATGAGTTTTTATTCAAGAGCAGAGGATATCTATCATACAGATCAAGTGGCCAAGGCCGAGTGTAAAGCAAACAGAAGATGAGGCTCTTTCTAAGCAATTCTGACAGTGAAGACACCTTGGACATAGAGATCGGGGACAAAGTTGATAAAAGACCTAAGAGGGTGATCATAAAGGTTGTTGGATCTAAGGATAGTGGGTCAAGTGTCAAGACTCACAACAAGGGTCCTCTTACTAAGGAAAAATAATGGCGGGGTTTTAGCTAACCTTTTGGTATTTTTCTGTGCTTGTACTATCTCTTACTACTACTATAACTCATGTCCTTTTGTTATTGCAGTGTGTGGAGTCTAGCTCTATTTGGGGGTTTCCCTTGATCAAGTCTGTGTTTGACTTGGCTCCCTTGGCTCTCTTTTGGTTGGCTTGTTTGACCATGCTTCTTTTTTTGTAAAGGGTTTTTTGGTCCCTTCAAAACAAAATTTTATTTACCTTATCTAAAAAAATAATTTTAAAATTAAGAATTTAATCTAATTGAGATTAACTAATATGTGTAAATGATGATTCATAAATAGAAATACAATAAATGCAAAAATATCAAACCATGTCTTGATAAGATTTAAATATACAAATAAACACACCTCTTCAAAAGTAGATATTTTGAAATTAGAGTTAGAGAGGTTTAACATTCCCTTAGTTCAATAGATGCTAATTATGCTATATTGATATCTCTTTTTTTAATGTGAAGTGTGTTTTAATAAGGAGTTTTTAAATGTAAAGTATTACCATGCTTAATTCCATTTAATAGATTTTATAATAGTAATTATTTACTTGGGTTTAAAGTAAAGAGTAAAGGATGTGTTTTTTAATGTAAAGTATTTTAATTTTAATTTTTGAATATAGAATATTATTATATAATGAAGATTTAATCAACCTTTTGTTAATCCATGTTATTTTTGTTAGGATAAATTATATTATCCTATTATTTAATTATGCATAGGATTATTATTTAATTAATTTTAAATGGTTATATGGTTAATCAACCATATTTGTCAGTATTCACATTGTTATATTGTTATAAACAATATATTTGTTTTTTATTTAATTGTTGCTTCGGGTGATTTGGAAGCTTGTTTATTGGTTTTTGGTTCACACTGTGCAACTCATTCTCTACGGATGTATATGGTACATGCAATATCTATAAATATTGTAGCCTATTCAATATCTTGTTCTTCGATTGAGATTAATAAAATATCACGAGCTTCCGTCCTGTTTCTCAATCAACATTTGGTACAAAGCGAAAGTCAGCCTGTGAAGGTGTGGAAGAGAGAGCAACAGAGAGAGAGGAGATTGGAGACGTGTTTGCAGCATTTGAGAGCCTGTGCAGCCTCGTGCAAACTCCCAGCCCCATCCCTGCCTCCCCCACATCAGCCTGTTCCTTCCAGGTACTTGGAAGGCAATTTTTTTGCACTAGTGCACTCAGCACCAGGCAAAAATTGCTACAGGTATTGAATTTTAATTTTTTTTTCCCAATCAGGGTTTTGTTTTTACTGCATTTAGAGGTATATCTTGTTTTGGAGGTTTGCTTTGCTGTGTATATGCCCCTGCAGTGAATACACAGAGCAAAGAAAATAAAAAAAAAGAGAAGAGGCGTTTTCTTGATCTAGCGCCTGTACGAGGAAAAAAAAAAGGCGTTTTTTAGAGCATACGTGCCCTTGGCTGTCCCCCACGGCCTGTGAATGCAAACAACAAGCAAATGAAGGCTTAGACTGTGAAAGACACGGCCAGAGGTGAAAGAAAAGGCATTTTTTTGAGCTTGCCGCGCCATTTGCTGCCCCCAGCGCCTGCACAAAGAAAACAAACGTTTTTGTGAGCAAATACAATAAAAAACAGCGCCCCAAGTCAAAAAATGCGGCCCAGCAATTAAAAACGCAGCCATAAGCTCAAATCCGCGCCATTTTTGTCTCCCACGGCCTGTCCAAAGGCAGACATCAGCAAAAACGCCCCCAGCAATAAAAAAACGCGCCCAAGCAAGCAAACAGCGAGAAAATACAGTCAAACACGCGGCCTGTACAGTGAAAAACGTGGCCAAAGGAAGAAAAACGTGGCCTGGCATTCAAACACGCGCCCAAGAAGAAAATACAGCAAAAAATACGGCCTGATCAGTGCGTGGGAAGGAGAAAATGAGGCCTGAGCAAGTAAATGCGGCCTGAGCAAAGAAATAAAGCCTCAGATCCGTTTTTTGGGCAAATACAACCCTAAAAACGCCCCTTCACCAGCATGCGCCACGTGGCATTCATTTTTCAAGAGGTAAGTCAATTTATTTGACAATAAATACAAATTTCTTCCTTTCATAGTCCAAGCGCCCCAAGTGGCCAAGTTGGTTAGTGCATGTGCCTTAGGAGTGAGAGGTTTGAGGATCAAATCCCACAAAAAACACTCAAAAACTCTCCTTTTGCATCTGGCGGAAATTTTGGCGGAACTGCTAAATTTAGCAGGCTTTTTTGAATTTAGTTACGACTAACTAAATTTAGCGGAGAATCCCTAATTTAGGGTAAATTTTTTTTTTCTCCCATCTGGTCTGTTTTCTCATTCCAGACATTTTTTGCAAAAGGAGACCCACCTAAAAATTGCATTTTCAGCTATTTTTTTGCAATTTTTAGCATTTAGGGTTCAGGAGGTCACCAGGACCCCGAAACTGAAATTTTTACCTGTCATTCAAATTGTATTGTATATTGTACTAATTTGCAAGTTGCCATAGTCAACTACAAAACTTTTAGAATCGCTTTAAAGCTGGTAGAATTGTAATAAAAAAGTAAAATTGGTTCTGTAACACTCACGAGATCCTAGATCTCATTCGCAGCGTTCGGTATATACAGTGCCTTTGGGAAGCGCTTACGGGTAAAGCCATCGCGACTACTACTGCACTTAACGCCTAATATAGCTGCAACAACATCGTCTAGGCATCGTCCCTATAAATCGACGAGGAGTAATAAGGTCACAATGCACACACTATGAACCATCCCATCCAAATCGTCGTGAACGATTGCAAGATATAAACCGGGTGAGAAATTATCCGAGTATATAGCGAAGTTGCGCGCGTATGAGGATATTTCTTTGAGCCGGTGTCAATAATCACACAGACCCCTATCAATACTGTCTTGGTACCACGTATCAAATTCTTTCATGTACGTTAATGCCTCTTTCATGTACCACCGGGTATATAGAAAGGGCGAGCTTCTTCCACGCATCTTGTGGGTATATCGGAAGGGCGCGTATATAGAAAGGTTCGGTATATCGGATGACGGTATATAGATTGGGAGACCTTATACCAGAGTGATAAGAGCCAAACCACATCGGTGATATCAAAATGGGCACCAATGCCCCCAAATTTTTCTTAGGATTCACAATTGCTCGAGAGGAAGAAACTATCTTTGCTTGGAAGACAAAAATAAAAACACAACTTGAGTTTGAAGAAATCTGGCTGTTGTGACTGGTACTCTAACCGGATCACGAGCAACGAGATGCAACACAACAACAACAATTTGATAGAGCAGATCGAAAGCAAAGCTCATCATCTTGTTTGGAGTATCGACGATGTGCAAGCCCACATTCGAGATGCTACATCAGCAAAAGAAGCTTGGGATAAAGCGAGCACAATATATGAGGCCAAGAACAAGAATGTCATACTCAATTTGCAGATTCGATTACATACATTGAAATTCAAAACGAGAATGAGAAAATTGAATCCTTCCTAAGAAGAGTTGCAGAGTTGAGGGCTTCACTTCTAGCCCTAGGAGAAGAGGTCAAAGATGAGTCTCTCATTCCCATTATTCTGAGAGCTCTCCCTTCTTCTTACCGAATTTTTGTCACAACTCTAAACTTGTCAGATACGATAATTAGTTTTGACAAGTTAGTAAACCTACTGCAACAAGAGGAAGCAATGCACAACAAGGATGATGAAGAGGAGCAGGCACTGTCTTCACATCAAAAATGGAAAGGAAAAGGTAAAGGTAAACCTAAATCCTATCAGAAGTCCCCACATCAAAATCAGTATCATGGGGACAATCAACAGAAGAAGCGATGTCCCATTTGCAAAAGAGGACATGACTTGCAAGAATGTTGGTTTAACACATATAAGAAAGGTTCATCAAGCAATTCTGGACCACAACAACAACAAACTTACAAGGACATTCAAACAATTATCACGGGCGAAAAAGGGAACTGGAAAAGAAGACCCCACCAAAGAAGAGTAATATTCTTTGCGAGCAACAAGATCGATCGGACAATGAAGACTTCTTGTTCTTTGCTCGATCAAGTGAACCATCCACGTCATCTAGTGACGTCGGTATGTTGATTCGGGAGCCACTCGACACATGACCAAGCCCACAGTGGTTTATTTCAATGAGGACACGCCATTGAAAAATCATGTTTCGTTGGGAGATGATTCTTCATATACAGTTCAGGGGATTGGAAACATTTCTCTACCCCTTGGTTCATGCAAATGCAAACTATCAGATGTTCTATATGTCCCTGGGTTGACAAAGAATCTTCTTTCGGTCAGTCAACTCCTAGATCACAACCTGAAAATTGACTTTGATAGTCAATCCGGCAAGAAAATGTGTCTGATTCGAGATAAATCCAGAGGCTCAAAAATAATTGCAAAAGCCTCAAATGTGGGACGAATGTTTCAACTTGATTTCATTCACAAAAATGATCAAGCACTCGTGGCTAAAAACTCCACCTCAGCTCAGTTGTGGCATCGGAGATTTGGTCATGTAAGTTTCAAATATCTCGACACACTTCGCCGGTGTAATATGGTACATGGGCTACCATCTCTTCAGAAGGATACAGACAAGTGTCCTCACCGCTTGCAGAGGAAACAACACGAGTTTCATTCCAAACAAGTACGTTTGAGCTCATGGTAAACTTGACCTGGTTCATACCGATCTGTGCGGTCCAATGCAGCCAAGTCATTCAGGGTTCCAGTACTTCATGCTCTGTGTTGATGACTATTCACGCAAAATGTGGATTTTCTATCTTCGCAAGAAAAGTGAAGCCTTTGAAACGTTCAAAAATTTCAAAGTGGCAGTTGAGAAAGAAATTGGTCGTCACATCAGAACTCTCCGCTTAGATCGAGGGGGGGAATTCACCAGTGATGAGTTTAGAGACTATCTACAAACTCACGGGATTCATCGAAAAATGCCTCCTCCACACACACCGTCAGCAAAATGGTGTTGTCGAGAGAAGAAATCGTACTATCATGGAAATGGTGCGATGCATGATCGATGATTCGAACTGCAAAGACATTTTGGGCAGAAGCAGTAAAAACAATGTGTATTTGTTAAACAGAGCACCCACAACTGCTCTTGATGGAATTACACCACAAGAAGCATGGTCAAAAGGAAACCATCCATTGCACACCTCGAGTATTCGGGGTGCAAAGCCAAAGCATGCACATACCCAAACAGAACAGAAAGAAATTGGACATGAAGTCACAAAATCTCATCTTCATTGGATACAGTGAAGAGACTCTTGGGTACAGACTGATGGATCCTAAGACTAGAAAAGTCTACACAAGCAGAGATGTTGAGTTTTTCGAGAAGAAGGAAGAAGAGAGACTCCTCCACCGGACTCGCAAGATGTAGATTTTTCACCAGTTATAAAAACTGAAGCAAATGTTCCCTCAGAAGATGAAAGTAATGATGGGGATGATGGTGTTGATCAGATAGAACCACAACCCATGGGAACAGCTCAACGTATGCCTAAATGGTGTACAAGTACATTACGAGATGCAAGATTGGATGCTCCATCGGATACATCCACCCCTGGACCACGGACTCGCAGTAAAGCAAGAGAAGAAGTTAACTTTGCTTTGATGAGTAGAGTCATTGAATCAAACGAGCCCTCTACAGTCCAGGAAGCCCTACAGTCAAAATCTTGGAAAGATGCCATGGATTCTGAATATCAATCAGTGATGAAGAATAACACTTGGCAGCTTGTCGATCTTCTACCGAGGAAGAAACCCATTGGTTGTAGATGGATATTCAAAACTAAGTACAAAGCGAGATGGGACGGTGGACAAGTGTAAAGCAAGACTTGTAGCAAAAGTGCACACGAGAAAGAAGGCATTGACTATGAGGAGACATTTGCTCCCACGGCTAAGATCAAAGCGATCGGGATGATCTTTGCTCTAGCTGCTTTCGATTTGGATGGAAAGTTCACCAAATGGACGTAAAAGTGCCTTCTGAATGGAGATTTGCAAGAAGAAGTCTACATGACTCAACGAGGGATATGTTGTACACTGGTCAAGAAGAAAAGGTATGCGAGACTCGGGAAATCTCTCGTATGGCCTCAAACAGGCACCCGGGCATGGTACATCAAGATTGATGAGCATCTCATACAACATGGATTTGTGAAATCCATATGATCCCAATCTCTACCTCAAAAAGTAAGGGGGGGAGATGGTGATTGTTGTAGTTTATGTCGATGATCTAGTCATCACTGGCAGTTCAGTGAAGATGATTGATGAAACAAAGAAAGATCTTAAGCGATCATTCGACATGACAGATCTCGGGCTTATGCACTACTATCTTGGACTGGAAGTATGGCAGAAAGAGAATCACATCTTTGTTTCTCAGATGAAATATACCAAGACAACGCTCGAGAAGTTTAGGATGATGGATTGCACACCAATTGCTACACCTATGGAGAACATATTACAGTTATCTCGTTCAGATCCATCTCCTGAGGTAAGTGCCACTCTCTATCGGCAGCTGATTGGGAGTCTCATTTACCTGACCTACACTAGACCAGATATCAGCTTTGCAGTGAGCTATCTATCCAGGTTCATGCAGGAACCCAAAATTTGTCATTGGAAAGCAGCAAAGCGCATTTTGAGATATCTCAAAGGATTAGTGGATCTTGGTCTAGAATATAAGAAGAACGAAAACTTCTTCTGATTTGGATATTGATTCGGATCATGCGGGTAACATTGATGATAGAAAATCCACTTCTGGATTTGTATTCTTTATGGGATCTGGACCAATATCATGGGGAAGTAAGAAACAACACTTTGTTTCTCGCTCTTCCACCAAAGCCGAGTATCGTTCTGCAGGAGAAGGTATGTGTGGAAGCGATTTGGCTACGTCACATACTGGAAGGACTTGGAATACCACAGGACAAACCGACCACCATGTATGTTGACAACGAAGGTGTTCTCAAACTTGTTCGCAATCCAGTTTTTCACGAGAGAACAAAGCACATTGAAGTTCAGGTTCATTTCATACGCGAACATGTATTGAAGCACAACATCCAGCTTCAATTTTGTCCAACGGCTGAACAACGAGTAGATATTTTCACAAAGTCACTTGCACGTGACAAGTTCGAGTTGTTCAGAGCATTTCTCTCCTCATCTCTCCAGACAATGCACAATTAAGGGGGGGAATGTTAGGATAAATTATATTATCCTATTATTTAATTATGCATAGGATTA
Organism: Taxus wallichiana var. yunnanensis; assembly: GCA_018340775.1. Lineage (NCBI taxonomy): Eukaryota > Viridiplantae > Streptophyta > Pinopsida > Cupressales > Taxaceae > Taxus > Taxus wallichiana. Next base: position 764,119,808 of record CM031244.1, read on the forward strand.
TTATTTAATTAATTTTAAATGGTTATATGGTTAATCAACCATATTTGTCAGTATTCACATTGTTATATTGTTATAAACAATATATTTGTTTTTATTTAATTGTTGCTTCCCGGGTGATTTGGAAGCTTGTTTATTCTGGTTTTTGGTTGCACCTGTGCAACTCATTCTTCTGGATGTATATGGCTGTGCAATATCTATAAATATTGCAGCCTATTCAATGTACTGTTTACTGATTGAGATTAATAAAATATCACAGGCTTCCGTCCCTGTTTCTCAATCAACAATTTTTTCTAAACAAAATTTACTAACATTTCTTTAAATAATAAATATGGTCATATAATTTGTTTTGTTGTAATTACAAAATTAAGGGTTTAATCTAATTGAGATTAAATAATATATGTAAATGGTGATTCATAAACAAAAATGTAGTAAATAGGAAAATATTGAACTATGTGTTGATGAGATACAAATAAAAACTACTGTGAAATTTGGATAAAAAAATTAGAACTTTAAAGAGGTTTAACATTCTATTAATTGCAAAGTATAGTCTAAAAGTGAAAGAGACTTAGAATGTAGAAATAGGCTACTCAGAGTTACGTTAGAGTTCTTTTAAAATTTAAAGTGTTGCGAAATGACTACATGGCAGGATCATTTAGACTAAGCATAAATGCCTTGACATTTTTCACCTCTACGATTGATTTCAACCTTTGATGCTCTAACATGAAAAAGGGTTATAGAATTTGGTGCACCTATCCCTGGATCTGGAATCTATGATCAAAATCCCATGATCACACTTGAATACCTTCAAATGGTTTCTCTTTTGTAGAAACCCTAACTTCTTGTTTATAGCCTAAAAAAAGGGTTAGTTCAATTTGATTTGACTAACCTCAACAACCCCCATTACCGAGCATTGCATACATAACACTACCTTGAAATAATGGTATTCATATATAGTTGTTCCTCTCGTTAGATGTGTGTGAATGCACATAAATGATGGTTTTGAAAAAAACCCCAATAACGCATTGAACACTTGGTAATGTTTTTGACTTTATTTTTAGTGGATAATAGTCTTTTAGGGTAACAATATTAAGTGTAATCATACTTGTAGTTTGGTGACATACTATTTGAGGATGTGTTACTTTAATGATTAGGTCCCAAAGTCTTTCTTAGAGTGCTTGAGAATGAGGAACCCTAGATGTATAAGATATCAAAAGATGCCCCTAATAAATAAAGTTTACGTGTGTATGTATATGAATTGTGCAAATGATTTCCCACTCAATTGATTGTAAGCTTAACTGGGGTAACACATACTTTTAAAAAGTTGACCGTTAGAAGTGCATGGGACAAAATAATTGACTTGGGTCAGAAATTTCAAACTTTTTTGCCCTTGGGTGGAAGCACAATAGTGTGTCCCACTTGGTGTTCACCCGAAAACCCCCTTCACGCGAATACCATTTTCTGAACCTCCATGTAATCCATGGAAAGGTGTTCACGTGAACACTCGTTTACATGCAAATGGTGCTCGTGCGAACCCCGGTTTATATATTTGTGGCGGTGTGGAGGCTGCCATTTTTCCCTCCACCTAAAGGTCTTCTCTTGAATGATTATTCACTCGAATGCATCTGCTAACACCCCAAAATTTCCCAAATGCATATGCTAACATGTATTCTCCACTACTTTGACCTTTTTTTTAGTTTTTTAAGTTTTTTTTTCTAAAAATTAAAGAAAAGTGGGGGAGGTTTTGATTTTTTTTGTTGTTTTTAGGGATATCTCTTTGTGCATAGACTAACCAAATAGTAGAAATTAGATTGCAATTCTTGAGTGTAAAAATTTAATAGGGTTTCTAAGCAAATTTTCACTCAAATCTTTGGTTACAACCATGAATTGAGGCCTATCTTAGGCTTACCTTGTCACATTCATCTTTTGATACAAGTTTAGAGTTTGTGATGTAATTTTAAGCACTAAATCTCTTAAAATCATATATTTCTATCTCTCATTATGTTGTCTAATGAATTTCAATGTGATATTTTACTCCCACACCTCTCCTTTTCTATATTTGACTTATAAAAATACTCACTGTATTGGAACAATCTTCCTGGCTATTACTATTAGCCTCAAAACAACAAATGAATTTAATTTGCCTTTATATATTCATTGCATGTTTTTTATTGATTCCTTAGAGCATACCTAATGGATTTATATCCTTTAATCCCACTATGAATTCCTTACATTTCTCGCAACTTTGTTCTATGAGAAAAAAATGAACTCTTACGAATTGTGTAGACATCACGAACTTCACCCAACAAAAGAGGTTTCCAAGAACTTAATCACTATAATTCAATCCTATAAGATTCCCCAACACTACCTTAAATATCCCAAATCTTATCTTGTAGTCTAGCTTCTTTAAACAACCTCCTTTCTTAAAACCCTTAGAGGGTTTCACACAAACTCGTGAAGATGAAATTTTTCCTTAAAATGGTAACTACTTGGTTTTAAGGCTTAAGGCTTATTCCAATGCCTTATTCTTACCTCCTCCACATTTAAAATTTACCAGTAGGAATCTATGAAACACCAAACTTGAAAAATGAGTATCAACCCCTTTCTATGCCTCCTTAAGAATAAGGAGTTCTTCACCTTATCACAATTCACAAAGAAGATAACTTATTACTCACCTAAAGATTAGTTAACATGAAATGGCTTAAGGATGCTCAAAAAAATCCTTTCTTGACCATATTCTTCATTCTTTATACGATATTCTTACACAATGCGGTAATTTGCTCTTAGATGGTTTCAAACCTTACTATCACAGTTATACAATTGGTTATGCAAAATATGGAATATTATGCCTAATATGATGTTATAGTAGTAGTAAATAAATGATGTAATGAAATACATAAATATACCAAAGTAAACTAAGCAATAAATAATAAAACCTAATAGCAAAGAGAGGGTAAAAGGCTTAGCTGATTTGTAGGGTTATGGAGAGTTCCCGAGTTGGAAAACTAGAAAAGATGAAGCAAAGACTGTCACACTGGAGCACATAAAAATGTAAAATTGGAGGAACGAGGTTAGATTGGGGTGCTCGAAGAGGGAATGGGGTGCCCGTGGGCACCTAGTGTCTGTGGGGTCCGTGGAAATGCTCGAAAACTTCCTTTGAGGTGTCGAGAAGGTGTTCACCTTTTATCACTATGTGGTCACTCCAAGATAGCCAAGCTCAATGTAAAGCGTAATGAAGAATAGACCTACAAAATCCTAAAATATACATCAAATCCTAAAAAAGAAAGATGCAAAATGAGGGGCAGGACTGTCCTCAATTGTCACAATGGTGAACTTATGACTAAGCACTAAACTACATCTCAGTCCCAATGAAGTTTACGTGTGTGTGTGTGTAGAATTTTGCCATAGGTTTCTCTATGCTGTCGCACTTGGATAATGGGAAAATAACTAGATGTAGAATGTAATAAATGTGTCCATGGAATAGAAGGAAATTACCTCTTATGAATTGTGGTGCAAAAACCTAGCCCTTGTGTCCCTTGTGATGGAGCTAGATGGATGCAATGGAGCTCTTAGATGCCTTTAATGGATGCAACCTTAGGCGGTGATAGCTAATGCTTAGTACTTGGTCCCTTATTGTGATCACATAACTTTATATTTATATGATTCCCTTGTTTTAATTTGGTAATTAAGCTCAAAAAGGTTGACTACCAAAAATATAAGATGCTCAAACGACTAGAAAGGACCCAAAAAGTGTGAGTAAAGTAGAAAGAGAATAGGGGCACCTAGAGGGGACTAGAGGCGCTTGGTGTTGGCACCCTAGCTAGGCGCTAGTATCCAGGATGACCAATGCCAAAGACTAAAAAAGGCAGACTAGAAAAGTAAGGGTGTAATACTGAAAGTAACAACAAAAAAGCAAAGAAAGGTGGCCAAAGACATGGGTTAATTAGTATCGTTCTTGTTTAGGAATCATATAAATAGTAGTATATAATCAAGACTAGATAATTACCCAAAGTACACGATTTTGTGTCTACGTTTTCCCCACTTTATGTTTGTGAGTGGAAAACTCAGTAACATAAAGTAGATAGAGATGTGTACCTGATAACCATGTAGATTGATGTAGAAAACATGTCGAGGGACTAGACAAAGTATGGAGTGATAAAAATGTGAAGCATGGATGCTAAGGAGGAGAAAGTGCAAAAATGATGAAAATGAATCTAGGGTGGAAACACATGTGTAGGTTTCAAAATGTACCTGTTGTCGGTGTCGATGTTATTTTTGGTTTGATGTGGATGATGTTGACTACGACTTCCCATACATACGGACTGCAAAAAGAGAAGCCGACAAGTAGTTAAATACACATGTATATGTGTAAAAAGCATGTAAAGGAGTATGTAGTATTGAAAAATGTGACAAAGGAGCATGTGCACCTGATTCGTGATGAGGAAAGAGTGTAGAAAGGATCTTGTAGATGATGTCAACGTGTGAGTTTTTCGAGTGATCTCACGCCACTATAATAGAATAAGTGTAGGATAACTTTTTGGTGTCATTTTCAACCTTTAACTACTTCCCTCTATGTAAAACACAACCATAAATGGTGTGTATAAATGCATGCTAAGGAGTATCTACCCTATAAAATATATTGTGTATGGAGTTATGTAGATTATTCTAATCTACCAATCACTGTGTAATGCCTTGCCCCTAGTCTTAGACATCTAAGAAAGACTATTGTATTTCCCTTGGTTTTAGGCATCCAGGAAAGGCTACTATGCTAAGGACCCAAGTTTGATTCTGAGCCCTATTCGAAACTAAAAATTGTGTTGTACTAGTACTATGATGTGTATAACATTGTATGGGGTGATTGATTCACCCATATGATGCCCCCTCATTTGGGGTGCATGTGACGTCACTGAAGGAGTATGTGGCCAAAAAGAGGATTGATCATTATACTAACAATGCCCTATAAGGGGAAGGGAATGTGTTTGGTAGAAACCAAGGCACATGCAAACAAGTGGCTAAGAAAACAAGTGTTAGTACAAGAAAAGACAAACACTCATGTAAAAGACAAAATGTAAGCTACACACAATGTATAAGCTAAGATGCAAGTAGAAGACAAAGTAGACTATGAAAAGTGGATTGCAAACATGGGACATAACTCATTATGTCGCAAGAAAATCAAGGCAATAGTGGCCATAAGCATACAAGTTTGCACACAAGACAAAGGGAAAATCCCGTAAACAATAACATACAATAGAGAACAATGTAATAAACAATCATGGAAGCAAGTAGCCCTGTATAACAAATGTTGCACATGAAGCACCCTTAGCATGTTAGAAGGATAAAAAAGTATGTTAAAGCATGTATAATCAGATAAAATAGTGTGTTATGAAATAATAACACCTATAATGTACGAAAGTGGATGCCCCAGAAGCCGTTGTGGGATGGGGTACTAGGTATTGCGTGAAGCATCTATGTTTGTGTTAATGGATATGTATAATTTGTGATCAAACTAGAAAGAAAGTGAACACGCATGTGTGTATGATAAAGATAATGACATACAAGATATCTATCTAGCATGTGTAATAAAGTGTACATGTAAAATAATAAGTAAGATTAAATACAACCAAGATATGTAGTATGTTGTGGATGAGGTGGAATGGAATGCAGAGTGAATGATAGGAACAACATGTCCCCCAAGTGGATGTGTATGTATGCAATGAGGTTCATTTATTTATGCCCCTCAGTAGTCAAGAATGAACCATAAATGAGAGTATGTCATCGAGAAATGGTATGAATGATGTGTGCAGAAGAAAGATGGTGATTGTAAGGTGTCGTGTAAGGTGTAGGATTGAATGTGAAAAAGTAAAATTGATGAGTTGGTAGAATGTGTGATGATTTATCCTAAAGCGTATATCACTAAATGTGTGGGGAAAAAGCATGATGATGTAGCACAAGGCATATATCACGAAATATATGGATAAAATGATAGAAAGTGTGATGATGTAGCACAAAGTGTATATCATGAAATATATGATAGAATGATATAAAGCGTGATGATGTAGAAAAAGTATATCACAAAAGGTATGGATAGAATGATAGAAATCATGATGATGTAGAAAAAAGTGTATATCATGAAATGTATGGATAGGATGATAGAAAGTGCAATGATGTAGCACAAAGCTTATATCACAAAATGTATGGATAAAATGATAGAAAGTGTGACGATCTAGCATAAAGCGTGTATCAAAAAATGTATGAGTAAGTTGATGTATAAAAATGTTGCATAGTGTGATAAAAGGATTTATTGATTGATTGATTTTATGAAGAGAAGGTGAGGTTCAATTTAGGATTAGACCATCAATAGTCGAGTATGAATGTTTACACTATAATGCATCATTGGGTAAAGGAGTGCAACTTCGTAAAAGTAGATGTAAGAAAGATGTAGCGTGAATGTGTATGGTGAGTAAGATGCAAAATGTGTGATAGATGATGTAATAAGAGAATGTCGAATGTGTAGAACGTATGTTGTGTGAGATGTGTAATGTGTAGTGTGACTAAGAAATGCTAGAGATATGTGTGGTGAATGTGTCTAGTGTAAAATGTGTGATATGGTCAAGTGTATGATAATGTGTGGTGTGTATAGTGTGCAATGTGTGAGGTTCATGTGTGTAGTATGCCCTCAACAGTCAAGTGTGAACCATAGCAGAAGAGTGTATCATCGGGAAATGATGATAGGGGTGTGTGCTGAGATCTACATGATGTAAGTTAGGTATGTGATAAGGTGAACGTAAGACATGTGGTGATGCTAGGGGGTAATGAGCGTGATGCCCCCTAAGTGTGGAAAGGAAGAGAGTGATCAAGTTCCATGGTCTAAAAATAGATTGTCATTGTCTGGATCAAAGCCAAATGGGGCTACATTAGAGACTTTTTAGGCAATAATCTGAGGTGGATCATATAAATATCCATTATGATGTAAGTGTACACAGTCATTGCATATTCTTCATCAATGAAAGGTGTTGGTGGACAATTGTGAGCATACCAATGAGTGAGATTTTGAGAATGACTAGGAGATGAATCACTACTAATAGTAATATTTCCAAAGGGCATAGGGAAAGTGATAAATGTGTGAGTGGAATCTAACAAACCCCAATATAGTCAAGCCAATATTTCCTGAGTGTCAGTGGATAAGTATGAGGGGTATGTGTAATAAAGACTGCTAAATGGAATACCCGAAGACTATAGGCAGTATAAGGTGAAAATAACCATGATAAAGATGAGGTGAATGAGGTGGTGGTAAAATATCATTAAGTGTCAATCCAAGCTTAGCTAAGTCATCATATTTGTAAATAGTATTAGAGCAAGTGCAGTCCACTAGAATATGATGCCAATATGACTTGTTTATTAAGAGCGTGCATGTGAAAGGAGGTGGTGTAGATGTAGACTTGTATCTCAGAGAGGTGAAATAGTGTCTAAAGTATGGACAAACCCTGGTAAAGTACAATAACATTAGTATAGGGAGGGGTCTTGAATTTTTAATTACCAGGGCCATCATTCCACGAAAGTGTCATTGAAATAAGAGTCATTGATATCAATAGGAGTGAAATTGAGTTTTCCTAATACTTCATCAGTAAGTTCAACATGATCAAATTCATCATTAGATTTAGAATCATTTGTGTTTGCATTTTCATGTTGTATTGTTGTATCGAGTACGTTGGTAGGTGGTGCACTAGATGTAAGAGGAGCATCAACAAGTGTATTAATAGTTTGTATATAGGAGCAAAGCAATTATGGGTGTAATGATATGATAGTATGAGTAGAAATAATTGGAGTTTCTAAAGTGGTAGAAGAAGAGTGTGAAGTACTAGATTGACCAATGTCATATGTATCAATACTACTATATGGAATAAGTTACATAGGAGGAATAGGCATGGCAGTGATGGGGTCTATGTGACAAAATTTGAAGGGTTCAGGATCTGCAGCAATAGTATGTTCATAGCCGTCATGTAAGAATTTGACGCATTGGTGTATAGTAGATGGGATTGCTTACATTACATGAATCCAAGGTCTACCTAGTAATAGGTTGAACTAAAATGAAACATCTATAATGAAGAAGTCGGTAAGGATAGTCTTAGGCCCAACTTGAATATGTAATGAAATAGTTCCTAGGTATGTGAGTAGTTGAATCATATCCCCGAATGAGAGTGGAGTTCTTAGAAATTAGATTATCATTAATGCCCATTTGTTTTAGAGGGAATGAGCACATATATTGACGATTGATCAATTATAAGAATACATTTAATTTAATGCAAGTGGTCTTTGATAACAATGGTGATAAGTACAATGAAACACATAGATTATCATTAGAAAATGGTGATATGTCCTCATTAGTGAATGATATAGCGCATGGAAAATTTTTGAGAGACTGAATGAGGTGTGGGAAGGTTACTGTGGAATTATCACTTTCTATATGAATAACACAAAGGAAGCCTCTAATGTTTGATGACAATCTGCCCATTGCACATTAATTCATAGAGATATATTTTGGTGGCTAATTCTTAAGTTGTTCAATGATATCATAGCCTTTAAAAGCATAGGTATTTGGAGGATCCACATAAGTAATAGGTGGTGGTATAGAAATGAGGGTAGCCGTAGGAGAGCGAGTGCATTGAGTAGTTACTATATTTATAGAAGGATCAACCACATGTGTAATAAAACAAGCATGGTGTTGAGCACGAACTTGCATGAATTCCACAAGAGTAATAGTTATGCTAGAAACCCTAGTGGGAGCGAAAGAGGGATAAGATGATTGAGTCATAACTTGATAAGGTGAAGACATACTTAGAAGTAATGTGTTGAATCGGTCGGGTTCACCAAAATGATTATGCAAAATATGAAATATTATGCCTAATTTGATGTTATAGTAGCAATAAATAAATGATGCAATGAAATACATAAATATACCAAAGCAAACTAAGAAATAAATAATGAAACCCTAATTACAAAGAGAGGGTAAAAGCCTTAGCTGATTTGCAGGTTCTGGAGAGTGCCCGAGTTGGAAAAATGGAAAAGACGAAGCATAGACCGTTGCACTGAGCACATAAAAATGTAGAATCTGGAGGAATAGGCTTGACTAGGGCACCTAGAGAGGGATAGGGGGCCCGAGACCTATTTTTGGGAACCTAGGTCCTGTGGAAATGCTTGAGAAAACATCCTTTGAGGTGTCCTAATGTGTTTTCTCTTTTTTCGCTATGATGGTCACACCAAGATCACCGAGATTGTTGTAAACCTGCAATGAAGAATAGACATGTAAAACCCTCAAATAGAAATCAATTCCTAAAAATAAAGATGCAAAATGAGGGGTCAGACTGTGTCCTCAACTGTCATAATGGTGAAATTATGACTAAGCGTTGCACTACATCTCAGACCCAATGTAGTTCTGTGTGTTTGTGTTTGTGTGGATTTTTCCCTAGATTGATCTTGTGCCAGTCACACTTGGATAACGAGTAAGTAGCTAGATGTATAATGTAATAAATGTGTGTATGGAATAAAATGAACTTCCCTCCTATGAAGTGTGATGTATAAAACCATCCCTTGTGTCCCTTATGATGGAGCTAGATGGATGCAATGGAGCTCTTAGATGCCTTTGATGGATGCAACCTTAGGTGGTGATAGCTAATGCTTAGTGCTTGGTCCCTTATTATGATCACATAACTTTATATTTATATGATTCCCTTGCTTGAATTTCATAATTAACCCCGAAAAGTATGACTACCAAAATATAAGATGCTCAAATAGATACAAAGGACCCAAAAGTGTGAGTAAAGTGCAAAGAGGACAGGGACATCTAAAGGGGAGGAGGGCATCTAGCATCGATGTCTGGCCTGGGTTCTTGTGTCGAGGATGACCAATACAAGAAGACTAAAAAGGAATATTGAGCAAGTAAGGGTGTAAGAATGAAAGTAGAAACAACAAGTAAAGAAAGGTGGCCAAAGAAATGAGTTCATTAGTATCCTTCTTTCTTAGGAATCATATGAATAGTAATATGTAATCAAGACTAGATAATTACCCAAAGTGTGTGATTTTATGTCTACAAAAATGCATCTAATATTGATATTCATACACACAATAATGAATCTTCATACAACAACAAGGTAAATACTTAACATAGAGTTTCTTCCCAACTTTAACCTTCTCCCGCACATGTAATTGATCTCGAGGTCTCTTCACCTGTCTATCATAGGTTTACATAATACATGTAAGCTTATATCATCTCGAACTTGGAAAACTCACCAACTACAATAAAATCATACAACATAAATCCTCTTGTCTTTCACTTACATATCATTTTATAATAAAATATTTATGTACCTACACCTCTCATTTACTACATATTAAAACATGTCCAGGATCTCCCATCCACCTATCAAACATATATACAAATCGAATACACTCCCATTTCCAATAATAGAAATAAAATTAGTGTATTATTACATTTATTTTCTAGACAAGCAATTTCCTTGAAGACCTTGAGTTGAACTCATAGTTGATATCTCATCTAACTTAGTAATGAGATCATCATAACTTGATTACATTTCCATTTCATCCCTAATCTCATCGTATATATCATGTTGATATCATTGTAAAGATCAAGATGAGATCATCAAATATCTTAAATTGATCTCATTAAAGATCTCAAGTTGAGCTCATCATTAAACTCAAGGATGTCTCATCTTTGATATTTTTGAGATCACACCATATAGAATACGGTGACCTCAATATGACTTATTTAACATTCCTACTAGTTTTTGTCATTACAATGTGAAAAGAAACTTCTTTCACTACATATGCTCAAGTGATAACGTAATAGAAATTTCTAGTTCTAGCTATCACTAAAATGGTGAAAAGAAACTTTTTTCACCATGTATGTGCAAGCCATAACCTAATTTATAACTTTCTACTTCTATCTATCATTATAATAAGGCCCTATCAATCATGTTAACCTTATAAGGTCCATGACGGGTCACTATTCTTAAAGTCCACAATAGGGTTTAAATGGTCAACTTGAAGAAGGTTACTATTCCAAACCAAAACATGTATAAGCCCTCAAATTACATGACCCACATCTTCTAAATAATGTCTTGTATAACTTTGATCAAAACCAAGTTTTCAATGGTTCATTATGACCTATTGCAATAGACCTTTTAAACAAATATACTCACATTAACATATATACAAGTGCTCCAAAAAATGATAAATGACATACTTAATCAATTGTTTATTAGATATCATTTTCCCTTTTATATTGATAGCTTACAATTGATTCTATGAATTGCCTTATTGGATTAATACTATTGTCTAAAGACAATTTGTCATGCCATATGCTAGACTGTGTTCATCGAATCATCTACAAGATCATTGTATATTCTTGATTTATGCATGTGAAAGTGGTTCAAATATTCCTTAGGATATCTCTTACCTCAATTAAAAACTAGCCTTCAAAATAAGTCCAATCATTTCTATGTTAGATAGTAGCTCCAATTGAGTATTTTATATGATCTTACTAATGTCTAACATGTAAAGTTTGCATTGATATCAATTCACCCTTAAGTTCATATTGAAGTTGTTAGCATAAGATAACTATTTAAATATTGTTCATTCTTAGATAGATTTTTTCTTGGCCTATGGGGCATATAATGGGTATTTCTATTTAACATTTCCGAACAAATAGAAATAGAAATTAGCCTCTATGTAGGGGAGGTGCAGTTAAAATATTTTATTTCCACATAGAGTCATCAATCCATATGGTGGGATCAAAGGAGATATTACACCAAAGAATAAAATAATGTAGGCCTCCTAATGAGGCATGATCTTCCAAAGACCAGAAAGGTTCTTAAGGAAATATATTGCCTAGATTTATTTCCTACAACTGGTGGAAAAATATAAAGAAAATCTCCACTTGTGTGTCCAATTCAGGGGGTATGTACTTCAAAATTTTAATATATCCTTATTTTTTCCAAAAATGATATGGATTACTTCAAGAAGTCTAGAAAAATAAAGAGGTTATATCTCCAACTAACCTCTGGTGGTCAGTAAAGAGAGAAAAAGAAATATGTAGAATCATGCTATAAATGCAAGAAAAATGGGTAGGCATGCGATTTTGACCACCACTGATATTAGCACTGGTTCCCAAATGGAATAACACATATGACCAACCAACTGAGAGCTAAAAAGATGGAGGGAAATGGTAATCATTTTTTTTGGTTTCAGGAATCCAAGAGAGGAAACATGACTTACTTTCACGAATGAATACAATTACACAATAATAGTAGAAGCCTTAAACAAATCCTTGTGGTAGGACGTGTTAATCCCTAAGTGTGGGGGAGTGATGAGCCTTGTTAATTCCTATGTAAACCTCATTTTTATTTCATCATTTTATACTCAAACTGATATTATCATTCTATAGCTAATATTTTAATATATTTAAAATGAATTTTTGTGCTTAAACCTTTTTCATTTTCAACTTATCTATGCTTTTTTGAATGAGTTGAAATAAATATGTATATATGCTAACAAATGTGAATGAAGGATCTATCTTAATCCTAGCACAAGACTCATACATATCCTAGTGCAGACTCACCTAAGCATTGAAACATGACTCACCTCAATCCCAATGCAGGAATCACTTTGGAGCGCAGAATCATGTTAATACAACGAAGGAATTGCTTGAGCACATGACTCATATCAAGGAAGAAAAAGACTCGAGACGAGTAAAGGAGATAATCTGATCTAGTCAACACACATGTTCCATGATGGAAGGAAATTTGATGCATATTATTATCTAGTCATCATGCAATTTACATAGATTGTGAGAGTCCAACTTAACAAAGTAAGTTTGGTTGGAAAAATGGAACAAATGGAGAGCACAAACTAGTAGTCACCATTATTCAAGGGATTAGAATGCATGATCTTTGAAATCCTATGAAATCGCTAAATCATCTCAATTGAGCATTAATCAAGGACTCCACTCGAGTTAACAAGACAAATCTAATCCAAGTGCGATATGCACTTGTTCTTTCAAATGTGTAACTCATTAACAAGTTTTTCTCATAGAAATCTATTAGTTAATTATTAGTTAGCTCTTGCAAATAATCAGTCCTCGTTTAGAGTGACAAGAACTACTTTTATTATAATAATCATTTGTAGTAGAATTAGTATGGTTGGTTGTTGATGAAAGGAAGTATTATATTACATTCAATAAAGTGCATGATTATGAGTTAAATCTCGTTGGTGTAATTTTTAATCCTAAACCGGATCGAGAGGAAGGAACAAGGGCCACTCCTCCCCAATGTTAACGAAGCATTGCTTGTTTGTTCAATTCTCTATTTATTTAACATTTTATTAGTTATGAGAATTCCAACGCTTTCAACATTTCAATTCATAGATTTAGTAATCTTTGTTTTATCTTAACATCCATTTCTTAGATAGACAAATTTAGAAATAGTATTTGGTTAAATATAGTAGTTAATGCATCTTAAAATAGTTTTAATCATCCTCTTTGTTGAAAATAGCCTCGAATACCACCCTATATTGAGAATCATGAAATAATTAAAGTACAAGTATCAACGAAGCTTGTCACCCATTAACAAGGAAATGTAGTTGAGTAAGAAGACCATTCAGATGATGAGGACTTCTTGTATGTTGCCCATTCTAGTGAACCATCCATGTCATATAGTGATGTTTTGTGTGTTGATTCAGATCCGATCAACACATGACTGACCACATAGACTAGTTTACCACCATGTGGGGAAAACCTTGGAAAAATCATGTTTTGTTAGGTGATGACTCTTCTTACATAGTACAAGGTATTGGGAATATTTATCTACATCTTAGTACATGACATTGTAGATTATCTAATGTATTATAGGTCCCTGGATTAACAAAGTATTTACTATCAGTTACTCAGCTTCTAGATCATAATCTAAAGATTGATTTTAATAGTCATTCTGGTAAGAATGTGTGTTTTATTGAGACAAACCCGATGCTCAAAAATTGTTGCAAAAGCCTCAAATGTGGGATAGGTGTTTGTAGGAATATGATTTATTGATGAAAAAGGACTATACTCATTAATGAAAAAGGTAAATGAAGTCCATAGGTGATTATGTCATGGAAAAACACGGTATGATTTCCTTGCAAGAGTGGAAATAATGTGATGTTTGGTCCATGTGGCCTAATCATTAGGCCTAGTCAACAAGATGAGTTGAAATGGTGGAATGAAGGCATAAGACAAATGGAAAATCATGGTTAAGAAATGGAAAGTATGAAGAGGGCATGTTAAAGAAAGTACATGATGAAAACATGACAGTTCATGAAATATGAGGTGCAACAAGGCTCAACTAGGCCTACTTCAGAGACCTAGTGTAAGCATAACATGGAGTATGGATCAAAGAAATCCATATAAAAGTAAGAAATCATGTAATATGTATAGTGGTGGTGTAGAGAGCATGTGGAAGGTGCCACAGGTCAATATTTAGTTATTAGAGGTAGGATTGAGGTCTTTTGGAAGCTCATTCTTGAGAACAAACTAGATAAGCATGCACAAACCTTGGTGGTTGATGAGTTTCAGGAAAGTGAAAACTAAAATAAGTCTTGGGACATGTGAAGGAGGTTGTCCTAGTGTTGTGGAAAAATTTTCAGGTCAAAATTCCAAGGGACAAGCAAGAAAATGAAGTTTCAGTCACCATTTCTAGCTTAAGGGTGAAGTTTGAGATGCTCATTGGAGCGTTAAAAATATTCATAGTGGTATAAAATATTAATAAATGTTTGGGAATTGATTCTATATCATTTTTCAAGAATAATGAGTTATAATGATGGCCTATACTTTATGAACAAAGTTTAAGAAGCTAAGGAGGTTCCAAACCCTCATTTCAAAGAGATGGAGAAGAACTGAATATTTAGGTCATAAAATCTCTTGGGAAATCTGATGTGATGATTTTGGAATGTAGAATAATCCTTCTAATTCATTTTTGTGGTGGTCTCATTCTCTAGGTCAATTGGTAAGGCATTTAAATATGTTTGTTTTAAAGAAATTTGATGGTATAGTCATGAGATGAAGGTTTCATGGTGATAATTATGATGTGGGAGAAAGCTTGGGATGTTTCCAAAGTTTCCATTAAGATTTTAAGGTATGTTATTTGAAAAATGTTTGAGAAACATGTCAACTAAGACAACCTACTTCTTAAGGACTAGAAAATCCAAAACTAGTCAAGTTAGACTTAAGGGATGATGGTGCAAATACAAGTTTTTGAAGTAAGTTTTGAGCATGGATAGTTGATATAGGTACAATACAACATGTTTAATCCCTTTAATTGATATGATGAAGTTTTTTTATGCTTGAGTTCAAATGGTCAAAATTTCCTT
This sequence comes from Taxus wallichiana var. yunnanensis, assembly GCA_018340775.1. NCBI lineage: Eukaryota > Viridiplantae > Streptophyta > Pinopsida > Cupressales > Taxaceae > Taxus > Taxus wallichiana. The sequence continues at coordinate 764,135,219 of CM031244.1, forward strand.
TTAGGCCTGTCAAGTAGGTATGAGAAATGGAGGTGTAAATGAGATTTTCTCCTCATAACCCCTGAATATGAGAGCTTGAAGTTTAAGTAGATGACCCTAGTGATGTGCTATAAGAATTATGATGTCAATAAAATTAGTTTTGAAGTGGTAGAATCAATCAAATACAACAATGGTTTTGTGGTTTGAAACCCAATCACAGATGTCTCAACAATGTAAGAATTATCATGCTCAAATATTTGAAATGAAGCTTGTTAGTAAAATTATAAGATGTAAAAGGACAAGACATTTTTAGAAAGGTATGCTATGAGCCATGAATAGGTTTTTGAATGAAGTTATACCTCATTTTTTGAAGACTAATTTTCTGGGTCTACAACTCTATAGCATGGAGAGGATGAAAGTGTTTAAGATCCTCTAATTTTGTGAAGGTGAATAAGAGGTTCTTAAAAAAATTCTCCAAGCAACATGAATATTTGACATTGCATAAAATTGTGTTGGTGAAGAAATATCTTGATTGGTTATTGATCACCATACACTGTAAGAGCATATGGCTCCAATGTAGTCTTGAGGAATAAATGACTAATTGTGGAGATCATCAATGACTTAGAAGAATGTGAGAGGTCACTTGAAATGTGGATTTTTTTGAAAACACTTGACATGAGTTACATAAAGCTAAATGAAAAATATTCCAACGTAGGGAAAAGGATAAAACTGGAAAATGTCGATTCTAAATGACAATGTCGATCTAAAAAAGGTATATTATTAGTTTTTTTAGTTGTGCAACGAGTTGAGGAAGGTTCTCCAAGCCTTAAAAATTTCATAGGTGTCATGAAAAGAAAAATAAAGGTCAGATGTCATAAGTGACATGTTGTAGATATAATGATGACACTATTGGCGCTTTGATGATGTCATTCTCCACCATGGGTATGAGTTGGAGAGTCAAGAAGCTCGAGGGATAGAAGGTGAAGTTGGAGAGGCTGAAGTGGTATTATTATCATGTATTTTTTTGTGCCTAAGTGTGCATGAAAATTAGTTTTTAAGGACTATGTTTTGCAGTAGTATGTTGATATGCAAAATGAGGTGAATTAAGGAGTATGAAGAAGCCTTTATGACTGTAATTTTGCAACAAGATGTATACATGAAAGAGGAGGTTTTTGAGTGAATTATACAAGGATAGAAGCTGAAAATTTGTGTGTGTGTGTGTGTGTGAAAGGAGTATTTTATGAAAATGGTTTTCAATAGATGAAGAAGATCGGAAAAGAAGTGTGTTAAGAATATTTATATTATAGTGTGAACATAGAATATTATGTGAGTGATTATATTATCTAGGATAATATAATATGTGTTCTAATAGTTAATTACATTATGGTAAATGTAATTGAGTGGGTGAGTAAATATTGTTATGAGTTGTTGGGTAAGCAACTCATTAACAATATTACTTTTGTGAGAAAAAAATCTCACGTAAAATAACATGGAGTTGTAGGAGTTATGTGTGGAGAAAATTTATGGAGATTATATCTCCTTAAATATAGGAACAAACTCTCCTATATAAATGGATGTAATATTTCTTATGCGATAATAATAATGAAGAGTAAGTTTTAGAATTTAATTTATGTAATTCGATACTAAATTTTCAAAGTGAATGTAAGTGATCATGAGAGTGAAGAGTGAAGAGATAAGAGCTGATTTAGAGGTCATGATTTTTTTTTGTAAGACAACTATATGAGAGTGATCAAAACCTTCTTAGAAGTCTAAGTTGTTTCTTATAAAATAGGGAGTTGAAACTTGTAAGTTAAAGCTATGAAGGTCGGTTAGTACTTGACTGAATTTGGGAGTTTGAGATTCTGTGCAAGTAAGAGCTTGCTAAAGATCAAGTGGGTGCTTGGTTAAATTTTGGAGTGGGTGCTTCAAGTTGAGTAGATGCTCAAAAATTGAAATCCTTTTAATCTATATAGGACAACTTTTCCAAGCTAGTACATTGATTTCAATGGATTTTCTCCCTTTAAGGGTTTCCCACATTAAACCTTGTGTTCATGTGTACTTGCTTCTCATTTGGATGTGTGTGATTGTCATTGTATTAACACAGTAAAGATGGATTAAAATTGATTATCTTACTAAGAGTTGAAATTGGTTTCAAAATTTTGAGAAGCACCGATTCAGCCCTCCCCTCTCAGTGCTTGTGTTTCCAAAAATGTTCCTTCTTAATTTTTTTCAAAGGGATGATCACACACTAGTGGTTACGAATACTCCTTTGTACATGTGTGGAATTGGAGACTTGGTCACATCAGTTTTAGATATCTTGATACACTTCATCAGTAAAATATTGTGAGAGGTTGGCCATATCTCAAGAAGGATATAAATAACTTTCCTAATTACCTCTAGCAAAATAACACAAAGCTTCATTCCAGATGATTACTTATCGAGCTCCAGATAAGATTGATTTGGTTCATATCGATCTTTGTGGTTTGATGCAACCTAGTCATTATGGATTTTAGTATTTCATGCTATGTGTTAATGATTATTCTAGAAAAATGTGGATTTTTGGTCTTCATAACAAAAGTGAAGATTTTGAGAACTTCAATAAGTTCAAAGTGGTTGTTGAGAATGAGACTTTTTATCATATCGATCTATCCACTCAGATCGAGGGGGAATTCAATAGAACTAATTTCAAAGCCTACCTGTAATCTCATGAGATTCATCAACATAAACATCCTCCACATACACCACGAAAAAAAGTGTTGTTGAGAGAAGGTGTTTCACTAGATTCTTAACAAATTAATGAAACAGATAAGGGTTGAAGGCCAAGGAGGAATACCTATTTGTGATGTCGGTTGAAGGTTGTGCACATGTTCTGATTTCCTGATCCAATTTTATTGTGAGAACTCCCTTTTGGCTAGGAAGAACTACATGTAAATACAAAACAATACCACCAGATAGAGTTAAACAAGACAATGAGTGGACTGCCTAGTGAGAGCTAGATCCGGGAAGCGTAATGCTTTCTGAACAAATGTCAATCCAATTTTATATAATGGTATTAATGTTATTCAAATCATACATGAAGTAAATATCCTATTGAAATTGAAACAATTTAGGTATCTCACACAAAACAATAAGAAATATTGGATAAAAGATAATTGAGGTAAAAAGGGTCGGAGTGATTGGTGGTATTGCATTGTAGGTATGGTATAGGCTTTGGGTAAGGTCTAGTAAGATTAAAAATGGTTCTAGGCTATTGGGAAGTGGGTAGTAGCTCCTTAGTTTGAAATAAATTACTGCACACGATGGCAGAACCGATGTCGGTTGTGTGATCGACACTGTTAGGTAGAATGAGCAACGTCGGTTGGCTAACCGGTGTCCATAGGGAAATTAGTAAAAAGGACTTAAAACTTGTTTTTTAGACTCTTTGTGATTGCACAAAGGTTGGAAATGGTGAGGGTAAGGTCATAAAATGGCCTTGGAGGCTCAAAGATGATTAAAAGAGGATAAAACTAGGTGAAAGGGTCGGGTATGGTAGGGTGATATGTTGGTAGGAGGAGAGGAAGTGTATGAATGTGGAGAAAGATAAATTATTGAGATGAATAATAAATCTTACTGGAATAAAACAAAAATAAATGAAGAGATGTTATGTACTTACTGAAGAGTAGGTTTGGAGAATGCAGGTGATGAGGAAGGTGATGGTAAAGATCCGAGAGAGAAGAGATGTTGTGTTAGTGCCATGACATTTGAAACCTCCGTGCTTCTCTGTGTGAATCCATGATCATGAAGAAGATGATGAATGCTAATGGTTGTTGGTAGTGCTCCCGTATGTTTTCGTTTGCTTGAGTGCTTCAGAAATTTCTAGTGCTCCAAGTATTTGTTTGTATGATATCCTGAATCAAATGAACAACCTAGGAAAAGGATTTTGGAAATGTATTTAACCTAACTAATGACGGTTAGGTGACTGACGTCGGTTGAGATATAACCGGTGTCGGTCAAGGTGGGAATATCTAGGTTGGCCAAAAAGAGCATGCTTGCTGCTATTTTTGGCGTGGTATCCAATCTTCGTCTGAGTCTTGAGTGATAGATCATGGAAGGATGAGTAAGATTCCTTTTAGGTTTTTAATAAGAGTTAAGTCTAGGTTTAGACTAAGTCCTAGTTGGTTAGGATAGGTTTAGACTTGGTCTTAGGTCATTAATGAGGTTTGAGTGGGTCATTTGAGTGAGGTGGCTAGGTGAGGTGGTTAAGTGAGGATATTAATTAATTTAATTAAGATAATTAATTCAATTAACATGTGCACTAGGGGATATGAATGGGTAGGATATGGTTAATTTAATTTTCGGGGTTTCAATGGAATTATGACCTAATTTTAGGGTCTACATTTACCCCCTTTTATTACGTAGTTTGTATTGATAAGCGATGTTGAAAAAAATAGGAAGTGGTTTCCCCAAATATAAGTGGGAGTGAGGTTTCCCCAAGTATGGGTGGAGGTGATCCCCTTCAATCTAGGAGCTGATGAGGTGTGAGACAAAATCGGTGAGTGGTTTGATAAATGGGTAAGTGATGAAAGTGAAGGTAGGTGAGTTGTAGGTAAGGGTATGAGCACTTTGGAAAATGGGTAAGCGTTAAATTGGGTAATGGGTAATGGGAAAGGGTCATATCATGTAATGGGTAATGATGATCGAACACATGCAAACGTATAGATCTGCGACATGGTACTAGGTTGAAGAGCGTGAAAACACTAAATCATCCAAGGTCGATAGGTTTATCCAAACAAGGTTGAAGTGATTCAAGTATCCAGGGTACATGATATGGTTTGGAAACACAACTTAGGTTAGGTGCAGGAACATTTAGGTATGATCCGATACACCAAAGGTTTGGTCAAAGCTAAACAACATGACATGACAATAGGAAACATAAGGTCATTAGGCTAAAAAAACACAAGTAACAACATCACAAGGTATAACAAGTACACAAGTTCAAAGGTCACAAAAGTGGTTCAAGTCAAGGTATATAGGTCATGACACGGGTAAGGTTGAGGTATAGGTAAAATAACAGTCCCTAAACACAATTAAGGAAATGTATGGGTAATTTAGGCTTGTGGGTAGGGTGTAATAAGTGTTGGTAAGGCCAAAACATATGTAGCAGATAATGATTTTAGGTCAAAGTGGGAAAAATATAGATGAAATAAATATTGGCAGTAAGCTATTTCCGATTATAAGGTTATCGACATTGGTTTGGTATGACCGATGTCGGTCATGTTGGGTTAGGGTTATAAATTTTAAATTCATTATTTTACAGAATCATTGTTGTTTTTGAATTTGATAAAATGACATAGCTTAGTGATTTGGAGCATTTTTAGGGAGGAAAAGACAAGGCATTGTACCTGGATGAGGTGGAGGTTACTAAGTGGTGAGAGGAGCTAGGTAGACGGGTCCACGAGAGCAGTTGGAGACATGTGATTGGTGGAGGGATTCGAGGTAGATTTTGGCATGGCTCAGGCGAAGAAGGTTTGGGTGGACCAATGGCACAATGGCGGACATGCCACCACGTAGGTGACACCTGTGACGAGGTAAGGAGTGTTTTCTAACTTGTTATTTGATTAAAATTCGGTGAAAAATGAAGAAATTGGGGTGGGGGTTTTCATTTTGAAATGTGGGTTAAAAGTGGGTAAAAATGAAGGGAATGAGGAGTGGGAAGGTCACAAATAGGTGAAATAGGTTTGGGAATTAAGTTGGGATAGGGTGGGATAGGTAGAGTAGGGTTTTAGATAAGTGTTTTGTCAATTTTTTGAAAATGGGGGATAGGTTTTGGTTTTGATGTGGCGACAAAGACCGACATCACCAAGGTTTGGCCGACGTCGGTTGGCACTTGCACAACATCGGTCAAGACTTAGGTGACCGAGCAGCAGTAAAGAAGACAGATGACAATCAAGTAGACCGGCATCGATCGGCTTAAGAAGAAGATAGGTAAAAGAAAGGGATATATAGGGGGAAAATAGGCACGAAGGTGTAAATGAAGGTTGAAGTAGAGGAAGTAGGGTAACATGTTATGTCGGCAATGTGGGGTGGGGAAGTAGGTGAAGTGAACTAGAATAGGAGAGGATGGTAAGGAGAAACGGGTGTAAAATTGGGTTGGGTAAAAGGGGGTAGTCGGTAGGGTTGTTGTGTGGGTATGGTGTCATAGGTAATAGGTGTGTTGGCTAATATGGTGTATAATACGTAAGTCAGGTAATGGGTGTGTTGATATGGGAAAGTCTTCAAAATGTCTTGTTTGTATGATGTAGGTGAAAGACCAGTTTGTGGATGCATGACAAAGTACCACCACTATTGGTAGCGATGTGGTCTAGTGTGATTGCAGAGGAGTGGGAGCATATGACGGATGTTGGACTGATTGGGATTCAACGCTATAGGCATATAGCTCGAGATCCTAGCTTGATGGTCACACTCATCGACAGATGGGATTCAATGACCAACACATTTCATTTACTGATAGGTGAGATGACTGTCACCCTAGAGGATGTGTACAAGATCCTGCGGCTACCGATTGTTGGGGAGCCAATGTATTTTATTTCTTCAAAGGCATCAGTGGAGCCGATAGTGGCTGTATTTGGGGAGGTGATGGGTGAGTTGAGGTACCATAGCGTGAGCTTGAGATATGGAGACATGTATGCAGCCCATCCTTAGGAGACGAGGTTGGTCGTTTTGATGATGGAGGTGGTATGTTGCTTCGCCTTACTAGATGCTGAGGGTGGGAGATTCCCACGAGCACTGATGGGAGTGCTCCAGGATATGATGGAGGAGTGGATCTATTTTTCATGGGCACCAACATTCCTGGTGCAACTATACATGGATCTATGGGCTTGTGGGAGATTCCGGTGGTTTAGCTTGTATTGCACCTTTCTACTACACTGCAGGCATATGAGCACATCGTATGTGTACGTCTAGTTGGTTTTCCCGACATGATTGGTTAGGGGTGGTCGGGTTAGAGTTGGGTACGAGACGGTGGGTACTAGTTGGTTGGCAGTGTAGAGTGGGTAGGGCCACACATGATATTTTGTATTACAGACGGGTGTTGGAGGGGCTTTCAGAGGTTGATATTGTGTGGAGAGACCTGCATTAGCTATCCATCCTACAGAGGCATGGTAGGCATTTAGCTAGAGGTGCACTTTGCGGTTGCAGAGATGGATATAGGGGGAGCATCTTTGGCGAGCATGAGTTGATACCCGTGGATAGGGTTAGATGAAAATTTGGTTTACCACGGGATGTACCACCACCCTTAGTGTATGAAAATTAAAATGTGCTTGATATCTTGGGAAACATTCTTTTCTCATATGGCGGGATTTTTACCCATAGGTTTATGGGACGATTTTGGTTCATGGTTTTGTAAAAATTCTTAAGTAGTTGTCCACTTATATGGTTTTTTGCATATGGTAGGCATAATGTAACATTGTAGATGTGTTTTGAATTCGGGTGTGAAGTCTCAGAGAGTTTGTTGAGCATAGCTCCAAACGAGATCTAGGTATTGTATTGAGAAATCAATGGCTTGTAATAAAATTTGAGCAAGTGATTCTTGGTGGACATAGCCCAAATTGGGTGAATCATGTTAAATACTATCTCTTTGTGTTGTGTTATTTTATTCTGCACTTTTATTTGAGATCTGTAATGTTTTCTACATATTAGTTTCTACTGTTGCGATTCTGTGAGGGATTATTCTAGATATTTTATCCCTTATTTTCTAATGAGATGGAAGGGGCAAAGGTGACAAAGGTGTGGTGGGTGAAACTGTATGTATGTGCAGCCTAAAAGGTTGGGTCTTCCTTTTAGGTGGAGGATTGGTTTTTACGCGAGCTTGGGAAGATGTGGCTAAATCTAACTTGATGGGCGGGTGGACTAGGATTGATGTCGGCATGACACCCAAGGTAGTGATGGGTTTGGATGTAGGGGAAGGTGTGGATACATGTAGGTTCTTAGGCATAGGAATAGGTTTAGTTGTTGGTAAAGGTTTGGATGTAGGCGAGGGTGATGAAGAAGAGGCCATTTCAATAGGCATGGTCATGGTTGATTGGGTTCCTTGAAATACCTTTGGATAGATTGTGGCAGTATCTGCAGGTGAAATTTGTATTTGGGTTGAAAAGTGTAGTGAAGGTGTCCCCAAAGCATGGAATTATCAACACAATCTAGAATTCATCCAGGCATGAAAATGAAACTGTTTTAAGAGAAGATGACATTGGCTTAGTAGCAATCCCTATAAAATATGTCTGTGAGATAGGGAACTAGTTGGCTTCGGACTCTGTGGGTAAGAGAGTCGAGAGCAGATCAACAAGATCTTGGAATGCTAATGGAGAATTGTCCCCAACAGGTAATGGTGCATATAAAGGATCCCCTATGGGCAGGGGAGATGATAGTTGGGATGAGATATTTTCCTTTTTCACTAGAGAAGAAAGTGAGGATAACTCTCCCATGGGTAGGAGAGTTAATACCGTTGGTTTTCATTAGGTTGCGAGGTAAGTGGTGAACCAACATTGACAAAAATTATGGACTACTCCCTGGGTGAAGGGCGAGATGAAGGAGAATCCTTTGTGGGTGAAGGAGTAGAGGAAATAGGATCCTCCGTGGGTAGAGGAGCTTGTGCTAGAATATCCTCAACAGAGGGGATAGGAGGAAATTGTGGAAGGGTTGGTATGGTGTCATACACAATATGAAATTCGTGAACATTACTGTCATTAGTTGAAGGTTTTCCGATTTGGTTTGATTATGAGGTATGGTTAGGGAACAAAGTCTTGAAGATATGCAAATTTTGATTGGCAGGTGTGTTTGGGTTGTTCAGGTCGAGATCCCCATTATCTATCATTTCCTGGACAATGTTCTTGAAGGTTATACAATTACCATCGATATGGCCTTTTACGTGATGATAGTTATAATAGTCATGTTCCTTGTACCATGCCGACATAGGAAGAGTGGGGTCAAAAACAATATGTGGTTTTATGGGTGGAAGAGCAATGGCTCCGAAATTAAGAATTTTTTCTAATACTGAAGAATAAGGCTCACTTCGAACTAAAAATTTTGAATGGGAGAAAGGTTGGAGGTAGGTTTCAATTGATTAGAGGGGTGAGATGGGCCAGCCTTTAAAACTACCACATTGGTAGATCCTTTGGCTTTTGAATAATTGTTTTGGGGTTTTGAAGAGGAAGAAACATCATTTGATTTAAATGTGGCATTTTTGTTATGCAATTGAATTTTCTTCTCTTAATGGCATGAATTTCAGTTTTCATGCCATGGTAAATGCCTTAAATCGAAGGTACGATAGGTTTGTACTTGCAGAGTTGGTGAGATGTTCCTAGCACAAGCTCTAGTGAACAACTCTATAAACTCGTTTGAGGAAACTAGAATGTTAGTTGGTTGATGAGGCTTTGCCAATGAGAAAAAATCGGTGATAAACTCGTCATTGTATTTTCGAGTTGAATACAAAGTCATCATAGTGACCTTCTTGACGATATTGATTAAAAAATGGTCCAGAAGGCTTGAGCCACTTGATTAAATGAGTAAATGGAATGTCGAGGAAAACCACTATACCAGTCTAACGCGGGTCCTATTAAGGACATGGGGAATGTTTATAGGAGTAAAGCATCATCATGGGTGATTAGATAACACCCATGTTTGAAAGACCACAAGTGTTGTTGTGGGTCTTCTTTATTGTTGAACTAGTTAAATTTGGGCATTTCCCAATGCATAGGGTATGGGTGAATGGGAATAGATGGATGGATGGGCTCATTACAGATTTCATCGTAGGTTAAGGAGTTACAAGAGCCAAAAATTGATGCTTCTAATGTTTGCATATTTTCCATCATCATTTTAATAAGTTTGTTGGTGGGTTGTGATGATTGGGAACCCCCTGTAGTATAAGGAGGTTGATGATGAATGTATGATGTGGACGACATCCCAGTATATGGTGGTGCTTGAGTATGAGAACTGTGAAGGGGGAATAAATGTAGGTAGAAGGTATCCCAAATAGGCGATAGATGAGATTGGGGGTTGTTGGTGATATGTATAAGTAGGTGGGGTAGTCGTAATGACTCTTGTGGTAATTAGGGGTAGGGATTGTGGGATGGAAAGGACAAGGTTTTGGAATGGGGTATGGGTTCTTGCGACACCATGGGTGGTTGTGATGCAACTGGTACATATGAGGTAAAGGGTGCAAATGGGGCTATGCTCAAGGTGGATGACGAAGGAATAGTTGACACCACAGGTGCGACAAATGCCATAGGTGCAACAATTATAGAGGATGTGGGGTCTAGTTGAGACACCATAGGTGGTAAGGTGGATGAAGGTAATGTCAAGCTAGTAATAGCTGACACGGAAGTGGGGGCAAGGGCATGAGGAATAGACACGGGCATACCGTATACCAACTATCCTGATGAGTCCCGGGTAGATGAGTGGGTGAGATAGTCTTTGGAGGGGTGGGATTTTGGTCAAGGATTCTTGTAAACTAATCGCCTGGGTACTAATAGTAATGGACTTAGTTGGATCCATAAATGACATGATGGAAGGTGATGATGGGCTAGGTGGAAGCGACAGAAGGCTAGTGTGAAACACAAGGGCATTGGTTTGGCTACGAGTCAAAAACATTTGAGTTAGCATAAACTTGGTAATTTATTCTCCGTAAATGACACCGAAAATAGCAAAAATGGAAAAAAATATTCGGGAGGTGAAAACTACTTGCTGTTTTAATTAAAAATTAAAACAAAGGAACTAATGATGGTTAGGGTAATTGATGATGGTGACAGGGTGACCGATGACGGTTAGGATGACCAATACTGAGTTATTATGGGAAATCAACAGTTTTGCAAATGAGGTAAAAACTGATGAAAATGAAGTAAAGAAGTTGTATTTGACTGTGATTTTAAAATTTTGGGGGTATGATGATGTCTTGAGAACTTAAAAAAGAATAGAAGATGTGATGAGTGTTGTTTTTGGTAAAATGACCAAAAAAGATGGAAACCGACAATGGTTAGGTAAACCAATGATGGTCAGATGTAAACCGATGACGATTATTGGACCGACGCCGATCATTGTGAAATTTGAAAAAATAAGAAAAAATTGATTTTGTGAATTAAGTCAGATGGAATATCAACCTAGAAACCTGATTATAATAGTAATGGATCTTGACACACTCGTAGCTTGATTTGGAATACACCAACTATGATGGCAGAGTGTGAAAGGAAGAATAAAATAAAGAACGTGACCTCACAACTCAAGGAAAAGCTAAGAAAAACACGAAATCCTATAAGTGAATTTTATGTTTTAGCTTATGCTATTTAAGACTAACTTGTGAATAGAACAAATTTTTTTGGTTGGAAAGGTGTCCTATGAAGAGGCAAGATCTAAGGGTGGTTTCAGGTTATGTTTTGGTGGGGGTGTTTCTTTCTCTGAGTTAATGACTAGAGAGAAACCAGCTGGGCACCCATTGTCAATCCTTTGATCATGTGATCATTGAAAAATTCTTCCAGGTAAGGTGTTGTTTAAGAAGATGTGTAAATTTATATTTGTGTAGTTTGGAAAAGAGAGAGAAGAGAAATTTCTCTACGATTCAATTATGTCAACCATCAGTTGGGCATGACTTCTAGCGTATAGGTTGCCCTCAGTTTTAATGTGAGATAAAAATGCAAGCATAAAAGTATGAAATGCAAGTATTTTAGAACCCAAATTGAAATGTGATATTTGATGTAAACAAAGAGTGAATAGGAAAGAGAATGACTTTCACTAATGCAAATGCAAGAAGAAAAAGAATGATTCTTTTTAGTCCCGAAATAAAAATGTCACTGAGACAAATAGAAGAAAGAGAAGATTTCTAGGGAGAGAATTTAATGTTAACTTCCTTTTGAAAAGAAACAAACATATAACATTTCCCTAAGAATGAATAAATGCAAGGAACCCTAGATGGGTCCCACTGGGCATGCCAAAATGTTTCACCAGATTCTTAGCAAATTAATGAAACAGATAAGGGGTGAAGTCAAGGAGGAATACTTGTTTGTGATGTCGGTTGAAGGTTGTGTGTGCATTCTGATTTCCTGATCCAAGTTGATTGTGAGAACTCCCTTTTGGCTAGGAGGAACTACCTATAAATGCAAAACAATACCACTAGATAGAGTTAAACAAGACAATGAGTGGACTTCTTAGTAGGAGTTAAATTTAGGAAGTGTGATGCTTCCCGAATGGGTAACGAGCAGTGTCAATCCACTTTTATATAAAAATATTAATGCTATTCAAATCATACATGAAGTAAAGATCCTATTGAAATTGAAATGATTTAGGTATCTCACACAAAACAATAAGAAAGATCAGATAAAAGGTGATTGAGGTCAAAATGGGTCAGGTGATTGGCTGGTGTTGCATTCTGAGCCAGTATGAGTGCTCAGGTAAGGTTTGGTAAAGATTAAAAAGGGTTTTAGGTTGTTAGGAAGTGGGTAGTAGCTTGCTGGTATGAAATATATTACCAGACATAGTAACCGATGTCGGTTGTGTGACCAATGCCGGTTAGGAAGAATGACCGACGTCGGTTGGCTAATCGGTGTCGGTAGGGGAAATTAGTAAAAAGGACTTAAAACTTATTTTTCAGACTCTACGATTCGCGAGAGGTTGGAAATGGTGAGGGTAATGTCGAAAATGGACTTGGAGGTTTAGAGACGATTAAAGGCGGATAAAACTAGGTGAAAGGGTCGGGTATGGTAGGGTGATAGGTTGGTAGGAGGAGGGAAGTGTATGGATGTGGAGGAAGATAAATTACCTAGATGGATAATAAATCTTACTAGAATAAAAATAAATAAATGAAGAGATGTTAGGAACTTACTGAAGAGTAGGTTTAGAGAATGCAGGTGATGAGGAAAATGATGACAGAGATCCAGAGAGAAGAGATTTTATTTAGTGTCATGGTAGTTCAAACCTCCATGCTTCTCTGTGTGAATCTGTGATCATGAAGAAGATGATGAATGCTAATGGTTGTTGGTAGTGCTCCCGTATGTTTTCCTTGGCTTGAGTGCTTCATAAATTTTTATTACTCCTAGTATCTATTCGTATGAGATCCTAAATCGAATGACCAATCTAGGAAAAGGCTTTTGGAAATGTATTTAACCTAACGACGATGGTTAGGTGACCAACGTCAATTGAGATATACTTGGCGTCAGACAAGGCGAGAATATCTAGGTTGGCCAAAAATAGCCTAATTGTTGCTATTTTTGGTGTGGTCTCCAATCTTCATCCGAGTCTTGAGTGATAGATCATGGAAGGATGAGTAAGAGTCCTTTTAGGTTTGTTAATAGGAGTTAAGTCTAGGTTTATACTAAGTCCTAGTTGGTTAGGATAGGTTCAAACTTGGTCTTACGCCATTAATGAGGTTTGAGTGGGTCATTTGAGTGAGGTGGATAGATGAGTTGGCTGGGTGAGGTGGTTAAGTGAGGATATTAATTAATTCAATTAAGATAACTAATTCAATTAACATGTACACTAGGGGATATGAATGGGTAGGATATGGTTAATTTGATTGATGGGGTTTTAATGGAATTATGACCCAATTTTGGTGTCTACATAAGGAACTATACTATCATGGAAATGGTGAATTGTATGCTCAATGATTTTAGACTAGCGAGATTATTCTTGGTGGAAACAACAAAGAAAGCAATATATTTTTTGAATATAGTGCACATAATTTCTCTTGATGGAATAATTCCACATGAGACATGGTTGCATTTGAAGCCATCCATTACACACTTTATTGTATTTGGGTGCAAATCTAGCATGCACAAACTCAAATAAAAGAAACAAGTTGGATATGAAATTAGAAAAACTCATCTTCATTGGATATAGTGAAGAGGCTCTTGGGTACAAGTTGATGGATCGAAGACCAAAAAATTCTACACTAGCAGAGATGTTAAGTTATTTGAGAATAAGGAAGCCAAGACTCCTTCAAACTCACCTGATGTATATAACACACATGTTGTGAAAAAAATTAAATGTTCTTACCGACGATGAAAATGATGATGGGAATTATGGTGATGATCGACATGACCACAACGCATGAAAACAATACAATGTGTAGTCTTATTTTACCCATAATAGCCCAAGGTGCGCTGACACATCACCTAGGAAAATCTTGAGCACTCACCCGAAGTGTGCAAGGGTACCAGGTCCCTCTTTTATGGCATCTTGTTTAAGGAGTTAGCATGATCATACAAATATTCCAGATCCATAATATCCATTCAAGAATAAATCATAACATAAACTAGATCTAGATCTTAACCATATGCAAGATTAACTCATACAAGAATCAAGATCAACTTTACCATGCAAGAACCATTAACAAATATGCCAATAACCAATATCTAGCCACAAAGATCCATCATATTAATTGTTGTAAAACATAGAAGCTTCATATAAACATAACAATATCACCATGGGTTACGTGCACTCATGAACCAACAACATAACCTTACAAAATATTTATCGATATCCAAACCATGTAAATCAATACATATTTATAGGTAGTGGGGAATTTCCCTTCACTACTCATGCACTCTCCAAAATAGGCTACATGCTAAGAATAGCCATGCGCCGCTACAAGATAATTACAAAAGCATGTAATCTCACTAATAATAGATTATATTTAGTTAAATCCTAGTTTAGATCCTATAATTAGCTTTAGAACTATGCATGTCGATTGGTCTTCCTTCGCATGAGATCTATCACAAAATAGAATTTGTTTGAAGTGTAAGTCTTCACGTTCTATTCTTATCTCTAAAACCTTGCTTGGCCGCCACTCCAACCGTTCATCTCCTAGTTCTATCAAAATGCGGCCAAGTCTTTGAACATGTTTGGCCTAGGCGCGGACCCTCGCATGCTGTCTATAATAATCCTACGTGTGCCTTCATGCCTAAATCTTGTACGTTAAAATAATTCGCGCCACCTATACTTAGAAAATTTTAGGGGTCTAACACAATGTATACCTAAGTGGTATACAAATATTATTCGAGATGTAAAGTTGGATGCTCCTCTGGATACATCCACCACTGGACCAAAAAATTGTAGTAAATCTCAAGAAGAGGTAAATTTTGTTTTGATGAGTATATTTTTGAAACTTTTAATCCCTCTATTTTCCATGAAACACTACATTTGAAAGCTTGAAAAGATTCCATGGATGTTGATTATCGTGAAATGATGAAAAATAACACCAAGAAGAAGCCCATTGGTTCTATATGGACATTTAAAATAAAGTACGAAACAAATGGGGCTATTGGCGAGTACAAAGTGAGACTAGTAAAGAAAGGGGTATGCACAAAAGGAAGACATAAACTATGAGGAGACATTTTCTCCCATAGCTAAGATGAAAATGATCAGGATGATCTTTTCTCTAGTTGCATAGTTTGGTTGGAAAGTCCATTAGATGGATGTAAGAAGTGCCTTTTTGAATGGAGATCTATAGGAGGAAGTCATGCAAGACTCAACATGAACATTTTTTTGTACCTAGATCATAAGAAAAGTTATATAGACTCGAGAAAATCATTGTATGGCCTTAAACAGGCACCCCAAGCTTAGTACATCAACATTTATGAACATCTCATTCAACATGGATTTGTGAGAAATCCATATGATCCCAATATCTACCTCAAAAGGTGATGAGCCTTTTTAATTCCTATATAACCCCCAATTTTTCCATCATTTTGTACTAAGACTGATATTAAAATTTTGTAATTAATACTTTAATATATTTAAAAGGAATTTTTGTGCATAAACCTTGTTCATTTTCATTTTATCTATGCTTCTTTGAATGAGTTGAAATAAATATGTATATGTGCTAACAATGTGGATGAAGGACCTATCTTAATCCTAGCGCATGACTCATACATAACCCAATGCAAGACTCACTTAACCATTAGTGCAAGAATGTCTTTGGAATGCAAGACTCTCCTAGGAATTGGTGCAGACTCACCTTAGAGCGTAGCACTCGTGCTTTATGGAATTGAAAGATTCATATGAAGGAAGAAAAGGAATTGGAAATCAAGAAGAAGATCTGATCTAATCAGAAAATGGATTGCATGATGAAAGGATCATTGAATGAATGCTATCATGTAGTCATCATGTGACTCACGTAGATTATGAGAGTCCAATTCAACATCAAGTTCGATTGGAAACGTGGAAAAATAGACATAAAAAGCGGTAGTCACAAAGATTCAAGGGATTCAAATGCATGAGCTTTGACATCCTCTAAAATTGCTAAATCATCTCAGCTGAGTGTTAATCAAGGACTCCATTCGGAGTTAACAAGATGGAATTTAATCCAAGTGCGACATGCATGTGTTCTATTAAAATTATAACTCTTAAACAATCATTTGTTCTTGTATAAATATGTTAGTTAATTATTAGTTAGTTATTACAAATAATCAGTCCTCTTCTAGAGTGACAAGGACTGTGCTTATTATAAAAAGCGTTTGTAGTAGAATTAGTGTGGTTGGTTGTTGATGAAAGAAGTATTGTATTACATTCAATAAAGTGCATGATTTTGAGTTAAATCTCCGGTGTAATTTTCAATCTTGAAACCGGATCAAAGGGAAGGAACAAGGGCCACTCCTCTGAATGTAAAGGGAAGCATTGTTATTTGTTCAAATATTTTTTTATTCAACATTTGCTTAGTTACAATAATTCAAGCACTTTCAACATTTCAATTCATGAATTTAATAATCTCTGTTTTATCATAGAATTCATTTATCGAGATATGTCTAGAAATATTATTTGATTGAATTTAGTAGTTAATGCATTCTTAGAATAATCTCAATCATCCTCTTTGTTGTAAACAGATGTGGACTTTGCCTTAGATTGACAATCATGAAATAATTAAATTATGAGTATCAACGATGCTCGTCACTTTTTGGCACCATTTCGGGGATTTTTAAGGTGTTAGAAAATATCAAGGTACTATCTTGCATACTTCCTGATAACATGGTAAGTTTCCATTTAGAAATATCTTCTACGCAACTCTTTCTTTCGAAATAAAAGACCTTGTTATGATAGAAAAATTATTTTTTGTGCTTCGAGTATGTGGAATACAAGAAATTATTTAAGAAATTATAGTTAGGATATTTTTATTAAGCATGGTAGGATTTTATGTTTAGACCTAGAGACCGTAGAGGTATATTTATTATAATAAACTTACAAAACCCCCTTAAAATAAACCTGTGGAGCAACTTGATCAACAAGGAAGGATGGCTGATGGAGTGGAAAATCCCAATGGTGAAAACAATGGAAACCCCCCACTATGAAGGAAATTCACCTATCCCATAGAATTGGACCCTAATGACCAAGCCCCTATGAAGAACATATCTCCCTCAATTTTACCAACCTTTAAGGGACTAGTCTCGAAACTCCGATCAATTTCTGTTCAATTGCCGCTTGAGTTCAAAGTGTTGTGCCAAACCTATGACTATACCTTAGACACTCAAAAGTTAAAGTTATTTCCTCAACTCTAAAAGATACAACCATGAGGTGGTTCATGGGCCTAAACCCCAACTCTATCCATACTTGGGAAGAGATGGAAACAATCTTCTTGGATAAATACCAAGATTTCTCTATGGTTACAGGGACCGAAAGGAAGATTTGTTTAGGATAAAAAAAGGAGTATGAGAGTGTTGAGAATATCTTTATCGATTCCTCTTCCTTCATAGGAGGTGTGGTACAGTCTTGATATTATTCTTCTAAAAAATCTATTCCTTAAATAATTAGATGAAAACAAACAAGAAGCCTTTAATCTAATGGGAAAAGAAGATACAAATAAATTGTAATTCACTAATATCATTGACCTCTGTAGGAACTACTCTCGAGACTCACCCAAATTTTTAAAAATAGAAAGGAAAGATTGCCAATGGTGACATATCCAAACTAAGAGAAGAAATTGAAAATTTAAGAATGGATCTCTTAGTTCAGCTTAACACAATGTGGCATATGGAGAAAGCTAGGAATATAGATCCATTTTCAAATCCTATCCAATATATAGGAACAAACATGGGATTAAGGATCGTCTCTTAGATAAAACAAACATCTTCCTTTTCTATGATCTAAAGCATACCCCTAATCAATGTGGATTGTTTCCCTTACTAAAGAATCACTTAAAATAGAATACACAAAGTGAAGCTGAGGTTAATTATGTGGTTCAAAGTCAAGGAGGGAATTTTACAACAAATAAGAACCATTCATATGCACTAAAAACAAAAGGGTTGTAAACCAATGCAACACACCATGGTCATATACCTAAAATTGGGCTCAACAAGTTACACAAGAATGGATTCCGTAGTGGAATGCACAATTGAATTATTATTCACAACCATAGACTCAAAACGAGAACATTCCACCATTCCAATAATTCAACCCACAATTTCAAAAATAGTGGAATGCAGCCCAAGGATTAGGTCATCATTATTATAATCCAAGAATACCCTGGGAAAAAAATATTTGTTAATCGGGCCTACAAATGCTTCTCCATCTTAACAACCCGTCAACCAAAAATTCTAGATTAAACCGTGACAAATCCTAAGAATGTAATGCAGGGAAACAAATTATACATTGTCAAATCCAAAAATATTCCCATGGTGAATTCTATGGATTGTAGAAACATACTATATTACAGTTGGGGAAGGTTACTTCAAAACCCTCATCTCCAATTATAGAAGAAGTCCCTGAAGATAGAAAAATCGGAAGAGACACAACCCAAATATTTTCCTAAAGAAACATCTAAACCAAGTGCAGATATTCCATTTCCATCCAGAATTTTGGAAAAAGAAAATACTGTAACCCAAGAGAAACCCCATTTAGAGTTGATTCAAGGATTAAAATAGTAAGTACTAGAATCCCTTTGTTACAATCTCTTAGAGATATCCCGAGTTAAATAAAACTATCAAAGAGCTATGTGTTAAAACTCCAGGTAGAAGGAAAAATCAGCCCAGAACAATCCACGTTGATGGAAAACTAGCTAGCATATTAGAAGGGAAGATGACCCCTCCAAAATATGGTGACCTTGGAAGTCCAATTGTTATAGTTTGTATTGGATATGTGAAGATTCCAAATGTTCTAATTGACTTAGGGGCTGCAATCAACGTGATGACTATTGATACCTTGTCCACATTATCTCTTCCTGAACCACAATCAACTTTAATAGTGTTACAAATGGTTGACCAATCTGTAGCCAAACCCAAAGGGATCATAGAGGATGTGACCATCACAATTGAAGCATGGGATTATTCAATATATTTTATGGTTATTAAAATAAAGAATAAGAAAATTGGATATCCCCTGATTCTAGGATGCCCTTGGTTATCCATTGTTGTAGCTCTTATTGATTATAGAAGAATAAACTTGATAATTATAAATGGACATGATTCAAATAATCTATCTATATATCCAACTTCCAAAACTTTTTCCACTAAGTACAAATAATGGTGGAAGGATGATTCAGAGGAAGTAGAGGATGTTTTTTCCTTACTAGTTGTGGTTATAATTCAATAACACTCAGAACATATCTAGAATCGAGATCATTCTCGAACTGCAATCACAAACAATCAAGATAAAGGATGATATGATAGATGAAAACCTACAACCTATAATTTGTCCTTTCTCACAAAACATAGATCTGACTGAGTGTATCTTCCACAACATCACTGAAATCCATAGATTTATTCCCCATAAGTGCCCCTTGAATTCATTACTAAGAGAATACCCAATGGTAAATTCTCTCTATCCAGACACCAAACAACTACCTATTTTTCTAGGAAAAACATTGACAATTAATAATTGGTTGACTAGTCAAGAGGAGAATACCCTATTCAAGCTTTTATGCTCTCATCCTCAATATTTTTCTTGGGAATATAGTGACATGAAGGGTATTCATCCCAATATTTGTACACATCACATTTACACAACTTATTACAGACTAGTCAAAACACTAAAAAGGAGGATAAAACCTGTCTTAAGAGATAAATGTTAAAATTGATATTGAGAAACTTCTTCGGGTAGGATTTATCTATCCAATTTTAGATAGCTAGTGGGTTTCTCCATTAGTTATAGTGCCTAAGAAGAATGGTAAATGGAGGGTTTGTGTGGATTATAGGGAATTGAATAAGGAAACACATCAAGACTATTTCCCTTTACCTTTATTGACCAAGTCTTGGATAATTTATCCAGAAAAATGTATTTTTTATACCTTGATGGTTTCAATGGGTAGAATCAAATCATGGTGGTACTAGAAGACCAAGATAATATTACCGTCACCTGTATATGGGGGAAAGTTTCCTACATGGTCTTAACTTTTGGCTTATGTAATGCTCTAACCACTTTTCAAAGAGCCATGTTAGCAATTTTTTAATCTCACTCATGATTCTGTGGAGATTTATATGGATGATTTTATAGTTTATGGGCAACATTCCAAGAGGAAATTGATAATTTGGAAAAAGTACTCTCTAGGTGTGAGAAACATTAGTTATCTTTAAACCATGAGAAATGTCTGTTCATGATGGAGCAAGGTATAGTCTTAGGCCACCATGTTTCAATTGAGGGAATCAAGGTAGATCCTAATAAGGTCAATATCATTGTGCAACTTCCATCCCCCAAAAATCAAATTGAAGTAAGAATCTTTCTAAGACATGTGGGCTATTATAGAAGATTCATTTTAGATTTTAGTAAAATAGATTCTCCATTGTTTTCCCTTCTAACAAAAGATTCTAAATTTGAATGGACAAAAGCATGTCAAAAATATTTTGACATCATCAAGGAAAAATTGACAAATACCCCAATTTTAAGAGGTCCAAATTGGAAGCTTCCCTTTCACATATAAACTAATGCTTCCAATGAGCAGTAGGAGCTATGATAGGACAAAAAGAGGAAGGAGAGGTAATGCATGCCATCTACTACATTAGCAAAAACCTCTTCCCTACTGAAAGGAATTACACTACCACAGAGAAAATTGTTTCTTGCAGTTGTTTATGTAATTAACAAGTTTCTCCATTACATTACATAATATGAAGTAATTTTCCATATAGGTTATTCCACCATTAAATATCTAATGAATAAACCTTTAGTGCATGGTAGAATTGTAAGGTGGATTTTGTTATTGCAAGAATTCAACATAAAGATTATTGATAAACTAGGAAAATCAAATGTGGTAGTTGAGTTTCTCTCAATTCTAATTGTTTTAGGTACAAAGGAATATGTCAATGATGATTTTCTAGATAAACATCTATTTTCAATCTCAATATCTCTCCTTGGTTTGTAGACATGGATAATTACTTAGCCACAAGGAAGTTCCCATATTTCCTCACACATAAACAAAGAAAGAAATTAATTAAACAAAGTGTCATGTATTTATGGTTTAATGAAATGCTATTCAAATTTGGACTCGATAATGTATTATGCAAGTGTATAGCTAAATATGAGATCTTTAATATACTCGTGGCATGTCATGATGAACCATCGGGGACACTATTCATTCAAAAGAAAATCCAAAAAGTTTTGGGAGATGGATACTATTGGCCTTATTTGCATAAATATGTCAAAAGTATGTTTGGTAATGTGATCATTGTCATCGGATTGGAAAGACAACACTTACAACTGAGATGCCACTTCAACCTCAAGTAGTTCTAGTCCATTTGAGAAGTAGTGTTTAGATTTCATTAGGCCAATTGACCCACCTTCTCAAGTAAATGAGTACATCTTGATCTTTACAAACTATGTTACAAAATGGGTTGAGGTATAAGCTCTCCAATATGCTAGGGATGAGAAAGTAGTAGACTTCTTGTATGAACACATTTTCTAGCAATTTAGAGTATCGAGATCGATTATTTCAGATCAAGGACCACAATTCATGTCTAATGTAATCAATTATTTAGTGTCAACATATTAGTTAAGGCACAAGAAATTGTCTCCATACCACCCTTAATACAATCATCAAGTTGAAGTCACTAACATGGAATTGGAGAACATTTCGACTAAAACAGATCATCTCTTAAGAAAGAATTGGGTTTAGAAGTTACCCGAAGCATTATGGGCCTACAACACCAATAGGAAGAAAACCATAGGGTTCACTCCATATGAGTTGTTCCACGAGAAAAATCCTATCTTTCTAATATAAATTAATATTCATACCTTAAGGATAATCTGTTGCATTAAGAATTGAATTGTCGAAGCGTAAAAGGAAACAATTCTTCAAATTTGAATGAATTAGATGAGATGAGGTTACAAGCACTACACCAAACATAAATAATCCAACATCAAATATAATTGTGGCATGACAGTCATATCAAGCAAAGTAAGTTTCAAAAAGGGGATTGGGATCTTCTATTTGATTCAAAATACAAAGAATTTAAGGGAAATTACAAACAAGATGGATGGGTCCATACCAAATTGATGAAGTATTTAACAATAAGACCATGCAGCTAATCCCAATTGATGGTGAAATAAGAGTGATGTTGGTAAATGGTCATAGACTCAATGTGAGAACTGATTTGAGTTGCAGAGATTAAACAAAAAATAGTAATCAACTCTATATTCATCCAAATAATACACTTGATTTACAATTATATAGGAATGTGTATTCCGATTAAAAAAGGAGTTATAGTTTTGATTCTCGTAACCATTCCAAAGAAATCCCCTATTTTCTCTTATAAATTCCTATTCTACGTAAGTTGTTTAAACTACATAAAAAAATCACATAACATACTTTTATATGTTCACACTAATAATTACTAACATTCCCTTCCTTAGTGTGAACGTGGGAAAAAAAACCATCTTCAACCAAGAAGCATGCCGCTCCATAGCCACGCACATGGTCTCGATCCTCAACACTGATTGTGGGAACTACATCATCCAGGGACCGATCATCCTATTAGATGAATACATGAATTAGGACCATTCAACCAATTCACATCAACCATCAAGTCAATTTGATAAAGAAAACTTCCTGCTATTGTATCAATGGTACAAAACTCCACATAATTATTGTCACAGGGGAAACACGAAACTAAATATCGCACACATGAAAAGGGATGCACTTTTGTTCTTATTCATCACAAAAAACAAAATGTTTCACTAAAGTAATATGTGGCCTCTGAGGTAGTGATAAAATCGAGGACGCTGATTGTCCTCCTACCTCCGTTGCCTCCATCCTCTAATAAGTCTGTTGCTAGCTCAACGGAATATGAATTTGAGAATAATTTGAAATGGAACCCGTCAAATTTTCAATCGGATGTCACGTACAAGTGAAAATGTGTCCTTGTATATTTAAATACTTTCGACTACGACTCTAAATTTCAACTTTGACACTTTATTTAGACAATTTTGATGCAAAAATGACTAAATACACAAACACTAAATTTCTACCTATAGAATAGAAAGTAATATTTAATTACTTTTACCAACTATAAAAATAATGACTCAAAAATTTAATATTCTAAATCTAAATGACTCACCAATGATTTTGACATAAATCTAAAAATCCCGACTATGATAACTCAAAACCTTTGGAAATCTATGGGCTTTGGAGACAAAACGTGTCAAGGATGTTTCGACCAAATGTCGTGTTGAGGGATAATTATGAATGAACAATGTAAAATTTGTTAGCTCTAAATTCACCAACTATGTAAATTTGATTGTAAATACTAATACCAAAGTAGGTCTCTTTATTTGAATCTTAACACCACGTGTAAATAAAACTTGTGGGATCTTATTTTGATCCACCGAGATCAAAACAAATTCATAAATTCAAAGCTTGGACAAATACGTTGAGTCAAAGATAACCCAACCATTCACATTAAACAAAGATTGTCTAGAATAATCTCCAATGCAGCTTACCCTCAAAAATTGAGCTAAATAGTCGATTGCATCTCCAACCTTGACGTCTACCAAAGAGAATCAGATCTAGCCTTGAACTTGAGATGGATGGCAACTTACATGCAGAGATCAATAATATGGAAAGGTATAAAAAGAGTAACACTAACAATAGTAAATACCTGTGCATAGATGTGAGGATGAATTTTATTAGAGAAATAATGGCACATATCATTACTCAGGCCAACACATAGAGTATAATGCAGAGTTATCAAAATAAGACGGTTAACGAGATGATAGAGTTAATAAAACAAGTCTAAGCATACCAAACCGAGGCTGATCGAAAGATGGAGGGATGGATCACACCAAATCTTATGGATATTTATAGATGTCTCAAATGGATATGCCTATACTAAAAAAGATGTAAATATGGAGAGGAAAAAAGGAGCTTGAATTGGATGCACAACTGAAGACGTCCTGAATAATTTAGCTATAAATATGAATATAACACTGAGACTAATGCAATGAATACCGATCCTCAAGCAATGATTCATGGCATGGATCTATCTCAAAACAAAACACTAGCTACCTAAAATAGTATGATCATCAATCAGGGGCATTACGAAACTATGAAACTACCCCCCTTTTTATTCTTATTTATTTAAAATCCATATTCTCACGGGTATGTTTACTTTGATACTAGATGTGAGAACTGATTTGAGTTTTAGAGATTAAAAAACA
Organism: Taxus wallichiana var. yunnanensis; assembly: GCA_018340775.1. Classification (NCBI taxonomy): domain Eukaryota; kingdom Viridiplantae; phylum Streptophyta; class Pinopsida; order Cupressales; family Taxaceae; genus Taxus; species Taxus wallichiana. Next base: position 764,159,789 of record CM031244.1, read on the forward strand.
AATAGTAATCAACTCTCTATATTCATCCGAATAATACACTTGAGTTACAATTATATAGGAATATGTATTCCTATAAACAAGGAGTTATAGTTTTGATTCTTGTAACCATTCCAACCGAAATCCCCTATTTTCTCTCATAAATTCATATTCTACGTAAGTTGTTTAAACTACATAAACAAATCACATAAGATACTTTAATATTTTCACACTAATAATTCCTAACACTCAAAGTTATACCAAAATCCAAGATCAAAGGAAGAATTCAAAAATATGCTACAAGATAATTCAGCTCTGAATTGCTTGGACAAGGTTGCCTTGTCAAAGTCAACTCAAGAAGAATTTATCTCACAATAAAAAAACAATAAATAGGGGATGGAGAAAAACCAGCAATGACAACCAACTTCTTATGAAGGAATGGTTAAAACTAAAAATGTGGCCATTCCTTCTAAAAATAAAAAAAGAAAAAATATTTGAAAATAAAACGTAGTGTGTAAAACCAAAGTGATGACGGTCATCTAGGTATCATGCCTTGAATAAATGTATCAAGAAAATTTGTAAAAAGGAGAACATAGTGTTGCAAGAAGATGTGACAAATGATTATCAATGAGGTATGTGTCATTACTCTCCTTTAAATGTTAAAAATTTTAATTATAGGATGTTAATTATTGCTCTTATGCAAAATGATGACTCCCCATTTCCAATGTTTCGAACACATCCCATATCCCAATAAATATTTCACATGTCCCTAATTGATCACTCCAACGTTCCAATTTATTCTCCATTTCCCGTTGTTTCATCATAATTGGTTAATTTTACCCAATTGGTTGTTATTTGTATATAGAATTATTTTCATTTCCTATTTCCCCCTCATTGTCATTTCTTTTCCATTTTCATTTCACTCCCGCACTATCGGTATTTCTATTCCTACAATCTAGTCTTTTCAGTCCTACATAACTACCCACTTTGTTTCATAACAAAAATGGGGATTAGGATTTTCCACGACCCATCGAGGTGGTTGAATTCTTTGTCCGACAAAAAATCGGTGGCAACATTCGAGAAAGTAGGATGAATGGACTTCATGCTTTTATATGAGGAATTCAACCCCATGATGATGGAATTGACAAGAAACCTTGTGGAAGGACACTCAAGAGGAAAGGTACAAAAATATTATTTATACCCTCCATTATTAGTCAAATTTCTAGTATTCTAGAGGAAGGGCAATTGGTCAATTTTAGGACTCCTTACTCTAAATTATTAAAAGGTTTGTTGTGGGAAAGAAAGAAAAATTGGAATTAGTTTTTGATAACAAAGGAAAGGCTAAGGGCATCAAAAGAAGTACTTTCCTTGAGCTGTGGGCAGATGTGGCAAAATGGGTCATAAAATATTTCACTTGTGAGGGCCAATATGAGGTTATCCTAGGCCCAGTCTTGAGAATTCTTATCTACCAAGGCTATGGAAAAATCCAAAGACCAAAACAAAATTAATCTCCCACAATTTCTATTTGACTATGTTTCCTCTGCCACTAAGAAATTTTGTTGGGGTTCCCTTATCTAAAGTTCCAAGGGATCATTCACCTTATTTGTAAGCATCACTTCATCAAGAAGCATGGTGGGATTAAGAAGTGGGTCAAATTCAAAAAGAAATATTCCCTTAAACTTACTATAGTTCCAAAAAAGGTCCATCCATCTCTAAGATAGACCAAAGAAAAGGATTAGGTCATATGTACCAACCTAGGATATTGAGGAACATCAAATTGACAATGTTACCTCATAAGAGGAACAAGAGAAAAATTCTACATGCTTGTAAAAATTTAACTAAACACCTCATGCTTCTCCGCATGCCTTTGTAGTTCCCAATACCCTACTTATGAAAAAGACATTATGAACACAAAAACCACTATGAAGAATCCCTCCTGCCTGATAAAGGAAAGGAACCTATGCTTGAAGGTGAGCCTATCTCACCTATTGATACTATGAAACATTTTTCCCTCAAGTGTTAGTCATTTCTAAGGTGGAATATGAGCTACATCAAGAAAAAGATTAACCAATTACAACTCATATTACAAGAAAAAGATGCATGCATTTCTCAATTGGAGGTAGAAAAGGATAATGGAGTTGAAACTCCAACAAGAATTGAAGGAAAAATATGGAATAATTAAATAACTTAAATGGACTGCAGAGGGAAAATATTAGATCATCAAATTGATACGGATCTAGAATCGAAGATCTATCTATTGAAATTGTACTTTTACAAAGGGAGAAGGAGAAAAGCAGAGCCCGTGGAAACCACGACTAAATGATTCAAACAAATTTTTTAAATCCAAAATCACTGTATTAAAAGGGATGATCAAATGGATGCATTAGTGTTATGATCTTAGGAAAGTAGCATACGAGAACAAGACATTAAGAGAAGAAAAAAATACTCCAAGATAACATGATTGTTCTTTGTCATTTGTATGAACAAGCCTTTGCTTGTAGAGAAACCTCCAATTTTTATGCTTTATTTCTAAAGGAATAGTTTCTAGAATGGAAAGCCTCTAGAATCTACTCCACCAAATCTACAAAATTTGAAAATGACAAATAATTCATGGGAGTATATACAATAGTTGATGCGAGTTAGGAAGAATTAGTTATGTGAATTTCATGCTCACAAATTTTTACTCCTTGAACATGTTAAAATACCAATTAACTTATATGTAGGGGAGGTGCAGTTGAGATCTTTTATTTCCACCTTGAGGCATCAATCCATATGGCATGATAACAGGGGATATTACATGAAATAAGAAACTAATCCAGGCCTCATGTTGAGGCATGATCTTCTAGCACCAGAGAGAATCTTGAGGAGATATAATGCCAAGATTTATTACCTACAATTGGTGGATAAATACAAGGAAATAATCTCCACTTGTTTATTTTACTTTAGGGGTATGCACTTCCAAATTTTAATATATCTTTATTTTCTTGCCAAATATGGTATGGATTACTCCCAAAAGTATTGAAAAAGAAAGAGGCTATATCTCCAAATAACCTTTGATGGTAAGTAAAGAGAGAAAAATACATGAAAAATCATTCTATAAATGCAAGAAAAATGGGTAGGCATGAGATTATGATGACCACTTATATTAGCATTGGTGCCCAGATGGAATAACACACAGTGCTATCTAGTTGAGAGCTATAAAAGATGGAGGGAAATGATAATCAAATTTTCTAGGTTCTTGCAATACAAAAGAAGATGAAACATGGCTCACTTTCACAAATGAGTATAATTGCACACAGATGATAGAATCAATGGAAAAAAACCTGTCGCATGGGAACTTGCTAATCCTTAATTGTAGGGGAGTGACGAGCCTTGTTAATTCCTATGTAAACCCCTATTTTTTCATCATTTTGTACTAAGACTGATATTAACATTCTGTAATTAATACTTTAATATATTTAAAAGGAATTTTTTTGCATAAACCTTGTTCATTTTCATTTTATCTATGTTTCTTTGAATGATTTGAAATAAATTTGTATATTCACTAACAATGTGGATGAAGGACCTATCTTAAGTCCAATGCAAGACTCATACATATCCAAAGTGCATGACTCACTTAAGCATTAGCACATGACTCACTTTGGAGCACATGCCTCACCTACGCATTGTTGCAGTCTCACCTTAAAGTGCAAGAATCATGCTATGGAAGTGCATGATTTGTATGAAGGAAGTAACAAACTTGTACATTAAGGAGAAGATTTGATCCAACCATCACATGGATTGCATGATGAAAGGATCATTGAATGCATGTTATCATCTAGTCATCATGTGACTTACGTAGATTATGAGATTCCAATTTAACATCAAGTTTAATTGGAAACATGGAACAAATGGACAACACAAACTGGTAGTCACCATGATTTAAGGGATTCAAATGCATGATCTTTAACATCCTCTAAAATCACTAAATCATCTCAGTTGAGTGTTAATCAAGGACTCCAATCATAGTTAATAAGATGTAATATAATGAAGTGCAACATACACTTATTATGTCAAAATTGCAACTATTAAATAAGTAGTTGCTCTCATAAAAAATATGTTAGTTAACTATTAATTAGTTATTGCAAATAATTAGTCCTCTTCTAAAGTGACAAGGATTGCGCTTATTATAAAAAGTTTTTATAGTATAAGTAGTTTGGTTGGTTCTTTGATGAAATTAGTATCATATTACATTCAATAAAGTGTATGATTCTAAGTTAAATTGCTTGGTGTAATTTTCAATCTTGAAACGGATCAGAGGGAAGGAGCAAGGGCCACTCCTCCCCAACATGAAGGGAAACATTGTTGTTTGTTCAAATCTCCGTCTATTAAGAATTTATTTAGTTAAAATAATTCGAACACTCTCATCATTTCAATTTGTGATTTTAGTAATATTTATTTTATCATAAAATCCATTTCTTAAATACATTTAGAAATAGTATTTGATTGAATTCAATAGTTAATGCATGCTTAGGAAAATATCAATCATCTTCTTTGTTGCAAACAACCGTATAAACCACCTTGGATTAACAATCATGAAATAATTGAAGTATGAGTATTAATTATGCTTGTCAAGAGGCAAGGAGGAGAGATTGTGATTTTTTTGTATATGTTGACAATCTAGTCATCACTAGTAGCATAGTAAAGATGATTGATGCTATGAAGAAATATCTTAATCTATCATTTGACATGACAGATCTCGAGCTCATGCAATAGTGTCTTGGAGTGGAATTATAGAAGAATGAGAATCATGTATTTTTTTCTCATTTGAAATATACCAAGACACCACTCGAGAAATTTAGGTTGATTGACCGCACACTAATTGCTACACCCATGGAGATGAGACTTTAGTTATCTCGTACATAACCATCTACTCTTGTAAATGAAACTATCTATCAACAATTGATTAGGAGTCTCATTTACCTAACATATACTAGAACACATATCAACTTTGCATTTAGTTATCTTTCCTGGTTCATAGAAGAGCCCATTATTTGTCATTGAAAAGTAATAAGGAAGATCTTGAGACTTCTCAAGATTATTATGGATCTTGGTTTAGAGTACAAGGAAAATGATCATTTCTTCTTGAATAGATATTATTATCTATATCATGCAGGTAATATTGATGATAGGAAATCCATTTTTGGATTTGTTTTCTTTTTGGGATCTCAGATCGATATCATGGGTTAAAAAGAAACAATTATTTTTTATCACTTGTCTATATAGGTCGAATGTCATGCTATAAGTGGAGCTGTTTGCAAAGCGATATGGCTACGTCACATACTTGTGGGATTTGGAGTACCACAAAAGAAATCCACTACCTTTTATATGGCAATGAGGGTGTTCACAAAATTTTTCGTAATCTAGTGTTTCATGAGAGAATAAAGCATATTGAGGTACAAGTTCATTCTATATGTGAGCATGTATTGAAACACAACATATAGCTTCATTTTTTCCCAACATATAAAATACAAGAAGATATTTTCACGAAGTCACTTACATGTGACAAATTTGAGTTTTTTAGAGAGTTTATCTCATCATCCCTTGAGGCAATGCAAAATTAAGGGGGAATGTTAGGTAAAACTTAGTTTATAGTAATTTTTCATTGTAGTTACCTTAGGTAATAGCTTGCTTATTGGGGTAGTTATACAATTATTGTGGTAACTTAGGTAGCTTGCATTATTTGTTATATGGTTAGTATATTGTTAAAACCATATATTTGTTTCATTGTATTCACGTAGGAATATTTTTGCACTTGTGCAATAATTTTTATATATTATGAATGTCTAATATGTATAAATATGCAACCTTTCATAGCTTTGTGATATGATATTTTCCATATCAATAAAATTTACACAGTGGCTCTTTGTTTCCTTAGTTCCTCAAAATAGATCAACTAGTAATTTTTATGTTTTTGAAGTATGCTAGGCATTATTATAAAAGAATCATCCTTTTTAAAAAAAATTGAGAATTTGGGCACTTGTGTCAAAGACGGAGCTAGTGGGGCCGGTTTTGTCCTTTAAATGGTACCATCTGGTTTTGGGCACTATTATCTAAGTAATGTGTGGTAGTGTTTAGGATAATGGGAAGTTATATCTAGAGGTCTGTGTGAGCTTTGTATTATGTTTTTCATGACTAAAAGAATAACTTGGGGTTTTTGTGCTTGTTTGTGTTGTGCAAAGAGATATACATTCGTGGGAGTTCCGTGAAGTTAGAAATTTCTCTACTTTGTTGGCCTTGGGGTTAGAGGAGGATGATTGGGACCGATTAGAATGTGATGGGCTATGACACATCACTAGATTGGGGGAAGTACACCATAATATGCATTTGATTGCTGCACACTACGAGAGATGTACTTTTAACTTACCTATCAAGAGATGATGGTGAATCTAGAGGATGTATATAAGATACTACGATTTCCGAGTAGTGGGAGAGTGGGTTTAGGTTATGCCCTCGGGTGATACACGAGGGTAGAAAAGAGTTACAAGGTATTATTTTACACGATCTTGGAAATAAACAGATCCATCGATTATTAGGGATAATATAGTGAGATTAGGTGTTTCGTGGTTGTGTAAGTTTATTTCAGATTGTATTAGATTCATGTGTAGTTATCAATGGAGGAGGTGTGTTTATATCATATAGGATACATGATATTTGTATGAGTATATAATATCATGGGAGACTATATGTGTGGAGTTATGTGCATGGTTGCTCACTTACTGATAGAGATTTATACATATTTACATAGGAGGATCATGGTGGAGGGATTGATGCTATGATGATTTTTCATGTATGGGATTATGAGCACATAATATTAGTGAGGTTGTTGAGTGGTTCACAAGTCGATTTAGTAAAAATGAATATTTTGTAGTTAGATGGGTTGGACCATGGGGTCGTGGGTTTAATTCCATGGCATATAGGTCTATTTTGGATAAGATGGGGCTTGGTGTAGTGATTTAGAGATCTTATAAGGACTATGGTGGTTGGGTCGAGGAGTGTGTTAAGGTGTGATGTGTCCGACACAACATGATGGTTAGATGAAATATTTCCAAGGGTGGAAAAGTTCTTCCGGTATGAGTGTGTGTCATGAAAGTTTGGGATATCCCATGATGTAACTCCAAAGTGGTAAATATGGCATAGATTTATTCAGATGCAAGGAGAGTAGGGGTGAGGCTAGGTACCATAAGATCCCAATTACAATTGTTAGTTGTAAATGAGGAATACTCAGAGATAGTACCAATCCGGGTGGATGATGTGAGGTATACCCCAGTCCATACTTAATGGTAGGTGGATAAATGAAGGGTGGTATTGTTTCATGTAGTGGCGGACACAACGGAAGATACAATAGTTGTGCATGAAGGAGGAAAGCTAATGGGAGGACATGAAACTTCCCTAAGGATGATGTAGTAGAAGCAGTGGTTACAAAACATAAGTAGGATATATTGTGATTTTTATTTGATGTTGTTAGCTGTATTGAATATGTAATGTAGTGACGTGGTACTAACATGGTGTGAGTCTTGCAGGTGATGAGTATTGGAGTGTGGTCATAGATATAAAAGTACGTATATTGAGTCTGTACAATGCTCCCCATATGTCTTCATAGAAGGAATCTCAGAGAGAGTAGATAACATTGTTGGAAATCATGATCACTTATTTGATCCTATGGTGTGGTGGAAGCCACATGTATAGTCCTACAACCGGAGTGAGATGAGGCGAGAATAGAGATATCATGGTTGATAGAGGAAGTTTTAGGAAATGGCCTATCATAGAGCATGTTTGAGAGATAACTGGAGCTTTAAGGATAACATACGAGATGCGGTGGCCAAGGAAGAGTAAATACAAACTTAGTTAAAGGAATAGCAGTCAAAGCACATAGGAATAAATCTAGTGGTTAGGCATCAAGTTTGAGAGCTTCGATAGTATCCTCCGGTGGTAGCAGGAGGAGGATGTATAACATATGTTATAGTGGGCATTTCCCCTTGATTTTGTATTATGAAACTGTTAAGAGATGTATATGCATATGATGAGATCATTTTTAATATGATGATGTGTACCTATGTTATTATGTGAGTTGATGATAATCTGATTTGATTTGATATAACATGATGTTGAGATGGTGATTATATAATTGTAGAATTTAATGTTGTAGATTAGAGCATATGTGTTGATAACATAGATAATATTTTGAAGATAATATTTTGATGATAATAGAATATATAATAGAATGATGATATTCATGTATATAAAATGATTGTTGGATAGGGATTGTAGTAAAAGTGATAATGATGGAGAAGAGAAAGAGGGAAGGATAAAACTTGAAAAGTGATATAAAAAGTGGCATACATTTATAGAATATGTGTTAAATCATGTAACAAAAAATATCATTTAACATCTAGCTAGAAAGAATATGAAGACTATGCGCAAGTGGTTCAAATGATCTAGTGTCACGAGCATAAGTCTCGAATGATAATCCTGAAGTGATCGTAGAAACATATAATGGCAAGTGGTGCACCTTCAGGACCCACTTAGGTCTAGAGTGTATGATAAGTGGGGGAATCATCTCATACATAGTTGAAATTGAGGGAGGAGGAGACAAAATGACCTTAGGAGGATGAGAGGTAGTCAAAGTAATAGATGTTGGTGTGTAGCGTTGCGACATTGGAGAATGTGATCTATCAACATGGCATGTGAAAAATCAATGAAACCCTTGTCCTCAAGAAACTGAAGCCTATCATGGAGTGCATAAAAATCATTATCTCTATGACCATTGATCCTATGGAAATTATAGAATGGATAGTTACGATTACATCGTAATCGATGAGGAGGATGATTCTCAGTAGAGGGTAGCCTAATCAACCTCTCATCAATAAAAGTGTGAAAAATATCATGAGGCCTAGAATAATTTGAAAAGTATAATGGATCCTGCGAAAATTACAATGGATCCTACTTAAAAATGGGAGTGGAATGTGGTGGAGGTCTATGAAAATGGGATGGATGATCATGAGTATATCTAGTAGGATATGTATAATATGAGGGGGGTGCAATATGAGGAAGAGAAGATGTAGTAAGTGGATAAGTGGTAGAATAATTATGAGTATGTGTAATAATATGTTCATTAATCATTTCTTGTTCTAAAGTTGTAACCTTAAATAACGGTAAAAGATTCACATGTATCATATAATAATTTTTTTCAAAGGAAGAATCAAGCCATGAAAAAATATATATTGAATTTCTAGATCAATAGGCTAATAAATTAAAACATGCATGAAACATTTGAAAGGTAAGATATAATTGTTAATGGTTCATCCTTTCCTTGATATAAAGAAGGAAAACACTCAAATGTAACTTTAAGACCATTGTTAGAAATAAAATGTCTAAGAAATGCTTCTTCCATATCAAGATATGTACTAATAGATCCATTAGGAAATGATGAAATGAATGAGAAGTAATATCAAGTAACACTACTAGGAAATGCTTTGAGAAGTAATCTATCATTAGAATGTAAATCCATAGCTAATATAAAAGCCTTAAGATGCATATAAGGATTACCCGTTCCATCAAAAAGTGTAAAAGTAGGAAAATTAAAACCCTTAGGAAAAGTTGAATTGTAATTTTTTTAGTGCAATGATTTCCATGAAGATAATTATTATCATTTACAGCAAAGTAGGCCCTACTCTCAAGGGTAAGGGTATGGATCTTATTTTGTAAATCACCTACAACATGCATAAGAGAAAGAAATTCTTGGGGAGGAATGACATAAACATTAAGGGGTTGAATCTTGCCATTATAAGTAGCCATAAGGACACTATTGGGTTAAAATTCAAATTTTAGATCAACAAGTGGAAAACTAGGAATATGAACATGGGAAGAAGAATCAATAGGAAAATAAGTTTTCACACTTTTATCAACAAGATTTGTACAAGGAACACAAGAAATATGCACAATGTCCTTATGATAAGCATTTATGTACACTATATTTGGAAACATCAAGAGTAGAAACATATGCATCATGAAATTTTGCATATTTTAACACATTATGAGAAGGAAAATGAGAATTCACCATTAAAAGAGACACAAGAAGTGGAGGAAGAAGGATATGAATTTTGAGGTACAATATTTAATGAGAAATCACTTGGTTAAGAATAAGAATATAGGGGATCAATATATCATTATCAACAAGAATAGGATCATCTCTAATTATTTTTACATATGTAAGTGGAGGAGAAGAAGAACTAGGGCAAGGTTAATTTATAATAACATCTACAATATCAAAAGAAGTATAATCATCACAAACATAAATAACAAGACCTTCATCTAAAAATTTAACCAAATCCTCAACACATGTATCATTTGTAGAATGAAGAAACATCACTATTAGATTCAAAAGAGCTAGTAGCCTCAATAAGAGGAAGGAGAACAAAATCGGGGTAAGGGTTGATAAAATTTGTAAAGACAAGAGGAGTTTTGGGATGAGATGTAGCAATAGTAGTATGTGATTTACGGTATAAGGTAACTTATTCTTAGGAATTTATAAAGATGGGCTGAAAACCAGTCATAGGAATAGGATCATACTTGGGGAAAGGAGGTTTGGGATGATGATTTCACAACACTTTTTGGTAAGCCATGAGGAATACACAAAATGAAGGATCCTAGGGAAATCTAGGTTTTGATCAATAAATGGGTCCACCAAATGATTTAAATAAATTTATATCTTTATTAGATGATTGAGATCAAATTAATATAACGATAAGAATAAGTAAGATCTATCATACAAGAAACACGTAGGTATAAGAAATAGCGAAATAAGAGTGATTTAGCATATATTCGAGATCCGGGTTGTTTCTAGGATAGAAACCGATCTGGAACAGTTGGATATATACTAAATAAGATTCATCTGGATAATTGGAAATTGAAACCTCTTCGGAAAGGACCACCTAGGCTCTAATGTCCGAGTTGTGAGACAATAACTATGGATTAGATCTTTTCAAGGTCTAAACTTGTCTTCTTCATTTCATTCTTTATCACTCTAGCTCCACTTTAGGGTTCCCGTGTTACACCCGAACTCGTAAAACAAATCCTAGATACTGTAAAAGTCTCAAACAAACATTAGATGAAATAAATAATGCATATGATTGAGTCGATGATCTCAGCGTTACCACAACGTGTTTTTCACCGATTTTTATATTACATTTGAGACTCTATGTAGTTCTAGTGTATGTGATTAAATTGTGTCCCTCGAAGATAGGTTTCCTGTGTCAATCATACCAAGATAACATGCTACAACTACTTTTCCCCAAGATGAATGTGTGAGATGGAATTTAGAAATAACCCTCCTATATAGTGAATAATTTAGCAAAAATATAATCTTGAATTTTACTCTTTTACCAAGTAAAGCGGTAGTAAGAAATAGCCCAAATTTTTCCATCCCCTAATAATAGTGAGTAAGTTGAGTATATATATATATATGAATTGTTCGAATTTTGACACACTTATGACACCAAAGGCTGACCCAAAGAATTATAAAAGACCCAAAGTTAAGTATCAAATGGTAATTTAGAAAACCAAAGAGAATGGAAAAAGTGCCCATAAGGGACACTAGTGCTCGAGAGGTAGTGTCCTTGATGGGTGGTACTATCCCAAAGCCAAGAAACAAAAACTTGACAAATAACAAGGACATGGATCCTTGTGACTCAACCAAAATATGTAAATCCAAGAATTATAAGATAATGTCACAATCAAAATCAATCAAAAGAAATAGAAGGACTAGAAAAGGGTGTCACCAGTGTCTAACCTTTGTACTTAAAAATCATATATATAACAACATATTATAGGCATAATGTAATATTAATAAGTGCATAATTTTGTGTCTACACATTGTAGCACTTGATATTTCCATGAAGTGATTTTAACACTTGAGCCTACTATGGATTTATTGTAGCACTTGAGCTTACTTATGGAGTTGATGTAATAATTAAATGTGAATTGAACCTACTATGGAGTTAAAATTAGAACTTGAGATTGCTAGGGGGAATTTATTTATGATATCGATGTATATATCATACTAGAACATGTATAAAAGCTTATGATTTTCTCATAATAATTGAGTTAATGTAATCCTATAATATCATCTTAGGCCCCGTAGCTATAATATGCATGATTTGTTAGAAAAACCCCACAATATGACCCCATTTTGAGATGAAGGGTGACATAATAAATAAATTATCTCAACAGAGAAAGTGTTAGTCATATAAAACACACAACCATAACATCAATGATGTAAACCATGTCTAGTATATCAACTAACATGGTAAAATGAAAATTTGCATTAGAGATTGTAAACAATAGAAAAATCACCTAGCGCATAAGGTATCCTATTCAAAAATACCAAAAATATTATAAAAAAATAATCCCAAAAAAATCAAACAATCACACAAAAGAAAATAAAAATATAAAGCCCCATAAAATGGTGATAAATTACACCTAAATACTCATTTACTAACCCTCACCCACTCACATTTAGTTTTTTCCATCCCATCTACCCATTTGCATGCCCAATGTACTATGGACCCTTATCATCTTACCCATCCATGCACATTGCACCCATATATTTCTCATTCCCCTATGCACTCAAAAATTTAAAATGCCACTCACCTCCGTCATTCTAACCCTTGACTCTTTGTGCAATTGAGCCCATAATTGAGTTTTTACTTCTTTGCTCACATATTTGGATTTTACAGGTCTTGGATATGTGAAGGAAGATCACAAAGGATAGGTACAAATTGTTGCATCATTTTTTTATCAATATTTCAACACAAGTGTCAGCCACAACTACGATTGGATTGTGATATTCTATGTGATTGTTAGTAAATCACGAATGCGACCGACCTGTGACCGAGTCAGGTATACTATTTCACTTCATGCATTGTTTAATCATTTTACTTCAATAAAATGTCCTTAAAATGTTAGGGATGTGACCAAGGTAGTTCCCTAACCATAAAAACAACTAACATTTTTCTAAGTGTGCTTGTGTGTAGGTTATAACTTCAAATTAGAAATATTTTACCCACTTTATTCAATAAAGAACTCATGATTGTCCCTCACTTTTTAGTGGCAACATAAGCCTATTTGTTTTAGTAGCATTAATTTAGTGATTTTTATATCAACTAATACATATAATAGGTGATCCAAATCTAGGCATATATTTTGGCAACCACGGTGGGACACAATTTGGTTATGGGTAAATAACTTTGTTTTCTGAATATAATAGTGTTTTCTTTAAGGTTTTATAGTCATTTTCATTTATTTTTATATTTTCCTAACATTTTGTTTGTAGATCTCGACACTTGGTTTTGTATATCTTCTAAAAATACAAAGTAAAAATAAAAATCTAGTCACAAACCAATGATTGTGTTGCGATTTTTACGTGAAATAAAAATAACAATTTGATTCTAGGGTAGTTGTAAGTGTGATTGTTCTATAATTTTATTTATACAAAAACATAAAAAAACACTTGATTGCTCTTAATGGAAAGAATTGGGAATAAATACACATTAAATAAAGGTTCGGATAAGGTTAGATACACGTCTGCATAACTATGCGAAGTACTTGGGCATAAGCCCTAAAACATATTGTGAGGAGTACCAAAAGAAGCCCGAAGTAGCCGACACAATGAGAGGACTCGTCAAGTGAAAAGGTTCAATGACCAAGCCTGATTGAATAGTTCCACCCATGAGGTGGATCCAATGTTGTCCGTGGTAATGGCCCCATCTTGATTGATCAAGGGGTAAAGTTTGTGACTAGAAATTTTCTGGTGAATGGTACTCATTGGATAACATTGGTAGCTAGAGAGAGATATTTACATATGCATCCAAATCAACCAAGACCATATTCAATTTACAAAACAAAAAAAATAGTATTATCCTGATCAAAACACCTCATCCAAAAAACTTCCACCGTATCTCGAGTCACATTTACGACTCTTTCTATTCTCAACAATATTCTTTCACACTTCCATAATCCATTTCTAACAACCATTTTGAATCCCGATTTTCCCAGTCTTAGTTGCAAATATATATGTCGTATGATGTTTCATCTCAATTTTTCCCACTCAATCACAACTAAGAAATCCTTGTTACTTTCTATTAATCACATTTCCTACATTCTGTCATTTTTCAAAATTTTCCCAATCTTAGTCACAACTGTGACTACCCTATGATTTTTCATCTCATATTTTCCCATACTCGGTCACAACTTATATTGCCCTATGATTTTCCATCAATCACATTTCCTACATTATGTCATTTTTCAAAATTTTCCTAGTCTCGGTTAGAATCGTGAATGCCATGTAATTTTCCATCAATCACATTTCATATATTCTACCATTATTCAAAATTTTCCAGTCTTAGTCACAATCGTGACTTCCTATGAATTTTCATCCATATTTTCCCCAAAATTAGCCACAATTGCGAATGTCCTGTGAATTTTCATCTCGTATTTTCCCTGTGACTTAGTTGCAACGAAAAATGACCTATGATTTTCCATCAATCACATTTCCTACATTATGTCATTTTCCAAAATTTCCCCTGGGTCTCGACACACAATCGCAGTGTCCTGCGATTTTTCATCTTATATTTTTCCAAGAATCAGTCACAAATGTGACTACCCTATAATTTTACATCTATCACATTTCCTACATTATGTCATTTTTCAAAATTTTCTAGTATCATCACAAATGTGACTTCCCGTGATTTTTTCATCTCATATTTTCCCTAGATTGAGTGACAATTGCGACTTCCCTAAAATTTGTTGTCAATCACATTTCCTACATTTTTTCATTTTTCAATTTTTTCACCGAGCCGATTCAGCAGGTGTGTATGCCCTATGATTTTCCATTCAAATAATTTTCCCATTTTCTTCGATTATGGTCATCTCGCTCATTTGGTTCATTCAAATTTCATAGTCTTAATCATAAGTGTGATCGCCCCATATCTTTACTACATGTTGTTTTTTTGGTCCCTTACATGCTCTAGTCCCTTACATGATCTAGTCATCCCCTTGCACGATCGGCCCCTTTTGTGCTTTGGTTAGCCCCTTGCACACTCCATTCCCTTGTGCACTATGTTCAGCCTCTTGCGTGCTCTTGTCCTGCGCATTTTAATCCATACTTTTCTCCATTTCCTTAATTCATTTTGGTCGCAGCACAACCACCTTGTAACCACCCCATAACCATCCTATAACCCCCATAACCACCATGAAACCAACCCTAACCACTCTGCAACCACCCCACAATCACCCCGCAACCACCTTACAACCACCTTAGCAACCACCCCGCACTCTTTAACACCACTTTACAATATGAATTCATTCATGCCAACATCTTCCATAAACATGACTCAATGAATGCATCACCAAGCTTGAGTCCCAACACTTGGGAGAGTTCCACCCATGCCAAATTATCACACAATTTAAAATGAACCTATCTACCCCATGGTACCACGCTACCCTTATCCACCACATTTCAAAATTCCCATATTTAAAAAATTCAATGGCACTAATGACCCCCAACACCACTTACATCTCTTATGTTATGTAGACCACCTCATTCAACATGATGATGCACCCCTCCTATGCACCTTTCAATTTTTAATCACTAGCCAAACAGGTTGAATGATATGCATGCATCCCACAATATAATATTTACACATTTACACAACTTTATAACACATTCTTATCCCACTTCTTCATCCATATTTCACTCAAATCAACACTAGTTGATCTTCACATGCTTTGGAAATCCCATAACAAGTTTATCCTTGACTTTGTTGTATGATGGTGTGAACTCATTCATTTCCTCTCATTTCCCTCCCATAATTTGAACACAATAACCTCTTTTCCAAAAGTTGTGTTCCCCACATCTTACACAAATTACAAATTCATCCACTATGCACATTTTACAATGCCATGTATAAGGCATAATTCCTCGAGGATATCCATCTTGTTTGTCCTTCTTTCCGCACATTTTTCGGGTTCTCCTCCACATATTCCACCATCACACTTCCACATTCACAATTTCATCCAATCAGATCCTCATCACATGTCATCTCCTTCTACACCTAACTCTTCACATTAAGTATGTTATACTAGGGCTCATCTATTTGTCCAAAATCCTCACAAATTAACTACTTTGAATGATTCACTTTCTTCTATTATCCACAAGTTACTTGAGGCCTATCTTATCACTCTCCCTCTCATACCATCCCCACCATTGTGGCGTGCCTCCCATGAAACATGTGTCTATTATCTGTACTAATAATCATTCCACTAACTGATGTCCCCAACTCAATAACCTCATTAAATACCTTCTTGAGAAAGGTACATTGTTGTTGAATGTCCATCTCCTCTAAATTCACCTAATAACACCAATCCAATCACTTTTCACACAACTACTATTCCCACTTCTTCCCCATGTGTCATGTCTCCATCATCTGAATCATCATTTTCCACTATCTCTCAATCACCATGCACACCTAGTGTCTCTTCATCTATTTCGCCCCCTTCTCAATATCCAATGTAATGTTCTTCCACTTTGGACACGATCTCATCACCTTCCTTTCTATATTTCTCCACATTTCCATAATCTATATTGTCATGTGATTCTATCTTTCCCACCAAGTCCTCTAATTCACCACTTAGTTTTGTATACACTCCACTTATCACAAACCCAATTAACACACATATATTACCCTCTTCATCAAATGTCCTACCACTCATCCCTTCACATATCTTACAAACCCATTCCACATGCATCTCAATTCCTTCATCACCACTCATTCACTCACCATTCTTGCTTCCGAAACCTCCATTGCATCATATATCATCTATTGTGCTCATTCACATTCCCTTTACATCTATTCCTCATCATTTATATCCATTTATTCTTACATCTCTTCCTCGCAAGTCACCTACACTTGCTCTCATTGTTTCACCTCTTTTGGAGCATTCTTCCACATTTACATTCTTGCCTCCATCACCAATAATCCAAATACCATTCTTATTATTAGATACTCCTCCTTCATTCACATCATCTATCATGACCACACAACCATTTGTTCTTACACATTTTCCTCACAATCCTCCTTCACATCCAATTACGCTTTCACATCATTTTGAGTATCTCCCACAATATCATTTGTTTAGAATCCACTCTTGCATAACACTTCCTATTCAATGCAATCATCCTCCCATCACACCCATTCATCACAAGACCATACCCTTGGATCTCACGCTTCCTTTAGAAATAAATATGTCATCCACTCCTTGTCCACTCGACATCATCACTAGCACCATGCCTCATATCACTTTATATTCTCCCATTGATATTTTTTTTCATGTTCTCGTCCACCCGATATTATCATACATTAACCAAAATTGACATATTTCTTGATTTCTTCATGCCCACACTCACGTTCTCCAAACACCACCATTTTATGGATTCTATTTGACATCATTTATTCACTCATCATCCACATCCTCTAATCCAATCCCATTATCTACCTCATCTATTAATTTCTTCTCTACATCATGTCTCTCATTCATCTAGTCCCTCCACGGACTAGGGGAACTCTTATTTGTATTCACTACCACATTTTGCATGCTCCTTACATTCCACTTCTCTTCATCCAACATGCATTTAAAACACATAATGATTCTTTGCACATCATGCACTATTTGGCTTAAACACAAACACAAACACACACAAAATCCAAAAAAAGCTTCAAAAATTCAATAAACAACACTTTCTCATGGATGTTCTTCCACATTTTCTTCACATTTCAATCCACTTAATAGTTCACTACTACATACCTCATTTACCGTTCCTTCACATTCCACATCTTGGTTTGTTTCACAGCTTTTGGTGAACTCTTGATTATCTTGTTGTCATGTTTTGTGAGCCAACATTATTTGCTACAATTTCTTGAACTTAGTATCTCCTTGGTCAACTAAGATCGACTATCCTCTTAGAGATCCATGCACTCTTACAGACTTAATTTTTTTTTATGAAGACCCTAGGGCATTATTTGTTGACACTTGCTAATTTTGTCTCCATAATAACTTCCATTCCCTCCATAAAACTATTAATGGTTATAAAACCCTCGGGAAAATAATAAAGTTGCATATCATGTTAAAAATAAATCAAAACAATCATAAGAAAATTCCAAATTAAAAAAAATGGAAAAGAAAAAAATCAATATAAAACACACTCTCTCAAGGGCATTTCCAATATCTCTACCAGGGTTATGGATGCCTACATGGTAATAGAGAAATACTGCAATTAGAATAAAATGTATATCTCTCGGGGCTATAGATGCCTGGATGGTCAGAGTAATGTACTACTTATAATTTCCTTCCATTTCATCTCTCATCAATCACTTGTTTGAATCACACCAACACAATTGGTCGTGTTTTAAATCATTGTCTTACAAGTATTTAATTCAAAAAACAATTAAATTTCACGTGCACACATAAGATCTCAACAATAAATAGGGCTAGTATATCACCTTATATTGTTTAGACCTTGTTCAAGCTCTTGTTTTAGATCACTTATTGTCTCATGAATCATTCCTTCTTGCTCATCATGTGTTCACCAACACTCTTATTGCAAACCATGTTCATACACCTACACACCTCTTGCACTCCATCACTACAACTATGCCACTTTCATACTTATATTCCACCTCATTTAGAATGAACATTCATGGGCATCAGCTTCTTTTTGCACACTTTTTCATAATCACCACTTTTTAGGTCCTTTACCAGTGTAATCATTTCGATCACTTTTGGTTGTGGAAAAACTTCTCTCATCATCTCTAATTTTCATCAATTTTGTACATATCTATCATCACATTTTTACCTACACATGGATGGGGCAACATTGTCCTTTCTTTCACTCATCATGCCTTTTCCAAGCCTCATTTTATATCGCTATTAATTTCCACTTTTCATCCCACGTTATGCTAGGGAAACCTGTAGCTCCAAATTCTATCTCTTGAGGGGGATATCATAAAAATCCTTCTCTTCAATCTTATGACAAAAATCATCAAATATTATTAGTTAATTGACTCAATAGTCTCTACCTTGAAAAATCAGCCTATCGATCCCTTCATAACTCTGGATGAAATGGCCCATCGATTGCATTTCCAAGATCTTTACTATCCAATAAACCATCTAAAATCGCGACTACAAAAACCATTGTCATATGGTTAGGAAACCCCATCTCATCTTTTTTTTTTGTTGTGTCATTCTTGCTTTGTAACACGTAGCTCAAAAAGAGACAAAATGTAGACACTAGATAACACACCTTGCGCATAAGATCTCCTATTCAAAAATACCAAAAATATTATAAAACAAAATAATCCCAAAAAATCAAATAATCCCACAAAAGCAACTAAAAATATAAAACCCCACAAAATGGTGATAAAAGACACCTCATCACTCATTTACTAACCCTCACCCACTCACATTTAATTTTATCCATCCCACCTACCCATTTACATCTCTAGTGCACTATGGACCTTTATTATCTCATCCATCCATGCACATTACACATACATGTGTCCCATTTCCCTAGGCACTCAAAAACTATAAAACACTACTCACCTCCATCATTATAACCCCTAATTTTTTGTGCACTTGAGCCCATACAATTTTTTGCTTCTTTTTTTCGCATATTTCAGATATGTAGGTCTTGGAGAAGTGAAGGAAGGTCAAAAATGATAGGTGAAACTTGTTTAATCATTTCTTTATCAATATTTCATCACAAGTGAAATTCGCAAGTGATATTAGCTTGCGATATCAATGCAATGTTTAGTGAATCGCAACTACGATCGAATTGTGAATGAGTCGAGTGTATACTATTTTATTTTCATGCATTGTTTTATCATTTTACTTCAATAAAATGTCTTTTATCTCCTTAAAAGGTTAGGGATCTGACTGAGGTAGGTCCCCTAACCATAAAAACAACTAACATTTTTCTAAGTGTGCTTGTGTGTAAGTTATATATTCAAATCAAGAAAAATTTACCCATTTTATTCAATAAAGAACCCATGATTGTCCCTCACTTTTTCAATGGTAGCATAAGCCCATTATTTTTAGTAGCATTGATTTGGTTATTTTTATATCAACTAATACATCTTGCAGGTGATCCAAATCTAGGAATACAGATACAATTTTTTTGGAACAAGTAGTAAATTTCATAATATCACGAGAATGCCTAGTAATTAAACAAATATTATAACAATGATTGGTAGAGTAATATGACAAAAACGTAACGTGATGATTAAGGAATGCATAGCTATATATGATTTGAAAAGACACATCATGATATGATAGGCCCATCGAAACCAACATCACTAAAAAGACATGACTACCTTGACCAATGATAATAGTTGTTATTTGTGAGTGAAAACAAACATGAATCTAATCATTTTTCCTAGATAAACTATTGTAACAATAAATGTGCCATGAGAAACTTGCAAATCAAGAGATATATCAATAAATGTGCTAGAATAAAGTGTGTAGAAAGGAATGTGTTGTGAAAACACTATGAATCATAATATGTATAATTTTTGTATATGTAACAAACAATGTGTGTTGAGTAATGTTGTCAATTATTTTTGTATCATAAACAAATTGTCCCATACACAATGTGTGTCATAAGCAATGTATATCTATGTGGCTAATGAAAATAAATCAATCATGATAATTAGTATTTCATAAGAGACTATTTCTAATCTATAGATGTAATAAGTAACTATATGTTTAGGAAATAGTATGGGTGAAAAGCACCTGATGTGTGTGAGCATAAAGCATAAAAGTAATGATAAATAATGCATATATCAACAATAACATGTGAGAAATTCTTAGAGCATACATGTTCCTAAATAAAAATAGTAAAGCATGTAAATGCATATTAGAGAAAACATAATATTGATCCTACAATCACATATGCTCACGAGTAGACAAAGAAGATTATACCACAAAGTATTCATACAACATAAAAACTCTTAGAGCATTCATATCATGCATAATACAAGATCAAATATTGTACAATATTATAAGGAAAATAATAAAGTATAAATGCTTAAAGTAATCAAATAAGAGAGTATCCTAAAACAAACATATAACATACAATTTTATAGAGAAGTTAGAGCATACAACATACAAGATCACAAAGTATATACTATTGTTTAGTAGAAGATAATATATAAGTTCCTAGATTTGTAAAATCATATATAATTACAAAGAATGAAATATATAAGTTCTTAGAGAAATAAAATTACATAAAACATATAAGAAAAGAGCATATAGAAGAAAACATGGATATAATTAAGAAATGAGCATTATAATAAAAAATATCCCGATAAGGGGAGTAAGGTAAATAAGATAGTAAGATGGATACCTCCTTTAGAGGGTTGGATCAAGCTAAATTTTGATGGAGCGGTTAAAAGAAATCTTGGTAATGCAAAGTGTGTGGATGTATCTTTAGGAATTCGATTTAGGGCTATTTTGGTCCTGGTCTTTGCTTCATGTGTTGCTTTTAATAACTTTCATGCGGAAGGTATGGCTCTTCTCTTTGGCTTTCTTGAAGAAAAGAAGAGGAATTGGAATCACATCTGGATTGAAGGGGATTCTAAGGCTATCATTGATATGGCTCAAGGGAATTCTCCTAAGGCCTGACGTTTGAAGTCTATTTGTTCGAATATTAAGGAAATTTTTCCTTCCTTTTCAGAAGTTAAATTTTCGCACACAATGAGGGAAGGTAATAAGGTGGTAGATGGCAGGAAAATTTTAAGGGTCCCTTTGAAAAAAATCCTTAGAAAATATTTGGCGAATATTGGTAAAACCACTTTCGCATGTATGGTGAATTACAGGAAAAGTTGTTTCGTGTGGCAGGTGATTTTTAACATGATTGTGGGAATGGTTGGGCCTTATCCATTGGCCTTATGATGTGGTAGAAATAATATATGACACTGGACATGAGGACTATAAATGCTATTGGTCAATAGCATTCGCATTGCCACTCGGCCGACAACATGAAGGATGCTATCGACCGGTAAAGCATGCAGGTGCTTTGGGCAGTGGAATTGTTCATGCTATGGAAAGAAACATATTTAATTCTACTCTTGTTGGTAGCATTATGCATGCTCCACCTTGTAGCATCCTCGCATGCTCTCTCGGTAGTAGCACGGAGAATGATATCTTGGCCGATAACATTAAATATGTTGTCAGCCACCTCATTAAACTTGCTATAAATACCTGAAGGTAGTTATTTTCACTTCGTGAACACAATGAGAGAGAAGCCAGATCTAAGAATATAAAAGGAAAAATCCTAAAGATGAAACTTGCACAGCAAAGGACATACAAAAGGGAAGAATCCAAACGCTAAAGGATAAGTATAACCAGGAATTTTATAACAGATTGAAAAAATGCCTAGAAGAAAGAACACTTTGAGAGAGCCAAGAGCCCAGTGTGCATCAATAGAAAATATGAATAAGTTTTCATTCAAGATCCTGGTATTTCCTCAACTATACACATTTCTAGAGGATCCTACTATGTTTTCCCAATAGATCAAAGTGACTAGTTTCACAAGGCTAGTGTATATGCCCCAATTTCGGATAGACCATAGAACTTCTACTCAAATACAACACTTCAAATTTCACATTTCATTATACACTCCCATCTCATGCAGAGTCATTTGGAACATCACCTGATGACATTGAACGTCTCATAGGACTACCACACAAAGATGTGGATCTTGTCACAATGAAGGCTATTTTATCGGATGAAGAATGTAATTATTTGGAGTCTAGTTTTCAATTATCTATTGATGCAATTGCAATTAATACTGCTTGTAAGTTTATTTTTCTGTTTTACAACATTACATTTTCATTATTTTCAATTTAACAAAATTTTATTATGTTTAAAATTCACTACTAAAAAAATGCTTCTCCTTGTATTGACAATTACAACTTCCCAAAACCCTTCAAAAAGAGGGATTCAACTCAAGGATTTCAGTCACCCATTTCTACAGGTCATTGTGCAGTTCTTCCAGGCCAAAATTATTTTACAAGGTTGATATATATGAGATATTATGTGGTGGGCATTAGCATATATTATTCACACCTTAAGTGGGTAGAAATTTGACTGGTGTAGCTTCTTATCCTCCAGGATAAGATCTGATTTGGAAAATATTCATTTGAATGATAATGTTACCATCAACTCAACAAATTTTATTCTAGGTTTATATTATGAATCTCTCTATAATTTACGTGGCACCTCTCCTCGAAAACAATGCATTCAAAGCTAAAGGATTTGTCGTTAACACTATCAGTTGAAGAGCAAGAGGTGAGTCCCAATTTTTGATTAGATGGTTTTTAATTATTATTTTTCTTATTGTAATATTTATCTTTTAAAATTAAAATTTGAAATTAATTAACAATTTATTGTTAAATTATCACAAAAGATGGCAAGCGGTCTGCATCACGAAGGAATTCTTATTAAAGGTCATTTCCCACCTGGTTTAGGAGATTCTATTACTATTTCTAATGATCAACAAATAGAGGAGGAAACCCTCCACATTATGCTAAAAATATGAGTTCCTTAAACCCTCAAACTTAATCATCCAAAATACCATAGGCATTAATCGTAGGTATTTTAATTTATGATGTATATATGTTTCAAATTTCAAAATGTATGAAAATAAATGTAATTAATTTTTTAAAAATGTGTGTTTCAAAAACTTATTACAATTTATTTTACTTTTTTGCAGAAACCACCATTTGAACAAGATCGTATCATCGGGTTGAAATGCAGGAGGTAGAAATATCTTCAATACCTCACTCTGTTGCCCTAGGTTTGAATATCTTGTTTCTTATTTTTTTGCTGATATTTATTGATATAAAATTCAACATTCTAATAAATATTTAATTCTTAATTAAATTTTAGATCACACCTACCAATATTTTCAATCTACTCCTCCACAACCACCACATCAACAAAAACATGCTTCATTTGCACCTCAACAACAATCCTCTCAACAAAGTAATATTTATAATCTTATATGAATTTATTTATTTTTCATTGCTATTATGTTTTAATTTTGAATTTTGTCATATTATTTACAAAATTAAAATTTAATTTCTCATGGTTAGGAAATATATCTTAGTGCTCCATTTGTATGTACGGGTGAATAATAATTACATGTGTAATTATTATTATGGTAAATTAGTGAAAGTACATTTACTATGTAAATGTAAATAGTAAATGTAAAATGTGGTTAGTATGTGGTAAGTTAGTAAGTTAGAATAATAAAACAATTAGTATTGTTTTATTATTATATTGGTGAGAGGTTGAAACCATATGGGTGTATGGTTGTACATGAAGACAAATGTTGTTATAAGGATTGTTATTTTACATCTCATATATAATGGAGTGTAATGAAATAGTGAACGTATAATAAAAATATAATATAGAGTTGTTGATTTCAATTATTGTCTGTGTAGCTATTTCATGGATTCTTTGTATTAGATCAGATTAATTTCTACACTCATGACCTCCAATTTTGCATCCACAACAAATGCAGATGCCACCTCCGCCACCCCCACCACAAAATATGAGGACTAGGTTCACTGGAAAGAATATTTCATTCACTCATCTAGCTTCAAGCATGGGCACCCTTAATTTTGCTTATGATTTTCCAACATTTTCATTGGGCAATGCTCCTAGTGGACGGGGTGTTTCGGTGTTGAATGATATTGATTTGGATGAGGAGTATCTTGGGATTGAAAGTGGATTTCAGGAGCATGGAACATTCAATCCCCAAGATATGATTCATGCGGTAAGGCAACCTACTCCAATAAGAGAGGATAGATCAAGAACACCATCTCCAGATAGGTATAATGCCTTTATTGATGACCCAAAAGCGCTTTTCAGTTGATGTTATTTTGGCTGATAATACTGAAGCCAATATTGATATTATTTCGAAGGAGGTTGAAGAATTAAAATTGTGGGAGTTTAGGGCTAAAGTTATGATTAAAGAAATAAATTCACGATATAAAAATCACAACCAAAGAAATATATTGTATTCTTCACATCAGAACGAGACATGAAAGATTGATATTTTTTTTAATTAGGTTGTGTCTGGTTATGTATCATTTGAAAATAAATAGGAAGATGAAGTGTTGAATTTTATGTTGAAAAAATTTGAGAATTTAAAATCAAGCACAAACGTACCACAATGTGGTCGAGAGACAAAGGCCTTGTAGTTATTGCAAAAGCGGAACGAGATAAGGCATTGGTAAGTCTTACTAAATTTTCAAGTATTATTTCCATTTTTGAAATTTTACTAATAGATTTTCTCTTTTCTAATGCAATCAAAGTACGAAAATTTGAAAAATGAGGCTAGTGTGCTTGATTTGCATTTACAAAGTTCCAGGAAAAGTTTAAAGGAAACAATTGAATTGAAATAGAAGCTTGTTATCTTAAACAAGCAAAATAATACCTTGAGAAGAATAATAAAGGAAAATGGAATGGATCCAGAGATACTATTGAAGAATAAATCATAACATGATCCTACCTTACTGTCTACTGGTGATGTGGAAAATCTAGAAAAAGAGATTCTTTCAAATATTGAAGCTTCTGTAAAGGATCTGGTTCATTCAGTGTTGTAAAAGAAATTTCTTTAGTGCAGGAGAAAGAACCACATAGAGAAGAATCTTCTCAAGGATGAAGTCAGAAAACATTGTGAAATTAGAATTATTGTTGTAGAATCTTTTATAAAATTGTTTCAATTTGTATGACAATATTGAAAGTTTCAAACTTTAATCAATGTGGATTGTGGCATTTTACTTTTAATTTTGTTATATTGTGCATGAGCTATTCAAACTGATTCTGAATGTGACTGTTATTCTTGATTGTATTTGATATATTTATTAAATGGTAAATTACTGATTATTATAATTTTCAAATACTTTGTCAACAAAATAGTGACCTACATATATTTACTAAAAAAATTATATGGTGTTTTATATGTACTATATTAAAAATTATCCAATTATGGTTATATATATTTTCATTCTAAAGACAACAACAATAAGTATGACACATTTAAAAATCTAAAAATAAACACATTGCAACATTACAAATATTAAAAAAATGAACAGACTTATAACAAAAATAACAATATACATAATTATAATCTGAATCCTGATATGAAATTTTATTTCTTGAATAAAAATGTACATTCATTCTTCTTTATTCAATATCAGCTAGATCAAACACAAAATTATCTTGAAAAATTTCCTTCCCAACACTTCTATCTAATCTTTTCCTATGATTTTTAGTTACAATTTCATTGTTATTAATAGTCCTTGTATTAATATTATCGATCCCTCTTCTCTTTGCAAGAGAATTCCATACAACCATTACCCATTCATAAGGAAAGGTATCCACATCATATCGTGAAACGTACATAATCTCAAGTAGGTCTCAAGATTTTTATCAAGCCTTCCGATATTTTGATTTTATAAATGTTAATGCATTGAAAACTCTTTCGTCTTCAATTGATCCCAATATCATTGTTTGACATAGTTCATACAATCAAAAATACTCACTTATGCTTTCACAAAGGATGGAACTAGGATAAAAACTTTTCCATAGAAGTGTAATTTCTCCCTTCTCTGTTGGCTCTTCTAGTAATTCAAATTTTCCTTCATTACCTATTCGAAATCAGCTGATTGGAATGCAAGAGTTTCCTTTTGAAGAAAATCATCAATCTAAAATCCATTACATTCAACTAATTTTTCAAAATGTTTAATTATAGTACCCATGTGTATTTTAAATGAATCATCTACAATGCCTCCTACAAGATTCCAAAAGTTAGGATTGACAACTCCCATGGCCTCAAGAATCTCTCCTTTTAAAAATGATCTCTAATCTCACTAGATAAAAATTGTGAGATTGTCAATTTTTTTCCTTGTTTAAGATATAATAACATCATATAAATTACGTGTAATAGGCACTTCTTCAAGCTCTGCTCCAACAATATCCACTCATTTTTCGAATGTGTGCATTTTAATCTCCTTCCCATTAACAAAGATACACAGATGACCAAATATATTGAATTTGAAGTAGTTGTTAGGATCCTTTAAATCTGTCAGAGCTTGCTAGTGACTGAATACATGTCCTTTAAAATAGTCATCAGAGTTATATAACATATCTAGAGTCTGACACACCCTTTTCTGAACCTAATGAAGTCCAATATATATATGGACCATTCTTGTGTAAGTTTTGTTATGCAATTCATCTCATGCAACATTGGAAGAATCCCACAAAGTGTTAACAATGTTTCAAAGTTTGTAAGGCGGTAAAGAAAATATTTTTCCTTGTCAACTTGCCTACGAGTTCTTATGCATAAAACTAGTTAAAGATGGATATTCCTCAAAAACTCTACGTGTAGGCTCATACATATAAATCCATCTAGTATCAACATCTTTAAGAAGTTTCTTACCATCTGTGACCCTAAGTGAAAAATTCGAAACTCTAGAAATATTTTCAGATTGCTTGACATATAGGCATGCACTTCACGGATAAGCTCTTCAAATTTCTCAACACATTCGAATGTGCTTACTATCCTATATGCAAGATTCATCCTATGAGCCATGCAATGAATAAGAATCATGTAAGGAGAAACATATGTTTAGAGACGCACACATAGACCATTTATGTGACCTTGCATCACTGATGCACCATCAACACCAACAAAAATCAACTTTGTGGCTATAGAATAATTATCCATTCTTGCTTATGTCCTTCAAATTAGATATCACCAATTTGGAAATATTTTCAACATTGTAGTTTTCTTGCATTTTATGAACCGATAGCAGATGAGGTGTCCTAGTGTGGTTCTAGAATGTATATACATGCATGAAAACCCAAGAAGTGTTGTCAACAACTGTAACCTCATCAATTAAAAGGAGATGAAACTTGCATTCTTGACATTTTCTTTCAGATCTTTTTGTTCAATCATCGCAAGACATCTTGTCATTTCCCAGAGCAATACTCTCTGACCAATGTGAATTTGGAAGGTTTGGAAACCCACTTAACTTGATTTTTTTTATATTATAACCCAAATCCCAACTCCCTCCACACTTATACCTCCCCAAAACACTTATGCCTCCCAAAAAATGCCCCATAGTCTTCTCCTACACCATCCCTAGGCCATCTACCTAACCAACCAAAAAATAAAACAACACATTCAAACATTCAACCATTCACATATGCATAAAAATAAAAGGAGAGTATTTCCAAGAGCTAAGCTCTTACCTCTCCATGATGGAGTTTGTTCCAAGTTCAAAACAACAAGCTCTCCAATGCAACACAAACCAAGAGATCAACAATCAACAAGTATGCAACAATCTCCAAATTTCTCCCAATTTGCAAGAGCTCCAAAAACCCAAAGCAAGTCGCCAAAAATGAAGTGATAAAAGTGAAGAAAAAAACCCCAAAAACAAGCCAAGGAATTTGAATATATAGAAGAGGAAAGAGAAGAGGATGAGGTGGATCCATGTGGGATGCCACATCACACATCCTCAACTCCAACTCATAAGTCAACTTCAATCTCCAAGGCACAATAAATAAGCAGGTGAATAAATGACAGTTTTACTTACACACTCAAATCAAACCCACACCTCATAAGGAATGAAATTGAAAGCATGTAAGAAAGTGCAATAAAAGCATACAACTTGACTTACAAAAATGCATAATGAAGGCTAGATTTAAACCCTCCAACCATATGTAAGTTTGGCATGTAACTTGTCCCATAAGCTTCCAAAATCAGCCTCCAAGGACAAATTCAAATTTCAAAAGGAGGTGGAGTGTTTCATACTCCAAAATTAATTTACACATCACTTACACATTTCTTACAACACTTTAATTTTAGGCCAACAACTCTAATAATTACTTTCTTATGTCCCAATTTGATTAATTAATTTTAACAACATGTTTACTCACATTAATTTACCACAATTAATAAATAATGAAAGGGGTAAACACATCACTTAATAAACACATACAAACATCAATAAAAAGGAACCAAATAAATAAATACACATAACCCTTGGTCACATTTAAAGGTGATCCCCCACGGGAATCCCTAACAATCAAACACACACACACACGAACAATACAAGTTGCCATGGTGACCTTGTTGAATTCATCTAGAATTCCAATGTGGTTGGTCTCCAATCCCCGATGTTTGTTGTGATATTTTTAACCTACACAATACAAATACCCCTTCGGCCTCGTGGCCATATCAGAACATCCAAATGAATATAATATAATTTCAAAATCATCAATATATATGAATCAAAACGATATTTAGACAATCAACAATATCACTTAAATTTCACTAAGAACTATATAATCATCAATTTTAAATTCAATTTTCTTGGTCTACTCAATATATCCAAATATCACATGTCCTAACAACATCCATAAATATATATTAACCATGTCCAACAACATGTCAACATCTATATAAAATGTCTCTAACAATCATCATGCATCATATATGAATCAAAGTCAACAATAATCCATGATCTAACATCTAACACCATACTAAATAAAAACTATAATAATGTCCATAATATAGTCAGCAGTATCATGATCAATATCAAAAGTGTCGAAGGGAAGTGGGCACTACATCCCCTCCCCTTAGACTTGACTTCCTCCTAGAAGTCACTGGAAAGAGAGATAGGAACAAATGCAATAGAAAAATGATCACTCCATTATGGGATTGCTTGCTTCAAACAAGTGTGGGTCTACAGAACCTAAGTTTGGTCCAATGCAATTCAGCAAGAAGAAGGGAGATTGCAAGGGATGAGTTCTAAACTTTCTGCATGCAAGGCTATGAACACTTAAATCTAGAGAGTAAATTTACGCTATCAACCAAGATACCACACATAATAATATAACATGAAGAGTTCAAAAGAGTCTTAAGAGTAACCACCAAGTAGAGGAATAATAAGGAGAATTCCATGAGTTTGAGAATGACCACATAGTTTCCCAAGGAATACAACATACTACAATAATAAAAGTTGAGGTTTCTACTAAGTTTAAGCCATGATTTCAAGGTTCGTTGTCTAGACAAGGCTAGCAAAAATCAACTATGACCAAATTTGCATGAGGAACAAGTCTACTCAAGGTCCCACAATTTGAGGATCACACAGGATGAGGTTAATCAACAAGGACACCTAAATCAACAAAACATTTAAAATCAAGGAACTATTCAAGGAAAGAACTTCTATAACTCAAGAGGGTACAATTAACTTTTCATGGTAATACAAGCGAAGTCAAGACCACAAGTTTTCCTATAGTCTAATTTTTACACTTTTGTTTTAAGAATCAAACACACCATACCAACCAAATCTAAATAAGTCAACCATTTAGCAAAAGAAATATATATATCTCCCTAGCAACTAACATATCAATACAAGTACCATACATTATAGCACAATGGGATTTATTTATCTTATTTCCTACTCAATCTCGAAATAACCATAAAGAGAGCACAAGAAATACCAAGGACCACTCAAGGTCGCTAGGGAGAAGAACAAGTAACACGGGGTCCAACTACAATCCAAGGGTGCATCGTATCAAAAGTGAATAACATCATCTTGCACTTTCCATCCTAATGGAAAAGGGGCAACAATAACAAGGTGACCCAAGAAAATATGAAGAAAAGAAGACTTCCCAAATTTATTTTATATCCTTAACATATGTTGCCTTAAAATTACAATAACTTAGGTCTCTAAGGACAAGACAACACGTAAGGAGGTTGCTTCTTAAACAACATATAAGTCTTAATCCAAAAGGACCACAAATCACACTCGTCGAGATACGGGACGATAAGGGTATGATGACCCAAAACTCCCACAAGAAAGGCACATACATCTATGAATAAGAAAGTACTAAGCAACTAGAACACATTGCTATCCACCAGGTGTTTCACAATTTCAGGTAGGTGACAAAACTACAGGTTCAACTAAACATTGCACTCAATACACATAAATCTTACTTATTTTATAACTCAACTAATTAAGTCAAAATTTGTAGTTTCATTTGCTAAGAACATTCCTTTACGTGTTTTATTAATTAAACTTCCTCCTATTATGACATCACAACTTTGTGTTATAAGGACCACTAAGGGGACATGATATCTCGCCATTCTGTAAAGGCGGAAAAGAGAAAAAGTATTTATTTTAATCCTAGGGGAGGTAGATGGACAAAATTTTCCTTTTATGTTCTTTTAAATTTTTTTCTTCTATTAATCTACCAAGGTTAAAGCAAGAACCATTTTCTCTTTCTATGTTCCAGTTTATTTGTTAAGCTTCAAGGCCAAATCTCCTCAATTATAGTTTTATGATGTTTGGGTGAGTCAACTTGTCAATTAAAAATTTAATGAGAAGGAAGGGTAAACATATCACACTGTTAATTTTATGGGAGAGAGAGGTAAATCAACACATCACATTTTTAATTCTAAGGAAAACAAGGGACATTCAACATAGAAAACACATTATTACTTTTGTAAGAACTAGGAAACAATCAACCAACATGGATCACAACAATATTTTGAGATTTTTTTCCCACTAATTACAAGTATCATAAAACATTCCTAGTGGGTTTCTACAAGTTCTCAAAAGAAGTTACAAGGGAGGCCCATTAAGGAAGCATAATTACTTTTACTGATCTACTAGGGTTTAACAATGTTTGTTGTTTTGGCGAAAACATTTTACTCACCTGATAAGACAAGGAAAGTTTTCAAATCTACACCCATATTACCACATGATACCACCAACCAAGAAATCAAAATGACAAGGAAATATTTTAACTATAAGAACACCACATACTCGCTAGAAAGCGTCAAATGTAAGTAGACAGTCAGCTATCTATTCAACATGGCTTTACGACCAAGAGTTACAGTTTTGCAAGAAGAATCACATTATAAAATACCACCGAGATTAAATTATCAAGGTCTAATTACACTATCATCACCAATGTCATGGTCCAAAAGACTCAAAGCATCCATAAGTGTCTCCACATAATCCAAAATTAATAGGTCATAGAGTATTATTCATAGTAACTAAAAAAAAGTTAAGGAAAGGGTAGACTTATTTATAGGTCAAGAGGGAAAACAAACACACTTAATTTACACACAATACTCGAATGGGATTAAATCTAACCATAATTACCAAGATGCATACAATCCTCAAGTCACTACTTAATATAATGAAATGAGGAACTCTTGATAAAACTTAGCATGCCATTGAAGAGAAGCCACTACTAGAAAAACACTTTTCCACTAACATCCACCAAAAGCAAACCAATCCCACCATAATTCATCAACCCACAATTAAACACCTCTACTCGACGAGGTTCAAGCTCTTACCAGATTGTAAGAGAATCACCACCACCACTAACAGAAGCTGCCAACTAGAACGCACAACACAACAAACTCTCTTCCCAACAAGGTCGAGTAATGAAAAGGTCACTCTAAGATCCTAGATACACTCAAGGTTCCATGCATCTAAAACCAAGGCATAACTTTAAGCACCTAAGAGGACATTCAAGACACCTAGGGTGTACCCCCATATGACAAAATGTATGAATACAAGTAGCATAGAACCAGCTCATCATCATGCAAGAAGAAATCCACATAACATTTAGCTAAGAAGCCAACAACATAACGAGCTTTGAGTCACCAATCAAAATAAAGTCCAAGAAATATCAGCAATCAAGGAAAGTGGCTAAGTAGTTGCATTGCAAAGTCTGAAAATTCTTGCAAAATATAAATAACTCGAAGAGCCTCAGAGCTTCTCAATCCAATCATAAAATAAGATGTTGGTCCTTGATAAAATGACACAAGTTTATGAATGTAAAATAAAAATCGTTAACACCACATTCACTTCGCAGCCCTTCATGGCCGCCAATATGGGTACTCTGCCTTGAGGTCAGTTCCAAGGACACATGCACAGGATTGGGTCATAAACGACACCCAGACTTAATGTCCACTCTCCCATACGGGTAACAAAATGAAAAACTGACAACTAGACCAACTTTCCTAACTACTGAAGGAAGGAAGCTCTAAACAACTTCTAATTAACTCTTCCTAACCCCAGGACATAACCACTATTGTCTAACCACAAGATTCACACCATACAATTTATCATTCCAACAACTCCAATAAGGAAGGGTCTCAACAAAGGGCTTAACGCATCATACAATTAAATCAAGTTTTAGGACTTGTAAAACAACACATTTTCAAAGGGGAACCAAGTTTCCACTACACTAGAAGTTCACAAAAATCAATTTAATTTGACATTCTTAGTTACTCGGGTTTAGAAAAAACGCCACTGAGTGAGTACAACAATTCAAACAACTTATTATTTTATTATTATTTTAATTTTGGTAGTTCAAATGAACAGAGTAATGTAATATTTCTTCATACACATTTCTTTTTCAATTTTCAAACAAGTTTGTTTTCTTAGATTCAAAAGTGTGCTAGGTTTATAGTTCATGTCTCAAGTTTTCTAGTGTGCCCAAGGGTCCAAGATTTGAACCCACGGCTCTGATACCAAGTGTAACGCCTACTAAAATATCCCACTTGAGACCCATGAACAACCTAGGTTTAGTTACAAAATTATGGAATAATTTTTTTAAAGTGTTAACAACCAAAGTCTCAAGGACAATTAAATTCAACTGATAAATTTTCCCATTATAATAATTACTAATTCCACATTATAAAGCAACAAGTGTAATAAGTCCACACCTAGCTCAAATCTCCTTAGGGATTAATTTAATCATTGATTACATTGACATTTTAGCTAAATATTCCCTAATTAAAATTTTAGGGTTAAGGGACCAAAACAATTAAATACCCAAGGTATTTAATTCCACAATATCTAAGACAAGAGCAAGGTTTAATTACAGTGGGGAAAAGAATACATATTTAAAATCATCAGAGTAAATTCTTACTTACCCACTCCCAGAACTTGGTTAAAGATTCAATTTGATTTTTCTATGATTAACACAATTAAAACTTCCTGAAAATATTCCCATTAGATAGGGAATTTCCTCACCTTTCCGATGATATAAAGAAGTCCTCCTAACTCCTCATATTTCTCAAGTTATGGACCGACAAAACTTGGGGTGAAAATTTTCCCAAGAGCGGGCTGTGGGCTGGGAGGAAAATTTTCCCCAACTTGGGCCTACAAAATTTAGAGAGAAAATTCACCCAAAGGAGAAAAGCGGACCGACGGAGCGGGGAAGAAAACTTTTCCAGACATGGGTGGCGGAGCGGGGAAGGCATTTAGTGCTTTTGCCCTTTTGGGACAAAGCGAATTTTACACCCGCACCTCCGTTGACACCCGGGAGGCCACGTGGCAGCTCCTTATTGGTTGTGGGTCAGCGGGTCGGCGAGGAACATTTGGAAAATTTGACTATTCAAAAGGAAGGGCAAAAAGGTCGAAAGGAACTCGCACCTCCCGACGCGAGAAGATGCCACGTTTCAGCCAACCATTAGTTGTGGTTTAGCGAGCCGACGAGGATAATTTAGAAATTTTGCCCAAAATTTTTCTGAAGCGTTAAGGCTTAAAAAGATCTGCTCCTCCGCCGACGCCTCGTGAAGCCACATGGCAGCACTTGATTACCTGTGGGCCGGCGGGGCTGCAGGGGAAAACTTACAAATTTTTCAAATTTATTTTTGAAAGTGCTTAAGGTTAAAATCGATCCGAGCCTCTACCAATGCCCAACGAAGCCACGTGTCGATCAATGATTGGCTGCGGGGTGGTGGGGCCACAGAGGAAAAATTGCCAAATTAACTTTTTGGACTTAGATCATTTTTAGACAAAATGAAGGCTTGTGGATTAGCGGAGCGACGAGAAACTTCATGACTTTGCAACTTTTGGGAAAAAGTAAAAAAAGGAAATTTTTAGCCCATGGGTCCGCCCAAGAATATTTTATTCATTTAAAATTTGACAGTTAGATTATTTTGAGCCCGAAATGAAGTAAAAACTTCAAAAGGCCATAACTTTTGATTGGGAACTTGGTTTTGGAAAACGAGGACTTTTTGGAAAGCTCTCGATGTCCTCTTTTCAAAGAATCATTAGGAATTTTATTTTGATAAATTTTAAAGGGTCAATTTTGAGAAAACATATTTCTATCACTTAGAAAGTGAACTGGTATTTTTAACTTATCAATTTTGTTCAAATTTTTCGTTAATTCTTTTTCCACTTGCCAAATAGGCATGGAGGATTTTACTTGGAATATTTTAGGATATATTGCAAGGTTAAGTTTTCTTGATTGATTTTCATTCAAAATTTATCAATTTTATACAACAAGAAGTTTGCAATTTTGCCTTTTGCCCGATTTGAAAGGTTCTATAAAATTTTCATAAGTATTTTGGTATGTTTGGGGTCGTTTTGACCTTACAAATAAAATTTGATATTTCATTTTGTCTTTTTGATGTTGCAAGGTCATTCTGTTCAATTTCGATTAATAATTGCAAGATGAAAGTTATCTAACAGAGCTCAAATTCGAATAGATTTATTTTCATTTGCCAACTTTAAACTATGAATTCATTCCAACCCAATCTAACATACTAAGTTGACTCAAGAAAAGTATTCAAATGCCAAATTACAATTCTGATTTCTAAAACATTTATTTAAAAAAAATACAAGATTATGACATTTCTCCATACGTATTCACTTTTTCATCTTTCCAACAGAATTTCAAAATACATTCAACAATCATATTTCAATACCCAATAATTCCATTTGAGTAAAGTAATACAATCCTTTATTGATTCAAAGAGATACCTTTACAACTTCTTCTTTCATTCCTCAATTACAATATACAGAATATGATTTCTTTCACATTCTTTCAAAAGCGAGAAAAAACAGAGTATATCTCTTTCACAATTCAATTTACAACTTTCATAGCCCATACAGACCATATTTCCATCACAAATAATATACAAGATCATCCACTTCAAGTGGGAAAAGGTTACATTAAGAAATGATCTCAAAGAAGGACTGTCAAACTGTCTTTGTTCTCAGTTCCAAAACAAAAATATGAATTTCCATCATTCTCTAATTTGGTCACAATAGAACAGGGGAAAGGCAATGCTCTCCACCCAACCAAGACATCTAATGAAAAGGGAGAAGCCATCCTTCTTCATTGGCCCCTGAGCCCCAACCACATTGTAATAAGAAATGTTTTTTCAACTCATGGCAACAATAGGATTCCACAACACAAAGAAATATTTCTCATTCAAAACATAGTCCAAAACAAAACTACAGTTTTCCACCACAGAACAAAACAACAAACAACACTCAGGCTTCATCATGCAAGCCAAAGGAGCAAGAAACTATGGGGGATGTTGCTTATGCCTCCCAAAGGGGAAATGAGTATCACCACCTGAGAACAAACCGCCAAAATATATATCATTTCAAATCCCTGACATGCCCTTATGCCTCCCCTAAGTACCCCTTATTCCTCACATTTTCTTATGCCTCCCCAACCTCTTATGGCACCCCATAATGAGTAAAGAAATGCAAGCTATTTCTTTGTAAGGTGGAACCCAAATCCCAACTCCCTCCACACTTATACCTCCCCAAAACACTTATGCCTCCCACAAAATGCCCCATAGTCTTCTCCTACACCATCCCTAGGCCATCTACCCAACCAACAAAAAATAAAACAAGTAGTTCAAACATTCAACCATTCACATATGCATACAAATAAAAGGAGAGTATTTCCAAGAGCTAAGCTCTTACCTCTCCATGATGGAGTTTGTTCCAAGTTCAAAACAACAAGCTCTCCAATGAAAAACAAACCAAGAGATCAACAATCAAAAAGTATGCAACAATCTCCAAATTTCTCCCAATTTGCAAGAGCTCCAAAAACCCAAAGCAAGTCGCCAAAAATGAAGTGATAAAAGTGAAGAAAAAACCCCCAAAACAAGCCAAGGAATTCAAATATAGAAGAGGAAAGAGAAGAGGATGAGGTAGATCCATGTGGGATGCCACATCACACATCCTCAACTCCAACTCTGTAACGCCTTGATTTTTGTAAGTTATCATGGTGATTACTTTTCATAATGTTGTAACTGCTGAAATGAAGAAAAACATGTTAAGATATATTTTTGATCTTAAAGGAATGTGTTGCTAATCAGGACCCTTGTATGCTGTAATTTGTTTACTTGGGACAACAATTATTATTGCTTGTATGTTTGCTGATGTGACAACATATTTGTCGTATGCTTGTTGAACTCTTTTCGCTGATTGACAACACACCTTGAATCAATTCCATTGATCCAAGGTATGTTGTGGCCTTCTTGTAATCGCTTTGTCGATTTACTTTTAAACCAGACTGAAGGTTGCTATAAATGTTGCAGCACCTGATTACAGGTATGAATATCTGGCACGTAGATGCCAATGGAAAAGGGTTCGATTCTCGAACCATACACTGCTGTAACACTAGACAGCGTAAGACGATAAGGGGGTTTGGATGCAAGTGGCACAGGTATGTGGAACGTGGGACGAAATGTCCTGCTTAATGTTAATATAACGGTCAGGCGGAAAGATCTGGTATGGAAATTGATTAATTAAGTATTAGGGGCTTAGACCCTAATCTACCCCTAAGTTCTACCTTATACCCTAACTACTATCCTATATGGATTTTTAAATTTATAAGGGTGAAAATAGATCTAAATCCTATTAACCTATGAACTAGGCGAATGACCTAGATATGGACACTATTAAAAATCCTAAACTAATCCTAACCTAAGGAAGGGGACGCACAGACCCATGTGGATGGAAAGGATAAGGAAGGATGGTAGGAAATTTAATAGGGCAATGAATGAGGTCCTGGCATGTGCAGCGCCAAGTTTGGTGGGAACATGGGAAAGATAGAGGCATCCAGTTAGTCATGAGACTAAATTATGATTTCAAGCAAAATTTGAAATTTGGAACTCGCCAACCCGAGTCGGCGGTGGCGTGAGGAAAAAGGAAAAAGGTAGAGCCTTCAATGCATTAATTGTCTTGGTCTTCATGACCAGCCCGCCTTGGAAAGAGGATAGAGGAAATTTTGTTGGTCATTGTGTTCTTTCGGGTTTTGAAGTTGCTCTGCATTTGGTTTCTTCACGGTTCTGTCGAACCAGCTGTGTTTGATTATTATCTCTGGTTTCTTTGGAAAATCTAAGGCTATTTTGAGCCTGTAGAGGTAGGTGATTGTTTGGGAAGCTTTGCTACTGTCACCGTAGAAGGAAACAACTCCAGTAGGTGCAGTTTTCTTTGAGCTTCAAGAAAATTTCAGGCATGTTAAGCCCTTCTCCTTAAACTGCTTGCTTTTGCTTAATCGTCTCATTAAAACAACCCTGCTCTTCTGATGAGGGGGTTTTGGTTTATTCGATTTTGCTGTTATGTTGAAGAGATTTTGAGTTGAGTCGTTTTCTTTGCTGTATGCGACTTGGGTATTTCTTGTAAAAATGGGTAAATGAAATGAATCTGTTCTTGTTGTATGAGTGCATTGATAGTATTGAGTAATTGTTTCTATTACCCATATGGATTCGAGTTGGTGAATGTACCAACGATGTGAATGTTGTTTTCTGGGTTCTGCGCATCACCTTGTGAAATAGGAGAATGAGATTTTCGGGTTGAAATGTCTGTTGAGAAAGAACTCGAACTGGGTATTTCTTTGCAAATGGGTATATTGAATGAAATTGTACATGCTGTGTGAGTTTGTTTTGACATTGTTGAACAATCGTTCTATTGCCAATATGGGTTTGAGTGGTGGAACGTATTAGCTATGCGAGTAATATTTCTGAGTGTTGTGCTTTTTCTTTTGTAAAAATGGAAGGATGAATACGACTTGGGTATTCTTGGGTGTTGAAGAAAGTGATTGTTCTTCTTACTGAATTTATTAATGAACTATGTTTTCTCCTTGCTGTTTGAAATCAGAAGGTGATGGAAAGTTGATTTTATTGTGTTTTGTGGATGCGGTTTGATCTTCTAATTCAAACTGTCATCGTGAAAACGATCATGGCTTAGTATTTCTGTGCAAATGAATGAAATACATGAGAATTGGCTTGCTTGTTTGAGACTGCTTTTGATCGCATTACCTTTGCAGCATCTAATACCCTATGCGGGTTTGCCTTGATAAAGGTATTGTTATGTGAATATTGTATTTCTGAGTTCAGTAAGAGGAAAAGATTGGGGAAAAACAAGTTCTGGTTAATGCAGAGGAACTGTTGTGTGAATTAAATTCTCCTGCTTGTTTTCATTGCATTGAATTCGATCTTTCCATGGACAGGGAATTCCTTTCATCATTTTTCCTTTGTTGGTCAAAACGTTTTAATATTTCTTTTGGAAATAAAGAACGTGACTGGTTCTTCATTCCTTCTTTTGGAGAAAATATGATGAAAATATGCTGCGGAACTTTAACCATTCCAGACTAAGCTGGGTTTGACTTTTGTTTTTGATATATATATAAATACGTTTGTTTTAAATTATATATATACTCCATTCGCAGCCTGAACTCTTGTTGTTTCGTTAAGACTGAATCGAAATGGAATTCTTACTTTGAAAGTTCAATATAAAATGACTCCTTTTACTATTATGGTATGAATAATGATTTCATAGCTAGCTGTACTTTATTATTGTTCAGGTCTAGCTGAAATGCTTGTTTTGACGCAGCACTGTTTATAGACTAGTTGTATATTCTTGCTTGTTTATAGCTGGAAAAGAAAGTCTGTTGAGTGAAATATAATAAGCGAGAATGAGTCATACTATTGGATTTGTGTCTCATTCTAAATAAGCGGATATTTGGTTAGACAATGAGAAGAGGTAATATGAGCCATCTTCCTTGTATTCGGTTATTGATTTCTTAAGTTTCACTCTGAACTGTTATCTTTGATTTGTGTCTCGTTTGGATTAAATTTTCAGTACAGTCATGAGGAAAGGAAAAGGAGTGTGGATGGATAACTTGGAATAATGATTATTTCTTCTCTCATACAGTTGGAAATCTGTAATCGTTAAGGAACGAATTTGTATTGCTTTGGTTTAAGCATCTACAGTTTATTGCTGTTTGCTTTTCTCATCAGTATTTGATTACTTGAAATCAAATGAGCTGCATGAACTGAAAGGGAAGTAATTTGGTTTATATTTTCAGTCAAATTTTATCCTTTGAAATTATTACTAATGTAAGGGAATGGAATTGATAGAAGTTATGTAGAACAACAGTATGCGTACGTGTTATCCTAGTTTTTACAGATGTTGTAATCTAGAACTGTTTGAAGGAAATTACTTCTTGTAATGATTATTTAGGAAAGAGGATAGTAATCCTTTGACAAATTGGGATGGTAATTAGATGATTCAGTTGTTATGCTGTTCATTCTTTTTGATACTTAATTCTTGAATGATGTTCATAGTAACGTTTCATAAAAGCAGGGTTCTTTTATTGAGACAGTTAATTAAAAGCACCTCATTTTAATGACAAGTGCTTAATATGCTCAGTTCAATGAACTGACCCATGCAAGTAATTTTGCAGATGGAACTTGAGTTTAAACGAAGACATGGTTGTTTTCTGATACTTCTTTTGATTGACTGAAGATGGATTGTAATTGATAGCTATTACTCCTCTACAAGGAATTGAGAAAAGAAGAAATTACATTCTTCTATCTTATGTGTTGTAATGTTGTTTAATATAAACAAAGTCCAGTCATTTGGACTGGCAAATGTATAGATTATAAAACGGATGGATGAATACAAATACAAGTGTGATATTTTAATGACTGTATCAGTTTGATATTGTTGAATAAGTTGGGAATATAACATTATTCCTTGATTTGGAATTATTCAAATGTTCATGGATGGATTTAAAAGGAAATGATATCTATTCTTACCTAAATGTAACTTTTACGTTGAAATGTGCAATTAGTTCATACTTGGGTTAAGATGAATTTTTAATTGACATTAAAAAGGATTAGGAAGAACATGATCTCTTAATTGAAAGGTATTCAGGATTAGCTTGAAAACTAAGGAATATCAAATAACTTAGGAGCAGCCGAACCTCGTATTCGGACTCCGTTAATAGCCTCGAATGTTAAATTCAGAAAATAAGGATATGGGAAAACATATCCATGGTTAACAGACCTTAACTATGTAAGGTTAAGAAGGATAAATGAATAAATTCATTTAGAATTAGACCTCGTTTAAATGACGTCTAATAAGATGGAATTCTGAATTTGTTTACAGTTGTGGAAAAACTTGGTTAAGTTTAATAGGTTAAACTTATTAAGTTTATCGGTAATGGGCTGCTTAGTCCAAGGATTAAGAAAAGAACCAAGTAGAGAAAATGCAACCCTTCGGTATGAAGGAGGAGATGCGTAGTAAGCTAGAAGATGGATTAAGTCTCTCTTAGCTACATACAACTGTAACAAGAATGAGGATAAAGGATCAGCATGGCTGCTGAAAGTTGATCTTAAATATTAAGATCATAACCAAATCACTTGAGCTGGATGTGTACTCTCGATGGGAGGATTCCGTAGGACATTGACATACGCCAGCTACAACATGGTGTCTTCATGAAGGCGGGGCTTTCATGATGACACAATGTTATAACTGACATATTACAATGCCCTCCCGAATTAAATCATCAAGATTACATAAGCTGGATACTAAGTTCTTGGCTGGGGATAGGAATGTGATCACGTATATGGAGTGACTCGGAGGACTAAAGGTAACTAGACACATGGAGTCGTCTAGGGATGACACCGTATGTCTGCGTATCTTTAGTTACCATGAGTAACTCCCTATACTCGTTCATATTGCTAGTTGGGGTTAGAGTACGACCTTAATTGGAAGGACTGGTAGAGACCAGGAAAGACCATTCTAGATAACAGACGAAGTGAGGTGAAGGATGTATTCCATTGGTGTGTATCACTTCCAAGAATATGATCATGCAAAGCATGTGAAAATCTTTGGCCAAAGTATCGCAAGTGCTGGTTGCGTTGTCCTAATCACCTAGTTTAAGATGCAGGATGTCAGATGAATATCAATAACAGATATTCAGATAGGCTTCTTAAATGGATCACTTCGATAACTAGAAATGGTAAGAGAACCTTGTATATACATTATACTATGCATGAATTAACATGAAGGATTGGTAAGTCACCGAGTCATGAAATGAGAGATCGCTGAAACTCCGAGCCATAAAATGGGAGATCGGTAGTTCTTCGAGTCATTTACAACAGCATATGGAATCTGTTATATGATTGAATGACACTGAATGTGTGTTCCATATTGCAAATATGTGAACAGAGAACATTAGTTTTAAAAGGAAATTGTGTGATCCAAACTGCATTATTTGGATAGAGAACAATTATTAAAACTTGAACGTGTGTTTGAATTATATAATTCATAACAGGGAACGTTGTATAATTTTTTATTTTTTTCCCTTGTTCTAGTATCTTAAAATGGGGATGTTACAAACTCATAAGTCAACTTCAATCTCAAGGCACAATAAATAAGTAGGTGAATAAATGACAATTTTACTTACACACTCAAATCAAACCCCTTATAAGGACTACAATTTAAAGCATGTAAGAAAGTACAATAAAAGAATACAACTTGACTTACAAAAATGCATATTAAAGGCTAGATTTAAACCCTCCAACCATAGGTAAGGTTGGCATGCAAATTTAAGAGGTATGGGACAAGTTTAACTTGTCCCATAAGCTTCTAAAATCAGCCTCCAAGGAAAAATTCAAATTTCAAAAGGAGGTGGAGTGTTTCATACTCCAAAATTAATTTACACATCACTTACACATTTCTTACAACACTTTAATTTTAGGCCAACAACTCTAATAATTACTTTCTTATGTCCCAATTTGATTAATTAATTTTAACAACATGTTTACTCACATTAATTTACCACAATTAATAAATAATGAAAGGGGTAAACACATCACTTAATAAACACATACAAACATCAATAAAAAGGAACCAAATAAATAAATACACATAACCCTTGGTCACATTTAAAGGTGATCCCCCATGGGAATCCCTAACAATCAAACACACACACATGAATAATACAAGTTTCCATGGTGACCTTGTTGAATTCATCTAGAATTCCAATGTGGTTGGTCTCCAATCCCCCGATGTTTGTTGTGATATTTTTAACCTGCACAATACAAATACCCCTTTGGCCTCGTGGCCATATCAGAACATCCAAATGAATATAATATAATTTCAAAATCATCAATATATATATATATATATATATATATATATATATATATATATATATATATATATATATATATATATATCCAAA
The DNA here is from genome assembly GCA_018340775.1 of Taxus wallichiana var. yunnanensis. Classification (NCBI taxonomy): domain Eukaryota; kingdom Viridiplantae; phylum Streptophyta; class Pinopsida; order Cupressales; family Taxaceae; genus Taxus; species Taxus wallichiana. The sequence continues at coordinate 764,203,256 of CM031244.1, forward strand.
CAACAAGACAATCAACAATATCACTTACAATTTCATCAGCAACTATATAATCATCAATTTTAAATTCAATTTTCTCGGTCTACTCAATATATCCAAATATCACATGTCCTAACAACATCCATATATATATATATATAACCATGTCCAACAGTATGTCAACATCTATATAAAATGTCTCTAACAATCATCATGCATCATATATGAATCAGAGTCAACAATAATCCATGATCTGACATCTAACACCATACTAAATCACAACTATAATAATGTCCATAATATAGTTAGCCAATATCAAAAGTGTCGAAGGGAAGTGGGCACTACAAATAGGAATTGGCTTGTGATCAATTTTGGGGAATTGAAATAGAAATTGTTAATGATTTTTAATTGTTCCTCTTAATCACATAAATTTGGTTGTGAAATAAAATTTTCGAATAAGAGAATTTCGAATACTTTGGATTTTAAAATACCCAAAAGTGAATCCATAACAATATCTTGATCAATATAAATCAAAATTTTAAAGTATTCGAATTGTTTTTGAAACAATACCCATGGGTTGAAGTTTTTTTTACAGGTCATATCTAGAGATAGCAAATGTGATCATCAAATAAATTAAAACATATCATGTATCATAAGAAATAAATTAGTGTAAGATTATTAGGAGTAGTGTTTTACCAATAATGTGCTAGTGTATAAGTATATGATCACCATACATTCTTAATCAGATGCCCCATATGGAGGTATGCCCCAATGTGGTATGTATCCCATGGGATAAAAGGCTATAATAAATTTCCATATGCCAAAGATATGGTTTGATTGATTATAATATTTAAAATTTCCCGGTGTAGTCATGCTCCTAGGTGTTGGGCTTTAGAATTGAAGTAAAGTGTTTGATGTACATTGGTTACGGTATATTTAACTACTTGATTTTGTATTATGATAAAAATGTGAAGGTGTAATATGAAGAGTGAAAAATCCAAATTATTATAAGGATTAGATCTATGCAATGAATGGGCAAGTCGCATGTAGGTCTTATTTTTTATTTTCATAATATTGTATTGTTTTGTATTTTTGTTGTATAAGATTGAAACTTTAGAAAACTATTGAATAGAATAATTACTACTATCCCCATGGCATAAAATATAATTTTTAGAATATATAGGGTGGGTTCCTATGTAATAATGTTCCCTCAACAATCACATCAAATCTATGATATGTGTTATATCATCAGTAATTACCCTAGTCTAGAACTAGGGGAGAAGTTGTCAAACGATCCATCATTATTCTATGAGTATGAGTGTAAAAGAGGCTATGTACAAGTTAGTGTGGAAAGTTTAAGAGGATAATAGATGATCATGTCAAGGGGGTGTCCTATAACATGATGCATATAATGGAAAGTAGTTGTTCTTGCCAACAAATTATGACCTCTTATATCTAAGATAAAGTCATTTACATTATGATACTCTATGTATCATCATAAATAGTGTGTGTGATTCTATGCCACATGTTCGTAGCATTCATAGTAACTTGATGTAAATGAGATTTAATTAGTATCCCATGATGATCATACTCACACAATTTCTACCTAGCTACTATGTGTCGGGTAAGGCCAAATTCCACATGATGCATCCATAAAGAAGTAGGAACCAACATGTGCTCATGATGATGTTGTATCAGTTTGTGTTATGTGATAGATTGAGGAACATAATTGAGAATCTATATGGTATTATGTGAGGATTTTCCTTAGTATGAGACATAATTTATGGAGAAGGAAATGAAGTGGGTGTTGGGATAAGTCAAATAGGGTACTCATACAATATACTAGGAATGGTCACTATGATGTTGTTTTTTTCTCACAAATCCACGAACATCCAAGAAGTATGTTGAGTATCTCATTGGAAGGGAATATGAAAAACCAAGTGTTCATCTATTTAGGTCCAACTAAACTATAATATTATTCCCCCATATATGGGTTTTTTCGTATCACATCAAACCCTTGAAATGACACTATGGTGCACAAAATTTCTTGTGTAATAAATTCAAGAGATGTAAAAAGTTCCATAAATGTTTGGACTAGATCTGTGTCAACCATAATTATTTGGATTAGTTGAAAATTGACATGTGCATGAATGAATATGGGTCTATATGTCTCTTGATCATCTAAACAAGGTAAAGTGGTCATCGATGTTACTTATTATATAATTTGGGTTACACGATGATGTTATCAATTGGTTATGTATTATGCAAATAGGTTGGTAGAAGGGTATTGCATGATAAGCCATATAAACTTCATTTTTCTTATTGGTATCTACATGATTTGGTGATTTATGGGTGGATAAATTTAATCAAGCATTCAATTTCCAACTACTATTGTGTTAAATTAGGTGCATTTAGGTATTGTAGTGAAATGGTGTTGTTATAAATTAACTCGACTTATTTTTACATAATATAAAACACCTATTCGTAGAACCCCAATATAATGGTGAAATTTGCAAGACACTTTGTTGTTCAACCTTAGACCTTGTGGTTTTGTCATGTTAATGATGGTGGGTGTAAGTAACTAAATTAAGATGCAATCAAGGATTTTTCATAGAATGATACAAGGAGATTGTAGAAAATAGTTATATCATTATGTGGGAGTTTTAATGGTTATTACGGGTGCTAGTTGTGGTGCATTAACTTTTCAACTTTCTTCCCATCAGTTGACTTTCTTTTATATGAGGGATTTAATTACTACTAGATGAAGGTGTACTCTCATAAGTCAATATGTTAACTACCACAAGATTAGTCTCCTAGACTTTGACCATGTTTTAAATAAGTCATCAATTGATTTGAAGTGAAAAAATGGATTTTTTTATTTTAGCTACGAGATAAGGCTACACGGAAAAATCTTGCACATTAGGGTATTGCTAATTATATAGTACATACAAGACACCACAGAGGCAAGAAGGTGTTTATGTGTGTTAGTCTTACCATCATAAGATGAGAACTTTGGTGGAGAAAAGATAAGTTCTTGTGGATAATTAAAAACATTAGGCGCTGATGGGTTGTTAAGTAACCCAATGGTAAACCTAGTGATTTGTGAGTGATTTTGCAGGAAGGGCTATTCATGAGTGCATGTCTTAGATTTTTGGAAATACACAATAGGAATAGGTGTTTTGGCAATATTAATTAGTGGTGCTAGGTATAAATGTAGAGGCCACATATAATATATAGGAATAATATCTTTGGGAATCAATATGTGTGATTCCCCCATAGTTTGAACATCAAGTGTGGGTGTAGTGGCACCTAAAGGGGAGGAGATCCTATAGATTATAGAATGTGGATTTATATTAGTTGAGGGATTAGCTTGAGTTTCCCATATCTTGGTACTTTATGCACCTTGTTTTTTGTGGGATGCTAGTAGTATTGGGACAATATTATCGATTTTATGTGGTTTGTTTTGAGGATTCGAGTAAATGTATCAATTGGGATCATACATATTTTTGGGATAATTTGTTCGTAATCATTATTAGTGTCATGTTAGTCAACTTCATAGTTATTTACGGTCGTAATGACACATTTATTCTTTTTAGTGTGTGTAGGATTTACATGAACATAAAAATGTAACCCTCAATTGTGATTGGTGTAAATTCAATGGGAGAGGAAAAATGAGCCTCGGTGATATGATTCATCCTTTTAGAATGGATAAGGACTAAGGGTATTTAGATGCAATCTACACAAGTTCCACTTAATTGAGAACTATGAAATGTATTTAGGGTACTTAGATGATATAGGAAGGTTAAATTTGACTATGCTCCAAAGTTTCTAGAAGGGTTTTGGAAAACCCTAAAGGAGGAATATTACGGTGAAAACTAGAATGGGTGGACTAATATTTGAAATCCTATGGGAAATAATGGAAACCATGGGTTTCATGTATAAATAAATAAGTAGTTTCACAAAAAACTAAATAAAAAATTAGGGGTTTGATCTAATTGAGATTAATTACTATATGTAAATGATGATATAGAATTAGAATTAGAGTAAATATAGAAATTATAAACCATGTGGTGATAAGATGGATTATAAAATATTAAAATATAGATAAATTAAAATTATGGTTAGGGCTAGAGAGGTAACATTGTTTTATAAAGTATGAAAATTATGACAAAAAATTGGAACTATAGAAATGGGCGGTTAGAGTGTTGTGAGATTGCTTGTAATATATGAAGTGCTGAAAATGAGTGTATGCAAGATCTCCTAAACTAGATAGAGATACATGGGTGTTTATTACCTATGTGGTTGATTTTTACCTTTGATTATCTAATACAAAACTAGGTTCTAGCACCTAGTGTGAAAATGTCCTTGGACTAAGAACTTTTGATCAAAATTTAGTGATGAAACTTGAATATTTGCAAATGGATTTTCTTGTATATAAACCACAACTTCTTACTTATGAATCAAGAAAAGGGTTTGTTTTGTTATTTCAGGATAACATCAACATCCCCCCACTACTGAGTTTTTCCGATGTAACACTTCCTCAAAAGGGCCTCAATCCTATGTAGTTCTCCTTCTTAGTGGATGTGTGTGGATATGCAAAAATAGTGGTTTTGGAAAGACCAATAAGGCATATAAAACTTGGAAATGATCCTTGAATTTAGTTGTACTGCATGAGATGTTCTAGTGAAAAAACATAGGATTTATTTAGATTTGTACCTTTTTGGTGTACTCTAAGGATGTGATAGCTCAATGATTAGGTTACAAAGTCCTTAGTGTTTGAGAGTGAGATCCCTTAGATGTCCAATATGTCAAGAGATCCCCCTAATAAATACGGTTTATGTGTTCATATATTTGACTCAAGAAATTGATTTCCTACTCAATTGACCCTAAGATAACTTGGGTAACTTGTGATTTTGAAAATTTGACCATTGAAAATACATAGGAATTTTTTTAGCATGGGTTAGAAACTTCATCCATTTCTCCCCTCCAAGTAAATTTTCCCATGTTTAGCATGCAAACTTATATAAGACATGAGATCGGTGGCTATTTGTTTATAAATGTGTTAAGTGTGAAGTGCATTGGTTATTAAAGTGTTAAATTGGGTGATAAGTGTTGATCTAGTGGACTCAAAGTATAGGAATTCAAAGTGGGATGCATCGAGGATAAAGCTAACTTATGTGTAAAGGGGAATACATTGGGATAAATGCCAAATTATTATTTCCAAGTGCCTAATTAGGTCCCAAAATTTGGGCACTACAAGTTTATAGATATTTAATATTAATAAGCTATTAGTTAATTACTATGGTATAAGTATATTTGTTTGTTTATTAATTATTGATACTAGATTAGTTAATTGATATGGTATTAGTGTATTTATGTTTTTGTTGATTATTGGTATGAGAGTAATTAGTTACTATGGTATTAATTTATTTTTGTTTTATATTATAAATTTCTACATAATAAATAGAATATTTATAATAAATATAGAGATGTGGGTTGATGTGATTGATCCAACATCTAATAATTACAAAGTGGTTGATGTGATTGATAGAACATAAAAGAAATATAAAGACGAAGTTGTTGGTAAGTGAGACTAAAAAATCAAGGTGGAATTAGTTTATTTGTATTATTTTTTAAATAACATTTTGAAATTATAAATGTAATATTCAGAACAAGACCTCATGAAAATACTCATATATATATATATTCCTTAGGCAAGAATATAATCAAATATACAATTTTTGACCCAGGTTATTTCATGAGTATAGAAGAATGGGTTCCATTAGTATTATTATACAATTAAGATGTTATGAACATTTTAGAAGTGTATTTTGAATATTGTGAGATTGAGTGATTGATCTCCTAGTTCTAACTTAAATAATTTGAAAAATTAGAGAAATTTTTCCTAGAACATTTTGTACTTTTTGAACAATGTTTAGAGTTCTAGACTCCTTAAAAAAACTATTACTAGGTTCATTTTTTTAATAATTGTTTTAGTTTTGATACTTAAAAAGTATTTCTTAAATTTTATTTTTCTTTCCAAATATTGTAAAATTGAAAAATTGAATCCTCCCTAGTTATTTAATAATATCTAGAAAATGGTAAGAAAATTTATATTTTAGGGAATGTGTTGGAAGTTGGTTTTTGCAATTTTAAGTATATTTTAATTAATTTTTTTATGAATGATAATAATATTGAAAATAGATAATAATAATAATAATAAATATACTAAACTATGAATTGCAACAATTCATCATCTAAGAAAATAAATATTACACATATATTATTTTTCACTTTCTAATGGTTGTTCCAAAATGAATGATTTAATGATCATTGTTACAATGAACATCCCATTGTGATGCTTCATAATTTAAATTCTATTTGACATTCAAAATATATTTCTTTTGAAAAAGGAAATAAAGCCATTAATCAATATAAAACCTTTTTTTAATTATAATAATATGATAATATTTAAAAGGAGTATAAAATCATATGAAATAATAAATGTCAATTAATAGTTGATGCCTAAGAATCATTAATAAGATCTAGTGTCTTAGATCACAAGGTAAGGTTTCGTTATAACAAAAGGAGTAAAGTTTATATGTTATCAGAGACACATAAAATAACTTGTTATTTGAGCTGTGAAGACATATATAATTTGAGTAGAATGTGAAAATTCTCAGCCTACGAGGCAGCGAATGTCATAATAAAAGAAGTGAGAGATAATTTCCAAGAATGCAGAACGTATAATGAATTTTGGAAATAGAAGCAGTGAATAGAAAAAGATAACCAACAATATCTGGTGATCTAGACTTTAACTACATGAAACATACATTTTTATTACATTTAAAAACTTACCTTTTATGGCGTATACTTGCAACCCCTTGTGAAACTCCTATTTTTATCTAATATGCATACCTATTTGTTGGAGACGAGGATCGAGGTTACTTGTCTGGAATTAATTTGGAAAAGAATATGCGACATTACACGGACAACATTAAAGCATAATACGGAAAAGTATATTGGTAATTATGAAAATAAGATAAATATCATTGTCCGTTGGGACGTTAATCTCCGATAGCGACCTGTCATAAACACCGCCAAGAACCCAAATTTCTTGCATTTCAAGAAAACAATATCTTGGATTTAAAAAATAAACAATAAAATATGTATAGTTGGTTTAAAAGTAATTATATCTTGAAATTATTTTTCGTCGATGGATAGAATTCAATGGCTTGAAAGTTTGTAGAACGTTTTCTCTTTCTACCTGATTTTATAAACATTCTAATTTAGAATCTTAGAAGCATCTAGATATCACGCGTAATAAATAATTACCATTCTTCGTATTAAATTTCCTTGTATAAATAATTACCATCTCAAAATTGATAACTAGCAATCACACGTGTACAATGTAATGTGAACGTCGAATGGTATAAGTTATTTGTTTTAGAGGGATAGTTATTACTTTTTAGTTGATGTTGATAAGGGGTGTGATTGATTTTGGTTGTGTAGAAATATAGATAAACCACTTCATTTAAATAGCGCAAACATGAGGTCTAACCTTTAAAACAATTCAATATGGAAAAAGTGATATAATTTACAAAGCTTTGGATGGAAACAACTATACATTGCATGGTTCTTTCTCGCATTTGAAAACTATAGGTATTTGTATGCAAATATAATGAAGAAGACATTAAAAATGCATTGTTTTTGGTTTACATAAAGAAGCGAGCAATAGTAAAAAGGGAAATTTGAACATGTATGTTGAAAAGTGTTATTTTGTAAGTGTAGAAATATAGATGAACCACTTTTTTTAAAGGTATCATCTCTTCATTTCAAACTTGTTACAAATTCGTACATATACAATTTCAAATCTTATATCATGAGTGATAGCATTTTGCGGACTATTTTATTTGAACTTAACATGAATACATGAAGGCTTTTGTGCATGTGTAGATTTTATTCAATGAGTGGTAGCCGTTTGTGTCCATTTTTTCGCTTTAAACATGAATACATTTGATACCGTTTTCGATAGTTAATTACATTTATAGTTGATGTGGTTTGTATTTATTTCGGGTAATTGTGTTAGTGTTGCATTAGGTGTTTGGTTGGTCTTTTCTTTGAAAAAACCTTTATTGTACACTCGATAAGGTGTGTGATTGATAGTGGTAGTGTAGGAATATAGATGAAACATTACATTGAAAGGTTGTATGTGTACATTTAATTTTGTTACAGATTCATACATTTAAATTTGCAAATCATATATGTTTCCAATTGATCATCATTAAGATCTCCTATTGAGGTCTGTGCTCTGCGCCTCCCAAATCTCGTTGTCCTCTACATCTCGATTGACTCGTTGCCATGGTGCTCTGTACATCCCGCTCGGTTCCTTCTATCAAAATCTTAATGGTCGTTTAACCACCTTGACAACTCGATGCTCTCCTCAGGTAGTGCTCCACATTTCACCATTTTGACAAGAATAAGAATTGGAAGGAAATAAACGAGCCAATTCAATGTTGATCTATGAGACTCTCAGATAACCTACCTACAACCAAGGTGTGTTCTAATTCCAGTTTTATAATTATGATAGATGACATAAAAAAGTGCAATTTATTATCTATCTACGCCATTTAAATTTCAATCTATTCAATTAAAACTATAATTTTTTATTTATTTATTAATAATTTAATTTTTAAAAGCTATTTTCAAACATTTTCTCATGTATATTATAGGTTTCTTGAGCTGATTTGGTCATAAAATTTATTGTTACTTTAAAAATTAATTTGATTTTCTTGATAAAAATGTGATATTATTAAAAAGATTCATTATTACGACAACATTCTCGGAGTCCTCCTCTCTCATTAACTAAGAGAAGTAATATATGAATAAATGAATTTGAGGATTTTAGAGTGGTAGAAACAATTCTGAGATGTACTAAAAAGGATTATTTGACTTCGGATAGGAATGATTATATTATAAGCGATTGAATAATTTTCTAAGAGATTAAGAAGCAACAAAGGAGGAGAGGGAAATGTTGAATTATTCTACAACAAATAAACTATTATGTTAGTAAGAGGGTCACTTCTATTGTAACATCACCCCATTGACATAAAGATAATGATAGATCGACATTTAAATATTGTTTTGAACTACCAAATGTGGGATCAAGTCATAAGATTCTAGAGCCGTAGAATTAGTTTATGAATGAATGCATATTTTAGAGTTGTGGGATTAGTTTATGAATGATATAGAATTTTAACGCCATAGAAGAAATTCAACTATTCAACTTGGGATAATAAGGCATCTACTAGAAGCAATTGAATGAGATTCTTCGGGATTATGAAGGCATATAAGAGGAGAAGTGAAGGCCAAGTAAGTAAACATGCTCATTTTGTAACCAATCGATCATTATATTTATAGGAGGGCCACTTTTGCTGATTTATAATTTTGTTGGTTGGCATATGGAGAACACACTCTGTAGACAAGCTCATACTACATGGCATATGCCAATACTTAGATTTGATGTAAATTTTTAAAATCGTCTTAATAATAGTGTCGAGACCGTCTGTAATGTGAAGCCCTCAAAATCACTCTCGATAGTTATGGAATGCTTGATGAACATATACAAAAAGTTTAAATATAAAATGAATTGAAAAAATGTAAACTTTTTTTTTTAATTCTCTACACGTATGCTAAGATTTATACAATTCCTTTGAGATTTGATTCATTAAACTCATAAATGCTCTTTTCCCCAAAGTGCCATCCTCATTTTAGAAATCATTCTCTTGAGAAAACCCAACCCCACTCTCATAATCATTGGCTCTTAAATATTTAATCTAGTTCCCACACCCTATATTTCTTATTCAATGCAAAAATATGGAGAGCAAGCTTCTATTAGGGCGTGAACTTGATTTGGCCACCTCATAATTTCCAGGTTTCTATCATTGCTATTTCCACACGTGTATATCCCGTACAAGTTGAGGGCGCATAAATTTGTTTTAGAAAACCCAAATAATTTAATCCCATGATTATCCGAGTTTATGCATATGCGACAAATGCGAAAATATAAAATAATTGTATATTAGGAAAATGAGAGTTTATTGTTTGGGACCACGTTACACGTCAGATGCGAGAATATTTTCCGATTGCGACATGACAAACTCCCCACTCTTTACCTTCACCATGTACGCCTACGTTGATTAATTTTACCGCACGACGACGATTTTACGGCGGTGAAAACCTCAGGTGAAGAAAAAGGTTAAAATATATATATCCGTTTCATATTTCTTTTGGCCGTTGGTGCTCCGGTTAGGGTTTTGAAGCTTAAGGAGATTCGATGCCTTTATAAATAGAGGAGAGGTCACTTTGGATGATGGTTATTTGTGCATGGACTTGATAGGTTTTTGTTTATCTTCTCCTGGGGTTTGAATTTAGCTTCCAGGTTTCGACCATGGCTGGCGCAGAAACGCTGGATGACTTCAGGACAAACAATGGTGAACTCTTACACGTCGGTAGGTTGAAATTAAAACAGTAGATTGATAATGCCTTGTGTTTTAAGCGGTGAATTCGGTAGATCTTCCAGAACTTGTTTGCATTTTGGGTTTTAAGGGCCTTTCTTTTTGTGCAGGGATGTTTGTCTCTCTGTTTCCTGCAGATCCCAGTGCCGAGCTTTACGTTGCAAGGATAGATAAGATGTACAGGGACGCGGAAGGAAAAAAATTGATTCAGATCCGGTGGTAAGAATATTCTGCTTTCTTCTTTCTAATGATGTTCGGTTTGAAACCCCAAGACAAGATTTGATCATTTTCGCCTTTCTTTGTTTTCTTGCAGGTATTATAGGCCGAAAGACCTCCAGCATGAACCGCCTTCTAAAGCTTTAAAGAACGAAATTTATTGTATCCTTTTCGGCTGCATTAGTTTTGAGTTTTAAGCTGCTAAAGATTTTTCATTAGGGTTTCATTTTGCTGTACGAGATAATGACTTAAAGGTTTGCCGATGAGTTTCTTCTTCACTCGCTCAAAGATACGAACTATTTTGACTGCCAGCTTGTTGAATCCGTTGCAAATATTTGCAAGGTCTTCGTTAAATCTGAGTATTTAAAGCTGAATGAGGCGCAGAGAAGGTAATTACTTTATAGCATTTGATTATTTGTAGATTTCTTGGATTAATGAACTTTCTTTTCGCTGAGATTGACCTTGAAACGATGAAATTATGCCAGGTCTGTGTGTGAAGAGGATATATTTTTCTTTCAATATGCTTACTCGGCGGAGAATGGTTCATTTACGAAAATATCCGCATCAGGTATATGATCAGTACATTTCTGTATCAAACAGTGTTCGAAAATAATGCTTAGTCAAATTCTGTTAAAGTTAATGCTGCTTTACAGTGAAAAAAGCGTATAAAGATGTTGAAATCACTCGGTTTACTAAACAATAGAGGGTATGATTTTGTTGCGAGCAATAATGTCATTCAATATACACGTTTACAGGAAATGCACACCTTCAACAATCTTTCCGGACGCAGAACTCTCCCGACAGGACAACGGAAGTTTCGCTCAAAATTTTGATCGATGTACGTTAGAAAATTTCTGCTGATAAAAGGGTTGTTATTCTAAATTTAGCTGCTAAAGTTTTAAATGTTGTTTTTAATCCAAAAAATTCCGATCTTATTGCAGGCGTTGATTGACCTGGAAGAAACCCTTTCGAAGGAGGCAATACCCACGTCTTGGACGTATATACGTTCGGTAAGAATGAGGGCTTTCATGTCCGCGGAGGCATGTAAATGTTTTTGACGCTTTTAATGATTGACTGTACTTTGAAGCACCTGTTGTTTGAAGCTTCGCGTGGCTTGAAGCCCTTACTGTTTGCACTTTGTCAGTCCGCAATGAAAGTACTTTCAAATAGACAAAAACTGCTCCGCTACACCGATTTTTGGCTCCATATTTAGAATGCAAATTCAGAAAAACGAAAATAGACGACATTATACCCATTCTCTCCATTTATTTCGATTTTTAATTGAAACAGGTTTAGGTTTACTACGGTAAATCGGATTTATTCTCTGTGTTTTGTATTTTTGTTCAATTTAATATCAAAGACAGATGTGCAGATCGTTGTTTTCTGTGTTTTGATGTGCAGATCTCTTTTTCTCTGAATTTTTAACTTTTGTACGAAACTTTGAAGAAAACATACTGTACTGGATTTCTTTTTTGATAAAGATTGGTTTAAATGTAAATTAACGGTTCCCGACTGAATCGATCTTAACAGACATGGATAGCGAACGTGAAACAATGCAAGACGGTACAAAGCATTACAGAGGGACTGCTGCATTTGGTGGAATCTTTGCAGTTAATCAGGGAAAACGATGGCAAAAATAAATCTAATTATCTCACTGCTTGGAAAAAGGCAGTGCTGATGGATTCAAGTCCTGAGTCGGTTCGAATACTTATAGCCTTCCCTGATTCAGATTTGTTGTTTTATTCTTTTTGACACGCAGTGCAAATTACCTAGGTTTTCATTCACAATTGTTTGTTATTATGACAGCTTATTCAGAATTTAGAGCATCTCAAAATCTTTGTCCAGCACCGACGCGGAAGCACCGGAAAGAAAAGGAGACCGAGACGCTACTGGTCAGAGGATGCAAACAATAAAGACAAGCTGCCTCTTCTCCAAGACGTTGTTTGTGAAGAAGTAGACGATTCTGGTCTGTATTCATAATGAAATCTGCTAAATTTGTCTAGCAATTATTTTGGCTCTGTTGCATGCGTAATTTAAACGACTTATCGTGATGAATTTTTCAGACAAAAATGGCGGAAGGATAAAGGAGGGAGGCATCTACGAGATCAACCACAAATTCTTGCCTTCAAAAACGCCCACTCATCTCAAGTCCATTCGCGCCGTGCTGGTAAGGAGTTTCAAACCCTAGATCTCCACAACATATGGCTTTCTTTTACTCGGAAAGAAAAAGAACTAATTTGCGTTGGTTTGCTGCTAGGTGACGGAGAAAACAAATGTTCTTGTGTCTGTGAAATTTCCAAGCATTCTGGCCTTGCAAAAGTGTTTCGGTATGGATAAGAATGTTGAGCCGACTACACCATATCCTGCTGTGGACGAAGAGTTTGTGATGGATGCAAAGCTGGCCGAAAGAGTTTTATTACGCCAAATCCCTTCCACAGAATATATTCCACAACGTCATCTAGAAAGTTTCTGGCTCGTTGCCGGCCCCGGTAATGAAGAGGCACTAAAAATATTCCAGCCAGACGATCCGAAGGTGGCTGAAACTCCGTCCGCGTCAGCAGAAAGGGTTCCTTACGCCGACGGTAAGCTGATACGTCATCTTAAAATATTTGTTTCTAACGTCTACGTAAGCGCCGACTGATTCTGTCTATCCTGTGCAGCCCCCCACGATATGATATTAAAAATTGACGTGGAGGCAGACACAACCATGGACATAAAATTATTGTGTGACGTGGTACGAGACCTGGGTAGTGTGCCTCTTACTCTTAAATGGGGATTCCGCCGCAAGGTGAAAATCAATAGAAAACGACGGAGGTATGAGCAGACGTCCACGGAAGGCGAAGCGCCAGAAGTTAAGATGATCTCCCAGCCGAAGCGGCGGCGCTTTGCATTAGACGAGGATGACATGGCACTCTCCATAATCCCTGAAGAAAAAGTAATGCTCAAACAAGGCAGATGGACCGGTGAAAGGTAAGAAAATTAAGGCTGAATACTTAACAAAGGTTTCTAAATTTTCATGTACTAAATAACTATTTTTCCCTCATGTGTTTGCAGGTATAGGGCAGCGCAGCTAAAGCTTTTGGCTATAATGCATGATAAGGGAGCCGTGCCAGGAAAGCCTATCTTGCGACCTGCGCTGAGAGAAGAGGCACGGAAACACATTGGGGATACGGGGCTTCTTGATCACTTATTGAAGCATATGACAGATACCGTTATCACAAATGGAGAGCGGTTCAGGCGCCGTCATAATTCAGAGGGAGCCATGGAGTACTGGCTCGAAGATGCTAGCCTTAAGGAGATACGCAAACAGGCTGGCATTCAAGATCCTTGGTGGATTCCTCCCTCCGGATGGAAGCCCGGAGATATAGTGCCTCTGAATGGTTACGGAGCAGGCATGACGCCCTTTGAAGCAGAAGAAATGAGAACTATTAAAGAGGAGCTTATTATGCTCAAGAGGTAAATACATTGGTTTTTTTTTTTGAAAATCTTAATGCAATTGAATGTAAGTTTATCATCATTTAAGAACTCTGCGAGAGTTTTTTTATCGACGTTTCCCATCACATTCTGTGATCATCATCAGAAAATTTGAGAGAGAAGATGATCTTATTTAGAAAGACCATAAAATCCGTGTCTAATTTTATTGATCTGCAGCGAACTATTTTCTATGAAAAGCATGAATGCCATTGAGGAGAAGAAAATACTACCTCAGGAGGAGGATGGCGGGATTTTGAAAGAAATGCTCAAGGTAGCTTCTTTACTGCTATATACTAGCACATAATTAAAACTATTTTCTTGTTGTCAAAAATTATTTACAGTGTTCTGTTCATATGTTATTCAGGATCTACAAACGGAAGTAAAGTGTCTCAGAAAGGATGTTGGAGAGCTTCAGATTAAGTCGCTGGGAAAGGTAAAACTAAACAATCAACCAGCAAGACTTTTTTCTTGAATTGATGCTAACGAAGAGATATAGAAGATAAACTTTTTAGACCGGTAAGCTATGGTTGTGAAACAATTTCCTTCATTGCAGGCCGACGTGGAAACCAGCCAAACTGAGTGTCCAGTTGAACAGACGAACTTATCAGGGGTAAAAATGTAAGTCGTTGTAGCGAAATCCAATAGATACGCAACGGGAACCTCAATTTTACCAACGGGAACCTCAATTTTACCATATATTTATAGTCATTGTTGCAATAGATACGCAACGGGAACCTCAATTTTACCATATATTTATTTTCATGCTAATTGTTTATTTTTTATATCTGAAGTTTGTTGGTTACCTGTAATCTTTTGATTGCTCCTAGTTAAGAGGAAACCTCGGACATAAAGAAAAAATGCGACCTACTCTGAAAAATAATTCCAGACAGTTTAATCTTAAGATTGTATGATAACTTCTGTAATTGGTTTCTGTAAATTTTTCCCCATAGATGACAGGGTTCCTAAATTCTTACGCATAATTATTTACTTAATGCAGGTTGCGTTGCAATATTGCTGACCGACTTGAGAAGCTTGAAACCGTAGAACACACATTTTTACAGGTAATGAATCTAAATGAACCTTCTACGGATGGTATGGAAATGTGTCGAGGGTTAATATTGATTTTAACGTTTTAAATCAAACAGGAAATGGAGAGCAATCATATAGCAGAAAAGAAGCAAATGGAAGATCACATTACAAAGTTGAAGGAAGCTTTGGAGAGAGTGCAGGTACATTGTTAATATTGAGCTTAATAGTGCAAAATGAAGCGTTTTTACAATTTTCTGTTGTGATTTTAAAACATTTCTTTGTGGTTAACAGGAAGAGATGAAGAGTGTCTTGAAATCCATCGATAAATCAACAGTGACACCCACGAAAGAAGCTAGCCCTGAACAATCCTTCACCAAATCCAGTCATCGCAGCGAAGCAAACATTACTGTTGGAGGGAGCACACAAAATAGTAATGACAAGGCTACAGCAGAAGGCGGGGAGTTGAGCAGCGAAAACAAAGCTGGTAGTGTTCATCAAGAAAGAGGACATTCTGCGCGGTCGGGGTTCAGGATTTGTAAGCCGGAGGGCACTTTCATATGGCCCAACATGGCCGCTAAGACCTCCACCTGGGTGCCCGTGGAGGACGTTCCTACCCCGACCCATCTTCAACCGCCGCCACCATCCCCCTCCACCGACAAATCCACGCGCAGCATCCACACCCCAATTCCTTGGAATATCCCTCGCACAAAACGGTGAGCTGCATGGAGCCGAACGATAACAGAGATTCTACCGTGCGAGCAGGGACGTCTTCCACACTAGCGGTATACAAGTCGCGGTCGAAGAGAGTAAAGCGTAACGGCGAAAAAGCCACTTGCCACTCCCAGGATACGTGCGATACCAAGCTGTCTCTTTCGCCCAAGTCCCAATCACAGCACAAAGGCCCGGTGCAAGTGCGAGTTGCAGCGTCCCCTTCAAGGCAAAAGGAATTAATTTCCATGTACGTGAGCCATCTCACGACGCCGAACCTGCAATGGGCTCAGATGATGGGCGGGCACATGATTTCCCCCGTGCCAGAGTTTATGAACAACAATTTACTGTCCCATTCTGCAGCCACAGTACATATCCAGGGAGACGGCGCTGGAGGCGGAGGAGGCTGCTCTGTAACGACTACTCCTCCTCACTCGTCATGGCTGGGATTGGCTCTCCCGCTGCTTCTTCTGCTCCCCCCAATGCTTAGAAGACACTTTCAAGCTGTTTTGTGTCCACCCTGTACGAATCTTGCCCCTTTGTTATTACAGTGATGGCGAGATACTTATATGAACGGGTACGATCAGATTACATATTATGTATAGTTTTTCGTAGGTGAATATCATGTGGTGACCCTGCCCCTGCAATACGATTTATCGTTGAAATGTATACTTATAGGCATTTGGGGTCGAATATTCTACTGTTCTGTTTATAAATTCGACTTCTTTTGGGCTTCCATATATTATCCGTCATATTTTGTAAATCAATAACAAAAAGCTTTCTGATATATTAAAAATCTCTTTAAGAGATTCCTTTGTATAAAAGAAGCGGGTCCTCGTATTTGTGCTAAAAAGTGTTTAATGGTCGCAGGTTCTTCACTGGCTAAACTTTTTGGTTCTCCACGTACTTTGCTTTATTGTAATTATGTACGTTTACATTTTCGTGGATATAATTGGAAAGGAATCTATTGTGCTTGTTTGAAGTTTTATTTTCCCGAAGATTAAGACAAAATAATTATCAGTTAACATGTCATCGGTAGCTGCAATGGAGTTCAGTAGGGAAATTTTTTTGTTGAGTACATGTCCAGACGCTTCAAAAAGAATGAGATTACGTTTGTGTCCTAAATAAATTTGTGTAAACGGAGGAAATGTGCTTATGATTACAATTGGTTGCTTTTGGAACATTTTAATCGAACATGTTTTTAACACATACAATCAGTAATAAACAAAATATTAATCAAACTTAATATATACTTTGTAATAGAAAGAGATAGAGTAATAATTAGTTTTTGTATTATGAAGTATGGTATTATTTGAATTTTATATGGAATCATATATATTTAGATTATTTATTTATTTATAATTGATGAAATGTTAATATTATTTAATAAGTGAAAAATATTTTATAAAATTGGTTTATTTTTAAAAATATATATACATTGAATTTTTTTCATGGTTTTTTGTTGATGAGTAGTGCGCACTCATTGGGTACTAGATTATATAGATTGTCAGCATCTCTACTCATACTTCGAGCGAAGTAAATAGTGGATTTACAATTATGAGTAAGCGTACAATTAAACTAGTGATCACCTTTAGCTTAAGTAACTACGAGTAAGGGGCATCCATGTCGTCAAAGTCACCCAGGGCACGATCTTGACCTCAACCGTTTTGACTCTTTATGTTGGGTGGACCCTTCAATATTATTTTCATGTTTAAAAATAATTTAGTCTAAATTTTAAAATGTACTAAAAGAAATATCTTGAAATAGTAAAACATATAGTTAGAGGTAGGGGTTAAATTTGACGGTCACCGTACTCGTCAATTTTTTTTTTTTTCTTTTTTGTGACGGTTTTGTAATTAACATCACCTTGCATGTGACGTTTAATTTTTAATTTTGACTTTCATGATTTTCATATAAATATCAACATTTATATTTTCACATAATAACACTATATGAAATAGAGATATTGTACGCAAAACTGAAATCTTATTCTATTATAAATATATATTAACATAGCTATAAAACACTAACATGTCATAATATTGTGGATGCATTTAATTTAAGATCATAATCATGCAACGAAATAATTTGTATAAAATGTATAGCCTAATTTAGCATTAAAAATTAAATTTTCAATATAATTTTTATAATACAAAACAATATACATAAATTAAGAATTGATTTTTTTAAAATTAAATGATACTTGATTAAAGATAATATATCTTTTCTATTGGTGAAGTCAATTAATGCAACATATTTGACAATACTTAGATGGGCTTCACTATCATATCATCCCAATACACGTTAATGTATATTCAAAATAATCAAATGTCTAATATCCTTTTCTATTCAAGAAAACATTTTAAACAAAGTATTATAACATCCTCAATACACACTAATAAATATTTGAAAAAACTCAAACATATATCACATATATCTTCAAAAAGATCAAATGTATATCATGGATTCACCACTTTTGACTTGAGAAAGTACCCTTAAACAATACATAAGTAGTGTAAACAAAATATCTAGTGTTCATGGGCTCATATGAAATACCCCATCATTACAAATATGTCAACACAAAACATTCTAAGATACTTCAAATCCTTCTTTGTTTTTCATCTTTCCAAATTTCATAAACTCTATTCCAGTCCACCTCTGATATATGAAGTCCTGTCAATGAAACTCGCATCAAGGCATCCAATGTTTCCAATGAGAGCTTTGTTCTTCTTATATCTTTTATTATATTTTGTCTTGAAAATCCTCTCTCACATGCAACTGTACTTGTTGGAATGGTAAGTATTGCTTGCCATAGTTTTGTCATGTTTGGAAAGCTTGTATGCGAATCTGTGGCACAAAAAACCCTCCAAGCCTCCTTCATGTGGAATCCTTCACAACTAAAGCGAAGAGTATCAACAAAATTATACAACTCTTTTGAACAACCTTCAAAATAAAAAAAAGGCTTTTCTTCTCCCTCACACAAAGTATGTTGTAAGTGTTCAAAATTTTTAAGAAGCCACCGCTTTGAATTTTCTTCTCTAGTACATGCATCCTCTGAATAATGACAAGGGCTAAACAACTTTATAGAATTGAAAAATGAAATATCTAGGAATATTTCATTTAAACAATCTACAAGTTTTTGAACATATTTTTGTAAGTTTTTTACAACTCTCTAGTGACCCATCAATGCAAGGCTTGATGTTTGTTTTAGTGCATCCGTAATGCCCACTCCTCTTCAACACTTGATTGAACCGTGTTATCAATTCCAAATTGATTATAATCTCAAACCTTGCTATTGTATTCTAGTTAGCATACAAATAAAATGTGCGGGACATCATGATTACTATTGTGTTTTGGTTATTATTTTGATTGTATGTCGTACTGTGGACCCTGTTGGGCATTTAAGGATAAGACAATTAGCTAGAATGGTTGCATTGTCATAAATTGATTGTGATATCATTACTCTTTGATATTGTCTTGTTATATTTAATCTATCACTGTGACTGAACACATAGTCATCATTGCACATGGTACCTGTAAATATTAATAAACAAATGACATTAACACATTGTGATATGGAAATCGAAGGATAGACATCACCGAATCGAAGGCCCGATTAACTATTGATAGACACTCAGTAGGGAAGATAATGATGTGTTGTCAGCTTAGATATATATTGATATTTTGAATTTTCTTCGTATTAATTTTATTACGATGTTCAAAGTTATTTTGTGATTTCTTTGATATTGAAGAATGGGCAAAATGGTGAATGAGTGAAAGTATTACTTAAATTAGATGATTTAGTTGGTTTATGATCTTAGTTGTAAATGATGTATGAGTAGAATCGAAATGTTGAAAATTGGAGTA
This sequence comes from Taxus wallichiana var. yunnanensis, assembly GCA_018340775.1. Lineage (NCBI taxonomy): Eukaryota > Viridiplantae > Streptophyta > Pinopsida > Cupressales > Taxaceae > Taxus > Taxus wallichiana. The sequence continues at coordinate 764,223,043 of CM031244.1, forward strand.
ATTGTTGAATTACTTGGTCTTAGCAATAGTAGTTATGATATTTGATGTTGAAATTGATATGTAGATATAAGCATTTTATTAGTTCGACATCGTTAATATGGCCATGAGGCCAGAGGGGTATTGTGTGATTTTTGTAGGTAATTATATCACAACAATAAACTACGGGGGATAGGAGACCAACAACGAAGGAATGTGGGGTATTGGCAACTGGTCACCATGGCAACTTGTGTAATGTTGTTGTTTTGTTATTTGTTGTTAGGGGGTTCCCATGGGGGATGACCCCAATTGTGACCAAGGGTTTGTGTGTAGTTCTTTTCCTTTCTTTTATTTAATTTTGGTGTATGTGATTTAATTTGTGATGTAATTCCCTTTTATCATTAATTGGTTTATGTGTCTTAATTAAGTGAACTAATCATATTATTAAGCTAATTTTGGATGTGACAAAAAGGAGTCATTTATTAGAGTGGTTGGGTCTTTGGTTCTTGTGTTTATTAGTTGAGTGTATGTGATTTTGAGTGTTGTACACTCCACCCTACTTGGGAAACTCGGATTTGGGCTTAAGGGCCATTTTTGGAGGCTTGTGGGACAAGTTAAACTTGTCCCACACCTCTTAATTTATTATACCAACCCTACCTATGGGTTGGGGGGTAAAAAATAGACCCCATTATGTGTTTTGGAAGGCAAAATGTTAGATTTAATTACACTTTCTTACATGTGTTTAATTTTGTCCTTAAAGGGGTGTGGGTTGGAGTGGTGTGTGTAAGAGGTTTTCATTCCTCTCAACCACCCATTTATTATGCCTTGGGGTATGGGTTTGACTTGGGTGATGTGGGATGGAGAAGAAATGATGTGGCATCCTACATGGAGCCACATCATCTCCCTCTTCCTCTTTTCTATTTATTTGGAGTTTTGGGAAGTATTGGGGTTGGTTACTTTTTTTGGGAATGCTTGTAATTTTGGAGAGCTTGCTTGAGAATGGAGCTTGGAGTGGATGGTGGTTGCTTAGGATTTTGGAAGGCTTGGAGCTTCTTTGTGTATTGATACTCTTCATTTGTGAGGTAGATCTCCACCTTTGGTTTTTTGTTACCTTGCTATTTTATTATGTTCTTATGTGTAAATGTTGATAGTTATATTGGTAACTCGTAGTGGACATATCTTATACGAAGGTTGTCTTATGAATATCTGTCTCGTGATCCTCGGTTGATGGTATCCGGACCTAATATCTGTCTTAAAAAAACTATGGCCCCCTTCATCTGATCAAAAAAATCATCAATACACGGAAGGGGGTAATGATTCTTGATCATTACTTTGTTTAGTTGACGATAATCGATACACAATTACAGAGATCCATCCTTATTCTTTACAAAAATCACCGGTGCACCCCAAGGGGATATACTAGGATGGATTAGGCCTTTCTCAAGAAGGCCCTCCAGTTGCAACTTGAGCTCACAGAGCTTAGGGGTAGTCATCCTATAAGGCACTCGTGAGATAGGATCTGCTCCAGAACCAAATCAATGTGAAAATCTATCTCATGTGGGGGAGGTAACCCTAGAATATCCCCTGGAAATACATCTGAAAACTCCCTCAAGATATGATGATCGTCAAGTGATGACCCACTAGACTCATCCTTTGATCTGTCGCACTTAACCGTGACAACATACAACTTAAAACCTTGTCACATCAATGCTTAAGTTGCATGCATAATGAGATATGGTGTGAATAGAGGTGGGTCTCCTGACTCCAACTATCACTGACTCCACTCCCAAATCATCTGCACATGATATTACCTTACTGTAACAATCAACCCTAGCCCTATGTGCTAGATAACCAATCCATGCCCAAAATAATCCCATAGGAACCCAAAGGAAGGATACGAAGATCTAAGGTCATGGAAAAGGGTCCTAGGTCAACTATGCACTCCTTGACTAAGGAGTCCCTTTGTGAGCTTAGCTCTAGAAGCCATCTCCACATCCCAACTATGGCTCTGCCTAACTACCACCAGCCTGCATTGCTCTACTACAAATGGAGAAATAAAATAATATGAGGAGCCTAAATCAAATAAAATAGGAATAAAAATGCCATCAATGCTACATGTCATCTTAATCACCATGCTTTGGTGCTCGCTACTGTGATTCTCAACTCTGCATATATCATGTGGCTCCTAGCCATATCACCTACTGTAGGCTCTAAAATTGGTGCCTTACCCTTATTATTAGGGTTATGAGGGCACTCTCTCCAATGATGCCCAAGTACACCACACCCATAACAACTACTAGGTCCCCTCTAATGAGAAGCGGCTCCCACAGTACTCTAGTGGTATGTGTCATGGATCCTGATGATCTTGTTATGGATTGTTATGGTCACCTTGTAACGAGCTCCCGTAGTTTGAGCTCTAGGTGGTGCTTGAGTCTTGACTAGTCCCCTAGGAAGAGGCCCCATACTACATCCCCTCTAAGCATCGAATCTCTGCGGAGGCCTAAATGGAGGGTAAGCCTACTGTCATTGCTGCTGAGGTGACCTAAATGAAGACTGTGTAGAACCATGTCCACCACGAGGAGGAGGACCCGACCCCTCGACTTGATATCCTGCATCTATTAGATATGGCTCCGCACTCTATCTCTGTCTGTTGCATTTGCCTGGTCTTCTCGAAATATAGGCCTTCTCAACGGCCTCTGCTAATGTCTGCGGGAAATGAATTTGCAGACTTTGCCCTCTAATGTCTAAGTTCAGGCCCCCGATGAACTGTGGATTCTCACCTACTTGTCCTACACTTAGTCTACATACTAAAGTAGGTACATAAAGCGACTCTCATACTCTACCATTGTAACGCTCCTTTTCGGCGTTGAATCTCGCGCCCGGCTTCTTTGACCGCAATTCATAATGTTGAATGTTTGTAATGTGCTCCCTATGATTGTTAACTAATTACGATCTTAGTGCGAAGTAAATTTAATTCCTTTTCTTGTCGTCATATAGTCTTGTGTTGTCATAAATACTTTTAGTTGTTGCGGGTGTTTCTTAACATATTTTATGAACATCCATATTGAATTCTAATCATATTCTCGATTATATGGTTTTCTTAGTGATGCTCTTGTTTATTAGATCTAAAAGAATATTCAATTTTTTTTCCAAGGGTGATTTGAGCTTATTTATAAAGGGACCTAATACTTATAAGCTAAGTTGATTTATTTTGATCATCCACCAAAGGCTAAACCGTGGGGCAAACAATGGTTAGACTCGACTTGTGTGGGTAGGTAGAGTGGGTCCTTTGGCGGTGCCAATTATTGCAAGGGCCTACTAAATGTAGTGCGGACTTGATTGATTCTCCCACCAACTCCTTCCTTGGTGGTGACCTGTCCATTATAAATCACTTCTCCCAATAAAGTCCCTTAATTGGCATATTAGGTCAGAATTTATTATCTCCTTCTTCAATTCATATGCTAGTGGGTGATTGGGTGGGGAGGTGGCCGTATGCAAACCTTTTTTTTTTAAAGAGTCATGCTCTTGGCATGTGATGTCAGATGGGAGCACCCAAAAGATATTTGGCTGCACAAACTATTGGAGATAAGGGATTTTTCTTACAAATGGGTTTGATGGAAAAGGTTTTGAAATATTCCAAGCAAATGCCTATGCCAGTGCAGATCCTCCATGGTGCTTACCACGTGCACCCAACTTGTGTCGATTTAGGAAGACTCGCAGCGGGACATAAACGTTCAACAAGCAATAAAATGGAGGAATGTGCCAAGGGTTTCTGTAGTAAGGGGATGGTGAACGCCTATGCAAGTATGGAGGTGAAATTCAGTGACATAACCTGCTGGAATAAATCTCTAGGCACCTTTTTGTGTCGGTTTTGGTTAACTTTGAATCCCAAGAGAAATAGCAGGGGGAGAGCCAATGATTTCCCAGGCATGGATCTCCACCCTTTACTCCATTTGCATTCATCTTAGCAAAATATATTAAGCGGTTTAGTATTCTGTTTTGGAAATTTGGACATTCAAATAGATAGTTATACATTTTCCTTGTCTTGTTGCTTATTACATACTGGTAAATCATTTCTTCTGAGTGGATGGTTGAAGATTTTTTGATAACTAACTATTTATAAGCTGGGTGTCTTATAAATCTTACCTATTATTATTATTTTATTAGTGCCCAAATTTCATTGTGAAAAAGAATTCATTTATTTATTTTTTAAATTTAGTCTGGTGTGGATATGTGTTGACTTTATTGCTAAGAATAATTTGTGGAATGATTGAGTGATGGGAATTTCTAGTTCGGGTTACTCGATTTGGAAAAAGGGGTTTTTGGTTTGTGATCAAACTATGGTTGCATGTAATTCTGGGTGGGATGAGAAACCATCATGATTACATACTATTCCATGAAATTTTTCGAAGCCAAATTTGTTTATGTGTCATGACTAAATATTATTCTTGGTAACCTATGACATCCTAGGTAAGCTTGAACAATATAGATGAATTAGGTGCTTTGAGATTTCAGGACTTGATATCCAAGTTAAATAAATAATAAAAAAATCAACCAAATCCTCTTGGTGTGTCACTCGGATTCGCAGTAGTCTCTTAAATGAATAAGTCTCTCTATAAACCAAATAAAAAAAATAGAACTTTTGAGTTTTGCTCCGATAGAAGTTTGTACGTAAGGTGCAAGGTTTATCTATTCATAGGACTAGAAAATGTATTTCATACTTGGGAATTTACATTATGGAATCATAGGGCATGATGGTTTTTTTTTTTTTGAAAGAATAAAAGGTATTAACAAGCAACTTATTTTGGAAATTGAATATCGATTTCAAGATTATTGTTTACCATGTTTATTGTATACATTGAGTAATTCTCCTACTCACATAAATAAAATTGAGCCTAACCTAATATAGAATATAGAATTAATCTTATTGTATAATAATTGGGAACATAAAAATATAAGTATATGTATATGCCTATTCTGTGTTACTTAGGCTAGGCAAGGAGTAAGAAATGTTTCTTGTAGGATGAAAGAAGGTTGTGGATAAAATAAAACCCAAAAAAAATGGCTTGTTTTTCCCCCCTCTAAATTGTCATTCACAACTTGGGATTGGAATATTGTTAGAATGTGAAATTTGGAAGTTATCATGGTAAAGTAATTTATGAGATAAGTTGAAATTTTTAGACCTTGAGACCTCATACAAAATAAGCTATATTTACCAAAGTTGCACTCATTCGGGACTAGGAGAGTACTAGGGCACGAGATAGTAAATCGACCATATATGAAGATTGAACCAAAAAAAAAATCTAAATTTTAGATAGAAAGAGTGTTTTTAAAATATGAATCCAATGAGTCTAGTATTGAATTGATTGGGTCATTATTGAGGGAGATATCATCAAAACAATTATAGTTCAAGCAATAAGGAAATCAAGAAAATATCTATCTAAAAAGACAGCTTTAAATCGATCCACCAAGAAGGTCTAAAATTTTATATGTAGATTCCTTTTAATGTTTTCCAAGTACTCTCCAAGTTTCCACCCATTTTGGAGCCCTACAACAAAAGATATAAGTAACTATGTTCTTAGAGCTGTGTGCATGCCAAAAACAATTTTTGCTGATTGTTTTCTTGAGAAGATAGAATATCAAATGGGAAGAATCTTGTCCTATTATCTTTGAGAGCCAAAAAGTATATGGATGCATTCTAATTGTCATTAGTAGAGGGGCTAGACATGGAAAGTTGTGAAATTATCTCTGTGTGTATTCCTAAACTTGAATGCAATGTGTTAAAGAATAAAGGCATCTTCTTTGTTTTGGAAGATAATTATAGTTGTGTTACATGTTGAATTATTTGTTATTACTACTTTTCATGGACCGTTGTAGCACTACAAGGGTTATGAAATTGAATGCATTTGTACTAAATAATAAAGTCTCCCTCTTAGTTTTGGAAGGTAACTACGGTTGTGTTGCTGTTGAATTATTTGTTATTATTGTTCTCTTGGACTTCTGTAGCATTATCAATGTTATGAACTTGAATGCAGTGGTACTAAGAATAAAGATGTTTGTTCAAGTTGTAAAGTAACTTGAGTTATGTTATCTAGTATGAATGTTATTCATTTGACTGTTGTAGCATGTTGGGAGTTATGCCCTGGTTTACGACTGTACTATGAATGTAATGTTTTCCAAAAGAAGAACAATAACTCGCATAATATACCTTACTTATGGTCAATGCAATAAGAATAAGAGATGGAGGTCCATTCCAGTTTGCTTAAAACTGACCATGTTATCATCATGCAGGTGGATGGATCATTGACATGGTAAGAAAAGAGATGGTTGAATTGTTTGGATAACCATACTGACTTCATCAATAAGAATATTGTAACAATAATGGATCTAAGGAAAGATATCATCTCTACATGTATTTTTACTCAAGAAAGAAAAACAAAATAAAAGGATTGTTTCACCTAACAACTACCTTCTTACTTATAAGTTTGTATTGAAAATGTAATACTAGTTTAGTTCATATTTGAACATGGAATTTAGAGATGATCTGTTTTTATACGTGAGGGTGTTTGAGACACTTCTATTATTTATTCAGCATTGTACCTAATTATAAGATATAAATTTTGTGATATAATGATTGTTGTGTGGGATATACTAGGTTGGAGCCTAAGTACAAATATATGTATATTCATATATATTACTTGATTTCAAGGAGTGATGTAATTAATATGATATTGTTTGAATGATAAAAGAACATATAGCTGCAAGATGATCACAAGTACCATAATGGACCTCGGTAACAAAAAAGACACTCTTTACATATCAAAGTATTCATATAAGTTAAGCATTAATAGAGTTATGTACAAGTATGGACCTTGCTATTCGGGGTCATATAAGTTGAACACTCTTTACATATCAAAGTGTTCATATAAGTTAAGCATTAACAGAGTTATGTACAAGTATGGACCTTGCTATTTGTGGTCATACAAGTTGTACTCACCTTAAGCCTTTAACATAGTGCTCTTGTTACAAAATCAAATATTTCTTATGAATTTTATTAGTGTAAGTAACAAACCTAAACCAACAAGTCAACCTAGTATAAAACTACTGCATGACTACTCTTCTCATGTGATCCTTTTTGCATGGGAATAACTAAAACCTTAGGATGAGCCTAATTATTTACTCTCGTCATGCCTTCGGCTTAAGGAAATAAGAGCCTAGGTTTGGGTTATCGTCATAGTTGGTATACTTAACAATATCTTATAAATTATGAATGGTCATGAAAAGATAATTATGAAGGAGTGTACTATAAGATAAATGAACAAAAAGAGTGAAGACAATGTGGTCTTATTGTAAAGATAATTTAAAGGTGAATTAAAAAAAAAAAAAAAAGGTCAATATCAAAATATGTTTTAATGAATATGTGACCGGGAAAGTATTGTTATGGATGGAGCCCTTACAAGAGTTATAACGTATTGCATCATTGTGTTATGCCGAGTGTCTCAAATGTTATGCATTATCTTAAGTATTCTCATAAGGTGTCATGCTTACCACAATGTAAGTGAAAAAAAAAATACTGCGAGTATTTTTGTAGTTGTTTTTGTGTGGGTTTTAGTGGGCATTACACTTGGTATCAGAGCGGAGGTTCATGCTCTCGAACCTCTGGGCCAGTTTGGAGTGGTGGTGGTGTTACATGATGGTACTGCATGATGGGGATGGTGTTGCATGATGGTGATAAATATTAGAAGAGTAATGTGTTTTAAGAGTGATGTGAACTATGTTGTAATTGTGATATTGTTAGTGCACATGATGTGTATGTCACTTAGTGTGTAATTGCTGCATGTTGATGTGTTAAGGATGAGAGCATTTTTCTCTCCTTTCAACAAATTCTATGTGAGTTTGAGTGTGAAACAGTGTTTTGTTGTGTGTGGAAGAAATGTGATTGTTGACTCGGATTGTTGGATCCTATTTGTATTTGTGATGTGGGGTGTGTTGGTATGTGGTGTAACCATGCTAGATGTGGTGTAACCAGGTTGGTTGTGGTGAACTAAATTTCTTAATGATGTCATTATCATTTGTGTAGAAATATGTGTATTTCCATGTATATGATAGTTGATTGTATGTTGTAATTGTGTTCATCATATTTGTAATTCATGTGATATGTAATGAGTAATGTCATAAAATTGGGACATATGGTGATTACATGATCCCTATCATATGGTTATTGCACTTTGGGTGTGGCATGTGGTGATGTGATATGTTGTAACTGTGACTGTAATGTATGTGTTATACCCTGTATATGTACCTTGCTAAGGTGATATGATTAATGTGCGTGAACCACCATTATGTTAGTGATGTTGTTGCATGTTATGTTGTGAACCTTATGCTAACCGACCCTGAGGGAAATCGGTAGAGTGTATGTTTGGAGTGAGGGGATGTGTACCATGGGCCAGTAACTCGAGCTGACCTTCAGTTCCATAGATGATGACCTGTGCTTCTTTCCTCTCTCCATATGTGGTTGTTGTATGGAGGCAACCTAAGTGTAGCTATGACTATGTTTAGCCTTGTTGAAGTGGTGGCGGGATGATTCTGATAGAGATGATGACAATTGTACTATTGCTATTTTATTTTGCGCTGAGGCTCAAGGTTTGAGTGCCAAAAACTTGTTGAGTACCCCCTTGGTGGCTAGATAAGGCCACATAGTCATCGTAATGTGTTATTCTTATATATGTATTTTATTCGTAAATTGAACTTTTTATGTTATTTCTACAAGGACCAATAATTTTCTTGATTGCCATGTTTTACATTTTGGGCATTTCCTTGGTTTGTGGTACTAACATGCAGATTTTGACACTAACTATGGCTATTTGGCCATTTATTTTTCTTGGTTTTGGATCTTCTTTTAAATTTTAAGATTTTACCACCTTTCCCAAGGCTTGTACTTTGCCACTTGGCATTTGGATCAGATTGTTATGTTGGTTCTATTGTTGTGATGTGTGGAATAGGGTCATGGGATGCACCATGGAATGGTTGGACCTATGGACCCACTTCATTGTATGGGGTATGCCCCAAGGAGTTACAAGTAACTAGCGGGTTGTTGAACCACACATTATTATGTCACTTGGGTTAGAAGTGTCAGGACTCTATGTGCCTAGGGCCATAGGGAGACCGGCCTCCTTGAGGGAGGCATAAGAGATTGAGGGAGGCATAAAAGACTTGAGGGAGGCATAAGATATTTGTGTGTATGATTGAGGTTTCGGGATATATGTTGAGTTATTGTGATGTCTTGGGAGTGGTCCTATGATATATGTGTTACTCATGTTAGTTGGATATGTTTTGTAATGTTGTGGATATGGCGTTGATGCCCTTTTGACACTATGTACCTGTAGTTATTATTCTGAGTTATGTGAAACCTTCATCTGTGGAATTGTGGAAAATTTTAGTTGTTGAAGTACACTTTTGTTCGAATATTGTATGTCAGCCATAGATGTGTGTCAAGTATGATTTCATGTGGACAGAGCATGTTCTCTTCCATAATTTGGTCAAGCTCTTTTGGTGTGGTACGATTGTGAAATTATGTAAACTAATGTCTGTGAATCTTTAATGTTGTGTCGGACCCTGGTATGGTATTGTGATAGAAGTTCCTGTTGGGTACCCATAAGAATCATTAAACTCAAAAATATTAAGGGCTTGAGTTTAGAAATAAGGTAAAAAAAGAGATTGATTAAATAATGGAATAAAAGAGAACTGCCAATATTCACAAAACATTGCAAGTTAAATAAACTGCTATAATTTCTAGGCTTCCCGTGGTCGTACCTTAATGATAGAAATTCGAACCATAGGCAGAAATTTTCGTCTTTAGCTTTACTTCGTTTCTTATCCCTTTTTCTATCCTCGGTGTTATTTCGCATCGAGGACGATGCTTTCTTAAGGGGAGGAGAATGTAACGCTCCTTTTTGGTGTTGAATCCCATCCGGCTTCTTTCACCGTAGTTCATAACGCTTTGAATGTTTGCAATGTGCTCCTATGATGTTAGCTAATTATGATCTTGTTTGTGAAGTAAATTTAATGTCTTTTCTTGCCGTCATACATTCTTGTGTTGTCATAAATACTTTTAGTTATTACGGGTGTTTCGTAACATCTTTTATGAACATCCATATTGAATTTTAATCGTATTATCAATTATATGGGTTACTTAATGATGCTCTTGTTTAGTAGATCTAAAGGAATATTCAAATTTTTTTCCAAGGGGATTTGAGGGTATTTATAAAGGGACATAATACTTATAAGATAAGTTAATTTATTTTGATCATCCACCTAAGGCTCAACCGTGGGGCAAACAATGTTTAGATTCGACTTGTGTGGGTAGGTAGAGTGGGTCCTTTGCTAGCATAAATTCTTGCAAGGGGCCTACTAAATGTAGTGTGGATTTGATTGATTCTCCCACTAACTCCTTCCTTGGTGGTGACCTGTCCATTATAAATCACTTTTCCCAATAAAGTCCCTTACTTGGCATATTAGGTTAGAATTTATTATCTCCTTCTTCAATTCAAGGATCTTTAGTGGGTGATTGGGTGGGGTGCAGCCGCATGCAAACCTTATTTTTTTTAAAGAGTCATGCTCTTGGCATGTGTTGTCGGATGGGAAAACCTAAAAGATCTTTGGATGCATGGACTGTTGGAGATAAGGTATTTTTCTTACAAATGGGTTTGGTGGAAAAGGTTTTGAAATCTTCAAAGCAAATGCCTATTTTAGTGCAGATCCTCCATGGCCCTTGCCACGTGCACCCGGCTTTGTGTTGAGTTGGGGAAGACCTGGAGCAAGACATAAACATTCAAAAAGCACAAAAATAGAGGAATGTGCTAAGGGTTTCTGTAGTAAGGGGATGGTGAATGTGTATGCAAGTCCGGAGGTGAAATAAAGTGACATAACCTGCTGGAATAAATCTCTAGGCACCTTTTTGTGTCGGTTCGGTTAACTTCAATCCTAAGAGAAATAACAGGGGAGATCCAAGCAATTTCCAGGCATGGATCTCCAACCTTTACTCTATTTCCGTTCATCTTAGTAAAATATATTATGCGGTTTAGTATTCTTTTGGAAATTTGTACATTCAAATAGATAGTTATACATTTTCCTTGTCCTATTGCTTATTACATCCGGTAAATCATTTCTTCTAAGTGGATGGTTGAAGATTGTTTGATAACCAACTATTTATAAGGTGTGTGTCTTATAAATATTACCTATTATTTTTATTTTATTAGTGCTCAAATTTCTTTGTAGAAAAGAATTAATTTATTTAAAAACAAAAAAATTAGTCCGGTGTGGATCTGTGTTGACTTGATTGCTAAGAATATTTTGTGGAATGATTGAGTGATGGGCATTTCCGGTTGAGGTTATTCGACTGGAAAAAGGGGTTTTTGGTTTGTGATCAAACTATGGTTTGATGTAATTCTGGGTGGGATGAGAAACCATCATGATTACATACTATTCCATGAAATTTTTCAAAGCCAAATTTGTTTATGTGTTGTGTAAATATTATTCTTGCTAACCTATGATGTCCTAGGGTAAGCTTGAACAATATGGATGAATTAGGTACTGAGATTTCGGGACTTGATATCCAAGTTAAATAAATAATAATAATAAAAAAATCAACCAAATCCTCTCGGTGTGTCACTTAGATTGCTGAAGTCTCTTACACAAATAAGTATCTCTGTAAACCAAATAAATAAAATAGAACTTTCAAATTTTTTCTCCGGTAGAAGTTTGTACGTTAGGTGCAAGGTTTATCTATTCATAGGACTAGACGATGTATTTCATACTTGGGAATTTACATTATGGAATCATACGGCATGATGGTTTTTTTTTCGAAAGAATAAAAGGTATTAATAAGCAACTTATTCGGAAATTGAATATAGATTTCAAGATTATTATTTACTATGTTTATTGTATACATTGAGTAATTCTCGCTACTCACATAAATAAAATTGAGCCTAACCTAATATAGAATATAGAATTACTCTTATTGTATAATAATTGGGGAACATAAAATATAAGTATATGTATATGCCTATTGAGATGTGTCACTTAGGCTAGGCAAGGATTAAGAAATGATTCTTGTAGGATGAAGGAAGGTTGTGGATAAAATAAAACCCAAAAAAAAAGAGGCTTGTTTTTCCCCCTCTAAACTGTCATTCACAACTTGGGATTGGAATATTGTTAGAACGTGAAATTTGGAAGTTATCATGGTAATGTAATTTCTAAGATAAATTGAAAGTTTTAGACCTTGTGACCTCATACAAAATAAGCTATATTTACCAGGTTGCACTCAACCAGGACTAGGAGAGTACTAGGGTACAGATAGTAAATCGACCATATCTCAATATTGAACAAATGAAAAATTCTAAAATTCAGACATAAAGAGAATTTTTAAAATATGAATCCAATGAGTCTAGTATTGACTTGATTGGATCAGTATTGAGGGAGATATTATCAAAACAATTATAGTTCAAACAAGAAGGAAATCAAGAAAATATCTAACTATCTAAAAGACAGCTTTAAATCGATCCACCAAGAAGGTCCGAAATTTTATATGTAGATTCATTTTAATGTTTTCCAAGTACTCTCCAAGTTTCCACCCATTTTGGAGCCCTACAACAAAAGATATAAGTAACTATGTTCTTAGAGTGTGTGCATGTGCATGACAAAAACAATTAAAATCTTGATTGTTTTCTTGAGAAGATAAAATATCAGATGGGAAGAATCTTGTCCTATTATCTTTGAGAGCCAAAAGTACATGGATGCATTCTAATTTTCATTAGTAGAGGGGCTAGACATGGAAATCTATGAAATTATCTTTGTGTGTATTCCTAAACTTGAATGCAATGTGTTAAAGAATAAAGGCTTCTTCTCTCTGTTTTGGAAGATAATTACGGTTGTGTTACATGTTGAATTATTTGTTATTACTACTTTTCATGGACCGTTGTAGCACTACAAGGGTTATGAAATTGAATGCATTTGTACTAAATAATAAAGTCTCCCTCTTAGTTTTGGAAGGTAACTATAGTTGTGTTGCCTGTTGAATTATTTGTTATTATTGTTCTCTTGGACTTCGTAGGATTATCAATGTTATGAACATGAATGCAGTGGTACTAAGAATAAATATGCTTGTTCCAGTTGTAAAGTAACTTGAGTTATGTTATCTAGTATGAATGCTATCCATTCGACTGTTGTAGCATGTTGGGGGTTATGGCCCTGGTTTATGACTGTACTTTAAATGTAATGTTTTCCAAAATAAGAATACTAAATCACATAATATAACTTACTTATGGTCAATGCAATAAGAATAAGAGATGGAGGTCCATGCAAGTTTTCTTAAAACTGACCATGTTATCATCATGCAGGTGGATGGATCATCGAGCTGGTAAGAAAAGAGATGGTTGGATTGTTTTGGATAGCCATACTGACTTCATCAATAAGAATATTGTAACATTAATTGATCTAAGGAAAGATATCATCTCTACATGTATTTTTACTCAAGAAATAAAAACAAAATAAAAGGCTTGTTTTACCTAACAACTACCTTCTGTTACTTAGAAGTTTGTATTGAAAATGTAATACTAGTTCAATTCATATTTGAACATGGAATTTAGAGATGATCTGTTTTTATACGTGAGGATGTTTGAGATGCTTCTGTTGTTAATTCAACATTGTACCTAATTATAAGATATAAATTTTGTGATATAATGATTGTTGTGTAGGATATACTAGGTTGGAGACTAAGTACAAATGTATGTATATTCATATATATTACTCTATTTCAAGAAGTGATGTAATTAATATGATATTGTTTGAATGATAAAAGAACTTATAGTTGCAAGATGATCACAAGTACCATAATGGACCTCAGTAACAAAAAAACACTCTTTACATATCAAAGTATTCATATAAGTTAAACATTAACAAAGTTATGTACAAGTATGGACCTTGCTATTTGGGGTCATACAAGTTGTACTCACCTTAAGCCTTTAACATAGTGCTCTTGTTACAAAATCAAATATTTCTTATGAATTTTGTTAGTGTAAGTAACAAACCTAGACCAACAGGTCAACCTAGTATAAAACTGGTGCATGACTACTCTTCTCTTGTGATCCTTTTAGTATGGGAAGAACTAAAACCTTAAGATGAGCTTAATTATTTACGCTCGTCATGCTTTCTGGCTTAAGGAAATAAGAGCCCAGGTTTGGGTTATCGTCATAGTTTGTATACTTAACAATATCTTATAAAGTGTGAATGGTCATGAAAAGATAATTATGAAGGAGTGCACTATAAGATAAATGAAAAAAAAGAGTGAAGACAATGTGGTATTATTGTAAAAATAATATAAAGGTGAATTTAAAAAAATTAAGGTTAATATCAAAATATGTTTTAATGAATATGTGACCCAGGAAAGTATTGTCATGGATGGAGCCCTTACAAGAGTTATAATGTATTGCATCATTGTGTTGTGACAATGTATCAAATGTTATGCATTATCTTAAGTATTCTCATGAGGTGTCGTGCTTACCACAATGTAAGTGAAAAAAAAATACTGCAGTATTTTTGTAGTTGTTTTTGTGTGGGTTTTAGTGGGCATTACAACCATCATCATGGATTCTCGATGTAGTTTGTGGAACTCATCTATCCTTTTCTGAATGAACCTCCTAGACAAATATGTGATCCTGAACCACTCCTCAAAGAGCTCCCAAGTGACTATCTCAGAATCCACATGGAGCTTCTGCTCCTCGGTCCTCCACCAAACCCCGGTTCTGTCTCTCAGAAGGTGGATGGAAACAAGAGCCTTCATGTTCTGGTACAAATACATAGCTTGAAGCATCTACTCAAGCTGACCAACCATGCCTTTGCCTAAAATCCTCCAGTGTCCCTAGAAAAATGAGATGGATGGAGTTTCAGGATCTCTCTAATGTGATCTACCGTAGACTGTGTTTGTCCGTCATTAGGTCTCTTGACACGATCATCACATTGTCTAAGGCTCCTAGATATGTCCCTATGTCTTGTAGCCGTGTCACTATGAAATCTCTATGATGAATCTTGTTTGACCGACTCCACATGGGAGTTCTCTCCGCCCTATGCTTGTCACTATGTCGGGAAGGTGCACAAGCCTGCTGATGGCTCTCTATCATGTCTACTAGGTCTCCCTCCTAGAGATCATCCATGTATAGTGGCATTAACATCTTATAACGTCTAAATTATATGAGGTAATATGGCCGATCCGCCCGATCCGGGAGGCGGTAAGTCTAGGTCCACATGCAAGAACCCCTCGTCTAGTTCGCGCTTCTTACATAGACCAAGGAGAGAGTTAGTTTATTATTCTAGATTTTGTTTCAGTTTTCTAGGTTTTCTATGTTTTAAAACATCATGCAATGTTGTGTGATCTAGGTTTAGAGTTGTGTTAAGTTTTCTTGTTATGTATTATGTTTCCAAGTGTTCTCGGGGTCCAAGTGTTGAACCCATGGCTCTAATACCAAATGTAATGCCCACAATTTCAACGTTCTAAAACCACATTAAATCTTAAATAATTATCTGGAAAGTTGCGACAATTTTTTTATTTTAAACAAGTTGTAAGGTGTCAAACCCTATAAAATGTTTAATTAATTTCCACTAGCAATTACTACATTACAAAGGATAGATCAGGTATAGATTAATAATCAACTATTCTTAATCCGTTTCCAAAGTCAATTTTAAATTACAATCTGCTAGGAATGTGCCATAAATTATTTTACTTGATTAAATAGTTTCCCCTTCTCAATTACTGTTCAAACCCACAATAATTAAACCCTTAACCTTAGTTACTTTAGTTCCATTATCTTACTAGATTTAATGTCTATTTAATAATTACTAAAACATACTAGGAGAGTTACATTTTTAACTTAATACACTAGAGCCCTAAGTGGCCCCATTCACCCATTTACACATACATTTGATTTATTTAAAAATTACAACCATAATATGAATATTCTCACCTAACAATTATAGGGTTGATTCTTAACCCTTGGATCAAATCCATTATGGCCACTAGATCTAAGAGTTCCAACCTAACCCTAACCATCCTTAAGAAATTTTATTAAATCATTTTTTTTCTTGCCCTAACCTCCTCATTTGGTCTCTTTTCTTTCTTTCATTTTTATAGGTTGGAGGAGAGGAAGCCATGAAAGCTAGGAGGGAAGGAACCATGAAGGAATTCACTAGAATCAAGCTTAGTTTAGTTTAGGTTATGGATTTATTATTGTAATGTCTTTCATTTGAAGATTGTAGGGGTTTCCACTCCAAATCTAGAGTTGTGATTTAGTTAATTCCATTTTTGAGTTTTCTACTTGGGTAAAACCCTACTTCATTTTTAATCCAAGAGATTGAATGATTTTAAATACCCATTTGAATATTTACAAGTTTAGAAAAATGAATTTATGCCCTTATGGCTTGCTGGTGATTTCCTCTTCAAATTTATAGGCTTAAATTTTTAATAAAACTAAGTTTAAAATTTCCCAGTCACGGATTTTAATTTTCCACCGATAAAGTGATGGAACAACTACCCAAAGAAGATTGGCCATCTTGGGACCGCCGCCCAACATGGGTGAAAATTCACGAACAATCGCTTGTCTAGGTGGCTATTCGAGACTGTCACTACGATCTCGACCGGTGGTTCAGAGACCGCCACTTTGCATAGGGCGGTGGTCATGTTCTTCAAAATTAGAACCATCAATTCCACAATTTTTCCAAAACCTAGTTTTACTATAGGGATCTAAAGTTTATCCTTAGCTAAATTTTATGTGTCCAAATTCTCTAGTTGAAAGGTTACACCATTTATTCATTCCATACTTAAATTACTAAATTTAAAGATTTTCTATTTCAATAGTAACAAGAAAACAACTACAAGATCATTTTTATTTTCTTTCAACAAAATTTCTTTCAAGTTCAAAAGTAGGAATGAAGATTAATCTATTCCTAGTATTATTATTTTTCCTTTCCACAACCAAATGCAATTTTCAACAAAATAACTCATTATAATTTATTGCATCTTTCCATTACTACTACAACCATTTGTTCAAGTAACTACAAACAACTTTATTTCACATTTAAATTTTCTATGAATACATTATTAATGTTTTACAACTTCTATGTTCTTCCTTTCATTTTTACAATAATGCAACTTCAAAAATGATAATGAACTTTCTTTTCCTTTTTCATAGGTCATTTCTTTTAATGCAAGGAGCTTTCTTTTCCACAATAAATTTAAACTTATAACCAAAATATACAATACAACCTTTCTTTTAAATACAATACTACTAGTCTTCCACCTTAAGTGGGAATTACAAGAAAGGTTTCTACAATGAAGGATTTATTTTTACTTCAAAAAATGCTCCAAGTCCCAATTCTTCAACAAGATCTCCACCATTTCTTCACTTTAATCACAACAAAAAAAGGGGAAAGGCAACACTCTCCACCAACAATAATCCAATGAGGAGAAGAAGCTATCCTCCTCATTGGCCCTCGAGCCCCAACCAAAATGCAATAAAGGATGGATCTAACTCATGAAAACTATCACAAATATTCCACATCACAATAAAAATTTCACAACCATTTCAAAACACATTCAACACAAGATACAATCACAAGAAGGAAACTAACAAAATATACAAGGCTTGAAAATGCAAAGCCAATGGAGCAAGGATCTATGGGGAGATCACTTATGCCTCCCAATGGGATTAGGTTCCCACCTTAAAACCCTCCAAAAATACATCTCAAACCCCTACACAACTCTTATGCCTCCCTCAATATCCTCTTATGCCTCCCACATTCTCTTATGCCTCCCTACAATCTCTTATGTCTCCTAAAAAGAACAAAATAAGAAATGCAAGCATTTTCTTATCCAAGGTGGGGCACCCAACCTAACTCCCTCCCAAAACATGAAATAAACTCTTATGCCTCCCTACATATAAGATCCCCATTGTAACACCCGCTAAAATCTCCCACTTGAGACCTATGAACAACCTAGGTTTAGTTACAAAATTATGGAGTAATTTTTTTAAAGTATTAACAACCAGAGTCTCAAGGATAATTAAATTCAACTGAATAACCTTTCCCATTATAATTATTACTAATTCCACATTATAAAGCAACAAGTGTAATAAGTCCACACCTAGCTCAAATCTCCTTAGGGATTAATTTAATCACTGATTACATTGACATTTTAGCTAAATATTCTTTGATTAAAATTTTAGGGTTAAGGGACCAAAACAATTAAATACCCAAGGTATTTAATTCCACAAGATCTAAGATAAGAGCAAGGTTTAATTACAAAGTAGGGGAAATGAATACATATTTAAAATCATTAGAGTAAATTCTTACTTACCCACCCGAACTCGGTTAAAGATTCAATTTGATTTTTCCCATGATTAATGCAATTAAAACTTCTGAAAACATTCCCATTAGATAGGGGATTTCTTCACCTTTCCGGAGATATAAAGAAGTTCTCATGACTCCTCATATTTCTCAAGTTATGGACCGGCGGAACTTGGGGTGAAAAATTTTCCAAGAGCGGGCTGTGGGCCTGGGGAGGAAATTTTTCCCCAACTCGGGCCTGCAGACTTCGGAGAGAAAATTCACCTGGAGGAGAAAAGTGGACCGATGGAGCGGGAAGAAAAATTTTCCTAGACGCGAGTCGGCAGAGTGGGGAAGGAATTTATCACTTTTTCCCTTTTGGGACAAAGTAAATTTTACACCCACACCTCCGTCGATGCCAGGGAGGCCACGTGGCAGCTCCTTATTGGCTGCGCAGTCAAGCAGGCCGGCGGGGAACATTTGGAAAATTTGACTATTCAAAAGGAAGGGCAAAAAGGTCGAAAGGAACCCACGCCTCCACCGACGCGAGAAGATGCCATGTGTCAGCCAACCGTTAGTTATGGTTTGGCAGGCCGGTGGGGATAATTTGGAAATTTTTCCCAAAATTTTTCTGAAGCATTAAGGCTTAAAAAGATTTGCTCCTTTGTCGATGCCTCGTGAAGCCACGTGGCGTAACCCGATTACTGCGGGCCTAGGGGAAAACTTATAAATTTTTCCAAATTATTTTTGAAAGCGCTTAAGGTTAAAATTGATCCGAGCCTCCACCGACACCCAATAAAGCCACGTGTCGATCAATGATTGGCTACGGGCGGCGGGTTGCGGAGGAAAAATTGCCAAATTAAATTTTTGGACTTAGATCATTTTTAGAAAAATGAAGGCTTCATGGATTAGTAGAGCAGCGGGAAACTTCATGACTTTGCACCTTTTGGGAAAAAGCAAAAAAAGAAAGTTTTAGCCCGCAGTCCACCCAAGAATATTTTATTCATTTAAAATTTGACAGTTAGATTATTTTGAGCCCGAAATGAAGTAAAAACTTCAGAAGGCCATAACTTTTGATTGGGAACTTAGTTTTGGAAAACGAGGACTTTCTGGAAAGATCTCAACATCCTCTTTGCATATAAACCTTAGGAATTTTATTTTGATAAATTTTAAAGGGTAAGTTTTGAGAAAATTTCTTTCTATCACTTAGAAAGTGAACTAGTATTTTTAACTTACCAATTTTGTTCAAATTTGTCGTTAATTCTTTTTCCATTTGCCAAACAGGCATGGAGGATTTTACTTGGAATATTTTAGGATAGATTTCAAGGTTAAGTTTACTTGATTGATTTGCATTCGAAATTTATCAATTTTATACAACAAGAAGTCTACAATTTTGCCTTTTCCCGATTTGAAAGGTTCTATAAAATTTTCATAAGTATTTTGGTATGTTTGGGGTCATTTTGACCTTACAAATAAAATTTGATATTTCATTTTGTCTTTTTGATGTTGCAGGGTCGATCTGTGCATTTTGATAAAACATTTGCCAGTTTTGAAAACATCTAACAAAGATCTAATTCGAAAGGATCTATTTTCCATTTATCGTCTTCTAAGTATTAGAAATCATTCGGATCCAATCTAACTCATTAAGTTGATTCGAATCAACGTATTCAAATGCCAAATTACAATTCTGATTTTCAAAACTTTCATTTCTAAAGAACAAAGCATTATGACATTTCTTCATACGTATTCACTTTTTCATCTTTCCAATAGAGATTTCAAATTACATTCAACAATCAGATTTCCAATGAAAGCAATATCATTTGAACAAAGTAACCACTTCTATTTATATAGATCAAATACAACTTTACAATCACAACTCTTTCTCATTACATTCCTTTTTACAAACAAAATACAGAGTAAATTTCTTTCACATTCAAAAGGGATTTTATTTCCAAAACATAGTAACTCTTCAAAGCACAAAATGTGTATTAAATTGTCATCCACATCAAGTGGGGAAATGGTTTACAAAAGTAGTTTCACAAGGGACTGTCAGAACTTTGTCTTCTTCCTCAATTACAATATACAGAATACAATTTCTTCCACATTTATTCAAAAAAGAGAACAGAGTATATCTCTTTCACAATTCAATTTACAACTTTCATAGCCCATACAGACCATCTTTCCATCACAGATAATGTACAAGTTCATCCACTTCAAAGTGGGAAGGGTTACAATAAGTAATAATCTCAACAAGGACTGTCAAAATTTTCTTTTCCTCTGCTCCAGAACAACAACATGAATATCCTCCATTTTTCTTTATTTCAATTTTATCACAATAGAACATGGGGAAAGGAAACACTCTCCACCCAACCAAGACATCCAATGAAAAGGAGAAGTCATCCTTCTTCATTGGCCCTCGAGCCCCAACCACATTGCAATAAAAGATGTGATCCAACTCATGGCAATAATAGGCTTCCACAAACACACAAGCAACATTTTCACAATAAAAACACAAAGTCCAAAATAGAATGTAGTTTACAACTACATTAAAGCATGAAAAATATTATTGAGGCTTCATCAAGCAAGCCAAAGGAGCAAGAAACTATGGGGATGCTTTGCTTATGCCTCCCAAAGGGGAAATGGGTATCACCACCTGAGAACAAACCACCAAAATATATATCATTTCAAATCCCTGACATGCCCTTATGCCTCCCCAAGTACCCCTTATTCCTCACATTTCCTTATGCCTCCCCAACCTCTTATGGCACCCCATAACGAGTAAAGAAATGCAAGCTATTTCTTTGTAAGGTGGAACCCAAATCCCAACTCCCTCCACCCTTATACCTCCCTAAAACACCCTTTTTTCTACCACAAAATAAACCCTATAGTATTCTCCTACACCATTCCTAGGCCATCTACCCAACAACCCACAAACATGCCAAAACATTCATACATTAACATATACATTCATAAAAGAAGAGCATTTCAAGAGTCAAGCTCCTACCTCTCCATGATGGAGTTGTTCCAAGTTACAAAACAACAAGCTTTATCCCAATGCAAGCAGTCCAAATCATCCAAGCACAAGTATGCAACAATATTCCAAAAACTTCTTCTTCAAAGCAAGAGCTTCAAAAATAACAAGGAATTAGCTCAAAAATAAAATCACCAAAAATGAAGCAACCCCAAAACAAGGCAAGGAATTTGAATTTTATAGAAGAGGGAAGAGAAGAGAATGAGGTGGGTCTGTGTAGGATGTCACATCACACATCTTCAATTCCAACCCCGAAATTCAACTTCATTCTCCAATGCATAATAAATAGGTAGGTGAATAATAAGATAGTTTACTTACACACTCAAATCTAACCCACACCCCAAAAGATTGAAATTAAGTCATGTAAGAAAAGTGTAATTAAAACCTACAACTTTCCTTCTCGAAAAGAATTTAAAAAGTCTAAGCTCAACTCTCCAACCGTAGGTATGGTTGGTAATTAAATTTAAGAGGTATGGGACAATTTTAACTTGTCCCACAAGCCTCCAAAATAGCCTCTAAGGACAATTTCAAATTTCCAAGAAGGTGGAGTGTTTCACACTCAAAAGTTAACTTACACATCTCTTACAACACTTTAATTCAAGGCCAACAACTCTATTAATTACTTTCTTATGACATATTTTAATTAATTAACTTAACAACATGATTACTCACAAAATTACACACCATTTAATGAATAATGAAAGGGTAAAAGCACCACAAGATAAACACATGCAAACATAAACAAAGGGACCAAATAAAAGAAATACATAAAACCCCTTGGTCACATTTAAAGGTGATCCCCCATGGGAATCCCTAACACACACAAACACGCACAAACAAATACTAGTTGCCATGGTGACCTTGTTGAATTCATCTAGAATTCCAATGTGGTTGGTCTCCAATCCCCCAATGTTTGTTGTGATATTTTAACTTGTAAAACAAAAATACCTCCTTCAGCCTCGTGGCCATATCAGAACATCCAAAATAATATAAATATAATTCTCAAAATCATTTAGATATATGAATCACAACAACATCAAAGCAATCTAACAATATCATTTATAGTTTTATCAACAACTATATCATCATCCAATAATTTCCATTTCTAGGTCTACTCACAATATCCAAATATCACAAATCCACACAACATCCATATATATATATATATATATATATATATAACCATGTCCAACAACATATCAACGTCTATATAAAATGTCTCTAACAATCATCATGCATCATATATGAATTAGAATCAACAATATAGTCAACAAAGTGTATACCATAAAGCTAATGTTTGTGTGTGGTTTACACATTTTCATGCATTAGATTTTTTTAGGTTTGTGGTATACACAAATGTGTGTATACCACACTATGTGTGTATACTAAAAACCTAATAAAAATTAGGTGTGTGTAGCCACATGTGTTTCTATTACGCTACTATCGTCATTAGTTGCATATGTGCAAATGTGAAAACCTATGTATACCACATATTTCACATACTAGTATCATATGACATTGTTATTCCACAAATTTTCACTCCTAGTATCCTATGCAATAAAAACATTAATTTAGCAGTTTATATGATACTTTATTCATGGTTTTAATTTTTGCTAAATATTTTCATTTTAGCTACACATTGAGTTATATTATTCTTGCTCCAAACTACTAACCCTTTGTTTTGTAGGATGATCGGTCCAAAACATTTGGGTTTATAAATCAAATTAATAAGATTTGTTTTACAAGGCCTCCTCTTGAAGACCCAATCAAAAAATATTTATCATTTAATTTTATTACATTGCATCATCTTTATTGTGTGTTTTGTATCATTGTTTGTTTATCCTGAAGGTTAAACCGTGTATGCTCTCCTCTCACGTCTTAGGATGATCTTGAGGATAAAAACAATTATCCTTTCCCTTTTTCTTTTAGGGGAAATATGACGTGGAAGTGACATCCACACACTTTCCGTAGTCCTAGGAGTCTCGTGACCATGGAATTCACCTCCATGCACGTAGACACACCCCGTGTTCGGAAGGGTATACAAATTCTTGGAGAGCTGTCGTTATTGGCTAAGCGCTTGCTTGTTTTAAGAGTGGTGTGAAGTGAGGGGCTTCCATGTCCTAATACCTAGGCCTCAGACAACATCCTTGCAACACAGGACTTGGGCCCCATGTACCACAAGGTATATCGGGTACTCCCCTAGTGAGCTCATATATCCTAGTCTAGGCAACCTTTTGGCCACATATCAAGCTATTGTGCAAGGATATTGCACTCCCCAAGATCACTCGCTAGCCAACCCCACATTGGTACATAGGTGGTGAGCCAAGAGTGGCACCCCTCAGTGTGTGGTATTGAAAGCGGAAATATCTTGATTGCAATCCCACTTGACTAGTTAGGGTGTGTATTGCATGTTGGTTGCTTTCTCGTGAACACCATTAACCATCATATCACCTTAAATTTTTAATCAATCAAACATCATCATAATCGACCATCCTTAATCAAAAAATCCCAACCTAAATCCCATCACCATCCTTAATCAACCAATCTAATGCAAACATGACAACATGTGTATACCACATATTAACAATGGTTATAAGCTTGAATAAGTGTTGGTATTTTTTATTCTCTCAAAGTCACTTTATGCCCTCTTACTTCCTTCTAGCCCTTTAAATTTGCATTTTTGAGCATAAAAACACATTCCTCTTAATCTAGTCTCACTGGTAAACTCTTTGAGGACCAATTAAATGCAAAAATCACCCTACAAAGTTTCATCAAGTAACTCTACACCCATTTGCTTTTATACTCCCTTTACTGTTTTTGCCAATTTCTCCCAATTACCCCTAGTTATGGTCAAATCAACATGTATGATGTGGTTCATTTTAAGACCCCCTGGTGAAATATTATTATAGAATGGGTGGCAAATCTCTGAAATGGTGATGAATATTTGGAAAAGTGATTCGTGGTAAAGGAAAATTTACGGTGGCATTTTATATGACGGTTTCGCACGGTTAGATGGATATCGACGACCGCCCGATCTAGGTTGGATGTGTGGGTTTTATGGGAGGGTTAGATAGGTAGGTTAGATAATTTAGTTGGACATATGGGTTAGATGGGTGGGTTAGACGGGTGGGTTGGACGGGTGGGTTGATGGGTGGGTTGGACGGGTGGGTTGCATGGGTGGGTTGGACGGGTGGGTTGGACGAGTGGGTTAGATGGGTGGATTGGATGGGTGGGTTGGACTGACGTCTAGCCTAGGTTGGATAGGTAGGTTAGACGGTGACGACCGCCCAACCCGGGTTGGATGAGTAGGTTTCCCTAGCTAATTGTTTGTTGCCATGTGTACCTTAAACCCTTTTGAGCCCTATATATACCCCTACGAGGTTCATTTCTTCACTTTTCCGTGAATGTTTCTAGTGCTCTAAGATCTCCAATCTTCAAATTTCTCCTAAACTTACGTGCACATTTCAAGTTTCTTTCCTCATCTCTTGAAAATTTAAATAATGGTAAGCACCATTTCTACTCCTACGCCCAAATTCCAATACAAAAATATCATGTGCCCACAAATTGCAGCTCTGATAAAACTGAAAGACACACCACATGAATGGGTAAAAATCACAATTTACGGGGCTTGTCAACATGCCCCAATTTGAAACTCGATATTTTTCACTCGCGCCTTACAATAAGAAACATGGAGAGTTTTCTATTCTTCTCGTGGATGGTCAATTTTATTTCACAATTGAGCCCACAGATGTACATCGTTTAACTATTTTACCATTGAAAAATCATCCCCCATGACTACAAAGGCACTCCTTATAGATGAAGATAAAAAAATTTGGAGTCTCATTACAACAAAAGTTGATGGTAAGTTAAAAATTATTTATTTTCAATCTGTTTGTTTTCTTAATTGTTGGCAAGAATTTTTTTGGGTGGACAAACTTGTGGATTTCTTGCCAATGCTATGGGAATCTAAGTCCCTCTACTTAACAGTGTAGTTTCCATACATGCATGTGTGAGAAAATGTGGATTTTTGTGGTGGCCTTTCGACCGGGATCTAACAGAGGCACTCCACTGACCTTGCGGCAAAGCTAGAAATATCTTTCTAGGGAAGACTTTGTCTAAAGAGTGGGAAAGGGGAGTGATAAAAGAGGTAGGAGAACTAATGCTACAGGTAGAAAATCAGATTCCTACATACACACTAGTTAGAAATTTCAACACATGCATTTATGGGAAGAAACAACTCTGCAAATAGCAACAAGACCAAATAGAATTCACTGATCACCAAGTATCAAGAAACCCCTTAGTCAAAGAAAGATAGAAACTCCTTCTTGTATTGATTTCTCAAATCAAAGTTGTACATAATGTGAGAATGGAAGAAATTTGAGAGTGGAGGAAAGTAGAAGAAAATTGGCTATCTCCTTTTCTTTCTCTA